>OY728146.1:434434812-435684812 GCA_963277665.1 Viscum album
TAATTACAAATATTTATATTTATTTACATATATTATATATTAAATTTTACATACATATATTATAATATATAGATAATATATATTTTCTTGTTAATACCTACACAACCAAATACACACACACAAACACATCTATATAGGTGAATAAATATTCAAACATTTTTATTTTAAATAATAAAATGGATACTATTTTTTTATTGAGACATGGTTTATAAATTTTAAAAGATATTTTATATTTAAATATGTTTGCATATTTATTTATAAAAATAATTTTTTCATGTGTAAATATATACAAATTTGCATATATGTGTATATACTTCATTATAAAAAACAGTATATTATGAAAAATGAAAATTTTTGAATGTCATAAAATCCTTATGAGTGCAATCCTTGAAAATAAATTGAGTCACCACCAAAAAAACATAAGAATACCCCCTTAAATGAGATTGGAATTACATTGAATGTTAAAAAATTAGGATACATATCCCGACTAAAAACTCGGTTTTGGAGGCCTTATGGGCCGATGAAGCCTTTGCGTGCCTCCCTTACCTTTTGGGAGGCCTACACCCCATAGAAACTATCTACCTGAGATTGTACCTTATCCCGTAGGTCCTAACACAGGGTTAGAATTCTAGCTCTTCCAATGTGGTATCTCACTGATGGCTCGGGCCCCCCAGAAGGAGGCCTTCTTCACCCTCCACCTAAGCTACGCAGGAAAGGCCCATACCCAATCCCAAGGAACAGTGAAGCTTCATAGGGTCTTTCTGTCCAGGTGCAGGGAGTCCGCATCTTCACAGACATGTCTATTTCACCGAGCCTCTCTCCAATGTAGTGCTTAATGATAGAACAATATTCATTTTGCATATCGAAGTGGTTCCTCAGTTCGGGTCGTAGCAATGTCACTCCTTGATCATTATCAAACGAACTGTAATCTTTTTCTGCCCGTGAGGATCCCGTCAGAGCGCCTTTTTTCAACCTTCAATTTGATATCAAATTACTATTACTTGATAATAAATCGAAAATTATTCGTTAATACTGATATTTTTTAATTATTTTATAATAAAATTTTCATTAAATATCTCATATATTAAGGGTAAATGTGTATTTAGCCTTATATAAATCATATTTAATAAAATATTATATATATATATGTCAATAGAAATATATTTTTATACTAATATATTATTTATAATGATTTATAATTTTTTATGAAATATACCCTTTATTAGTGCAAGTAAAAAAGTGATTATAATTACCCCCTTTATCAGTGCTACTAAAAAATCATCGATGAAGGGGGTACATTTAGCAACGCTAAGAAAAATCATTGATAAAGGGGGTAACTTTATCATCACAAAAAAACACTGATAAAGAGGTACTTTTAACATCTATTTTTAGAGTTGGTAAGGATACCTTATATCAGTTCTTTTTAGTGTTGATAAAGGTACCTCCTTTATTAGTGGTTTTTAGCACTGTTAAAGGGTGACGCTGTGAAATTCCAAATCCGTGGTAGTTCTTGTAGTCCCCTCTTGTTCATTCCATATTTCTGAAATTTAATCTGAGTATATGAGATAGAATTGACTTCTAATGATTTATTTCCTCTCTAAGATGAAGCATGGTATTGATCAAATTGATCTTGATTATGATCCATGTAAATAAGATTAGATTCATCCTCATAATTGGAGGATGATCTATTTTGAGAATTCACAATAATGTGCTCCGCTCCAACCTACTCTGGTGCAATACACAACATTATATGTGTATCCAACACACTATCCCCTTGTGCTTGATCCATGCATGTTGAAATAGTGGCCATTTGTTGTATCTCTAAACTTGAGACATTAGGGGGACTCTACCCACCTTCATTTCCAATATGTTCTAAAGAATTAGTCATTGATGTGTGGGTATCCAACTCAACTACACAAGGACCATATTCCTCAGTTCCACAACATCTTGATCCATAGTTTCTTGTGCCTCCAGTCCAGGGGCACCTTTACTTTCATTGATTATAGGACCCATGGAAGCCCCATGTTTCTTCTTATATTGCTTTTGACTTCTAGACGTATTAATAGTATGGCCACTCATACCACATTGACCACAAATTAGTACTAGGATAACTATTTCAGTAGTGAGACCTATTATATTCCATTCTTTGCAGATATCAGGATTCTTTTCATATTCAAAAATTAAATCAAATTGCACGTTGTAACCTCTCGGTTCCGAAATCCACCCAGAGGCACCCTGTACCTGGTTCGTCACATGGCCTCAAGCGCATTTCCCCAAACGCCAGAGGCTTCCGACTAGCAGCGAGGGCCTTGGGTGTGATAGTGTGGAAACTATGCCTTCATTGGAAGTGTAACACAATGTAAGTAAAACACAAAGCAATAGAAGAAGTAGTAACATTACCATACAAAAAGAAACAATGGAAGACTGAAGAAATAAACAGCCAGAGCCCACATATGTATATGAATGATGCATGATACATATGTCTAGGAAAGAAGAAAAACAAATAAAAATGCTGGAATACAAACAATACTAAACCAAAGTACAAAAGAAAACAGATAAACTTCTCAGCATCACAAGCCTCATCTTGGTCACATGCTCTCTAGCTCCAAAGCAATCAAGTACCTGAAGTAGAAGGGCGCTTGCCCTTATCTATACCTGAAACAATATAATCTGTTTGGGCCCAAAATCTTGACCCAAATAGGGTGTGAGACTAAATCCCAGTAGGAAACCACTATAATATCTGTGCCTAACAGTCAGTGAATATATGGCTGGTAACAAGTACAAGAAAGTAGTAACAAGGAAGTACTTAGTAGTAAACAATCCACAGTTCAAATCATTCAATTCCATATATAAAGTAAGAAGCTAATCAAAGAAGGTAACCCTATGGGAAGTACTCTCATCCTAACCCCTCTGGTTCAACCAAACAACACAAGTATCAAAAGAAACCCTCTAGGTAGTACTCACAATCTAACCCCTCCGGTTCATCTTAAGCATAGACTCTCTGAGGAAGAACTCGCCGTTAATTCCTCATATAGTCTCGTATCAGTAACTAAAGGCTCTCTAGGAAAGAACTTACGTCACATTCCCTCTATGGCCCACGTCAAGGAACTAGAAACACTCTGAGGAAGCTCTTATGTCAATTATCCCTATGGTCTCTCATCGTAAGTAAAAACAGACACTCTAAAGAATCCATTATGTCCATTCTCCCAATGGTCTACTACTCCAGATTCTCATGACCCTTTGTAAGTCAACAAGTATAGCAAAGCATATAGGCCAAAGTAAACCTCAAAAAATACTTGGATAAACATTCTAAAAGATATCAGCATGTCATAATAACAGTCACACCATCCTACAATACTAGGAATGGGAAAAACAAGGCCACCTAACAGGCTAAGCCGAACCAATCAGTCATAAAATAAACATTCATGGGAAACACTTCCAAAGCATAGAAATTCACCCTATTCACAATAAATTAACCTCTACTCAAGTATAAAATCATAACAAGAAAACAATAGGGCTAAAAAGAGTAAACACGCAATACCCCGTTCATGGGTATTGGGAACTTTTGCACATAAACTCAAATACTTTCTACGGAAAGGCACACACCAGCTACCTCGATGTTGGGAGATCGTTATATGTGAACCTCAAGCCATGAATCTACCAAGAACACCATAGATATACAAAAACATCTAAAACACTCAACCAAGGATAACTCTTAAAAGAGGAGGAATCAGGAAATGAAGATCAAGAAGAAGGAAGAGCTTACTAAGGTGGTCCCAACGAAATAGATGGCGGTCGATTCGGAGAACAGAAGCTCGCTCGGGGGCTCAGAGAAGATTTGCAGCCATATGGGTTCTGTTAGATGAACCAGACCTAGAAGAAGAGAATTTTGTCCGTCAGACGCGACCCCGATATGTTTAATGAAATAAAAAGAATGTAAACAATATGTACTTTATAAGTACACGATGTGTACTTGATGTTACCGAGCCCTGCTTTAGGTGGCCTCTATGTCACCCCACATGGCCTTGAGCATGACCGCTAGACGACTAACACACAACTACCCACAGTAACTGAGTACATGGCGTGTACTCATAAAGTACATGATGTGTACTTAATAAATTTCCAAAAACTCCTCTTTTTCATCAAAAACACTAGAAAAGGTAAAACATACTTGAAAAGAAGATCCGGGTTCTTACAAACTTCCCCATTTAATTAATTCGTCCCTGAATTTCCCTAGTAAGGCGGCGTAGAAGAAGAATCCATGAACATCTCAGACCACAATGATTGTACATCGACCTCCCTCTCCCAAGTCTCATTTTGTACTTTCCTGTGCTGCCATAGCACTCGTACCATAGGAAGAGACCGACCATAGAGAACCTTCGTACTGCGATCAATAATCTAGACAGGATGCTCCTCGAATGAGTCATTAACCTCTAACTCAACCTCCTCGGGTTGAAAGACATGAGATGGGTATGATAATTAACATCAGATATGAGTAACATGGAAGACATCATGCATATACCGATACCTCCGAGGTAAATGAAACTGATAGGCAACCGTCCCAACTCTCTCTAACACCTCAAACGGTCCGACGTACCTCGATGAAAGATTAACCTATCTCTTAGTCCTTCTATGTGGTGTGAAACATAGTAAAACCTGATCCCCGAACTCAAACTCCAGAGGTCGTCTCCACTGATTAGTATAAGACTTCTGTTGAGACTGTGCAGTATCCATTCTCTTATGAATCAACTCTATCTGCTCTGTGGTCTCTTGGAAAAGAAGAGGTCCTAGCATAGCTGCCTCTCCTACCTCCATCCAACATAACGGTGATTGAAATGACCTACTGTACAAAGCCTCATATAGTTCCATCTGAATAGTTTCTTGAAAACTATTATTGTAGGAAAAATCCAAAAGAGGTATGTGCTTGTCCCAAGAACCTCCAAAATCCATGATGGATGCTTGAAGCATGTCCCCAAGCACCTGAATCGTATACTTGGACCAACCATCTATCTGGGGGTGGTAAGATGCACTCAAAAGTACCTGTGTACCCAAAGCCTACTGTATCCCCTTCTAGACGTGAGAAGTAAAATGAGAATCCCTGTCTAAAACAATGGAGTGTGGAACTCCATGCAGACGTAAAATATCATGGATTTACAACTATTCTAGATCATCAACACTAAAGGTCTCCTTGATTGGTAAGAAGTGAGAAACCTTCGTGATCTTTTCAATGACAAACCGTACAACATCATTACCTCGAGGCGACCTTGGTAAACCTATCACGAAATCCATCATGACATCATTCCACTTCCACTTGGGAATGTGTAACTACTAAAAAAGCCCCGCTGGTCACTGATGCTCTGGCTTTACCTAATGACAGATGGAACACCTCATGATGAACCTAGAAACATCTTTATTCATACATGGCCACTAGTATTGACGGTGTAGATCACGATACATCTTGGTGACCCAAGGATGGACTTTCCAAACTGAGGAATGAAAGTCCCGCATCAACTCCTCACGTATGTTTGCTGAAACCCATACACGCCCCTGGAAATGAAAGAACTCATCCTTGCCTATGGTCCATCTAGGAATAAGGTCCTCTCTTGACACACCTTCTCATAGGACAAGGCCTTCAGAATATGATAGCTGCCTCATTCGCACTCGATCATGAAGAGTAGAGGTAACAACTACAGAAGAAGGAAACATCTACCCCTATCTATCGTGCACCTCCAAATGCATCTCGGAGAACAGATCCATATGCTTCCAGTCACTGGTAGCCTCCTGAACTGCATGTTTCTGAGTCCTTCTGCTCAGCGTATCAGCCACAACGTTTCCTTTCCCCGGCGTATAGGCAAGCTCAAAGTCAAATGACTGAAGGTACTCAACCCACCTCTACTGTCTAAAATTCAGGCCACACTAGGTGAAGATATACTTGAGACTTTTTTGGTCGGTGAAAACCAAAAAATTCTCTCCCAGAAGATAATGTCTCCAACAGTGTAAGGCATGAAAAACTACAACCAACTCGAGATCATGGATTGGTTAATTCCTCTCATTTGGCCTCAATTGCTGAGACCCGTATACAATGACTCCTTTTCCCTGCATAAGCACAACTCCTAGCCCAATGCCGGATGCATCACAGTAAATAGTATAGCTCTTTCCTGAATCTGGAAATACTAGTATTAGTGCTGAAGTGAACCTTCCTTTCAACTCCTAAAATGATGATTCACAAGGATCTGACCACAAGAACATTGCACCCTTATTATTTAGGCACGTCAGTGGCACTGCTATGTGTGAGAAATCCTATACGAAATGCCTTCAGTATCCATCCATCCCTAGAAAACTTCGTACCTCAAATACGTTCTTTAGATGATCCCAGGAAACTACTTATCTCACATTCTCTGGGTCTACTGTTACTCTTGTCTCTGAGATAACATGACCCAAGAAGTAAATTTGGTCCATCCAAATGTGGCATTTTGAGAGATTAGAATATAACTGATGCTCTCTTAGTGTACTCAAAACGATCTCAAGATGGGTGGCATGTTCGTGTTGAGTGTGAGAGTACACCAAGATATCTCCCATGAAAACCACCACGAAAGAATCTAATTATGGATGGAACAATCGATTCATTAGTGCCATGAAAACTGTAGGCACGTTCGTGAGACCGAACGGCATAACCACACACTCGTATAGACCATACCTGCTCCAAAAGGCCGTAAGGGGTATATTAGATGGTCTAATGCGCAAATGATGGTAACCAAACCTCAATTCAATCTTTAATAACACCTGTGATCCTGTAAGTGAATCAAAGAGATCATCAATCCTCAGTAAGGGATATCAGTTCATGACCGTCAAGTGGTTCAACTTCCAATAATCCACACACAGTCTGAGGGTACCGTCTGTCTTCTTTGCAAATAGGATAGGTGAACCCCAAGGAGAAGTAACGGGTCAGATGAAAACCTTTGCCTATAACTCCTCCAACTGCTTCTTGAGACCCTATAACTCTGGTGTAGCGATCCAATAAGGAGGAATGGACACCAGTGCCGCTCCTGGCACAAGCTCAATAGAAAAGTCCACCTCTCGCTCTGGAGGAAAACCTAAAAAGTCATCTAGAAAGACATCTATGAAACGATACACCCCTAGAGTAAAGTCCATATATGAAGTCCCCTGGTCATACAGATACAATCTAGAAAACTATGCTATAACTCCCCCAACCCATGATGCTCCGGTCCCACTCTGCTCACCTGGACATCCCATTCGCCCTTATGAAGAAATGATATGCCCTTTGGTGAAGTGATACTCATCCTATGGAGATAATAGTTGATGACTTCTTGGAAGGGAACTGAACAGTATATTCCAAGAATGACGTCATAGCCTATCATCTCTAGGACATAGATGTTCCATAAGAAATGACACCCACCAACCTCTAGAGGGAACTCCTTGAACTGATGCACACTATCCGTTCTAGTCCCCAATGGAGTGTCTAATATCAATATATTAGTAGATGAAAATATACAGAGACCAATTCTCTTTACAAAATCAATAGATATAATGCTATGAGAAGCCCCTTTATCGAAAAGAGAAGAAGCTAAAACTAAGGCAACTAAGATCATACCTCAAACTGTAGAGGGTTTGGGATCCTACTCCTGTTGGGTCTGCTCCACTATAAAAGTTTGACCTGTACCACGACCCTATGACCCTGTCTGACCACTCTGAGTTGATCCACCATGTTGTCACTGAAATCCTAGTGGTTGGATACCATGGCCACAACCTCCACCTTGGCTTGAATGACCGGAAGAACTCTAATTCCCTAACAGATAAGAAACTGGTGGTGCTGCTCCTGAATGAGAAGTCATAGAGAAACCCATGTCACCAGCTTCTAGTGAGAAGATCTGATAGAAACACTAAAGATGACCCATCTTTCCACAAGATCAGTACTCCACTGGGCCTCTCGGGAAATGTGGCCTCATATGACCACTCTTCCCAAACTGGTAGCACACCACCTGGATACCAAAATAAGTGTCTTGCCTCCTTGGATCATCGCACGAAGACCCTGTGGAACTTCCTGCTATCAGTAGGAGGGATGCTAACTCTGGATGTAAAACTTCCCTATCCCACAACAACAAAATCCCTCAGATTTCGCTCCATGATCAACACTTGTTTGACTATAGAAGTGATGGAAGTAAATATGAAGATGTTCACCAGAGATCATATGTCATGAATCAGATCATCCTCAAGCTTCCTTATCAGGAATAACTCATCAACTCCTAGAATAGGTGTGAAGTGCTGCAGCTCTGTGAAGCGAGAGGAATAATCCATAACTGAAAGAGTACCCTGCTCCAATCTCATAAACTCTCAGGCTTGATTGACCTTGAAAGTCTCCGGGTAGAAGTATTCATAAAATCCATGCTGTAACTCTTTCCATGCCATAAAATTCTAGCGTCCCGCCTATGAGATCACATCCCATCATCTATTAGAAGAATCCCGAAGCATATATGTAGTAATATTAACACTCCTCTTTGGAGGCATCTCCAGATGCCGATGATATAAAGCCTGGATTTTAACCATGACTATGTAGCCTGAGGTCCTCTTTCCCTTGTGAAGGAGGGAGGATGTTGCTGCTGGAAAACCCATGTCAACTCTTCCATAGAAGGGGTAGGATGTGGTACTCCGCAGAAGGTCTGCATGAACCTCATAAAGCCCTCTCAGAACTGTGCATCAGCACCAGTGTTCGGAATGAATGCTGGTGCCAGGACTGGAAAAACTAAAGGATATGCTTGAATTCCTTGAATAGCCATGTCTGGTGTCTGATCACTTCCCTATAACTGGCATAAAACCAGAGGACGTCTCGATGTAATGACTTTGCAAGGTCAAACACACACCTTAGATCAATATTATCAAGGACTAAAAACTATAAGATTAAGAAGGGAATAGGAGAAAGAAATAATTCAAGTTTTTCCAAACATGGATACATGGCATGTATAATGACTACATGATGTTTTCCCTTAATACTTTCACATAAGCATGTACGCCTTCCAAAACTAGTCGTGTAACACCCCATACACGGTCTGTTGTCCTTACACACAGCATGTACTTGAATTTTCTTTCCCTGCCCGAATTATTCTACATAGATAACCCATACGTTTCTCATAGAACAAGACTACACGGCATGTTCATTCCAGACACGGCGTGTACTAGATGAGCTTCACCGACCTGTGTTGTTAGTGACACAATCGGATACACAACTCACACTACACGGCGTGTTCCAACATGACACAATGTGTATAACTTAAGTTTTCATCCATCTATGTCATTATTCACACGGGTGGACACATGGTCTACCCCACATGGCATGTAAATCTGGAACAAAATGTGTTCTACCAAGATTTATCAACCCCATGTTTTTTCCCACACAGTCAATAAAACGGTTCGATACTACACAACATGTACATATAGTACAAGGTGTGTACTTAAAAAAATATTCTTCCCTAACAGAAGAACACATGGAATGTATTCATCACTACACGGCGTGTATTCTCGGGTTTTCTGGACAGCAAGCCTTAGAAACTACTCTGAATCCCAAAAAAGGCTGAAACGAACATTTAAGTACCAAATTCCGACCCGTGAGGTCCCATACTCCCTATGAATAAAATCTTGGCATCTTTTACATGTTATAACAAGGAAAACAAGGAAATGATCCACCAAATTCCGGTCCGTGAGGGCCCATAACACCTCAAGAACCAACGTGTGGTGTTCATTCAAACAAAAAATTACACAATCAATACCCTATCAAATAGCAGGTAATATGTCAAGTCATCTATCACAACAGCATGCATATCTAGCACAACATCTATCAGAACAACATGAAATTGCTAATGCTCCCTAAATGGCATGGCATGAATGCATGACATGTGATTTCTAGAAAGTTTCTATATGATGCATGAGATGACATACCCTCATCTCATTGGGTTGAAACATAAATAGAACCTCAATAAAATCAAAAATAACAGCACAAAACAAGTGAATCACCCAATGGTGAAAATCAAACCAACTATAAAATTGCAAAACCAGAAAAATCACAATATTCGAGGTAAATTGGCTTTTCCCTATACATGGGTTAGCTACTGCCAGGCACAACTTATTACCAAGTACCTATTCCTCCCTATCCATGACTATGAGATCTAAATAGAAAGTCAATAAGAAAATAATCCCTCTGATACCACGTTGTAATGTCCCTGTTACAGAAGCCGCTCAGAGGCATCAGGTACCTGGTTGGTCACATGGACTCAAGCACATTTCCCTAAACACCAGAGGCTGCCAACTACTAATGAGGGCCTTGGGTGTGATAGTGTGGAAACAATGCCCTCATTGGAAGAGTAACACAGCGAAAGTAAAACACAAAGCAATAGCAGAAGCAGTAATATTACCATACAAAAAGAAACATCCAAAGACTAAAGATATAAATATCCTAAGCCCATATATATATATATATGAATGATGTATGATAAATATGTCTAGGAAAGCAGCCACACAAATTACAATGATGGAATACAAACAATACTAAACCAAAGTACAAAAGAAAACAGATAAACTCCTCAGCATCGCAAGCCTCATCTTGGTCCCATGCTCTCTAGCTCCAAAGCAATCAAGTACCTCAAGTAGAAGAGCGCTTTCCCTTATCTATACCTGCAACAATATAATATATTTGGGACCAAAAGCATCACCCAAATAGGGTGTGAGAATAAATCCTAATAGGCAACCACCACATGATCTGTGCCTAACAGTCAGTGAATATATGGCAGACAATAAGTAAAAGAAAGTAATAACAAGGAAGTAATCAACAGTAAACAATACAAAGTTCAAAGCATTAAATTACATATATCAAGTAAGAATCTAATCAAATTAGGTAACCCTATCGGAATTACTCTTAGCCTAAACCCTTTGGTTCAACCAAACAACACAAGTATCACAAGCAACCCTTTGGGAAGTACTCACAGTCTAACCCCTCTGGTTTAGCTTAAGCATAGACTCTTTTAGGAAGCACTCATCGTCAATTATTTATATAGTCTCATATCAGTAACTAAATGTGCTCTTGGGAAGAACTTACATCACATTCTATCTATGATCCGCATTGAGGAACTACAAACAGTATGAGGAAGAACTTACATCAATTCCCCCTATGATCTTGCATCGTAAGTAAAAACAGACACTATGGAGAAGCCCTTACATCCATTATTCCTATGGTGTACTACACCAGGTTCTCACAGACCTGTGTAAGTAACAAGTACAACAAATCATATCATCCAAATTAAACCTCAAGAACTACTTGGCTAAATAGTCTACATCATATCAGCATGTCAGAACAACAGTCACACCATCCTACAATACTAGGTATGGAAAAAATAAGGCAGCCTAATAGGCTAAGCAGAACCAAACGTTCATAATCAAAACATGCATGGGAAACAATTACAAAGCCTAGAAATTCACCCTATTCACAATCAATTAACCTCTACTCAAGAATAAAATCATAGCAGGAAAACAATAGGTAAAAAATAGTAAACACACAATACCCCATTCATGGGTATTGGGCACTTTTCCACATATAATCAAAGACTTTCTATGGAAAGGCACAAACCACCCACCTCAGTGTTGGGAGATCGATATATGTGAACCTCAAGCCTTGAATCACCCAAGAACACCGTATATCTACAAAAACGTCTAAAACACTCAACTAAGGATACCTCTTGAAAGAAGAGGAATCAGGAAACAAATATCAAGAAGAAGGAAGAGCCTACCGAGGAGGTCCCAACGAAATCAATGGTGGTTGATTCGGAGAAGGGATGCTCACTCGGGGGATCATAGAATATTCACGGTCGTACAGGTTCTCTCGGATGAACCCGACCTAGAAGAAGAGCATTATATTCATCAGACATGACCCTGATACATTTAATAAAATAAAAAGAAAGTACACAATGTGTACTTTAGAAGTACACGATGTGTACTTGTCATTACTGAGCCCCGCTTTAGGTGGCCTCCAGGTCACCCCCACATGGCTGTGTGCACGACCGCTACACGGCCAACACACGGCTACCCACGGTAACCGAGTACATGACGTGTATTCATAAAGTACACGGCGTGTACTTAAGAAATTTCTAGAAACTCCTCTTTTTCCTCAAAAACACCACAAAAGGTAAAACATACCTAAAAATAAGATCTGGGTTCTTATATACGTTGTCAGAAATCAAGATGATATGTTTGTTAAGAGGATAAATTTGATCAAACTCTACTAAAATGTGTGCATAGTTCCTGAACATTTCCCTTTCTATCTCTCTACCCAGGTTAATTGGTACACCGACTATAGAAGCAATCTACCAAAGGATTTTAGGTTTCTAGAAAAACCAACTCAATCCCCTAATTTTAATCTAGAGTTGAGTGACTGAATTCCTTACAGTTAAAGGGTTAATGGATAGATCCATATAGTGACCTAGGATTTTCATACAAGGATGTTAAATCTTTTAAGATGAATATTCATTATATTATAAAAGCACTAACTTGAGGATTATAATAGTTTACCACCTTTGGAAACTTTGAACATAATCTTCTTAATTTTTGAAAGACCCTCAATGTATCCCATAAAGATATTTCCCTTTAAAAATCCTACTTAAAACCTTTTCTTCATAACATGGGAAGAAAAACATAAGAAAGGGTGATATTATATTCTCAGTAAGGATAAAAAAATAAGACACATAAGCATAACATGAACATAAGGGTATGAGAACATGAACATAATATTTTTAAACCATACCCTTCATATAAAAAATCATAATCCTGAGTCTTGGAATTAATATTGGATGCTCATAAAACATGAATAATAATATAATCAAAGAACATGAGCCATAAGACCATAACATTGGTATAATACCTAGAATTGTGACATATAAAAAAGCATAGAAAATTATTCCCTTAATAGTAAAATATTATTTCCAAAACAAATAAGGAAACTCTATGGGAAGCTACACCTCATAGTTGAGACACACCATAATCTCCAATGGTATCCCATTCATCATAGTGGAATGGGTTCACTCCCCAAACCATCATTGTATTCAAGGTTCACTCCCAATACCATCATAGTGGACAAAGTCCCTTACCTAAATGATTTCAATCTCCATTCTAGTCCTATATATATCATGAGATATAAATATTTACCCAATAAATTTTAGGGAGATATAGGTCTCACCCATCTTTTTTTATAATGCAACCACTATCCTTGGTTATAACGTAACCACCATCCTTGGTTATAACATAACCACCACCACATAATGAAAATCATACATATTTGGGACACACAATCATAAAACATTCATCATATCATAACACATAAAATGAAATGGGTTTCAAAAGCATTTAATTATATCATAACCTATGGAAAAGAGACACACTTAATGATCATTTCATCATTTCATCATATCACAACCCATGAAAACATAAATGGGTTTTTAAGAATTTTATCATGGTATAACCCATGGGAGAGAAATGGGTTTCATAAAAATAATTCCATCATAAACATACACCATCCAGAGAAAGAATAAGGATGGTACCCTTGGTTCATATCCCCAAAAAATAATAAGTAACATCAAAGGATGTAATATTATATAGATTTTTTTGAAAGATAAATCACCTATAACATTTCTTGAGGAAGATAACTTTTCTTTGAAAATTAGTTTTAAAAACTAAAAATATTTTGGAAACACTTTTCCTTGAAAATAAACTTGAAAAAATTAAAAGTGAACATTTAAAAAAAATCATTTAAAAAATTTATTGAGGAAAATAACCTTTCCTATTTAAAAAACCTTTTCAAAATAGAAAACATTTGGAAAATATGTTTCTTTGAAAATAACCTTGAAAACATATAAAGGAAGCCTTAATAACCATTTAAAAGATTTCTTGAGAACAAAAATAAGATTTCTGAGCTGAATTTTTTTTTTCAAAACATTAAAAATTTTCTAAATCCATTTATTTTAAAATAACATTGAAAAAATATAAATAAATATTAGAAGAAATTAAAGGTCATAATGTTGTAAAATTCTTTTCATGCCCTAATTGTTAAAATAAAGACTACTATCACATTTTTTTGGTAAAACCCCAATGGGAATTGATTGGAAAATGACATGAATATTCTGTTATTTTTTTTTAAAAAATTTAGACAAAGATAAAAATTAAATTAATGTATAATATGGATAATAATAAAACATTTTCAAAATATTTTTTAGAAAACATGGTTTTGGAAGAAAACGGATTTCTGGCCGAAGAGAGAAATAAAGTTGGATTTTATTAAAAACATTTTCTCAATTATTTTAAGTACTAAACAATGGAAAAATTATAATATTAATTGAAAATATAATGAATAAAAAATTGAGAATAAAATTAAAGAGTTTCTTGAGAGATGAATCATAATATTTTATCATCAAAAATATAATTATAAACAATCTCAATAAACTATGAGATTGTAACATAAAATCAGTATCAATTTGGTAACAATGAATCATAAGACCCATGAATGAATAAAATATAATGAAACATAAAATATCACGAGGATACATAATTCATGAAATTACATGTCAAATGGGTTTTATATAAACCTCATGAAATAATATATGCTTATAACGTAATGTACATATCAAAGAAAAAAAATTAAGACAAAAATCCCCTAATGTAAGTCTTGACTTCCTTCATACTCATTTAAACAACGTGTATAATGAATATAAGTATATTATAAATCTATTATAGAAAACTATTGATATATATCATACCATATATGATTTGGTTACAAAATTTTATTAACCATTTATTAAAAACTCCATGTTAAAGTCACATTTTGGGCAATAAATGCTTTATTTTTTCATATATGTTTTGATTTATTATTTTTGATCCTATTACATTGATCATGGTTCCAAATTACAAATAATTTTACCCTTGATATAAATATCATATATATTCATTATATATGTATTTAGAGGAATCCATAAAATTTAGTGATGGAAAATGAAATACACCATTTATAGAGACGGTAGGTCGTATGTACGCATGAACACTATTGTCATCTTCATTTCAGATTGAAATAAAGAAAGGTAAATTTTATATATTATCATTGTAGAATTATATTTATGTTATATATATCACATATGTTTATCAAAACCTTCCTAAATACCTTCCATGTAAAGTGTAAATGAATCATAGAGCCTCATGAGGTGACAATCCACTGTACACACATGGGATGTTATCATATTCCCACAAAATGGAGGGTATGGAGATATTTGGGATATAATAATTCCAGAATTATAATAACATCATAAATATCATATATAAATAATAAATCCATTATTAAAACTAGCCTTGAGGTGTGGTAATGGAAAAACGAATGACATCAGTTCATGAGGTGGTAGTCCAACGTACACACGAACAACGACTTTGTAACCCATTTTATAGAAGTGGAGATGGATAACTATTAAACCGTTGGTGAGAGTGAGTATCTAGGGGGGTGAATTGAATACCCAATAAAAATTTATTTTTAAAACATATTAATTTGAAATCATCCAATTATTTTAAAAGGACTTAGTTAATCAGTATAGCGGATCGATATATGTTTTAATGTTTCAAAAGGTTTCATAAATATTTATTAGTTCTTGGGTAAGTAATATACAATATTAATTATTCCTTTGAAATAAATTTACTAAATTTAAATCTTATAAAATTGCTAATAAATATTAACTATCAAATTTCCAGTTTTTGTTTGGTTAAAAAATAGCTTCAGTTTTAAAGGTGGAAATAAAGAAAAAAACACACAACAAACATATGAAACAAGACATTCAGTCCTATGTTGAGACTTAGTCCTCTCCATTTGGTGATCAACTATAACCAAAAAGTATATATAAAATAAAAAAGTTGATACACAACCTATATCAGTTTTTAAAATAGATTACAACTATCCAGGTCACACACGACCTCTTCCATAGTTATACGTGAGAGTAAAAACAAACAGGACACACAAGAACCTCTATAATTGTTATCTATGGAAGTATAGGTAAAATATATAAGAATATATGAAGTATCTTATAGATTAGTACATGATTCAGTGTGAGTATATAAAATATAGTATAACACACATTGCACAATATGTTAAAATAAATAAACCGAACTAAGCAATCTTATTGTATAGAGTTTAGAGATACTTGGTCTGTTGAAGTGCATCTTGTGACTCTTAATTTTATTTTCAATGAATATTTAGTTGGGATCTATCAAAATTTTCAGAAAAATAGATTTTCATAGACTCTTTTTCTTGATTGGAGAAAGGTGGTTGATGTGTAGAAGGTTTAGGTTCCTCAATCTAGTGTTTTTCAGGATGTAGTGGTTCAACTCTTCAACACTATGTGGATGTTCAGTAAGCATTATATCTTATATTTCTATTAGAATTCTTCATATGTCTATTGTGCCTTTCTCACTAGGAAGTATTCTTCCATTATTAATTATAGTAGTTCGGAGAATATCCATGTACATTTGAATATTTCGTTTCCTCATAAAACATGTATGACATCATCTTAAATTTATTCTATCAAACATTTAAGTGACAATAATTAAAATAAAAATCATCATTAACTTTAATAATATATCCATTATAAAAAAATTAAATTTAAATATTAAGGTAATAAAACAGTGGAGGTATCTTATTCTGGTGGTGTCTCATGTTGATGGTGTCTTAGGATAACAGTGTCTCATCTTGGTGGTACGAAACTGGCAGTTTCATAGACTTATCTAAAATTTCACTTTGCGGATGGTGTCTCCTATTAAGGTAGGTCAGGATGGCGGTATCTCACACCATGCCAAATTTATGTTATGGCAGTGTGTGGATGACGATGTCCCCACTGGCGGTATCTCATCTAGCATTATGTCATCTAACGGTACCTCAAACTTAGTGATATTTTCATGCTAATGGTGAGTCAAGGAAAATGGTGTATTCTATGTGATAGTTTCTTAGACATTGTCAAAATTTTGTCTTTGTGGTGACATGTCTGGTAGTATGATATCTTGGTGGTGAGTTAATTGGACAATGTCTTAACCTTAGTCAATTCCATCACCTATCTCAAATTATGAAATACTTATTGAAATATAATAAATTTATTAATATCATCAGAATCAAGATTTTTTTATCCTTAAAATAATGAGGTTAACAATGTACACCTTTTTGACGATCACAAATCATGGCATAAAATGTATCTCAAATAGAGAAAATGACATCAAAGATAAGATCTAAAAGATAAATCATGAATTATCATTCGCTGTATGTGCCAATGGTATCAAAGATAAATAATAAAAAGAAAAAATAATAATTAATAAGTATAAAGGGAAAATCAGATTAAAAACAAATAATATCAAAGGTAAAAAGGTAAAAAAGATAAAGTCAAAGGTAAAATAGAAACATAAAATTCCATAATGTTCTCCACTTTATGGATTATAAGAAAGGTAAACATTAGTATATTTAGACAAAAAAAGTTATAAAATAGAATGAACATAGAAAGATAAATAAATATAGTTGATCAAAAGTAATTCATAATGGAGGAACCAAAAAGTTATTACAGAACATCAATCCTATCAAAATAGAAAAACTAAGTTTAACAACACCATCAAGGCTAGGTGGGAGGATCCAACAATTATTTTCCTTTTCCCTTGGCTTTATTAGTATCAGAGGTAGAAGAATCAGAAGGTGCTAGGGGAAAAGTATTTGGAACACAAATTTGAAGTCTATTAATAACTCAGGGATGATCTTCTACAAAAACAACTGGCTGGAGCTTCCTCAAAGCTTGAGAAAATGGCATAGGTAAATGTTGGAATCTTGAAGGTATATGTACTAGAGGATCTCAAGAAACTCCTAGTCTGAGAGAGTACTGTGAAGTAATAGTATTTTCTTCCTAAGAAACAACTTCATGACCATAAAAATTAAAAAAAGGGGTTCATGATATTAACGAAGTCCATTACAATCTTGCCACCTCTTTCCATCACACTAAAGAAATCACCCTTCTCCTCCATAAACTAACTCAATACTGGAGTCATTTTCTTTAACTATCTGAATTGTTCCATGAAAGCCTATGTAATAGGGGGCACCCATATATTCTTATCTAAAAAATTTATGTTTTCATCAATGGATTTCTTTGTATAAATCATGGAGAGATAGTATTTTATGTGTTTAGTAATTTTCTCTATATTAGCATCCATATCTTTATAAAAATGTCTAATCATCATATGATCATGCTCAGTTCCTTACTCAATCATCCTAAAAAATTCTAAAGGAATCATACATTATTCAATATATAGTTCACTGAATATAGCTACAAAATCCTCTCTAACAACTATTAGTATCTGATCAACATCAATTTTAGGAGGTTATGTGGATGTATATAAAGAGGAATCTTCCATAATTTTAGGAATACCATCTAGAGAGGGAAAAAATGAGGATTCCAACTCCATAATAAATGAGTTTACAGATTCTAGCTCAATATTTATTCTCTTATTTTCTATGTCCACTTCTTATATATGATGCATCATGTTAGGTTTTATGTGTAAAATTACTAATTCAAACAAATATTGGGAATAATTCTCACTAATATTAGTCAAAATAGGAGACTGAATTCACAACATCTTTTTGAAGTATGAAATTTTCTTTTTACCAAAGGCATTCAAGTAACTTATTGTGACTATATCAATTGGAACAGAATGAGGATCTAGAGCATTGGGTTCAGGAGTAGGAGGTCTTATGGAGGAAAATTTTTCCAACAACCCATATTTATTAACTTGAGCTAACAATGATCCCTTAGGATCTCATTTAGTTCAAACATCAGGTCCACCATCCTTTGGTGGACTCCTTACATCAATGAATTTACCCCATTGTTCCATCATAGGATAAAATCATTTATCTAAAGGAGCACTGACTGAAACACCAATAGAAGACTGTACACTAATTATAGAAATAGTAGCAGGAGGCATCAAAATAGATGTAGGTATAATTGTAGCAGGGGTAGAATCAGCTGTATCAATACTCTGAGTACCATCTACCTATTCACTCACTAAACTTCCATCTGGACCTCAAGTTTCTAAACACTTTAGCTTCGTATATCAAATTTCTATCTAAAAATAGGTTAAACTTCTAAATGACTGTTAATTAGAGGCTAATCAGTATCTAAAACAAAAAATTGTACATCAATTAATTTATTAAAATAAAGAATCTCCTTTTTATATTTCTCATCCACATGATGTACTACAGTAACTATAACACGCATCTTCTCAACCAAAGTGGAGTCAGAAACTATCTGACCGATGGCAATAGAGCTTCCCTTATCTCTATAAACTATTGGAACATTATGAAAGATATCCATGGATAGGGATTAATCCCCTTCAATAGAATAATATTTGGATTTAATCCTTGAGTCCACTTATTTAGAAAAATATGGTTTCTCAGTAGATTTACTAGGTGAGGAAAGAAGCTCTAAAGTCATCTCAACATCTTTCCTTCTAATTGTTCCAAGTGAACCACCGGGTTCATAATCATCATCATTAGCAACATAACTTCCATTTCCATTATTATCATATCTATTTTCATTTTCATATTCTTGTTCCTCATCCAAATCATTATTCTCTTCTTCATCATTAGTTTTAAAAGAAAATTTAAGTTTATTCTCTCCAAAAACTTTAGTTTCATCTTCATGAATTTTAACAAGATTATTCCTTTTGGAAGTCCCTTAGGGGAACTAGAAAATCCATTTATTATTGGTGGTGATTGAGGTGAAAAGTATATATCACTAACTTCATAAAAAATGTTTCTTTTTCAACTTATTCTTTCCCAGTAGCATCTTCTTCTTCATAGAGTATTCTACAACCTCATCAGGATCGAGATTGAGATCATCAAAATACCTCATTCTGGTAGGATGATACACTGGGATAAACTCATCATATAAATTTTCACTATATCTAACCCACTATTTCTTCTGGGGTTTATAGATAATTTTCAACCATGAAGATATTTCTTTTGAAATATAGAAACCACCACAGTCTCTAACTATTTCATCATTATCATAAACTAGGCCCTTGGCCTTCAACATTGTTGAAATCTGCTTTCGATAGATCAAAGAGTTATTTATCAAAGTTGGATTTATCATCTCATACATATAGACTATGAGATACCTAAAAATATTTATCCTATGAAATTATTTAATAATATACAACATTTAATCATCTTGGTATCTCAAGATGTCAAAATTACATTTCCTGGGGTAGATTATGTGTTCAATGAACTTGAAAAAAACCTACACTCCCTATCCATCTATGAGGAATCATGTCTTCTGGTTACCAGTGAGTTTTTGAAGAGAATATTCATATAAAAAGAAATCACTGCCCTCAAAGAAAAATCCATGATAGTCATCATAAATTACTTCATTAGGTACAACCATACACAAGTCCCATCATTTTGACAAAAACACAACTTTTCTGTCATATACTCTGGATCTCATTCAATATTCTTGCACATTATTAAATACAAACTCAACATACTAATAGAAAATGTCACCAACCTAATATATAAGTATATTTCATTTTAGGAGAACCAATATACCCATACTTGGTTCTATATCACTTTCAACACAAGATACTTACTAGACAATGTCTACTTGGTTCTACTTCTCTTTTAGCTACTACAACTCTAATTGCAAGATCAGAGTAAAATGGTACAACCGGAGCAAAAAAATTGGGTTATTTGTTATGATTATTATAAGTTTACAACTCTCATGGAGAATAAATAGAAGGTAACTTCATCCTTGGCATGTAGATTGGTTCAGTTTGATCGATCGAATGCAAAGAGAAATTTTACGAGTTTGATAGTTGGGATAAGAGAGGTAGTTCGGGGCTCAAGAGTAGTGTTATAGGCTCAAGGTGTCTTTGAAATTTTTATAGATTCATTTTTTTATCATTTGGGATTTAGGTATAAAAAAATATAAATAATACTAAAAAATTGAAATTTGAATATGAGAAAACACACATATCGGGTTATGAAAATAGACCATAAAAATATAAAACCTGTGGTTCAGAAAACAGAGAATAAAAAATATGAAAAATCATGAGACAAACAATGGTATGTAAATCAAAATGGTGTGTCAATCACAATGGCGAGGCAACCCAATGGAGAGAAAACTACAATGGTGAGATAAAAATGACGGTGTGTCAACTGACTATGTGTCACCTAATGGTGTGTCTCCCAATGGTGTGCCACCCAACCGTGCGTCACCCAATGGTGTTTGACTTAACAGTGTTTCACCCAATAGTGTGTCTCCCAAAAGTGTTTCACCCAATAAAATTTCTCCCAATGGTGCATTGAATAATATTAAACTTAACAAAAAATAATCATTCCAAATTCATGTTTGTTATAGTTCATTCTATCATAATTAAAAGGCTTATTAAATATATCATCTAATTGATGCTCTATTCAAGTAAAATCAAGAGTGATATCACCTTTTTGAAAATGATCCATCAAAAATTGATGTCTTATATAAATGTTCTTTTTCCTAGAGTGTGAAACTGGGTTCTTGGAAATATTAATAGCACTTGTGTTGTCACAGTTTATGGGGACATGTCAAAATTGACATACATAGTCTTGTAGAGTGTGTTTTATCCAAAAACGTTGTGCACAAAAACTACTATTATATATTTATTCAGATTTATCAGTTGATAATGCTACGCATTTTTTCTTCTTACTACACAATGAAACTAGAGACTTTCTCAAAAATTGAAATGTTCCAGAGGTGTTTTTTATATCTAACTTTCATCCACCAAAATCAGTATCGGAATAACTCACTAGATCATATGTGTTACCTCTAGGGTAAAATAATCCTAAATTGGTTGTATACTTAAGGTATTTGAAAATTAATTTAATATAATTTAAGTGTGACTCTTTAGGGTTTTCTTAAAAATGATAAAACATACACACACTAAACATTATATCTCGTCGACTGACATTCAAGTTGATAATACTACCTATCATACCTCTTGTAACGACCCAGACCCAAACAGCCACCCGAACAGTGCTAAGCGGGTCTGGTGTTACTACCTTAGGTGAACCTCCACAAATTCCAAAGGCTTCCAACTAGTAGTGAGGGTCTTATAGGTATAGTGGGGAGGCTATACCCTCTCGGAGGATAATAAAGGTACTGGAATGAAGATATTAATAAACATACAGAGGAATAATGACTCATCAGACTCAAACCTTACCCACAGAGCGGAAGCACATTCAATATCAATAAACAGTGTAAGAAATAAATATAAACAACAACAATGGGAAGTAAACACAACAATATGCTAAAAACCACTTGTAACTACTAAACAAACAAAAAATCATCCATAGCGAGTTAATATACAAAAGGTAACCAATGTCTAACCAACTGTAGCTACAACCAAGAAAGAATGCAGATACAGGAAAGAAAAAAAAACAATGTAAACTCCAGAAAGGAAAGACCTTAAGATCCATACCATCTCCATGTAACAACTAATGCAATCAAGCTCCTGAAGCCGACCTCTTTCCTGCACGTAAATCCATAAAGTCTGCACACGTCCCGAAGGGCCTGTGTAGGGTGTGAGACAAATCTTAGTAAGATACCACCCAACAGTGCTTACCTAATATAAGTGTTTAAGCAGACATGAATTTATAAGGAAAACAGTAAAAAATATGATACAAAAATAAACACAAACTCTACTGGTGCTTAGCGGCCACCGTGGAGTGTCACCTGCTTCGACCAATGCCGGAATCATTGTCGTGTAACCCAGAACCATGTGCCTCTTAACACCTCGTGTCTCAAGTACCGACGTCCCAAATTCACACCCAAGAATAGTAACCTGGTACCTTGTGCCTCCTGACACCTCGTGCCTCAAGTACTGACGTCCCGAAGGCTTGCCCAAGAAGTAACCCGAAGGAACAACGATGTATGTCCTCAAATAAATAACCAGAGGGATAACGATGTCTGCCCTCAAATAAATAGCTGGAGGGATAGCGATGTTTGCCCTCAAATCAAGTAACCGGAGGGACGGTGATATCCGCCCTCAAATAAGTAACCGGAGGGATATCAATACCTTCCCTCAAATCATGGCAAGCCTCAGCCCCCAACCTGATAGCCTCAAGCTATCCCCTGGAGGTTCCTCACTTCCCATGTGGCTTCCTATGATAAGTACCCCCAACCAAAGTACCTAAACCGCATCTACGGGGTCCTCTACCCACATGAGTGGTTAAAACAACCTCATCATGGAGTATCTCTGTGTGAACACTAATCAAAGTTCAGGGTGAGATGTAATCACCAAAATAGCACCTAAGCCACCACACATCTGACACCTCATGTCCATGAGACCATGTCGCTCAAGTTTGATGGCCTTTCCATCCCAAGTAACTCGTTCCATGCCCAACTTGACAGTCATTCTGCCTCATGCCGACTCCCATGACACCCAATACCATGGTCAAAACCACCCAAAGTAACCCCGAACCTAGCCCAAACTGACAGTTGTACTGCCTCAACCGACGCCCATGATGCTCAATCTCATGGTCAGAACCACCCAACATAACCCGGGCCAAGCCCAACCTGTGATCAACATCACTCAAGAATACCCAAGCCATGCCCAATAGAATCCAAAGGTCCCAACATATGGAATCCAACAATTACATGTATAACATATTTAAACATAACACATAAACAAGCAAAACATTCTAAATAGTGGAATTTCCCTAACCCAATGGTTATCAATCAACAACACTGAGGTCTTGAAATCCTCTAACAAGTTATATCAAGGTTTATTAACTAAAATCAATAGTTTTAAAAAATATAATCCAAATATAACCATTTTTCCAATTCCTGGCCAAAATTCCCGATGAGAAACGACCCCAAGCCCGACCCTGATTAAGAAAAACTGGTAACATGGCATACCCAAATGCACCCCATTGGTCAAAAAATCAATTCAATATGCAATAACAGATAAAATGGGTCCCACTCAAAATACCCAAAAATGCATCGAATGCCGCGTCACCCAAATGACTATGAAAAAACAAAAAGAGGTATGCACCACCTACATGAGACTCGTATGATACTAATCCACCGATAATAGACTCCAACTAGGTCTAAAACGTGGTAGATCTATAAAAGAATCAAAACCGCTCAAACCCCTATAAATTGGTCTAGAACAGAAATCATGAAGAACGACTCAAGAGGAATTAAGGCCATACAGAGGGGGTTCCAATGGATCAAAAGACGTTCAAAACAGAGTCTGAACGAAGATCCAAGAAGGATTTGAAGGTCCATCCAGCTCTCCCTACATGAGCCATAAGAGGGAGGAAGAAAAGAGAGAAGAATGGGAAATCCTGAGTGGACAGGGACTTAAAAACAATAACTTTAAGTGGCTGCACGATTACCCTGAACTATTTTGAAAACTGTGCACCAACCATGTGGTTGTCACTGCCTCACCCAAGAACTTCGCATGACCATCCCACATGGTATGAAAAACCATGCGCCAGCCGTGCAGAGCCCACTGTCTCACCCTTTTGGGAAAAATACTTCAAGGTATCATTGAAGCATTTTTGAGGTTATTGTGTTTGTTGACAAAGTGGAAAATTGTTCTGTGATTGTTGACAAAGAAAACCATGACATACAAATTTGTTTACAAATGGGATTTCATGGTGGAATGTCGAGTTCAAGAGTTGTGTTCAACGATCCATGTTTTATTCAAGAACTTCGATAAAGGAATGGATGATCTGGAGGTGGTACGAAAAGAACAGATACAAGGTGGTGCCGTTTTCTAGTGTTTTCCAAATTTTTGGGCCTAAAAATCAACAAATGAAGAAAACTGGTTTTTGGAAAAGGGACTTGCGCTCCATGTATTTTAAGGAGAGGAAAATTGTGTGCCTAATTTTTTTCAAGATCAGAAGGTCAAAATATGGAAAAGGAAAGAGGGTCGTGCAGGTGTTGGTGTTGTCGCGCAGGTGACTTGCGCGCTGAGAAAGGAACTATGCACCGATGCCTAGGAGGGTTGAAAACTTATGCAATATATTTTTTTCAAGATCAGATCTTCGAAATATGGAAAAGGAAATAGGGTCACGCAGGTGTCTTGCAGGGGAAGAAACCTGCACGCTGGGACTTGCGCGCCGAGGGGAGACTTATGCGCCACCGCATAGGTTGACCAAATTCCTATAAATACAGGACCACCACTACTCATTTTCAACGGAGTTAAAAACTTAGAAAAATCAGAGCTCCCATCGCACTGGTGTGGTGGTCGCGCATGTGGTGTGTGGTCGCACAGGTGTACTTGCATGCCAGTGTTTGAAGTTGCGTTTCAATTGGTAGTTGCATGCCAATATTGGATTGGGAATAAAAGGGATTGAGTCACATAGGTTTAGAGTTGCAGAAGATTGTGCCGCGCAGGTGGTAGAGGCAGACCTGCGCGCCAGTTGTGACTTGCGACCCGATACTTGCAAACCGTGTTAGAGCTACACGCCAAGTAAGGTTGATTCCTTGGCAGTTTTTTTGAGCTGTGTGGAAGCTGGAAGTTTTCCTGATACCTTCAGTGCAAAGAGAGATTAATCTACGGGTGAAAGTTTGACTTCAACAGAGCATCCAGATACAACAGAGGATGTATTCATTAGAGATAATGAAGAGACCTACAAGTCTATAAACTGTGAGTGGATTCTTTCTTGAGTAGTGAGAAAAGTAAGAGGAAGAAGGTGATCCCCTCCACCAACAGTGATCCAGAGAGATAGAAACAGGGAGTGACCCTTGGGAAAGCAGTGAGCTTACCCTAAACTTTGTAAAGGTAGTGAGACTGGGACAGAGTGACTGTGCCTGAACCTTGTAATCCATATCTAGTAAAGTTTTGTGGAATTTGGTATGAACGAAAAATTGTCGGCGTATGCTTCTTGAATATAACCCTTAGCGCTGAACCAAGTAAAAATTGATGTGTCTTGTGCATGCTTTACTTTCTATTTATATTGTGCAACAATAAAGAGAGAGAAGATTGTTTTTCTTAACAGAAAAACAAGATTAGAACGGGCTTTATTTTTAAATTAGTCATACCCTAATTCACCCCCCTCTCAGGGTACTCATCCTTGTGGACCTAACAATTGGTATCAGAGGGAAAGATTGATATTTTTTCTTCTATCAATGGAGGTCACTCATCATAAATGGATTCTGATCTTCGACGGATGTAATTTTCAGATATGGAAGAATCGAATGCAACACTATTTAGATCTTTGGGAATGGATGTGTTTTCAGTAGCTATACATGGTGTCACATCTGATATTAATAGTGGTGCATTATCAGAAGCTGATCATAGAGAGTTGAATGATGATTCCAAAGCAATCAATGCCTAAGGGGGAGCCCTTTTCAATCCATCTATATAAAGGTGATGTCATGAAAAACATCACATTCAATGTGGAAAAATATTTTCAATATATATGAAGGGGATACAAAGGTTAGTGAGGAAAAGATGCAAGTTTTGTGGAACAAGTATGAAGATATGAGAAAGAACATGAATGAGTCTGATGATGCATTCATTGACAGGGTAAATGTTGTGGTAGAAGACATGCGAGGTCTTGGTGAAATTATCGAAGACATAAAAATTGTGAAGCGCATCTTGAGAAAACTTCCACCTCGATTCAATCTGAAAGTTTCTATTTTGGACGATAAAGACTCGAAATAATTGAAATTGGATAACCTGCACAACACCCTTGTTGCATATGAAATGAGAAATGATGATAACAATGTTGTGGAAAAGGGGAAATCCAAAGTGGTGTCATTTAAGGCCATGAAGAAGTTCACCATTAAAGATTCTCAAGAGGAAGAAGAGATAGATGAGGTAATGTCATTCCTCTCCTCAAACCTTCAAATAGGAAAAAGAAAGTTCAAAGGGAAACTTCCTCTTGCATGCTTTAGATGTGTAAAGGTTGGACATCTCGCAGCAAGATGCCCCAAAATGTTTCAAGAAGAAAATGATGAAGATGTTATTGAAATTCCCTAGAAGAAATCTTCAGCCTATGTGAAAGGGAAGAAGAAGTTCAAGAGAAATTTCTTCAAGAAGAATAATCTTCTTTCACAAGAAATAGATAGTTCAGATGAGTCTGAGGTTGAAGAGATTGAGGAGATTGAAAACTGAAAAGATTGTGGAGAAAATGCTATGGTGGTGGTCGTTGGTAGTTCTCATGAAAAGGAAGAAAATGACGTTGGAGAAGAAGAAGAAGAAGAAGTTAAAGGAAGAGTTGATATGGAAGCTGAATTAGAAGCAGCTATTGAGGAGATAGACGTTTGGAGATCAAAAATGAAGAAATCCAATAAAGTGGTTCATGATGCCAAACTCTATATGCAACAAAAGGATGAAGAAAATTTTGAGCTGTTAAAAGAAATTGAAAGATTTAAATCCTCAACACTAGAGAGATCAAAAAATATTGTTGAGTATAAGCTTAAAATTGAGGAACAAAAGAAGGAAATTGATTGTTTTACTAACACAGGAAAGGAGCAGGTCAGACATATCAATGAGCTTGAAGAATAAGTGGTCAGTATGCGATGAAAAATGAAGGATCAAGAAAAACTCTTGACCTCCAATGTGATGTCAGGAAAGCAGGTTATTATGAAGACTGAAAAGGTGAAAGAGGATCCTAGTTGTTTAGCAGGAAAGAAGTAGTAATTGAGATCAGACGTTAAGGTTGATTCAAGGCTTGATAAGAAGAAAAAATCTATGGAAATTGAAGTCAGACCGCAAGCACCCGTCCCAAAATTGAAGGTTGATTTGGGCACAAAGCAGAATCATAATACTCATATATCCAAAGGGGAAACTCGTAGTGTTGAATTAACACGATGGAATGCACCTTATATCAGGTGTTATTATTGTGGGAAGATGGGACATTCCCAATATGTGTGTTCCATAGCCAAGAGATATCGAAGGGAACAAGAGCAGAGGTGGCAGCCAAACAGAGAACAGTTTTCCAGAACATATTTCGAAGGACACTGTTTTTGGTGTGGTGGATTTGGGCACATAGCTAGGTACTACACTTCTACCATACAAAGAAATGTTCCAAAGCAGAATCAAAATGTTCGCAAGCAGCAGATCAATAAACCAATAAGTGAGTTAAAAATGCAGAACAGATTTCCGGCTTTGCAAGATGAAGTTGGTCCATCATACTCTGAGAAATAACAGAAGTCTCAATCCATGTCGAGTGTGAAGGAAAAAGTATTGACCAAGAAGAAGAAAAATGAGAAGGCTGTAGTGGCAGAAATTGCCCTTAAGACATCAGATCGCACTGGTGTATGGATCCTTGATAGTGGTTTCACTTCTCACATGACAGGTAATAAGGATCTTTTTACAGGCATAAAATACGACAAAGAAGTAGTTGTCAAATTTGGAAACGATGAAGGCCTGAAGATTGTTGGCTCAGGAAAATCCAAGTCTGGGGGAAAAGAAATGAGTCATATTGATGTCTTGGTTGTAGAGGGTATTAGTCAAAACTTGCTCAATGTCAGTAAACTATGTGACTCTGGGCACTCTATCCTATTTACCAAGAAGATGTGTGTTGTGAAAGGAAAATATGGAGCAGTTTTTCTACAGGGAAAAAATAAAAAGGGAAATCTTTACCTTGTAGGTGGTGAAGAAGATACGTGCCTTTTATCCAGAGAGGAAGAAAACCAGTTGTGGCATAAGCGACTTGGTCATCTATTCCAACCATCCATATAAGATCTGGTAAAGTGTGATGCTACTAGAGACCATCCCAAACTATCATATGAACGCACTCATACATGTGATGCTTGCCAACAAGGGAAGATAATTAGAATGACATACATGACAAAGGAACAGAAATCAACTAGAGTACTTGAATTGGTGCATGCTGATGTATGTGGACCTATCTTATCATTAGCTATAAATGGGAAAAGGTACTATGTTCTTTTCATAGATGATTATAGCTGAATGGACTGGGTATTTTTCGTTACCCATAAGACAGAGGTGTTAAGTTTCATAAAGAAGTATAGGAGGGAATCAGAATGGATGCTTGGGAAGAAAATTCTAAAGTTTCGTACTGATAATGGTACGGAATTCAAAAACAGTCAAGTCGAAAACTGTCTCGAGAAACAAGTGATAAGGCATCAAGTTTCATTAGTGAGAACTCCCCAACAGAATGGAGTGGTTGAGAGAAGAAATTGGTTTATCAACAACATGTACAGAATGATGCTTATTGAAAAGGACCTACCAGAGAAATTTTGGAAGGAAGTAGTTTTGACATCGGTCTATATTTCGAACAGGTCTCTGTTGTGTCCAAAGGAAGGGAATACTCCATATGAAATGTGGTACGGAAAGAATCCAATGTTGAAATACTTTCGAATCATTGGGAGTAAGTGATTAATTCTCAACAAATAAAATCACAGGAAGTTTGAGTCATGAGGAGATGAGGGGATATTCCTTAGATACTCAGGGAAAAGCAATGCATATAAATGTTTCAACAAAAGGCTGGGAATTTTTTTTTCGAGAAATGATGTCACTATAGTTGAAAATTAATAGAAAACTCAATGAACCAGTGAATAGTTTCTCAATGAAAGCGATGATGAGGTAAGAAACACAGGGGGAGAAGAAGTGGCAGAGCCTGACTCAGAAGAAGATACTAATGATAAACAAGAAAGTTTTAAGTCTGTGTCTGTAAGGAAGCCAAAGAGTCGAGCTGAAATTTATAGGAAGAATATCATTCATGATCAGATAGCTCCAGTTCAGACTCAAAGAATGAAATCATTACAGCAAACATCGTTTTTATCTCATGTGGAGCCTAAATGTTTTTCCGATGTAGCTGAAGATGAAAACTAGGTTCAGGTTATGAATGAAGAGCTTGATCAGATTGAGAAGAACCAGACATGGGAGATTGTTTCAAGGCTAGCAAACAAGAATGTCATTGGGACTAAATGGGTCTATCGCAACAAGATGAATGAATATGACACAATGACTCAAAAAAAATCATGACTAGTATTCAAGGGATACTCCCAGATAGAGGGAATAGATGTTGATGATACATTTGCACCGGTTGCAAGGCTCGAGACAATGAGATTATTTTTGGACATAGCAGTGCAAAGAAAGTTCAAAGTGTTCCAGATGGATGTCAAATCTGCATTCCTGAATGGTGTTCTAGAAGAGGAGGTGTATATTGAGCAGCCAGATGGTTTTCTCATTCATGAGGATGAGAACAAAGTTTGCAGGCTGAAGAAGGTATTGTATGGGCTGAAACAAGCACCAAGAGAATGGTACTCAAGGCTTGATCAGTACATGAAGAAGCTTGGTTTCCAGCATGGGGGAGTTGATTACAATCTCTTTTTCAGCAACAATAGTAATCAAAGGATAATATTGTTGGTTTATGTCGATGACATAATATTTGGTGGATCAGATGAAGCTCAGGGAAGATAATTTTCCGTATTCATGAAAAATGAGTTTGAAATGTTAATGATTGGTGCGCTAATGTTTTTCCTTGGTCTACAGGTGACAAAAGTAAGGAATGGAACATTCATTTCTCAATCCAAATATGTCAAGGAGGTTTTAAGATGGTTTGGCATGGATAATTCCAAGGAGATAAAGACTTTGGTTGCTACCCGGATGAAATTATCAAAATATGAGGTTGGAAAGGCAGTTAATATCATAGAATACAGGCAAATCATTGGTAGTTTTTTGTACTTGATAGCAATAGGGCCTGATATTGTTTTCGTCACATACCAAGAAGCGAGATATCAGAGTAATCACAAGGAAATCCACATGCTTGCAGTGAAAAGAATACGTCGGTATATCAAAGGCACCGTGGATTTTGGTCTGATGTATAATGACAAATCTCAATCAGTGTTATTGGGTTACACAGATGCAAATTGGTCCGGATCAGCAGATGAAAAAAATCAATGTCAGGAGGTACATTCTATCTTGGTGGAATGTTTATTTCTTGGCTAAGCAAGAATCAAGATTGTATTTCATTGATCACCACGGAAGCTGAGTATATTCCAGCCACTCAAGCATGCAAACAATTATTGTGGATGAAGCAGCAACTTGACGATATGGGAGTTAAAGTTAAGTCTCCGATTAGAATTCAGTGTGATAACTCAAGTGCAATAAATCTCAGAAAAAATCATTTCCATCACTCAAGGAAAAAGTACATTGAGATAAAGTATCATTTTATCAAGGAGAAAGTTGAGCAGGGAATTGTGAAGTTGGAGTATGTGCCTACAGAGCTACAGGTTACAGACATTCTGACAAAGGCCTTACCCAAGGAAGCTTTTAAAAGGAATTGACTGGCTCTGGGGGTTTAATAGACTCCCCAAACTTAAAAGACTATGGATGTGGCCCCATAACCCCCCTCTCCCTAAGGTATGATGTGTTTTTACGAAATGTGATGATATGTGTTCTCTACTCTTTTACAGCCTGCAAAGGAGTGACCTTTGGGTTCATTGACAAAGGGGAAAAAATAGTGATTTGTCAAGGGGGAGACAATGTGGCTATTTGAAAAATCATGAATTATATGGAGAGAAGCTGACAGGTGAAAGAGTGAGATAGGGGGAACAATGAGAAAGGGGGGGGGGGGGCGTATTAAATCTGATGATGCTAGAAGTGATCGATCAAAGAATAGATATCACAATAGCTGAGGATCGTGATGAAAGAAGAAGAGTGATGTTGGAATGTGGTAAGAATATTTCCAACAATTGGTATCAGTTTGGTAAAAATTGGTATCAGTTAGGTGTCAACAGTGAGTGTCAGAGATGAAGTGATTCATTGATGAAATTTTTATTTACTCTTGTTTCTCATGCCGAGCATTGTTCATGTGGGCTTAGAGTATGTGTTGAGTAAATCCTTGATTGCTATAGGAATCACAATAGGTGAATAGTGGCTGAAGGTTTAACAATGTATCATTTTATGGAAGAGTTGTAAACAAACCCAAAGGGGGATATTGTTGTGAAAAAATCCCTCAAGGTATCATTGAAGCATTTTAGAGGTGATTGTGTTTGTTGACAAAGTGGACAACTGTGCTGTGATTGTTGACCAAGAAAACCATGACATAAAAATTTGTTGAAAAAGGGGATTTCATGGAGGAATGTCGAGTTCAATAGTTGTGGTCAACGATCCATGTTTGATTCAAGAACATCAACAAATGAATGGATGATCTGGAGGCGGTACAAAAAGTGCAGATACAAGGTGGCACCGTTTTCTAGTGTTAGCCAATTTTTTGGGCCTGAAAATCGACAAATGAAGAAAAGTGGTTTTTAGAAAAGGTACTTTCATGCCATTTACATGAAAGAGAGGAAACTTGCATGCCTAATGTTTTTCAAAATCATAAGGTCAAAACATGGCAATGGAAAGAGGGTCATATAGGTGTTAGTGTTTTCGCGCAGGTGACTTGCATGCCGAGAAAGGACCTATGCGCTGGTGCCTAGGAGGGTTGGAAAGTTGCGTGCCATATGTTTTTCAAGATCAGATCTTCTAAATATGGAAAAAGAAATAGGGTCATGCAGGTGTCTTGCAGGGGAAGAAACCTGCACACCGAGACATTCACGCTGAGGGGAGACTTGCGTGCCATCGCATAGGTTGACCAAATGCCTATAAATACAGGACCACCACTCCTCATTTTCAATGGAGTTAAACACTTATAAAAATCAGAGCTCCTGTCACGCTAGTGTGGTGGTCGCGTAGGTGGTGTGTGGTCGTGCAGGTGGACTTGTGCACCTGTGTTTGAAGTTGCATGCCGATTGGTAGTTGCACAACAATATTGTCTTGGGCGTAAAAGGAATTGAGTCGTGGAGGTTTGGAGTTGGAGAAGATTATTCCGCGCAGGTGGTAGAGGTAGACCTACGCGCCAGTTGTAACTTTCACGCCGATACTGGCGCACTGGGTTAGACCTGCGCGCCATGTAAGGTTGATCCCCCAGCAGTGTTTTAGGGCTGCGTGGAAGCTGGAAGTTTTCCTAATACCTTCGGTGCAAAAAGAGATTCATCTATGGATGAAAGTTGTACTTCAACAGAGCATCCACATACAACAGACGATGTATTCATTAGAGATAATGATGAGACCTACAATTCTATAAAATGTGAGTGGATCCTTTCCAGAACAGTGAGAAAAGGAAGAGGAAGAAGGTGATCCTCTCTACCGGCAGTGAGCCAGAGAGAGAGAAATAGGGAGTGACCCATGGGAAAGTAGTGAGATAACCCTAAACTTTGTAAAGGAAGTGAGCATGGGATAGATTGACTGTGCCCGAACCTTGTAATCCACAGTTAGTGAAGTTTAGTGGAATTTGGTACGACCGACAACTTGTCGACGTATTCTCCTTGGATGTAGCCCTTAGCGGTGAACCAAGTAAATTTTTTTGTGTCCTGTGCATGCTTTACTTTCTGTTTATATTGTGCCATAGTAAATAGAGAGAATATTGTTTTTCTTAACAGTGAAACAAGATCAGAACGGGCTTAATTTTTAAATTAGTCATACCCTGATTCACCCCCCCCCCCCTCTCGGGGTACTCAGCCTTGTGGACCTAACACACCCAGAGAGTTCACATGGATTATCCACACGGTTGTTCAAACAGTGCACCAACTGTTCACACCTGCATTACCTCCCCAACTTTTAAAAGTTTTTCCCCATAAAAAAGTCAAAAATTTGAAACATGGTCATGATTTGACCCGTTCTAAAAACCCGGGTTCTTACAAACTCCCCACCTTAACATAGCTCATCCACAAGCTATCAAACAAAACCCGGAGATGGCACCGAACATGCCACCCCAATCAATGTAACCCAGACTTCCTCAGTCTCAAGGTTCTGGATAAATTCCTCAAGGGGATTCCCACTTTATGAATTTCCTAACTCGGTCTCAACCCAAAAAAACTCAAAACAAGTAAAGGTTTACTAACCTGTTTCTAGACTCACAGTCCTCTCGTGACGCATCGTCACCCCTACGCCTCATTGGAACCCCTGTGTCATTCCCGACACCCAAACGCATCCCGCCTTGCATTAGTGTCTACCTCCACGAGGTCTTGCATCCCATGGATGCTCAAAACAGACCTGGTGCCTGACACCTCAAGTAACCCTCATCCTCAATGCCCCGATGCCCATGAAACCTCAAGTAACCCACATCCTCGATGCCCCGATGCCCATGACACTTCAAGTAACTAGCATCCTTGATACCCCAATGCCCAAGACACCTCAAGTAACCCACATCCTCGATCCCCCTGATGATACACATCTCATACATATATATATATAAATATATCACGCACCAGATTTGGCACCAAACCCACTGACTAGCATCTAGTCAGTACACATAGATCCTGTGAATCACGTGCACTCAAAATGGACTTGCCTCTACAGGTCATGCCAGAAGAGAACAAGGAAATCACAACCCCACTCGTGGTGTACCTCTAACTGCCATCAGCTCACCAGCCTGCTCAGCCTCTAGCAGCTCCACGGTGTGCACCTGGCTTGAAGTACGGCTGCCTAATGCCTGTCCTCCCAGCGGTGATTCTCCAGTCACCAACCATTGAACCCTAAGTTGGATCTAACCATCTCTATCACGTCCTCCATGTGCAGTTGAACCTCAGATACCCACTCCTGATTCTGAACCTGAACCAACTCCATATGCTAAAGTCTGTCCTGGTCCCTACCTACCGGCTGTCTGAGAAGGTTTCCTACAGAACCTCTTTAGATGCCTGACCTGTCCACATGCCCGACATTTTTTTGAGGCCTATCACACTGAGTCCGAACATGTCCTGGCTGTCCACACTGAAAGTAAACCATGGTTGAACTGCTGTGAGGTGGTCTAGCTGAGTCCTTGTCTTGACTGCCCTGCTAGAACTCATCCCGTCCTCACTTCCTGTTGTCGGAACCGTCACTTAAATCTGTTCCCCAGACAACCTGGGGCCTATCCCTCTGGTTTCCCTCTGATACGACTTCTTGATTCACCACCTTTGAAAAAGAACCCATCCTGAAGATATTCACCTGGATCCGAATGGTGTGTCGTAGTCCATCCTCAAAGCGCATCACCCTTACCACGTCATTGCATACCATACCGGGTGAAAAGAGAGAAAAATCGGTGAAAGTAGCTGCATAGTCCATGACAGACATGTCTCCCTGCTGAAGTCTCAAGAAATCTCGAGCTCTCTCTGCCCTCAATGTCTCTGGGTAAAAGTGCTCGAAGAACCTATTCTCGAAGTCCTTCCATGCTAGTCCCTCATGCCTGCGAGCCTGAACCTCCACATCCCACCAGCGCTATGCTGGTCCTCACAGCATGTACGTCACTAGATTGATACTCCACCCTAGGGGCGTCTCGAGCTACTCGGAGATCATCTGCATGCTCTCTATCCAGTTCTCAGCCGCCAACAGACCACCCTCAACCAGAAAAAGTGGCAGGATCTACGACTGGAACTCTCACGTCTGATATGACATAGATAGTTTGGTACCCTGCGCACCTCTGTCGATCCCCTACAAGACATGTACCAGGCTCACTCTGAGCTGCTCGTCTAGACATGGCCCAAACACTGCCAAACCCGGCTGCTACCCTGTCTGCCCTGGATCCTGAACCTGATCCTGTCCCTGTGCCTGTACCTGTGGCTCGTGCTCTGGCTGTACCAAATCTTGAACCTGATCCTGCACCTACGGCACCATATCCTCACTTCCCTGATGCTCCATCTACGTCGCCGAAAAAGGAACCCGCTGAATACCATAAATGGTCAGAAAACCCATATATATATATAACAATTTATATATTCAACCCAGATAAGGAAGCAGTGAAAGGAATCACACAACTACCACCCTTACTCTCCCCCACTGTAACCATGCCCCACTACATCTCAGCCTCATGGCCTCCTTACCCACCCCTAACAGAGCCATGTATCAAAAGTACCTCAGGAAATGCTCGTCCTAACAACCAAAGTTGCCTCAAACTGATGACCAAGTCACCCAATCCTGGTAATCAAAATCACCTCAACTGATAGTACCTGCCTGCTCTCATAAGATCCAAAACCAAATATCATGTCACATGTAATTCTACAATATATACAACATGGCATACACATTGCAACAACAAGCAATTATATCAGGAATTTCACCTTTTCACGTTTCAAGAATAAAAAGCACGTCAATTGATATTTTCTTCTCATGGTATTATCACATCACAAAGAATACATGCAGTTATGAAATTGAAATACCCTAAAATATACCTACCAACAGCCAAGCAAACAAGCCTTTCCCTACCGGGCGAAGATCAAATTCTCCCTTTCCACACCGGGTCAAGGGTCACATTTCACAATCAATAACATCACACACCAAGTGATCCGCCAAGGTGGAAATAATATAAACTATAATCTGAGAAAAAAGCAAACAACAAATCCCACCCATGGAAACTTGGTCCATCCCTCGTAACTGGGGCTGCAGGAACCCAATCACAAGATAGAAACCCAGTTCCAGTAATAACCTATCTCCAATCTACCATATCCCAAATAGTAAAATCAGCAGAAAAGAAAAAGAGAAGTCTCAAACTCATTAGTAGTCAATAAGGCACTGCTACTAAACCCCTGTCAATAAATCCTATGATACCACTTTGTAATGACCTGGACCTGAAAATCCATCCGAATGGTGTTAAACGGGTCAGGTGTTACTGCCTTAGGCGCACCTCCCCAAATGCCATAGGCTGCCAACTAGCAGTGAGGGTCTTATATGTTTAGTGGGGAGGATATACCATCTAGGAGGATAATAAAGGCACTAACATGAGGATAATAATAAAGATGCAGCGGAATAACGAATCAGCAGACTCGAACCAGACCTGCAGAGCAGAAGCACATTAAATATCAATAAACATTAGAATCAATAAATATAAACAATAGTAACAAAAAGTAAACACAACAACATGATGAAAACCACTTGTAACTATTAAAAAAACAACAAATCATCCATAGCGAGTCAATATACAAAAGGGTGCCAATGGTTAACCAACTGTAGCTACAACCAAGCAAGCATGCCGATATAGGAAAGAAAGAAAAACAAAGTAAACTCCAACTATGCAAGACCTCAAGGTCCATACCATCTCCATGAAACAACTAATGAAATCCAACTCCTAAAGCTGGCCTCTTTCCTGCACGTAAATCCATAATGTTTGCACGCATCCCGAAGGGACCGTGCAGGGTGTGATAAAAATCTCAGTAGGATACCACCCAATATAACATACCTAATATAAGTGTTTAAGTAGACATGAATTTATAAGTAAAACAGTAAACTGTACGTTGCGAAAATAAACAGAAACTACACCGGTGCTCAGTGACCACCATGGAGTGTCACCTGCTTCGGCCAATGCCGAAATCTCTGTCATGTAACCCAACACCATGTGCCACCTGAATCCTCGTGTCTCAAGTTCCAACATCCCGAAGGCACACCCAAGAATAGTAACCTGAAACCTTGTACCTCCTGAGACCTCGTGCCTCAATTACCGACGTCCCGAAGGCATTCCCAAGAAGTAACCTGGAGGAACAACAATGCATGTCCTCAAATAAATAACCCGAAGGATAACAATGTCTGCCCTCATATAAATAGCCGGAGGGACAACGATGTATTCCCTCAAATCAAGAAACCAGAGGGACGATGATATCCGCCCTCAAATAAGTAACCGGATGGACAATGATACCTGCCCTCAAATCACGGCGAGCCTCAGATCCCAACCCGATAGCTTCAAGCTATCCCCTAGAGGCTCCTCACCTACCATGTGTCTTTCTATGGCAAGAACCCCTAACCAAAGTACATAAACTTCATCTATGAGGGCCTCTACCTACACGAGTGGTCAAAACCACCTCATCACGGAGTATCTCTATGTGCACACTACTCAAAGTTACGGGTGAGTGGTAATCAAAAAAATAGAACCTAAGCCTGCACACATTTGACACATCATTTCCCTGTGACCATGCCTCTCAAGTATGATGGCCTTGACATCCTAGTAACTTGGGCCATGCCCAACCTGACAACCATTCTGCCTCAAGATGACGCCCATGGTGCCCAATCCTGTGGTCAAAACCACCCAAAGTAACCCCGGGCCAAGCCCAACCTGACAGTCGTACTGCCTCAACCGATGCTCATGACGCCCAATCCCATGGTCAGAACCACCCAACATAACCCGGGCCAAGCCCAACCTATGATCAACATCACTCAAGAATACTCGGGCCATGCCCACCACAACCCAAAGGTCCCAATATATGCAATCCAACAATTACATATATAACATATTTAAATAGAACACATAAACAAGAAAAACATTCTAAACAATATAATTTCCCTAATCCAATGGTTATCAATCAACAACACTGAGGTCTTTAAAGCCTCTAACAATTTATATCAAGGTTTATTAACTAAACTCAATAGTTTAAAATAATATAATTAAAATATAACCATTTTGGCATTCCCCTAACAAAATGACCGATGAGCAATGACCCCTTGCTTGACCCCGCTCAAGAAAAACTAGTAACAGGGCATACCCAAAGGCATCCCATAGGTCAAACAATCAATTCAATATGCAATAGCAGATAAAACGGGTCCTGCTCAAAATACCCAAAAAACGCGCCAAAGTCCGCACACTAGTGGAAAAATGTATTTCGAAGTCGGTTTTTAACCGACGTCAATAAAGGCGACATAAAAAATATATGTTTCAACGTCGGTTTTTATAAACCGACGTCAAAAATCTTTGCCACGCGAGTCTTTGGTGTCATTTTATATAACAATTGACGCTAAATTTCAGGGCCTTGGGGATCTTTGGCATCGGTTTTTATATAAATCAATGCCAAAAATCAGGCCCTGGTGGCCTTTGGTGTCGGTTTTTTTTAAACGAAGACGAAATTCATGACCTCAGGGGTCATTGACGTCGGTTTTTTAGAGAAACAACGTCTAAATTTGGCTTCTACATGAGTTTCAACGTCGGTTTTTGATAAAAACCGACGCGAAAAATACGTTTTATAAAAAAAATATTTTCCACGTCAGTTTTCAAAAGAACCGACATCAAAACCTCAAAACTCTGAATATTGAAATATAGATCGTTTCCCAAGCTTCAATTTGACTAGTCATGGAGCTAAAATGGACTTACGGATTAAAAGTTATGGTTGCCGTAAGTTGTTCATCATTATGGGTCAATCGATACAACATTCTTCGAAGAATACATGAAAAAAAAGAACCAAAATGAATATGCGAAATGAATAAAAAAAATATAATTAATGATTGAAACTAACATTAATTCTTTTATTGGGCCATTTGAATCGATATGTTGTTTATCATTATTTCACTTCATTTTAAGGGAGAACTCACGTGGTAATGAAAATAGTGAGTGGTAAAAAAAATTCCCAAAAACTAATGAATCTTATGTAGAAGTTTTATTTTTGTATCTCGATTAGAAGAATCCTTAATCATCATTATAAAAATAATAATATTTTTAGTGATAAGGAAAAAAATAATAATGAAATTAAATGATGAAAATAAATACCTTGTACAAATCGTGGATTGAAGAATATTTGAAATATGGATTGTATCAAAGATTCCAAAAATGTTGAAAGAAAGAGAATGATCTTTTACATAGTGTAAATGAAAATTTCTACAGTGTCGATTCAATAAAATTTGAGCGGGATTTTGAAAATAGGAACGCGCATTGGGAAAAAATTGAAATATCGAAACCGCGTATTTGAAATTTTACTTTTAACGTCGGTTAAATATATAACCGATGCTAAATATATTCTCATGTTGGGGTATTCTCATGTTGGGGTATTAACATAAGTTTTGATCCATAAGTCCGTTTTTGCTCCACGACCTGTCAAATTGAATATTGGGAAATTAACTAAAACTTTTATTTTTATCATTGGCGTCGGGTTTTTGTAACACCGACGCCAAAAAGGGCCTTTTAACGTCGGTTATTAAAAAAACCGACACCAAAAATTAATTCATATAATCTCAAACTTCCAACGCCCATAACTTTTGATCCGTAAGTCCATTTTCACTCCACGACCTGTCAAATGGAAACTTGGGAAATTATCTAAAACTTTTATTGTGATCATTGGTGTCGGTTTTTTGTTTAACCAATGCCAAAAAGGTCCTTTTAACGTTGGTTATTGAAAAAAACCAACGTCAAAAATCAAGTCATATAATCTCCAACTTCCGACTCCCATAACTTTTGATCCATAAGTCCATTTTCACTCCAAGACCTGTAAAATTAAATCTAGGGAAATTATCTAAAACTTTAATTTTTATCTTTGGCGTCAGTATTTTGTAAAACCGATGCAAAAAAGTGTCTTTTAACATCAGTTACTGAAAAAAACCGACGCCAAAAATCAAGTCATATAATCTCCAACTTCCGACGCCCATAACTTTTGATATGTAAGTCCGTTTTTGCTCCACGACCTGTCAAATTCAAGCTTGGGAAATTTTATAAAACTTTTATTGTGATTTTTGGCGTAGGTTGTTTGTAAAACCGACGCCAAAAAGGGTCTTTTTAGGTCAGTTATTAAAAAAACCGACGCCAAAAATCAAGTCATATAATCTCCAAATTCCGACGCCCATAAATTTTGATCTGTAAGTCCGTTTTCACTCCACGACCTGTAAAATTGAAACGTGGGAAATTATCTAAAACTTTTATTTTGATCTTTGGCATTAGGTTTTTGTAAAACCGATGCCAAAAAGGGCCTTTTAATGTCAGTCTCTTAAAACTGACGTTAAACTACCGACGTTAAAAATAATTTTTCCACTAGTGGAATCACCCAATTGACTATGAAAACAGATAAAGAGGTATGCACCACCTACCTAAGACTCATACAATTATAATCCTCCGATAACATCCTCCAACTAGGTCAAAAATGCGATAGATCTATAAAAGAATCAAAACCGCTCAAACCCCTACAACTCATTCTCAAATAGAAACCAAGAAGAACGACTGAATATGAATCAAGGCCTCACTAAGGGGGTTCCAAAGGATCAAATGATGTTTGAAACGGAGTACAGATGAAGATCCAGGAAGGATTTTAAGGTCCGTACAGCTCTCCCCGTGTGATCCACAAGAGGGAGGAAGAAAAGAGAGAAGAATGGGAAATCCCGAGTGGCCCAGGACTTAAAAAACATAACTTTAAGTGACTACACGGTTTGAAAAATCGTATGCCAACCGTGCGTTTTTCACTACCTCACCTAGGAACTTCGCACGAATATCCCGCACGGTTTGACAAACTGTGCGTCGCCCGTGCGGATCCCACTGTCTCACCCAGAGACATCGCACGACTTGTCTGCACGGTTTGTTCAGACTGTGCACCAACCATGTGCACCTGCATTACCTCCCCAACTTTTATATGTTTTTCCCCAGAAACTGGTCAAAGATTTCAAACAGGGTCATTATTTGACCCATTCTAAAAACCCGGGTTCTTACACCTCTATAATTGGTTTGATCCACTGGTTTCCTAGCTTCATCCAGACCAAACTTACAAGTGGTACTCATTAGAATATCACTACTCTTAGTGCTATCGAGGTTATAACAATTTAAAATATCTTTTGTAAATTTAATTTGATTAAAAACACTTCCTTCCTTATTTTGTAAAATCTAAAATACAAGAAATAATTTGAGTTCACCTATTAAACTAATTTCAAATTCATTTTAAAACATTTTGAAAAAATTAGTACACAGAAAATTTGTTGAAGATCCAAAAATAATATCATCAACGTTGATTTTAACCACTAAAACAACTTTTTAAATTCTTTTTATAAAAATAGTTGTGTTATCTATGCCTTTTGAAAATCCTTTTGAAATAAAAAAGTTGCTGAACCTATCATACCAAGATGTAAGAGCCCATTTTATACCATATAAGACTTTTTTAATTTAAAAACTTGATTCGGAAAGTGAGGATTTTAAAAACCAGGGGTTATTCTACAAAAAAAATCCTCAACTATAAAACTAGTTAATAATTAACTCTTGACATTCATTTGATAATTCTTGAAATCTAGAAGACCTGCATAAGAAAGCAGAAACAGGTGAAAAGGTTTCCTCATTTTATATTTATTCCTCTTGACTATAAACTTGTGAAATAAGTCTAGAATTTTTTCTAACTATAGTTCCTCACTCATCAAACTTGTTTCTAAACATCCATTTAGTGCCAATAGTCAAGGATTACTTGGGTCTATCTACAAGTTCCCCCACTTTGTTTATTTAAAATTGATTCAATTCTTCTTATATGTATATTACCTAAAATTCATCATTAATTTCTTCCTTGATGTTATTAGGTTCATGTTGAGATAAGAAAGATTTATGTTTAACTAGAATCCTTAGAGAAACTCTAGTTTGTGTTACTCTATTTAAGTATCCTATAAAAAAATATAAAGTATTTCAATTAATGGTTCTAATATCTTGAGAAAAATATGGAATAGTCACTTCAGGTTCTATAGATTTTGGTTCAGGAAGTTCTTGAAATTCATCATAACTAGATGATTTCTATAAATATTTGGCATCAGAGAAGGGTTTAGAATTTAAATTCATATAATACTAAACATATTCAATGTTTTATAGATAGGTATTAGGTTCATTTAGATCAGTTTCATAGAATTTTACATGGAATGATTATTTCACAGTTTTGGTCTTCTTAATGAAAACTCTATAGGCTTTTCTAGAGATTTAATAACCAAGAAAAATTACCTCATTACTATTAGAAGATTTTTTTCAAAATTATTCTTAGTGTTAAGAATAATGACTTTGAAACAAAATTATCTAAAGTAACTAACCTATGGTTTTCTATTTTACCATATCTTATATGGGTTCTTCTTAATAATAGGTCTTATCAAGACTCTTTTTATGACATAAAAGGCTGTATTGATAGCTTCTTCCCAAAAATAGATAGGTAGTTCATACTCATTAAACATGGTTTTGGATATCTCTTTTAAAGTTCTATTTCTCCTATCTATAACTCTATTCTTCTTAGGGGGTCCTAGGAGAATATAAGTTTTGAGTGTAGCCATTTTGTGAGCAAAAAATTAAAAATCATGATTTTAAAACTCACGGCTATGGTCACTTCTTAAGGTCTTAATCCTAAGTCCACTAATATCTTCTACATACTTAGAAAACTTTGTAAAGTAAGAGAAAGCATCACTTTTGTGATCTAGAAATCATACCCAAGTATACCTAGAGAAATAATATATAAGAACATAAGCATAATTCTTCCCATTAATACTTGAAACTATAAAAGGTATAAACATATACATGTAAACCAATTAAATATGTTTATATGTTTACACTCCATTATTTAATTTAAAAGAAACTTTCTACCGTTTCCCTTTTTTGATAGGGTTTACAAACTTTATTAGTTTGAAACTCAAGATTAGTTAGATCCCTAACTAACCCTTTCTTAGTTAGCTTCCTAAGTGAGTGAATTTTGAAATAGACTAGACTCCTATTCCAAAGCCAAGATTCTTTGTGAAATTAACTTAATCATGATACATTTTGTGAAACTAAAGAATTTAAATCAATAACATAGACATTATCATTTCTCAAAGAAGTAAAAATTACATCATTTTTAGAATAATAAGAATTATAAGCATCGTCCTCAAATTTGAAATAGAAACCATCATTACATAACTAGAAAATACTATGAATGTTATATTTTAAACCACCAACTTATAAAAATTTATAAATTAAAACCGAACTAGTGTTACCGATTTAGCCTAGGCCAATGATTTTTCCTTCAGCATTGTAACCAAAGGTGACATAGCCACCATCAACCTTAATAAGGCTCTTGAAGAATGAATAATCTACATTTATATTTCATGAACAACTACTACCAAAGTACCATATACTTATAATATATTTATTTAAGCATTTGTCCTATTACACGAGTTTTAATCATGAAACTATTTCGATACCCAAATTTATTTGGGTCTAGAAATGTTAGAAATAAAAGCTTTAGGAACCCATATTTTCCTAATGGGTTTCCTATAAAACTATTTTAAAATTTTAGAGATAATTAATTTATTAGGTCCACTACTATAAAAACGGGCAAGGGAAGCGCCCCCTTATATCAGCGCTAAGGAAAACTGCTGATAATGGTTACCCTGTATGAGCGCTAAAATTTTAGCGCTGATAAAGGTATCCTTTATCAGCACTAAACAAGCGCTGATAAAACGATACCTTATCAGCGCTAGAAAAGAACTGATAAAGAATCCCTGTATCAGTGCTAAAATTTTAGCACTGATACATGAAGGATTTATTAGCGCTTTTTTAGCACTGATAAAGAGTACCATTATCAGAGATAAAAAAGCACTGATAAAACCTTAGTCCATTTTTTTATAAAGTTGGCCGCATAGTGCCCTCATTTTATCACGACCTAAAGCTCTCATGGTACTGGAACCCTGCGACTCCCCTCTGCCGCCTGTTGAGTTCGCGTTGCTGGACCTCCTCCTCTCTCTCTTCTCGTTGCCGGACCTCCGCCGCCCGCAATGCCCTCGAGCTTTGGTTTTCCAGACCTCCCTTTAAGGCATGTTTTCAATTTTTTTTAATATTGTTGTCCTCTCCCATCACACATAACCATATGTTGATTTGGAATGATATATTTAATAGATATTTGAGATTGTGATGGTTGTAGGCTACATGATTCATCCTTTTCTGGAAACCTACGGATGTTTTAGGTTATTTCCATATAAAATCTCTTATGTTTCCTTCCATGGTTGTCTTCTTTGGGTGGGTGTTCAAGACCATTAAGGTGGTTATTATTCCTTATTGTCCTCTGATTCATAACTTATTGGTTATATCTCAATCTTGATGTGTTGGGTGGTCTATCTTTTAAGAGATTAGTTTTCCATATTTGTGAAAAAACCATTTTATATGATCTATTTATGGTTGGACATAGATAGGATTTTGGTGTGCACTCAAATGACTAGGATTATGAAGTCTTTTGATGGACCAGGCACAGGGAGGTGTTGGTGTCTACTTCAATGAGACCGTTGATGGGTGACACTCTATAGTGGGAATTCAAGGTTTCCATCGAGTACTTGATCGAGGAATAAATCCTTTTTAGTTTTTTACTTTCTTATTGTTGGTTGAATTATTGATGGATATTTATTGTGTTATTTCATTTGGATTCATTGGTTTGTTTTGGGTGTAACTTTCCTTAGGTTTCGAATTATGCTCTTAGTGGTTCTTCATGGTTAGTGGTTGTAGTCTCTTATTTGGGTGAAGGGATGTGTTCTTAGTATATTTCTTTCTCATGTCCCACCATTTTAGTGAAAATTTAAATGGTTGGGTGACCTATGCTCGGTCTCTAGACATTATTGGGATTTTTTCTCTTCTTAGTGATGTAGACGTGTCATTTGGAGATGTATGATGTTCCTGGAGGATATACATTAAGGGTTCATGAGAATATTGGTTATCTATTCATTTTAATTTTTTCGTAGTGGTCCTCTATTCGGTGAATCTTCCTATATTTTTTGAATTGTCCACACAATAATTATTGTGTGGAATTTATTTTTGTCTCATCATTTTCTATCCTTCGTACTAGAATATTTATTCGGATGAAAAGCGGAACGATGGGGAGAATTATAACATCTCAGTATCTCTTTCATCAAAGCAATGCTCTTTGACTTTTTTTGGGTTTGTTGAGGGGTCATAGGATGTCCCAGACTATCGTAGAAGGTGTGGACGTGAACATGTAGGTTGAAAAGATTCGAGTGGTCCACCAAATGGTCGATGAGGGTAATTGGCTAAGCAATGAGATTCACAATGGATACAAAAAAAATTCTATAGCAATCAGCTAGCTGGTGGGTCTGTAGTGACTAGCCAGTGGGATAACCTATTGTTATAACATTTATACTATAACCACTGTCTAGCTGGTGAGGGCCACTATCTAGCCAGTGGCGTCGTTGTATATGAGAAAGCATCGAGGTAGTAGGGTAATTGCACCCCGATACCCCCATTTATTTATTTTATCATCTCCCTCAAGTTTAACTCAACCCACTCAAGCCTTGGGAGCCCATTTGGATAGTTTGGCTCTTTTATCCTCATCACTTGGTGGATTTATGTTTCATTCGAAATGGTGATCCTCTTTTGGTATTTATTTATTTTCTTGAACTTCAATCTCTCTCCATCACTTGATTCTTTGTTACTGGGGGATATGGAAGCCTTGGTATCTACTAGACCTATAATTTTATGGGGAATTATGGTTATAGTATCTCTTTTACCTTTTATTGAGATCCCTTTTATTTGATTCAATGTTCTTCATTTGAGTAGACTCATTCAGATTCATTGTGTTTTGATCCCAAATATTCCAAGTGGGTGTTTCTATACTATATCTTCTTTTTGGGATTCATGTGTTTCATGAATTCATATTTTATCCATTTTAAGTTGGTTAGACATGTTTTGATCATTTTTAAGCACAAAATAACCCTATTAATGAAAATAATATATGGAATGGATGGTATCTTGTTGTGAATTAACCTTTTTCATTGAAATAAATTAGGTTTCCTTCTACCATTGGTGGATTTGATATTATAAATGAAAATCATGGTTTAAAATAAAGATTAGTTGATTCTTTAAATAAAATTCCAAATGGTTTGGCATGTGTTTGTTTATTAAATTTTTTAGGGAATGATTTCCAAAATAAATCAAAATGTCTTGTTTTTAAATGGTTTATGGTATTGGTATTTTAAAAAATTGAGGGGGATTGATTTTCCTTTTTAACAAAATACCTTTTATCCCGGACACCATCCATTATTTGTTGGGGGTGACATATTGTCATTTACAACCCAAAGGAAAGGAAAGGTAGAAGCCCATTCCAGAGGAAGGTCATCATGGAGTTTGTTCAGTTCATGGCTGGGAAGGGACTCATTGATCTCAGCTTCTCAGGTGACAGTTTCACCTGGTGCAACAACTGCAGGGGACATCACCACTTGTGTAGTCTATTGGATTGGTGTCTAGACAACATGAAAGCCACTAACCTATTCTCAAATTCCATGTTTTTCCATCTTTCTTGAGGTATTTTTATTCAATCCCCCCTTTTGGTTTCCATTTCTTTTTGGCATGATCATCAGGAATGGTTCCACTTCCACCAGCAGTGGGTTAACATCCTAGGGTACCAGGACATGGTTTGTGAAATATGGAATGAACCCTTGTAGGAGTATCGGGCCACCTTTGACCTCAGTGACCTGACCTTGAACCCCGATAGGTGCGTGTTCGCCCCTTCCTCCTCAGAAACCTTCACCACCTGGGACTACTATTGCATATGGGCTCCTTCAGAGTATTTTGATAGATGGAATGATACCTTTGGTTTATTGGATTATTAACACCAGTTTGAGATTTATGTGTGACTATATACGTATTATATTTTCTTATTATTTCTTACACACCACCACTCGAGTCGAGTAACCTGATTGAAATCCATATTGGTACTTTGGTTCTGATGTGGTATGGTTTTTTATGTGTTTGTGACATGCGTATGTGTGGATATATGGGTATTTAGGCATGATGATATTGAATGTAGGGAAGAGACCTTGGAGTGGTATATGTATCATTCTTTATTATTCTTGTGTTTGGTTTGGGGTGATTTAAGGAAACTATAATGAATCTAAAGTAATTATATTTAATCAAGATGAATAAATACTAACGGTTACGATCTATTAATCTCTATTTTTATAAGGAAGTGGTTCTCTTGTACTGTATTTGGAAATCTTGTTTTGTGTACTTGGAACCATAAATACTAATATTTGAGATTCAAATAGGATGAAGATGAATAAATATTGGATGGATGCTAATCATTTAACAATAGAGTACGAGAACAGAGTGAAAGAGTTCATCAAGTTTTCGAAGGATCACGCAAAGGATCCTTCTCAAATCCTTTGTCCGTGTTTACATTGTTTTTATTCTATACTACTTACTCCAGAGGAGTTGGAAGAATATTTTATATGTCACAGAATAGATCGGAGTTATAAATGTTGGAATAAACACAGAGAAAAAGCGAATGTAGCTACTAGTTGGGATAAAACTGCATTTTATGGATCATCAGATATGAATACAAATATGGATAATGCAGAAGACCGTATGGAGGATGTGATTAGAATTGTCAATGATGATGAAGATCGTATTGAGGAAATGACAATGACAATTGAAGATGAACTCTGTGATTTCCCAAAATTGTTTGAGATGTTAAAGAGTTGTGAAACGATGCCATTGTATGCTACTTTCACTAAGTATACAACATTTTCAGCTGTACTGAAGTTGTATAAATTGAAAGCAGGAAATGGATGGAGAGATGTCAGTTTTACGGAACTACTTTCTCTCTTTAATGACATGCTCCCGGAAGATAATGAGATCTCAAGCCGGACATATGAAGCTAGATGAATGCTACGCTCGATGGGTATGATTTCTGAAAGAATACATGCCTGCCCGAAAGACTGAATATTGTTTCGCAAGGAGAAAAAATCACTTACAGAATGCCCAAAGTGTGGTGCTTCTCGATACAAGAAAGATAAATCCAATCATACGAAAGTTGTATGGTACTTTCCAATCATTCCAAGGTTTAGGAATCTATATGGAAGTGAAGAAACTGCAATACAATTGTCGTCACATGCAGATAAAGGAAATAAATATGGGAAATTACGTCATCTGGCCAACTCTCCTCAATGGAAGAAAATTGATCATGAGTATCTTGAATTTGTAAAAGATCCGAGAAACTTTCGTCTTACGTTATCTACAGATGGAGTGAATTCTTTTGGTTTTCAAACCAGCACTCATAGTACATGGCCTGTTATGTTGGTAAATTATAACTTTCCACCCTGGTTATGCATTAAGATAAAATTAATCATGTTATCTATGCTTATATCAGGACCAAAACAACTAGGTAACAATATTTATGTTTATGTGGCTCCTTTGATCGAGGATTTGAAGTTATTGTGGGATTCAGGTGTAATGTTGTATGATTCTTATAAAAGTGAATACTTCACATTGAGAGCGATGTTGTATGGGACAATAAATGATTTCCCTGCTTATGGAAACTTTTCAGGCTATAGAATTAAAGGAACTCAAGGGTGTCCCATGTGCGAAGAAGATAAAGAATCAATTAGGATGAAACATTCATCGAAATCTATGTTTCTAGGACATCGTAGATTTCTACCTCATCAACATAAGTACCGATATTGGACGACATCCTTCAACAGGAGTTTAGAAAAACACGCAACACCGTCTCCACTAACAGGTGATCATATTATTGAGAAATTAAAAGACCTGAACACTATTTTTGGTAAAACATTTTCGAAAAACCTTACGAAAATCTGTTGGAAAAATAGATCAGTTTTTTTTTGAATTACCATACTGGAATTTTTTATACGTAAGACATTTTCTTGATGTGATGCATGTGGAAAAAAATGTATGTGACAATGTTATCAGAACGTTGCTAAATGCCCCTGGTAAAACAAAATATGGAATAATGGCAAGGTTGAACATGGTTGACATGGGAATACGAGAAGAGTTGGCTCCCGTGAAGGGTGAACATCGAATGTTTCTCACTCCAGCTGCTTATACTCTTTCTAGAGAGGAGAGATATCAGTTTTACAACTTCTTCAATGATTTAAAGGTTCCAGAGGGGTACTCATCAAATATAAAGAACATTTTTTCAATGAATGATTTGAAGTTAAAAGGTTTGAAATCACTTGATTGCCATGTTTTGATGAAAGATATAATTCCTATAACTTTACGTTGAATTTTTCCCAAGAATGTTCATCACACGTTAACCAAACATTGTTTCTTTTTCAAAGCTATATGTAGGAAAGTTTTAGACCTAGGGAAATTTCCAGCTATGGAAAAAGAAATTGTCATCATATTATGTGAATTAGAAATGTTCTTTCTACCAACATTATTTGATATGATGGTTCATTTGATGATTCACTTGGTGAGACAGATTCGACTCTGTGGTCCTGTGCACTATAGATGGATGTATCCTATTGAAAATTATATGAATATTTTGAAAGTTTATGTCAAAAATTGAAGTCGGCCAGAGGGTTGTATAGTGGAGCGATATATTGTCGAGGAAGCCATTGAATTTTTTACGGAATAACTATCTGATATGGAAATCATTGGTCTCCTGAAATCTCATCACACTGGACACATTGAAGGTGAGGGAATTTTTGGAAGAGAAGTTGTGACAATCAATATTACAGATCGGGAGAAGGCCCATCTTTATGTTTTGCATAACATTTGGGAGGTTTCTCCATATATTGAAACTCACAAAGAAATTCTTAGGCAGTTGAATCCATCAAGGGATGAAAAATGGTTATCAGATACACATAATCACCAGTTTATAGGATGGTTTGAGGACCATATTTTTAAGAAGTTGGATGAAAATCTGAATTCAATTTCAGAATGACTTCGATGGCTAGCCGCTGGATCAAGTTTGTATGTATTATCTTACAGTGGTTATGTAATTAATGGTTATACATTCTATACATATGATCATGATGAAGATAGTACCATGAAAAATAGTGGAGTTACACTAGTGGATAAAGAGATGCATGTTTCTGGTAGTAAGGACCGACATCCAATTTATACAAATATATTATACTTTGGCATTATAAAACTAATATGGGAGTTGGATTATACGACATTCCAATTGCTGATTTTTCAATGCAAATGGGTTGATAACAACAGTGGTGTTAAAATAGATGAATGGGGATTTGTAAAAGTTGATTTTAGTAAAGAAGGGTACAAAGATGAACAGTTTATAATGGCATCACAAGTGGTACATGTTTTTTATGTTCTAGATCCTACAAACCAAAAGTGGTCGATTGTTCTTTTATCATCCAAAACTATTGAAGTTTTCGATGAAAATTCAGTCGAGGACAATCCTTTTAGTGGTACGTCGCAATCATTTTGGAGTGGTCCCAATGCAGATGATGTTTTGTATGTTAGAGGAGACCATAGTGAAGGGATTTGGATAATCGATAGAGGTGTCAAATCCCTTCAACCTTTGAAAAAAAGAAAGAGAGTTCAATAAACAGGTTATATTTTGTTTGTAATATAGACCTTGTTATCTCATGTTATTATCTTGTCATTACTGAATTTATGTAACTTGATTTAACTGTTTAACCAATTTCGCAGATAATGACTTCTGCACATTCTGGTGCTCCTAACCTTGAGGCTGAACAAGTCTCTCAAGCAGCAGCTGCTGCGGCCGCTGCTGCTCCTGCAGCTCCTGCTGCTGCTGCTGCTGCTGCTCCTGCTGCGGATCCTATTGCTCCTACTGATCCTCCTGTTGCGGCTCCTGCTGCTCCTACTGCAGCTCCTATTTCTCATGCTGCTCCTCCTGCTGTGGCTCCTGCTACTCCTGCTGCTCCTGCTGTGGCTGCTACTGCTCCTGCTGCTGCGACACCTGCTTCTCCTAGTGTTGAGGTCCAACAACCATCAACAAATGCTGTTGATACCATTCCAGATGAACATATAGATGATTTTGATATCGATGAAATGGTCGGGAATGAAGGACCAAAATCGCAGAAAACACAGGTGTGTCGTAGTTTGACGGTACTAGCCAAAATTCTTAAGGCGAAAATCAAAGGCATCAAATTTGAAGTCAGATGGAATACATGAGGCCAAAATGTGAATCCCACCTAGGCTATGTTTAGTAGCTACATTGGAGTTTTCACTCGGCAAGGCGTGCCGATTGACATAGATTCATGGAACCATGTTGTGTCTGGTCTGAAGGCTGTGATCTGGGAAGAAATTACTGTAACATTATGAATTTATTTATTTAATATACTAGAAAATAAAATAATGAAACAATGTCTTACTCTTCTCAATCTCTTGTAGAGTACATTTATAGTAGATGATTCACACAAGGATTATGTACTAAGGCTTTCAGGAAAGATTCACCGTGGTTTTCACACTATTTTAACAATATTTCACATGAAAGATTATAAAGGTAAAATAAACCCGCACCCACCCATTGTCTACGCTCACCTGATATCCCAAGAATAATGGGATGCATTTATTGGCCGCCGTGGGGATGAGAAGTTTCAGGTACATTGTGGGTGATAATACGTTGTTTGAGAAAACATGTATTCATCACTTTGATTGTCAATATTTCATTTAGGAAACAGAAACTCTGTACTGAAAATAAGGAACGTGCATCAAAACCAACATACCCCTATCATAAAGCAAGGACGGGGTATAATTCATTAGAAAAGAAAATGGTACGTATTTTAAATTTACAGTAATATTGTAAGGTTCCAATAAACAACATCATAATTATCTTTCTATGTTTATATGTATATTGATGAGTCTAAAACCAAATGCACTTCCATCCCACGTCATGTGCTATAGAAGGAGGAACGTGTGAACAAATAAGGGAAGTTAGTAGATGAGAACACACAGAAAGTGTGGGAAATATGTGTAAGTATGACACGACGATAAAATTTTTTGTTTAAAATTGCTATTACATATAAATAGTTAGTTTTTTTCCTATATCCAACAATCATAGGAATCAGCTACTCCTGTAGGGGATACAGACCTATTATCGACGTATTTGAAGCAGCTAGAAAAATACAATCGTGTCAGAGGTGCAGGGTTTGGGGTGACACCCCGTGTATATTTTGAGAAGAAGAAAAAAATGGATGATACAGATGAAAAATTGGAACAAATGAGTGAAAAAATAGCAACCCTTGAAGAAACATTGCAATGGTAAGGAGAGTTGCTAGCAAATTTTATGGGTGGTAAGAAAAGGGAAGACACAACTGACGAACAACCAGCGTGTGAACATCCCGCCCCACCCCCACCAGCTTTGAGGCGAGCCATTCACCTCAAAGAACTATCTTAGCAATGGTAATAAATATTATAACAATTGTTCCCACGAAATGTGAATCAGACAAACACTGATAATTTTTCTGTACTGATCTTATACAGGGTGATAATGATTGTGATTTATATCTGTAAACACCCACCTATCACCTTGTATCAAGGGCTACAATGTTCAATATCCCAGATGCCACACTGCGTAATAGACCACTTCTGAAAGATCATATGAAAGTGACGATTACTGTAGCTCATGAGCCAAATGAAGAGCTACCTATTCCACTTGATGATGACGATATTCAATTCGGTTGAAAAGGCTATTGAGACATTCATTGCATGGCCATCACAACTTGTAAGATTACATGATGACAAAGAGGTATTTATTTCCTTTTTTTTCAAGCTAAACCCTTAAGAATTAATGAAAAAAGGGTCTGAACCAATGATTTTTGTTATAGATGAAGAAAGGGAAGGGGGTGACAAACGTTGGCTCAAAACCATCTAAAGGATCGACCAACCGATCCCAATGAGCTACTGAAGCACAATAACACCACTTGTTATCCATCCACATTTACTAGCATTGAAGAATCATGTGGATACTAAGCTAAAAGATGGTAATAGTCATATAGTGGTTTTCAAAGAGAATATACATGGAGAGGAAAGTGAAGATTCCGTTGCTGCTAAAAATGTAAATGAGATCCTTGAAAATGGTTGGGTAGGCATCACAATTGTAAATATATATATGAGGTATGTTTCCATGAATTTATTTTCTAAAAGCTGATCTAATGTGCAAATTATGACTAAATGCATTTTATATTGTTGATAGACGAATTTATAAAAAGTAGTTGAAGGAATTTTCCCATGCGCCAAGATTTGGACTCATTAGTCCTAATATCACATCAACACACCTAACAAAAATAGATCCATTAAAAAAGGATGGAATAGTTAATGGCTTGCTGAAAACATTTGAAAGCAAGATTACAGATGACAGACTTTTCCTAATACCAACCATGTAGGGGTAATACTCTATGATTAAATCATATCAATAATATTTTCACTTATTTTATTACTTATTCCTTTTTATGTTTTTAGGAAACATTGGTTGCTAATTGCGGTGAACTTGGATACTCCAAATATTTATTTTTTGGATTGAAAGCAAGGATATCCATCAAAATGACCACACATGATGGAGTTTGTGAATCTGTAAGACACTAAATCTTACGTTTTAGGTCTAAAAATCAAGTAATATAATTTATATTATCTTTTATTGAGGATTCTGTTATGATAGGGCCGTGTATCATTATCGTCTAAAAAAGGAATGAGGACAGGGGCTAAGCATAAGAAGGTGAGAAAGTACTACGTCTGGACAAATATCATGGTATATATAATAAAATTTCACTATCCAAACACATCTCAACACAAGTTACTTATTCTCCTAATGATCAATTTTTTTAAAGTGTCCAAAACAAATAAACGATAATGATTACGGTAATTATGTTTGTAAATTTATGAAAGAGATTGTTTTTCATCAACAATCTAGCATCCCTAAAGAGGTATTTTCAAAAACAAATACTAGTTCGTTTAAGTTAATTATTAATTCTTTATTTTTATATTTTTCAGTACTAATCTGACTTCTAAAAATCCTCATACTCAAAAGATGATATAGATGTGTTCAGAAATGAGTGGGCCGCATACCTGATGGCAGATTGTACACAAATACAATGAAGATCTGACTTAGGGACATGTACAATTGATGGTCATTTTTGAGAGGGGTTAAGGGGATCAAAAGATGAAACATTTTTGTATATAAATGTTCATAGGAAAATTGTAATTGTTATTAAATAAAACATTCTTTATCCAATGAGTCATTTTTCCCATTTTAACAGATGATATGCACCAGCAACATGCAAGAATACTGAACCACTCAAAGGGTCTCTATTTTGTTTAAAATGGACACGATTTTAAGTGAAAACAACAACTGATGTACATAAGTCCAACCAAAGGCATTAGAATTGGGTTGATACTTTTGTAGAATTATAAAAGAGTCCTTGATGACATGTAAAAGTCATCCCCACCTCTATCCAAGGCACAGTGTGGCCGGTACCACTCAAAGGGTCTCTATTTTGTTTAAAATGGACAAGATTTTAAGTGAAAACAACAACTGACGTACGGAAATCTGACCAAAAGAATTCGGATTGTGTTTATATTTTAGGAGAACAATCCACAGGTCCTTTGTGACATGTAAGAGTCATCCCCACCTCAATCCGAGGAACGGTGTGACCGATACCACTCAAAGGGTCTCTCTTTTGTTTAAAATGGACACAATTTTAATTGAAAACAACAATTGACCTATGAAAATCTGACCAAACACATTCTGATTGCCTTAATATTTTATAATAACTATCCAAGGGTCCTTGGTGATGTGTATGAGTCAACCCCTCCTCAATCCAAGGCACAGTGTGGCCGGTGCCACTCAAAGGGTCTCTCGTTTGTTTAAAATAGACACAATTTTAAGTGAAAACAACAACTAACCTACGTAAATCCAACCAAATGCATTTGTATTGTGTTGATACTTTAGGATAACGATCCAAGGGTCCTTAGTGATGTGTATGAATCAACCCCGCCTAAATACGAGGCATGTTGTGACCGCTATCACTCAAAGGGTCTCTCTTTTGTTTAAAATGGACACAATTTTTATTGAAAACAACAACTGACCTTTGAAAATATTACCAAATGCATTAGGATTTACTTGATCATTTATGAGAATGATAACAGGGTCATTGGTGATGTGTATGAGTCATCCCTGCCTCAATCCAAGGCACAGTGTGGCCGGTACCACTCAATGGGTCTCTCTTTTGTTTAAAATGGACACAATTTTATGTGAAAACAACAACTGACCTACGGAAATCCGACCAAACACATTCAGATTTTGTTGATCATTTAGGATAATGATCCAAGGGTCCTTTGTGACGTGTATGAGTCAACCCTACCTCAATCTGATTCACGGTGTGAGCGCTATCACTCAAAGGGTCTCTCTTTTGTTTAAAATGGACACAATTTTAATTGAAAACAAAAATTGACCTAGGAAAATCAGACCAAACACATTCAGATTTCCTTGATATTTTATGAGAGAAATAAAAGGGTCCTTGGTGACGTGTATGAGTCAACCCCACATAAATACAAGGCACGGTGTGTCCGGTACCACTCAAAGGGTCTCTCTTTTGTTTAAAATGGACACAATTTTAAGTGAAAACAACAACTAACCAATAGAAATCCAACCAAACACATTCGGATTGTATTTATACTTTAGGAGAACGATCCACGGGTCCTTCGTGATATGTATGAGTCAACCCCACCTCAATACGAGGAACGGTGTGACCGCTATCACTCACAGGGTCTCTCTTTTGTTTAAAATGGACACAATTTTAATTGAAAACAACAACTGACCTATGAAAATCTGACCAAATGCATTCAGATTTCCTTGATAATTTATGATAACGATCCAAGGGTCCTTGGTGATGTGTAATAGTTAACCCTACCTCAATCCAATGCATGGTGTGGCTGGTACCACTCAAAGGGTCTCTCTTTTATTTAAAATGGACACGATTTTAATTAAAAACAACAACTGACCAACGGAAATCCAACCAAACGCATTCGGATTTCCTTGATATTTTATAAGTACAATCCAAGGGTACTTTTTGATGTGTAAGAGTCAACCCTTCCTCAATCAGAGGCATGGTGTGACTGCTATCACTCAAAGGGACTCTCTTTTGTTTAAAATGGATACAATTTCAATTGAAAACAACAAATAACCTACGAAAATCCGACCAAATGCATTTAGATTTCATTGATCATTTATAAGAATGATCCAATGGTCCTTGGTGACGTGCAAGAGTCAAACCTGCCTAAATACGAGGCACGGGGTGGCTGGAACCACTCAAAGTATCTCTCTTTTGTTTAAAATGGACACAATTTTAAGTGAAAACAAAAACTGACCTATGGAAATCTGACCAAACGCATTCGGATTGTGTTGATCATTTAGGATAATGATCCAAGGGTCCTTTTTGACATGTATGAGTCAACCCTGCCACAATTAGAGGCACGGTGTGACCGCTATCACTCAAAGGGTCTCTCTTTTGTTTAAAATGGACACAATTTTAATTGAAAACAACAACTGACCTACGAAAATACAACCAAACGAATTTTGGATTTCCATGATATATTATGAGAACTATTCAAGGGTACTTGGTGACATGTAAGAGTCAAACCCGCTTCAATCTGAGCCACGGTGTGGCCGGTACTAGCCAAAGGGTCTCTCTTTGTTTTAAAATGTACATGATTTTAATTGAAAACAACAACTGACCTATGGAAATCTGACCAAATGAATTCAGATTTCCCTGATAATTTATAAGAATGATACAAGGGTCCTTTGTGATGTATAAGAGTCAACCCTGCTTCAATACAATGCATGGTGTGACCGCTATCACTCAAAGGGTCTCTCTTTTGTTTCAAATGGACACAATTTTAATTGAAAACCAAAACTGACCTACAAAAATCTGACCAAACACATTTTTATTGCCTTGATATTTTTTAATAACGATCTAAAGGTCCTTGGTGACGTGTAAGAGTAAACCCTGCCTCAATACGAGGCACAGTGTGGCCGGTACCACTCAAAGGGTCTCTCTTTTGTTTAAAATGTACACGATTTTAAGTGAAATCAACAACTAACCTAAGGAAATCCATCTAAACAAATTTGGATTGTGTTTATCCTTTAGGAGAATGATCCAAGGGTTCTCCATGACGTGTATGATTCAACCCCTCCTCAATCCAAGGCATGGTGTGACCGCTATCACTCAAAAAGTCTCTCTTTTGTTTAAAATGGACACAATTTTAATTGAAAACAACTACTGACCTATAAAAACCTTACCAAAAACATTCAGATTTCCTTTATCTTTTATAAGAACGATCCAAGGGTCCTTGGTGACGTGTACGGGTCATCCCCGCCTCAATACGAGGCACGGTGTGGCCGATACCACTCAAAGGGTCTCTCTTTTGTTTAAAATGGACATGATTTTAATTGAAAACAACAACTAACCTATAGAAATCCAAACAAACACATTAGGATTTCCTTGATCTTTTATAATAATGAACCAAGGGTCCTTTTTGATGTGTAAGAGTCAACCCCGTCCTAATCTGAGGCACAGTGTGAACACTATCACTCAAAGGGTCTCTCTTTTGTTTAAAATGGACACAATTTTAATTGAAAACAACAACTGACCTATGGAAATCCAACCAAACACATTCAGATTGCCCTGATATTTATAATAATGATGCAAGAGTCCTTTTTGAAGTGTAAGAGTTAACCCCGCCTCAATCCAAGGCACGGTGTGGCTGGTACCACTCAAAGGGTCTCTCTTTTGTTTAAAATGGACACGATTTTAAGTGAAAACAATAATTGACCTATGGAAATATGAGAAAACGCATTTGGATTGTGTTGATCCTTTAGGAGAACGATAAACGGGTCCTTAATGATGTGTATGACTCAACCCTGCTTCAATCCGAGGCACGGTGTGACCGCTATCACTCAAAGGGTCTCTCTTTTGTTTAAAATGGACACCATTTTAATTGAAACCAAAAACTGACCTACGAAAATCCATCCAAATGCATTAGGATTGCCTTGATCTCTTATGATAATGATCTAAGGGTACTTCTTGATGTGTATGAGTCAACCCCGCCTCAATCTGATTTACGGTGTGGCCGGTACCACTCAAAGAGTCTCTCTTTTGTTTAAAATGGAAATGATTTTAATTGAAAAAAACAAATGACTTACGGAAATCCAACGAAATGCATTCGGATTGCCTTGATATTTTAAAAGAACGATCCCAGGGGTCTTTTGGACTTGTAAGCGTCAACCCCGCTTCAATCGAAGGCATGGTGTGATTGCTATCACTCAAAGGGTCTCTTTTTTTTTAAAAAATGGACATAATTTTAATTGAAAAAAACAACTGACCTACAAAAATCTGACCAAAACCATTCATATTTCCTTGAACTTTTAACAGAACGATCCAGTGGTCTTTGGTGACGTTTAAGAGTCAACCCCGCCTCAATCTGAGGCACGGTGTGGCCGGTACCACTCAAAGGGTCACTCTTTTGTTTAAAATGGACACGATTTTAAGTGAAAACAACAACTGACCTATGTAAATCTGACCAAACGCATTCAAATTGTGTTGATACTATATGATAACAATAAAAGGGTCATTTTTGACATGTATGAGTCAACCCCACCACAATTCAAGGCATGGTGTGACTGCTATCACTCAAAGGGTCTCTCTTTTGTTTAAAATGGACACAAATTTAATTGAAAACAACAACTGACCTATGAAAATCTGACCAAACGCATTCGGATTGCCTTGATCTTTTATGAGAACGATCCAAGGGTCCTTAGTGATGTGTAAGTGTCAACCCCACCTCAATCCGACGCACGGTGTGGCCGGTACCACTCAAAGTGTCTCTTTTTTGTTTAAAATGGACACGATTTTAATTGAGAACAACAACTAGCCTATGGAAATATGACCAAACACATTAGGATTGTGTTGATACTTTATAAGAATGATTCAAGGGTCCTTTTGGACATGTAAGATTCAACCCTGCCTCAATTAGATGCACGGTGTGACCGGTATCACTCAAAGGGTCTCTCTTTTGTTTAAAATGGACACAATTTTAATTGAAAACAAAAACTGACCTACAAAAATCTGACCAAATACATTCATATTGCCTTGATCATTTATAAGAACAATACAAGGGTCCTTGGTGATGTTTAAGAGTGAACCCCACCTCAATCTGAGGCACGGTGTGGCCACTACCTCTCAAAGGGTCTCTCTATTGTTTAAAATGGACACGATTTTAAGTGAAATCAACAACTGACCTAGGGAAATCCAACCAAACGCATTAGGATTGTGTTGATTCTTTAGGAGAACGATCCACAGGTCCTTTCTGACATGTATGAGTCAACCATACCTCAATAAGAGTCACAGTGTGACCGCTATCACTCAAAGGGTCTCTCTTTTGTTTAAAATGGACACAATTTTAATTGAAAACAACAACTTACCTACAAAAATCCAACAAAACACATTCGTATTGCCTTGATCATTTATGATAACAATTCAAGGGTCCTTGGTGACATGTAAGAGTCAACCCCACATCAATCCGAGGAACAGTGTGGCTAGTACCACTCAAAGGGTCTCTTTTTTGTTTAAAATGGACACGATTTTAATTGAAAACAACAACTAACCTATGGAAATATGACCAAATGAATTCAGATTATGTTGATACTTTAAGATAATGATACACGGGTCCTTTGTGAAATGTACGAGTCATCCCCGCTTCAATCTGAGGCATGGTGTGGCCTCTAGCACTCAAAGGATCTCTCTTTTGTTTAAAATGGACACAATTTTAATTGAAAACAACAATTGACCTATGAAAATATGACCAAACACTTTTGAATTTCCTTTATCTTTTATAAGAATGATCGAAGGGTCCATGGAGATGTGTACGAGTCAAGCCTGCCTCAATACAAGGCACAGTGTGTCCGCTAGCACTCAAAGGGTCTCTCTTTTGCTTAAAATGGACACAATTTCAATTGAAAACAACAACTGACCTATGAAAATCCAACCAAATGCATTCAGATTTCTTTGATATTTTATAATAATGATCCAAGGGTCCTTGGTGGCATGTAAAATCCAACCCCACCAACCCCCTAAACCGCCCCCACCCCCTAGACACCAATCCACCCCCTTGGACACCCCCACCCCTCTGGACACCCCCACCCCCTGTAAAGCCCCCCCCGACACCTTGGACACCAGCCCACCCCCTGGAAAGCCCCCCCAGACACCAATCCACCCACTAGACCCCCCCCACCCCCTAGACACCAATCCACCCCTGGACACCCCCACCCCTCCAGACACCCCAACCCTTGTAAAGACCCCCCGGCACCTTGGACACCAGTCCACCCCTGGAAATCCCACCTGGACACCAATCCACCCCCTGGACCACCCCCACCCCATGGACACCAATCCTCCCCCTAGACACCCCACCCCTCTGGACCCCCACCCCCTGTAAAGCCCCCTCGACACCTTGGACACCAGCCCACCCCCCAAGAAATCCCCCCCAGACACCCCCTAGCCCCCCTTGGACTGCCACCCCAAACCCTTGAACAGCCCCAACCCCCTAAATTATGAATTGAATTTTTTATATACTTAATTAACTTATGAAGTATGTGTTAATTTTTTATGTGTATGCTGGCTTTAATTAGCTTATTGAGATGCTATTTTTTTTGCAGGTGTTCAGGTGTGCTGCTGCAGATTTTTTTTGTAGCAGCATAGAGGGAATTTGTCAGCACTTTTTTAGCACTGATAAATAGTGCTTTTATCATTTCTAAACAAGCACTAATAAACTACACCTTTATCATCAATAAAGAAGTGCTGATAAAGGATCAATTTATCAGCGCTAAAGGATCACTGATAAAACACTCGTTTATCAGCGCTCTTTTAGTGCAGATAAAGGGTTATTTTATCAGCGCTCTTTTAGGGATGATAAAGTCTACCTTTATCAGTGCTCAGTAAGCGCTGATAAAGGGTACCCCCTTTATTAGCACCGAGATTTACAATGCTTTTTTAGCACTGTTAAAGCCCATTTTTAGCGCTGTTAATGTCCATTTTTGTAGTAGTGGTTCCTTAAAAAATATTTTCTATAAGAACTTTCTGGTGTAGATTTAGGAACAAAAGTACTCTTTTTTTTTCTTCTATCCAAGATCATATCCTATTTCAATAATATATTTAGTCACAACCTTCTTACCTAAAATTTGAGTAATATTTTATCAAAAATTTGTAAGAAAAATTAAGTATTTATTCAATTTTTCATTTGAATATTTTGGTTCATTAATTCTTTGAACATTTGATCATTTTTATCTCCTTCAACAGACAGTTCAGAGTTTTTATTTACTGTTAGAGCATGCTATCTTTTTAGAATTTTGTAATTATATTTTAGTTCATTTAAGGTATCTTATATAATGTTGCAATATTCAAATAATTCCCCATTTTAAATATTTTCATAATCATTATGTTCATCGTTAGAATCATTAAAATTCTATATAGGAAGATATTAGAAATAGTGGGAAAGAAAGGTACCTCACTGACATTATTCATGAAATAGGTGCTTGCTCTATCTTATTTCTCCTCATGTGAAGAATATGAATCAGTGGAGCTGTCCTTCGAATCACTCCATGTGGCTTTCATGGAATTTTTGTATCTTCTTTACTTGTCATGATATTTATTTTTATACTTCATCTCTGGGAAATCTTATTTTATATGTCCTTTCCTCTTATATTGATAGTAGACAAATTATTTTGAATCATCATCCATCTTCCAATATATCTTACAACTTCCATAGGAGTTATATTTCCGTTTGTAGTTTAGATTTTTGAAAAACTTCTTCTTTCAAAAAAAATTCTTATATTTTATATCTTGATGATCAATTTGCACATAACCATCAGGAGAGGATTCGATATCACTGGAACTAACAATTTGATATTTTTTTGTATTTTTGTCTAGAAGTAGAAATATTAAAGGGTAATAATTTTCTTTTAGGTTCATCATATTCTTCACAGTTTACTTTTATCTCTTATTCATAGACAATATGTTTTATAATAAACTCATTGATTGAAATATTGTTAATATAACAAGACTCTATGATGGAGATAGATGTACCTCTCCATCTTTTAGGTATACATCTCAGCAATCTCATAATTTGGTTCTTATCAAATACTGGTTTTCCAAGAGATCTCATTATGTTGAGAACTTCATTAAACCAAAGGTACATGTTAGAAATAAGTTCATCATGCTTCTTTTTAAAGATATCATATATAATAGTATAAGTATTAAGCCTCATCTCTTAAATATAAATAGTAACATCTTGGAAAATAGACAAAGTGTCCCAAATATAATAAGCAATTTCATGTGGATAAATTATGTTAACAACTCTTCCTCTATTAGTGAATAGTAAAGTTAATTCATGGATCTACAATTATTATTGTAATATAACTTTGTTTCATAATCCTAATCTTTTCTAGTAGTTTTAGTAATTTCATATTCATCTTCTATAGCATTCCAAATATCAAAACCCATGATTTCTATCTGCATTATCATTTTGATTTTTCATTAAGGATTGTTATTTCCATTAAATAAAGGAGGTTTTTTGGTAGCAGAACCTTCTTGATGATTATCCACTTAATGAATTAAATTTAGAGTAACAAAAATATATGATCTTTAAAAATTAACTAAAATAAAAGTTTAAAATAATTGCAAACCTTAAAACCAAATAAATTAAAACCTTTGATACAAAATGTTAGTCGGAGTGATTATCTCAAGATGGGGGGGGGGGGGGTGAATTGAGTACCCAATGAAAATTTCAATTTTAAATTGATTAATTTGAAATCCCATAATTAATTTACAATGGCCCAATTAATCAATATAGTATATTTTTATAAGTTTAAATGTTTTAAAAGGTTTCGTAAAGATTGATTATTTATTAGGTAAGTAATATATAATATTACTTAGTCATTTTAAATCAATTTACTAAATTAAAATCTTATAAAACACTAATAAATATTATCTATAAATGTATAATTTTTTTGGGTTAAAAAATAGTTTTAGTTTTAAATGTATAACTAAAGAAAAACACACACAGTGGAAATTTGAAATAAGAGATTTAGTCTCAAGATTAGACTTAGTCCCCTCCACTTGGTGATGACCTGCAACCAAGTAGTTTATATATAATAAAAAATTTGATCCAAATACTAGTTTAGGTTTTACAATATACTATAACTATCTAGGTCACACAAAACATCATTCAAAGTTATACATGGGAGTAAAGAAACATGCCACACAAGGACCTCTACCACTATTATGTATGGGAGTATTGGTAAAAGATATAAGAAGATATCAAGTATCTTCAACATCAACATAGGATACAGTGTGTGTATATAAAACAAAGTACAGAACACATTACTCAATATGTAAAAAAAATAAACAAAACTAAGAAATATTAGATTATATAGTTTAGAGATGCTCGATCTGTTTAAGTTAATCTTGTAACCCTTGATTTTATTATCAATAAATATTGATTTAGGTTCTCTTGAACTTTATATAAAAAAAGAGTGTCATAGACACTTGTTCTTGATTGGTGGAAGGCAACTGATGTGTAGAATGTTCAGGTTTCTTGATCAAGTGTTTTTAAAAATTTAGTGGGTGATCTTTTTAGCTCTATGTGAATGTTCAATAAGTAAGAGATCTCAAATTTATATTAGCAAGCTTCACATGTTTTTTTGTGTCTTTCTCACGAAGGATTATTCTACCATTATTAATTGTAGCAGTAGGGAGAATATCCACATGAATCTGAATATTCTATTTCTTCATAAAACATGTTTGACATCTTCTTCAATGCATTCAATCGAAAATTTAAGAGACAAAATTAAAATAGCATTCATAATTAACTTCAATAATACAGCTTTTAGAAAAAAATTAAATGAAAATTTTATGTTAAGAAAATAGTGGTGGTGGCTTAGTCTGGTAGAGTCTCATAGTGACGATGCCTTAGGCTAATAGTGTCTCATGTTGGCAGCATGACACTGGAGGCATCTTATACTTAGAAAAATTCCACTTCACTGGAGGTGTCTCCTATAATGATATGTTTGGATGACAGTATCTCACACATTTCAAAATTTACATTCTGGTGGTGTGTTCACTGGAAGTATCTCATCTAGTGATACATCGTATAACAGTGTCTCAAACTTAGTGATATTTTCTTAATGACATTGAGTCATGGAAAATAATGTCTTATATACAATGGTGTCTCAAACATCGTCAAAATTAAATCTTAGAGGCGACATGTTTGGAGGTGTGATATCTTGGTGGTGATTCATGTTAATGGTGACTTAACCTTAGTCAATTCCATAACCTATCTCAGATTATGAAATACTTACTAAAAGACATGAAATTCATTAATATCATTAGAATCATTATTTTGTGATCATTAAATAAAGTAGGACAATATATACCATAAAAATAATAAATTCTCATTATATGAGATATACTAGTGTTATTATATTATTAGTGTTAAAAAGGAATTGAGGGTGTAAAAATAAGAAAAAAAATGAAATGTCTAATTAAGATAATTAACTTCTATAAGAGAATGCTCCTTTGGATATCCTCTTATGGACCCTAGAAATTATATTTTGGGAGGACCAGTTTATATAGAATATGAATAAGGAGTTTTTGGAGAGAATTTGGAAGGGTTTGGTTGAGACAAAGGGCTTGGGAGGTGTGAAGAAGTGAAGGGTGGTGGTGGCATTTTAATAAGTGGGTGAAAGATACCCACTTGGAAACTACTTAGAAATTTTCCAAAAGACTCCAAAATAATGAAATCATTCCCAAGAAAAAATATTCCAAAGGACTGTAGGTTATAATTTTAGAATTATAAGGTGTAAATATGTCCATCCAATAATACTTTGAAAGATGGTAAGTTTTTTAACCCTTATCTTCTTAGTGTAACCTCACAGTGAACCCATTTTAACATTAAACACAATAATTAATTTTTACTACATTCACTATTCATCTTATTCAAAATTTTAACGGAACTTATTAGATAAAATAAATTATTATAATTATAAATATGAAATAAATTTTTTCAAATTCCATTCATAGCTATGGTAAAATTTAATTTAAAATTAATCCTACAAACTCAATGAGAAAGTGTGGTTTTAAAGATATAATGTTCCAAAGTTTACAATGGTATTATATCAAAATTCAATATTAATTTGATTAAAATGAACTAAATTGGATTTGTGGATATATAATTGAACTAATTTAACTTTTAAAACAATTTAAATTATAATTTAAATTTATAAATAATTCAAGATAAAATTTAGTTTTCAATTAAAATGCAGTATTTTTTTACTATTTATCAAGTGTAAAATTTCAAAAAAAATACCAAAAAATAACCCTAAGATAATTTTTATATTAAAAATTAAAAATTAAAAATTATTTTTTCAATTAATTTTTCTAAAAGTGCTAGAAACTAATTTTAAAATTAGCGCACCAAAGGCGAAGAAACTGTTTTTAGAGAATACAACTTTAAGCGTAAGATTGGATTTATTATTTTCTCTTGTGTAGAAAATACATATGATGAATGTTAATTTTTTTATTGAATATGTAATATATAAATTTATTTTATATCATCCAAAATAATTGATTTATTTAATTTTTTGAAGTAAAACACATTTATGTGCATAAAAATAGTTTTTTAGAAAATGAATTCCTTTATTTACAAAAGGTTTTTATTTTCATTTATAACTAATTAGTAACCAAATAATTCATTATATATACATTTTTGAACCACATAATTTAATAATTTAGTTAATTCTACTCATACCTCCATTTCAATGGCTATCTGATAACTATAATATAATATTATTTTAATAGTACACCACATTTTCTTTAAATTCGGTATTGTGTGTTACAAAAGCTAAACTCGGTATTGTTTTTAACACAATCCAAACATATTTTTGCATCAAAAAAAACATAAATTCATTGTTTCTTATAACATAATAAAAAATTAGGGTTTCTTTTTAGAAAAAATATATAAAAGGTTAAAAAAACTTCACAAAAATCATGGGGTGTAACATTCTACCCCCCTTAAAATGAATTTCACCATTGAAATTCATCTTTGTTATCAAAGGTTTAACATTTGAAAATTAATTAATAGAAACCCACATCGTACAAATTAATAAAAAAACTTATCTTAAAAAGGGAATGTTGGAAACATAAAGGATACATAAAGTAACTCATAACTAGGTTTCCACATCTGAGAACATGGGTGGGAAGTGATGATATGGATATAGAATAAAATCACAAATAACTATACTGAGTGATAAGTATCATTGATCACATGAAAATGGGTGATCTAGAGAAGGTTAGTAACTATAAAACAGTAACGACCCAAAGTTTCATTAATGGAAATCCCTCTTGATCAAATTAAATGTCTCTTTATGTAAATTTTTTATGTAAAATGTCAACTTATTTGGTTTTATGTTAATAATTGTGACTGTTTCTAATATAAAAATTGAACAGTGATCACATTATTAGTATAAATATAGGGCTTTTACAAATCCAATTTACTCAAAAAATAAAGCAATGACCTCATCCAGTAGAATTTCTCTATACGAATCCCATTTGTCAGAACTCGGAATAGAGGTGGCATCTTTGGGATTTGATCTTGACCAAGCCCATGCTGAGCATCATCATGTCAAGCTTGAACGAGACCGTCTATGGGAAAAGTGGAAGTTGATAGAGATTATCACTCGAGCGATGTTATCCGAGCCACCCCCAGAGTCTGTCACCGTCGTACACCTTACCCTTAGGTCTTATGAGGATGTTTTAAGGGGTTATGTAACAAATCGCTAGTACTATGTTCATTTATATTATTTTTTTGTATAATAATTAATATACCTTCTTGTCATTATTGACACTTTGTAAATAGACTTTTTAAAGCACAAATAGTATTTTTTTAGTTAATATTCAGATAAGAAATCTATTTTGATGAATTAATGGATTTTTTGAATTAAATAATACTTTAATAAAATATTATTATTATTATTAAATTAATTTTTATTAAATATAAATGATCTTATAATTTTATTAATGCAATTATAATTTTTATTAAGGTTTGAAATCCATTTTTGTCAAAACCTGTGAATTTTCAATAAATGTCGGTTTTTTATTTTAAAAGTGAAAATTAACATATTTAGATAATTATTTAGATAAAATAAATGTTATTTCTAGAATCAGTACATCAAAATTATCCAACGGTGAATTTTTCATAATTTTCTGAGACAGTCAAATTTTTGGGTAAAAATTAAATACCGTTTAAATATATAATGTGTTTTATGATATCATAATGACCCAATAGTGAAGCAATAAAATACAATAATCTTTATGTTCAGAAAATATATGTTTTATCATTAAAATAATGTGATTATGGGTTTGTTTGACCTTTTTTACAAAGCATTAATGGACCCCTCAAGACATATTAAACATCTGTTCTTTTTAAATTATTTTCCATGGGAGTGTGACTCACCTCCACATAAGCAACCCCATTATTTTAAGAAGTTTGGACTTTGGCCTTATAAAATATTTTTTTCCTCTTCCCTTTTCCAAAAACCATGGGAAAAAACCATGAGCTGATTTGTGTTTTGAATTAGTTTAATGTTAGGTTCCCCAAACCTAAATAATAAAGAATTCACTCACCTTTCCTATATAAACCCACCCAAGATCCCACTTAATCCTCACTCAAAGCCTTTAGTGTTCATCCAACCTCTTCCCTACTCTCTCTAGAATCCTCCCATGGTTCTCCAAGCTCCAAATAAGCCTCTCTCAAGCCTTTGAAGCACACTTCCAAGTAAGGGTTTTCTTCCTTTCACTTTTTGTCCAATTTTCTTAATATTGTTATGCCATTTAAATTTCAATTTTAAATGATGGGGTATGATTTAGAACCTCCCCCATACTTCCCTCTTATTGTTTGAATTATGGGATACCCCTTTCTCTCTCATTAAATACCTCCCATGTACAACTGTTACTATGCCGAAATTCCGAAAGGAACTTCTCTCTCCTCATTTACATTCAAGCAATACTTTTTTTTATCATGAATCTAAATTACATTACAATTGTTGGGACATGTATCTATATGAACCCCTTAATGTCCATTTCAGGTAGATATGATGAGACACCCCTTTATCTCTCATCAACCGTTTTTATGAATTCTTATATCACGCCGTTACGCTGCCGAAATTGCACCAATTTTCTAAGCCAATGCCATTGTGGAGTGAATACCATGACCATTTCACAATCAAGGGTATTCACCTTCATGCACATTTACTTATTAACTATAAAGTTTCATTCCACATTCCTTCTTCATGGAATAAATGATTATGTTTTATGAATCCATGTTTTATGATCCTTATGGCACACTTATGCATGAAATGAAATGATTAAGAAGGGTGCGCCCTTATAGCCCTCCAATGCATTGGGTAAAGTATAGTATCATGATACATCATGTGAAATGTGTGTTGACTCATGCTGATTCAAGTGCAATGATGGTTTAATCGTGATTCTTTTGCAATGAGGATTTACTCATGCTTCATGTGCAATGGGCCTTGGCTCATGCTAATTCCATGTTAAGTGTTGTTGCCAAATATCCATGTTATGATTATCATGCTTTACCATACCTTTATGTCCATGTTTCTCTTATGATCTATTGATATGCCTATTGTCTAACATGTATTGTACTTCTTATTTATTCCATGTTTATTCCCTTAACAGGCTTTATAGCTCACCCTTTTCTTATGCATGTCCTCGGGTTATCTCATGCAATGCTAAGTATGAGGGAATGTAGTGGTCATGTAAAGGAAGTTTTCAATATAGATGTTGTATTTCATGGTTTATGTCGTTATGTAATGATATTAAGCTCCAAAGACACTAGACCTCTCGATCTTCCATGTTGTATTAAGTGAATAGTTTATGTAATAAATCACGTTTACGTTTGTAATAAAAATAGGGTTGTCATAGTTGGTATCAGAGGCATGTTTAGTTATTTTTGGGATTAGGATTAGAAAACCCCAGTAAAGCCTTAGAGACAATACTAAGCATAATATAAACATACCTTAGTTTTGGTAAGTACTGAGTGAGTGGTTTATCAAGAAAATACATCCCTGTCTGGATACAAGCAGGGAGAGGTGGCTCTGGCACAGATGTATCCTAGGGGTAAAACCCGAAAACACCGCTTTGAGCTAGACTCGAATAGGAACTGGTGCATGACAGTGGGATTTGCTTCACTCTTGGTTACAACACTCCCAGGGGATATGTTTTGATAAATTCACAAGATTAGTATGAACCCTTATTAAGGGAATTAAAAAAAATTCCACTAAGAATATATGTTATAAAGTAGATCATAAAAATCTTAGATTGAAGCCTGTAAACTCATGAGTTAAGGAAATAAAAGTTTATTTATAAGTCATAAACTTTTACCTTTGGATTACCCTTTATGTGTTACCCCTAACTTTCATTTTATTCTATCCAATGGATGGTAATAGGAGGACTCGGGGTAACAACCAATGAGAAGATCAGTGTGATGACTATACTAATGAGATGCCCAATCCAATGGGAGCGGGAATCGTGAACTTTGTCACGATTATATCTCAGCTAACTCAATATTTGAATAGAAACACGGGTCAAGAGGAATGTCCAACCCCCCTAATAATGAATAAATCGCTATCAAGAGATTTATGAGACAAATGCCTCCTACTTTTAGTGGATCATTCGATCCCACGATCGCTAAAAAATGGTCAACTCCATTGAAAATATCTTCTCCATCCTTCAATGTTTTGAACAAGAGAAGGTTATCCTAGAGGCTTATCGTATGGAGGGTAAAGCTGATCAATGGTGGAAGTTGATTAAAAATACGAAGCCTAAGGAGGATATCATGGCGTTGGAATGAAAGGATTTCCGAAATATGTTTTTCAATAAATATTTTCCGCGAATCCTCCAGCTTAAGATGGAAAGGGACTTCCTTTACCTTAAGAAAAAAGACGAAGAATATATTGGAACGTATGAGGAAAACTTCACAAGGCTTGCACGATACGATTCTGGCTTTGTTGTTACCCCTAAATGAAAAGTTGACGGCTTCTTTGGTGGGCTGAAGCATAGCCTACAGAAAGCATTAGTGATCCGTGACTTCGACAGCTATGAGGAAATTGTCCGATGTGCCCTCAAGGTCGAAATGGAGATCGGGGAATCACATGGGTTTCATGGGGACAATAAGAGTAAGGTAGACTTCAATGATAGTGGTCTGATGGATAAATCCAACGACTCTAAGAAGATCCAACACCCCAATTTCTAAAAGTGCGGAAAGAAGCACCCTGGAAATTGCCTCAAGGGGACGAGGAAATGCTTTAGGTGTGGAAGAGATGGGAACCTAGCTGTTAACTGTCGGCAAGAAAGACCCGTGGCTGCAATAGAGGAGAGGAACGGTCCGTTAGAACCTCAACGAGTTGTTCATTGCTATAACTACAAAGAACCAGAGCATTTTTCAAATTAGTTCCCTATTCCAAGGGTTTTCGTAGGCAACCAACAACCTCCAAGGCAGCAAGGAAGTGATTTTGCCATCACTTCTGCCGAAGTGAACCCTAACAACGAAGTGGTGACAGGTACGCTAGTTATTCATTCAAGAATAGCAAATGTTAGTTTTGATTCAGGTTCTACACATTCTTTTATATCTCAAATGTTTAGTAGAACAATCCTAGAACCACCACAAATAATGGAAGTGAAGATGTCGGTGAGTACGACAAATGGGGTAATCATTGCATCCCATGAATATAAGTCCTCCCCAGTTATAATCTGTGGATTTAATTTCCTAGAAAACATCGTCATACTCTATTCAGTGTAATTTTTTCCAATTCTTGGCATGGATTGGCTTTCCTTATATAGAGCTTACATAAATTGTCGAGAAATGTATATCACACTCCATATGGAGAATATAACCCTGATTCATTACAAGTGTAAGGAGGTAGATAAATCTACTTTAGCTCCATCATATCAAGAATGGATATTACTGCCCTATAAGAATGCGTATCTGGCTCAAATGATTGAGTCCAAGGAAGAAACCATCCTTGAAGAAATGCCTATTGTGAGGGAATTCGCTGAAGTGTTTCCCGAGGAACTGCCTGGTCTTCCTCCTAGAAGAGATGTTGAATTCTCAATTGAACTTATACCAGGGGATCTACCAATATCCAAGACTCCATATAGAATGGATATCATAGAGATTGAAGAGATGAAGAAACAACTACAGGAGAATCTTGGATAAAGGGTTTATATGCCCAAGTGCTTCACCATGGGGTGCACCGGTCCTCTTTATCAAGAAGAATGATGGATCAATGAGGATTTTCATTGATTATCGTGAGCTCAACAGAATCACGATAAAGAACAAGTATCCTCTCCCACGAATTGATGACTTGTTCGATCAGCTGCGTGGAGCACAATACTTCTCTAAGGTGGACTTTCGGTCGGGATATTATCAAGTAAGGGTGAAGAAGGAAGATATCCCCAAGACTGCTTTTTGCACAAGATACGGGCACTATGAATTCATAGTAATGCCTTTAGGACTCAGTAATGCTCCAAAAATCGTCATGGACTTGATGAATAGAGTCTTTAGAGACTACATTGACAAATTTTTGGTAGTCTTTATAGATGATATTCTAATATACTCCAAAACCAAGGAGGATCATGAGGAGCATTTAAGAACTGTACTAGAGACTTTGCCCAAGGAGAAGCTCTATGAAAAGTACAAAAAGTGTGAGTTCTAGTTGAAGGAGGTCTAATTCTTGGGATATATCATCACAAGCCATGGGATATCTATGGATCCCTCCAAAACAGATAAAATTGAGGGATGGCTGAGGCCAACATCGGTAACGAATATCCGTAGCTTCTTGGGGTTAGCTGGATATTATCGACGATTTGTGAGAAATTTCTCACAATTGTCCAACCATCTTACCAAGCTAACTCGAAAGGGAGTAAAGTTTTATTGGAGTGATGAATGCGAAGAAAGCTTCAAGGAGTTGAAAAGGAGGCTTATCAATGCGCCCGTACTCACTTTACCCAAAAGTGGGGAACCTTTTGTGATATTTAGTGATTCTTAGAAGAAGGGATTAGGATGTGTGATGATACATAATGATAAAGTGATATCCTATGCCTCAAGACAGTTGAAAATCAATGAGAGAAACTATCCAATGCATGATCTGAAGTTGGAAGTGGTGATCTTTTCCTTGACAATCTGGCGGCATTATCTCTATGGGGAGAAATGTGAGATATATACTGACCACAAGAGTATTAAATATATATTCACACAAAAAGAGATTAATACGCACTAGAGAAGATGGATAGAGCTCATCATGGATTATTATTGTTCAATACATTACCACCCCTGGAAAGTGAACAAGGTGGAAGATGCCCTAAGTAGAAAGGACCCAGCGATTCTATCAATCATGAGAATTGAGAAGGATCCAATATTCATAGACTTGATGAATACGGACATGTGAATCATAAAGAAGGGAACATAATCAATCCTTTCACAAATTATTTCTCAACCGTCTCTTTTGGAAAGGTTAATGGATGCTCAAAAGGATGATGTGGGAATTCAGGAAAAAGTAGAAGCTATCGAAAAAGGGAAATCCTCAGAGTTTAATGTTAATGAAAAAGTAGTTGTGTGATTTGGGAAAAGACTATGTGTTCCATCATGTCCGGAGCTGAAGAAGGAACTTTTGGATGATGCACATAGTTCAAATTTCTCTATTCACCGAGGGAGCACAAATATGTATTGAGATCTCTAAGAAATTTTTTGGTGGGATAAATGAAGAAGGAGATCACTATATATACATCAAAGTGCATGGTGTGCCAGCAACTGAAGGCAGAAAGGTAGAAGTTTAAGGGGATGATGCAACCATTTCCTATACCAGAATAGAAATGGGAGAATATCACCATGGACTTTGTCACTGGACTTCCGAGGACATCCAAAGGCAACAATGCAATCTGGGTTGTGGTGGATCGTTTTACAAAGACTGCACACTTCATTACTATTCGGGAGGATTTCTTATTGGATCAACTGGCACAGATATATATCAGGGAAGTGGTAAGGCTGCATGGAGTTCCACTATCTATTGTGTCTGATCGAGATCCAAGATTCAACTCTATGTTTTGGAAGAGTCTTCAACATGCTCTAGATACTAAACTGAACTTCAGTACGGCTTATCATCCTCAAACTGATGGCCAATCCGAGCAGACTATCCAAACACTTGAGGACATGTTGAGAGCATTCTCAATGGACATTAAAGGAGGATGAGATCAACATCTTCGTCTGGTTGAGTTCTTTTATAATAATAGTTTCCACTCGATCATCCAAATGGAACCTTATGAAGCCCTATATGGGAGAAGGTGGAGAACACCGACATTTTGGGATGAGGTCGGTGAACGTAAGCTGATTGGACCAGAAATGGTCGAAGAAATGGTGGAGAAGGTGAAAACCATTCAATAGTATATCAAGGTAGTCTAGAGTCGACATAAGAGTTATGTAGATAACCGTTGATGAGACCTTGAGTTTAAAGTTGGAGACATGGTTTTTCTACACATATCTCTGTGGAATAAGGTCATGAGGTTTGGAAAGAAAGGGAAGTTAATTCCAAGGTACATCAGCCCCTTCAAGATTCTTGATCATGTCGGGGTTGTGGCCTATCGACTAGCACTTCCACCTACCATGGCCAAAGTACATGATGTCTTTAATGTATCCCTCTTAAGGATGTATATACCAGACCCTTCACATGTACTCTCTTCTGAGGTGGTACAGTTGGAGTATGATCTTTCTTATGAGGAACAACCGGTGAAGGTCCTAGATCATAGATAAAAAGTTCTATGAAATAAGACAATGCCCCTCATCAAGGTGTTGTGGTGAAACCACAAGTTTGAATAAGCAACTTGGGAATCAGATAAAATGATGAAGCTAAGTTACCCACATCTGTTTTAGTGTGGAAAAAGGAAATTTTGAGGAGGGGAATATTGTAATGAACCAAAGTTTCATTAATGGAAATCCCTCTTGATCTAATTAAATGTCCCTTTATGTAAAATGTTTATATAAAATGTCAACTTCTTTGGTTTTATGTTAATAATTTTTACCATTGCTAATATAGCCGTTGAACAGTGATCACATGATTAGTATAAATATAGGACTTAACAAATCCAATTTAATCAGAAAAAAGAAATGATGGCCTCATCCTGTAGAATTGCTCCATACGAAGCCCATTTGTCAGAGCTCGGAAAAGAGGTGGCATATTTGGGCATTTCTCTTGACCAAGCCCAATCTGAGCTTCATCATGTCAAGATCGAACGAGACCGTCTACGGGAAAAGTGGAAGTTGATTGATATTACCACTCGAGCGATGTTATCCGAGCCACCCAAGAGTCTGTCACCATCGCACACCTTACCCTTAGGTCTTATGCGGCTGTTTTAAGGGGTCATGTAACAAATCTCTAGTACTATGTTCATGTATATTATTTTTTGTGTATAATAATGAATATAACTTCTTGTCATTATTGACACTTTGTAAATAGTTTTTTTAAAGAAAAAATAGTATTTTTTAGTTAATATTTAGATAAGAAATATATTTTGATGAATTAATGGATTTGTTTAATTAAATAATAAATTAATAAACAATTATTATTATTTTTATTAAATAAAAATGATTTTATAATTTTATGAATGCAATTATAATTTTTATTAAGGTTTGAAAGCCTCTTTTCTCAAAACCCGTGAATTTTCGATAAATGTCAGTTTTTATTTTAAAAGTGAAAATTAACATATTCAGAAAATTATTTAGATAAAATAAATGTTATTTATGGATTCAGAACATTCAAATTATCCAACATTGAATTTTTCATAATTTTTTGAGATAGTCAAATTTTTGGGTAAAAATTAAATACCATTTAAATATATAATGTGTTTTATGACATCATAATGACCCAATAGTGATGTAATAAAGTACTATATGCTTTATGTTAGGCCAATATATATTTTACCATTAATATAATGTGATTTTGGGTTTGTTTTACTAATTTTACAAAGAATTAATGGACCCCTCAAGACTTATTAAACATCTTGTCTTTTTAAATTATTTTCCATGGGAGTGTGACTCACCTCCACATAAGATGACCCATTATTTTAAGAAGTTAGGACTTTGGACTTATAAAATATTATTTTACTCTTCCCTTTTCCAAAATCCATTGTCAAAAACCATGATCTGATTTGTGGTTTGGATTATTTTAATGTAAGGGGTCCCAAACCTAAATAATAAAGAATTCACTCACCTTTCCTATATAAACCCACCCAAGCTCCCACTTCCTAATCACTGAAAGCCTTTGGAGTTCATCCAACCTCTGCAGTAATCTCTCTATAATCCTCCCAAGGTTCCCCAAGATCCCAATAAGCCTCTCTTAAGCCTCTCTCAACCCTTTGGAAGCACACTTCCAAGTAAGGGTTTTCTTCCTTTCTCTTTTTGTCCAATTTTCTTAATATTGTTATGCCCTTTTAATTTCAATTATAAATGCTGGGGTATGATTTCTAACCTCCCCCATACTGACCTATTATTGTTTTAATGATGGGAGACCCCTTTCTATCTCATTAAATGCCTCCCATGTACACCTGTTACTATGCAGAAATTCTGAAAGGAACTTCTCTCTCCTCATTTACATTCAAGCAATACTTTTGTATCATGAATCTAAATTCCATTAAAATTGTTGGGACATGTATCTATATGACCCCTTTACTGTACATTTCATGTATATATGATGATAAAACCCTTTCTCTCTCATCAACCATTTTTATGAATTCTTATATCATGCCGTTACGTTGCCGAAATTGCACCAATTTTCTAAGCCAATGCCATTGTGTAGTGAATACCATGCCCATTTCTCCATCAAGGGTATTCACCTTCATGCACATTTAATTATTAATTATAAAGTTTCATTCACATTCCTTTTTCATGGAATAAGTGATTATGTTTTTTGAATCCATGTTTTATGATCCATGTGGTACACTTATGCATGAAATGAAATGTTTAAGAATGGTGCGCCCTTATAGCGCTCCAATGCATTGGGTAAAGTATAGTATCATGATAAATCATGTGTAATGAGTGTTGACTCATGGTAATTCACGTTCAGAAATGGTTTAATCGTGCTTCATGTGTAATGGGGATTTACTCATGCTTCATGTGCAATGGGCCTTGGCTCATGCTAATTCCATGTTAAGTGTTGTTTCCACATTTTCATGTTATGATTATCATGCTTTACCATACCTTTATGTCCATGTTTCGCTTGTGATCTATTGATATTACTATTGTCTAACATGTATTGTACTCCTCATGCATTCCATTTTTATTCCCTTACTGGGCTTTATAGCTCACCCTTTTCTTATGCATGTCCTCAAGTTATCCCATGAAATGCTAAGTATGAGGGGATATAGTGGTCATGTAAAGGATGTTTTTAATAAAGATGTTGTATTTAATGTTTTAAGTCATTATGTAATGATCCTAATCCCCAAAGACACTAGACCTCTCGATATTCCATGTTTTATCAAGTGAATAGTTTATTTAATAAATCACATTTATGTTTGTAATAAAAGCAGGGTTGTCATAAAAACCATAGACCAATGAGGTGTGAAAAAGGTCATCGATATTATAAAAAAAGGTGATAACATGACACCATTTTATTTCAATATACTTTTCCTAATTTTTAAGAATTTTTATGAGAAGATACACTTACTTGATTTAATTCCATTTCATAATCACAATCACACCCTTTTATTATTCCTTGATCAATTTCAACTTCATCTCATACTTCTAGAAATGAAGGTGATTTTTTATGCATGAATCACTAATCAATCATGAGATCCATATATAGAATTATAATTCATTACATATATCTTTAGTTATCATCAAAAAAAAATAGTTATCATAGGTTATCCAATATGTATAAATATTCATATGAAAAAATAAAATATTAATATCTAAAACCTCATTCAAATTTCAACATAAAAAAATTCATAAATGGATAAAATTGTAACACTTTATAAAGATTGAAATCCAAAACTTTAGAAAAAAGGTCACTAAATTTCTAAAATGAACTTATCATTAATCCCCCAAACAACATGAAATAGTTTTTAATTATTACATAACAAATATGTTAATAATTTCATCATGAATTATATTAAAATCAAAATTACCATATAACAATAATTAAAACATGAATGATTTCTCATTCCTTGAATAAAACCATAGATTATTAAATATATTCAATAGATCTAATAATGTTGTAAACCCCATCAATGATAACATAGGACACTTTTTCAACAAATCCTTTATCAATTACGAAGGCATCAATACTATCTAATTTACTTTATCCATATCAATCGTCTCATTATCCAAACCAAACAAAATTTTATGAACATCATGAACATATTAAGGGTTTCCTTACCATAATTATAAAATCACCTTTCCATTGAATCAATCTTCTAGTCCATCTATATCATTCAACACATTTCTTAAAATACATAATAAAAAAACTTATACTAAACAATAATTATATATTTAATGATTCATTTAACATAATATTTGAATTCCAATACATAAATAACTCATTCACCCACTTAATCCTCAAACCATTAACTATGATTCATTAACTTATTCCTTAATAGCTATTTCCATTCAAATGTCATTTTTAGTCTCTTAGACATCAGAAATATAACCATTCCTCGTATAACCTTATTGATTTTCTTCACGAGCTTTCCCCTTCTGAAATTGATTTACATAATGACCATACATTCAATATTTAATGAATTCAATAGTCGATGATATCACATGGAGGCCATTATTCTCATATATTGAGTTAACTGAACTTTTCATTTTCTCTTTGAAGTTACATACTTTGTGTCCCTTTACACATTCAAAATATATTCTCATTCTTCTAAGACATCCACTTTAGTGTTTCATCCAACATTCTCAGCACATAGGTAACTGAATCTTCTTTCCTCCATGGTATCCAAGACCTAAAATCTCATTGAACTATTTAATACTCTTCTTTTGTGATACTGAGAGTTGTTTAAGTTAAATATTGGTAATTATGTTTATTGAAAACTATTTAGGCATAATCACAATGTCATTTAATCTAGTCATTATCCCATTTAGCTGATCATCAGAATTTTTTTTCACATTCGATGTTAACTCAGTTCATTCTAGTTATCACCATTGGATAAAACTATAAAACATAGTGTGAGAAACACTAATCATATAGTAAATCCCCATAATCATTAAAAAAATGCAATTATATGATGTCTAAATCATGACACCTTCTTTTGAATATATGAAACCTTAGGTTTATCCTAGGCCATTCATAATCATTATCTATTTAAATCCTTCTTGATGTTTCATAAAGAGTTTGTGAATTTCCAAATAACATCTCCAAGGAGTGTCCATCTGGGTGTACAACAAGGCATATTTTTGTGAACTAAGTGAAGATCGGGTCTAGATCTATGGACCCTTTTTGGAGTTATTTACCCTAGGTACATATATTCTAGAGCTACATCTACTTTATTTTATCCAAATAGGGTTGTAATTTCTTGGAATGAACTTACTCTATCCTTAATCAAAATTCCAAGAAATTTTCTTATACATTAACTCATCCTTATAATTATCCTTAGATACATCACTAGACATATCCTTAGAAATATCCTTAGGTATACCACTAAAGTTTTCTCAACTTAGTTTAGAAAGGTTAACTAAACCTTTCCTATGATACCAACTATAGTGACCCAGTATTTTTATATATGGATATTACACATTTTTATATGAATATTTATAACATTATACAAATAGAAACTTGAAGACCATAATAGTTTATATCCTCTGGAACTTGGAACACAATATTATTAATTTGTGAAAGATACTCAATGTCCCCAATAAATGTCTTCACATTTAATACTCATACTTAGAACCTTTCTTCACAACCTGGGAAAATGAAACATAAAAAGGGTGAGATCAGATGCTTAACAAGGGTAAATAAATATGATATGTAAGAATAACATAAACATAATGGAATTAGAATATAATAAAAACATTTTAAAACCATACCTTTCTTATCAATGAACATAATCTCGAGTCATGGAATAAAAATTAGCAGTTCATAAGACATAAATAATAAGATAATCAATGAGAATGATCCATGAGAGTATAAAATTAGAATAAGAAATTGAATTTTGACATACACATAAGCATAGACAATCATTTACTTAGTATTCAAGGCTCATTGCTAAAATTTATAAGGTAACTTTATGGAAATACACACCACATGGGAGGGACACACCACTATCCCCAGTGGAAGAACTTTCCCCATAGTGTAATGGGTTTACTCCCCAAACCATTATAGTAGCCAAGGTTCACTCAAAAGACCGTCATTTCAGAGAAATTCCGTTACTGAACTAAGTTAACTACCCATTATATTACTGTCTATATCATGAGATATAAATCATTACTCAATGCATTAGAGAGATATAGGTCCCACCCATATTTGGTATTAACACAACCACCACCCTAGGTTATAACATAACCACCATCATTGGTTATAATTTAACCACCATCACATAATGAAAATCATACATATGTGTGCCACAAGATCATAAAATAATAATCACATCATAACCCATGAAATTAAATGGTTTTCCTAAATATTTAATTATATAATAGCTCGTGTAAAGGAGAACAGATTTATAATAATTTAATAATTTCATCATAACATAACCCATGAAATTGAAGTGGGTTTCACAAGAATTCTATAATGGTATAATCCATGGGAGAAATATAGGTTTCATAAAAATTGTTACATCATAAACATAAACCATATATAGAAAGAATAATAATGATACTCTTAGTTAATATTCCAAACAAGAAATTAGTTACATAAAAGGATTTCATATTATATGGAGAATTATTTTGAAATAAAAATCACTTGGAATATTTCTTGAGGAAGATAAATTTTCTTTAAAAATAATTTTTTAAAATAAGAAATATTTTGGAAATCCTTTTTCGTGAAAATCAACATGAAAACTTATAAATGAATATTTAAAAAATCATTTAAATAATTTAATGAACAAAATAACACATTATATCTGAAAAAACATTATAAAACCTAAATATTTTTCAAAATCCTTATTAAAAATAACACTACAAATTATTAAGGAATCTTAAAAAATAATTTAAACAATTTGTTGAGGAAAATAACCTTTTATATTCGAATTTTTTTTAGAACATAAAAAATAATCAAAATAATTTTATTAGAAAATAAATTTTAAAATTAATAATGAAATATTAAAATAAATTATTGTTTATGATGTCAAAAAATTATATTCATGTCGTACACATTAAAATGAATATTCCTTTCATTTTTTTTGATAAAACCCAAACAAAAATTCTTTGGAAAAAAAAATGAAGATTCCTTTATTTTTTTCGCAAAATTTGTTATAGAAAACATTGTTATAGTAGGAAACAAATTTCTGACTGAAGAGAGAAATACTGTCTTATTTTTTAAAAAAAAGTATCTCAATTATTTTAATCACCAAAGAGTGTAAAATTGTAATATTACTTGAAAATATATTGAATAACCATATTATAATAAAATTAATTAGTTTTTTGAGAGGTGGATCATAATATTTTATCATCAGAAACAAAATAAAAAATAACCCTGATAAATGAAATGATTCAAACAAAAAATAATTATCAATTTTGTGACATTGAATCATTAGACCCATGAAGGAATAACATAAAAGGGTACTAAAAATATCATAAGGATAAAAAAATTCAAGATATTACATGTTAATGGGGCTGTATATACACCCCATGAATGAATATAGGTGCATAACATAATGTACATTTCAAAGAAAGAAAATTGAGATAAAAATACCCTACCTTAAGTCTTGACATATGTTGTACTCATTCAAAACTACTATATATTAAATATAAGTTATTATAAATATATAATATAACCTTATTCATATATATCATACCATAAATTATTTTATTGTTACCTTTTATTACCCATTTACTAACAATTCCATGTTAAAGTCACGTTTCAGCCAAAAAAATCGCTTTGTTTTTCATATATGTTTGATTTATTATTTTTGTCCCTATTATATTGATCATGTTTCCATAATATAAATAATTTTAACCATGATATAATTATAATATATATGTATTATATATGTATTTCAATGAATCCATAAAATTTAGTGATAAAAAATGAAATACACCATTCATAGAGATGGTAAAATGTACTTATGCATGAACGTTGCTTCCATTTTCATTTCAGATTGAAATAAAAAATGGTAAATGATATATATTATCATTAAAAAATCATTATTATGTCATATATATCACATATTTATATTAAACCCATCCTTAATACATTCTATGTAAATCATGAATGAATCACATCATTTCGTAAGAGAGTAGTTCGTCATATACACGAGCGACATTATCATATTCCCAAAAAATAGAGAGTATGATGGTATATATGATATAATAAATAATAATAATAAAATCATAAATATCCTATCATCATTATAAATATCCTTGTGGGGAGTTAATGGAAAAATGAATGACATCGGTTCATGAGGCGATAGTCCACCATATACATGAACAATGATTTCGTAACCCATTTGATGGAAGTGGAGAAAGATAATAATTATAACATCAAAATAATAACATATACGCATATGGTATATACTCGTGTTATTATATTTTAAGTGTTAAGGAAAAATTTATGGTGTGAAAATAAGAAAGAAAATGGAATAGATTGTTAGGATAATTACCTTTTCTAAGAGAAACCTATTTTCGATATCCTATTATTGACACTAGAGTATGTATTTTAGGAGGAAAACATCTATAGAATGTGAATAAGGATTCTGGGGAGAAAATTGTGTAGGTTTTGTTTGATACAAAGGTATTTGTAGGAGTGAATAAGTGAAGGGTGGTGGTGGCCTTTTATAAGTGGGGGAAAGGGATACACTTGGAACTGCCAGGAAATTTCCCAAAAGACTCAAAAATAATAAAGTCATTCCCATGAAAAAAGATTAAAAATTACTATAGGTTATAAATTGGGAAAGATAAGGTGTGAATATTTCCATCCAATAATACTTGGATTTTTTATGCTTTTTAACCCTTATTTTCTTAGTTTAACCCATAGTAAACCCAATTTTCTTTAAATGTGGTAATTAATTTTTACTTCATTAACTATTAATTTTCTTCTAAATTAAAATTGACTTTATTAGATAATATAAACTATTATTATTCCAAAAATGAAATTCAATTTTCCAAATTCCAATCACATAATTGATAAAATTTATTTTAAAATTAATCCCACAGATGTGACGAGAAAGTGGGGTTTTAAAGATAACATGTTCAACAATTTATAATGTTTTTATATAAAAATTCAGTATCAAATTGAATAAAATGACCTAAATTGGATTAATTTATGTATAATTTTACTAATTTAACTTTAAAACCAATTTAAATAATAATTTTAATTTATAAATAATTCAAATGAAAAGGTAGTTTTCAATTAAAATGCATTATTTTTTATTATTCATCAAAAAGTGAAACTTTTGAAAAAAATACCACTAATTCATCCAAAGAAAATTTTGATATTAAAATTTCAATTTTTTAACTTTTTCAAATTATTTTTTTAAAATTTCCATTTTTTTTAAAATTAGTGCGCTAAAGGCGAATAAACTATTTTTTTTTGAAAATACAGTTTTAAACATAAAATTGGATCTGTTATTATCTCTTGTATAAGAAATAAATAATATGAATGTTTAAATTTATATTGAATATTTAAAATATAAATTTCATTTATATAATTTAAAAAATGTGATTCATTTATTTTTTTGAGGTAAAATGTGTTTATGTGCATTAAAATGGTTTTTTAAAAAATGGCTTTGTTTACATTCAAAAGGTTTTTATTTTCAATTATAAGTAATTAGTAAACAATTAATTAATTATATATACACTATTAAACCATGTAATTTTATAATTTAGTTAATCCTGCTTATACCCTCTTTTCCAATGGATAGATGATAACTATCATATTATAATATTTTAATAGTATGAAATGTTTCATTTAAACTCAGTGTTTCATGTAACATAAGCTACATTTGATATTGTTTGTAATACAATAAAAAATTAGTGTTTCATATAAAAATAAATAAATTCATTTTTCCCACTAAAAAAATAAAAATTTAGTGTTGTGTGTCACTAAAAAATATATAAAAGATTAAAAATAATTTCAAAAAAATCTTGGGGTGTTACATTCTATCCCCATTAAAATGAATTTCTCCCTTGAAATTTATCTCGGTCATAAAAGGTTTAAGATTTGAAAATTATTTTATAGAAACCCACATCGTACAAATGAACAGTAAAACTTCCATTAAAAAGGTAAATTTGTAAATGTAATGGTTTCCTAATGTAATTCATAACTAGGTTTCCAAATTGAATAACATGGGGGGGGGAGTGAAAATTTGGACATGGAAGAAAAGTGTAAATAATTATATTGAGCAATAAGGATCACTGATCAAAATAAAGTGGGTGATCCAAGTAAGTTTAGTTACCATAAAACCATGAAAAAATGAGGAGTGGAAAAATGTCATCAATATCATAAAAATGATGATAACATGACACCATTCCATTTCAAGATCATTTTCCTAATCTTAAATAATTTTTAAGAGAAGATACATTTACTTGATTTCATTCCATTTCATAATAAAAATATATCCCTTTGGTTGTTCCTTGATTAATTTACATTTCATCTCATACTCTATGAAATAAAGGTTAAATTTTTATGTATAAATCACTAATGTATCATAAGATCCATATAGAGAATGATAATTCATTCTTTATATATTTAGTTTTTATCACACCAATATGGTTAGCATAGGTTATCCAATATACATAAATCATCATCAGGAAAAATAATATATTAATATCAAAAATATCATTAAAAGTTCAATATAAACCATTTCATAAATGTCTAACCCTATGACCCTTCTTAAAGTTTAAAGTCCAAAACTTTATAGAGAATGACACTAAATTTATATTGTCAAATTATCATTAATCCCCAAAATATCATGGAATAGTTCTAAATTGTTACATACAAAACATGTTAATACCTTCTTCATGCATTATCTTGAAATTATAATTAATATATAAAATAAATTTAAATATGCATGATTTATCATTAATTTATTTAAAACACATATTATAAAATATATTCCATATATCCAATAATGTTGTAAACACCATCAATGATAACATAAACCACTTTTTCAACAAATCATTTTTCAGTTCTGAGGGCATAAATACAATCTGATTTACTCTATCCTTATCAGTCATCTCTTTATCCAAACCAAACACTATTTTCTCAACATCAAGAACATATTAAGGGTTACCTTCAAATAATCATAATATCACCTTTCCATTGAATCAATCTTCCCGTACATCAATGTCAATCAACATATTCTTTTAAATCCTTAATAGAAAAGTAATACTAAACAATAATTACATAATGATTTATTTAACATAATAATTTAATTCCAATACATAAATACTTAATTGACCCCACTTAATCCTCTAATAATTAACTATTCTTCATTAACCCATTATTTAATACCTTTTTCCTTTCAAATTTCATTTGTAGTATCTTCATCATTTGCAATATAACCATTACACATAAAACCTTACTGATTTTCTTCATGAGCTTTCCCCTTATAACATTGATTTTCATAATTCCCATATTTACATATTTAATTAATTCAATAGTTGATGATATAAATTGGAGGACCTTGTTTTCATCCATTCAGTTAACCAAACTTTTCATTTTCCATTTTTAGTTTATTACTTTGTGTCCTTTTACAGAATCAAAATACCTTCTCATTCCTCTAAGACATCCACTTGGATGTTTCTTCCCAAATTCTCAACACATAGGAAAAGTAATCTTCTTTCCTTCATGGTTTCCAATACAAAAAATATCAATGAAATATTTCTTACTCTTATTTATAGAGACTGAGAGTTGGTTAAGGTACATATTTTTAATCATGTTATGTGAAAATTGATTTGGCATCAACAAGACATCATTTAATCTATTTATAATCTCATTAAATTGTTCACCAATAAATTTTCTATCACATTAAATGTTAACCTAGTCCCTTATGGTTCTTTATATTGGGTAAAACCATAAATCATAGTGTGAGAAACACTAATCATACCATAAATCGACATAATCATTGAAAAAATTGCTTATTGGATGTCTAAATCATGACACCTTCTTTCTGAACTATGGAACCTTAGTATTATCCTAGGTCATTCATAGTAAACATATATTTAAATACTTTATGATGGATTATAAAAAGTTTGAGAATTTGTAAAGAATATCCCCTAGGAGTGTCAAATAGGGTGTGTAGCAAGACCTATTGTCATGCACCAGGTGAAGATCGAGTCTAGATCAATGCACCCTTTTTAGAGTTATTACCCCTAGGTACATCTGTACAGAGCCACATCCACTTTTAGTATCTTGACATGGATGTAATTTATTGAAAATCACTTTCTATATCCTTTACCAAAATTCTAGAACATTTTCTTATACTTTAACTAATACTTATAATTATCCTTAGATATATCCCTAGACATATACTTATAAATATCCTTATAGATCTTACTAATGTTTTATCATCCTAGTTTCCAAATGTGAACTAAACCTTTCTTATAATACAGAATATAGTAACCCATGATTTTCATATATGTATAATACATATTGTTATATAAATATTCATTACATTATACAAACACATGCCTAAGGGCCATAATAGTTTAGTTCCTTTGGAAATTGGAACACAATATTATTAATTCATGAAATATATTCAATGTCCCCAATAAATATCATTACCTTTGATACAAATACTTAAAAACATTATTAATAACATGGGTAAAGGAAACATAAAAATGTAGTGATCAAATTATTAGTAAGGGTAAAAAAAGAAGATATGTAATCATAACATGAACATAAGGGAATGAAAATATAAAAAAATCATTTGAAAACCATATCATCCATATAAAATATCATAATATTGAGTCATGGCATAATGAATGGATGTTCATAAGACATGAATCGTAATATGATCAAATAAAATGATCCATGAGAGAATAAAATTTTCATAATACATATAATTATGATATAAACATAAGTATATAAACTAATTTCCTTAGTAGTCAAGGATCATTGATAAAACTTATAAAGGAACTGTATGGGAATCTATACATCCTAAGTGGGACTCCCCACCATTCCTAGTGGAATACCCTTACTCATATTGAAATGTCTTCAATCCCCAAAACCATCATAGTAGCCAAAGGTTCACTCCCAAGACTATCATTGTAGACAAATACCCTTTCTAAACCGAGTTCACTTCTTATTCCAGTCGTGTCTATATCATGAGATATAAATCAATAACAATAAATTTGTTGGAGATATAGGTCCCAAACATATTTGTTTGTAACATAATTATTGTCCATGTTTATAACATAACCACCGTCCATGGTTATAATGTAACCTCCATCACATAATGAAAATTATACATATATGTTACAAAATATCATAAAAAAATCATCACATCATAACCCATGGAATGAAATGGGGTTCATAAACATTTCATCATATCATAACCCATGGAAAAAATAAAGGCTTCATAATCATTTCATAATTTCATCAAAACATAACCCAAGGAAAAAAGAATAATTTTTTCATAAGAATTTTATTATGGTATAACCCATGGATGAAAAACAGGTTTCATAAACATTTTTCCATTAAAAACATAAACCATTCAGAGAAAGAATGAGAATGGTACCCTTGTTTCATATCCTTGAAAAATAAGAAGTTATATTAAAGTATGTTATCTTAGAAGGAGATAAAATTTGAAAGATAAGTCACTTGGAATGTGTCTTGAGGAAGATAAAGTTTCCTTGAAAATCAGTTTTTAAAACTAGAAATATTTTAGAAATCCATTTCTTCAAAAATCAACTTGAAAAACATATAAATGAAGCTCTAAAAAATCATTTAAAACATTTATTGAGGAAAATAACCCTTTAAATTTGAATTTTTTATCTTAAAAAATTAAATATTTTCAAAATCCTTTTCATTTAAAATAACCTTGAAACTTATAAAATAATCTTTAAAAATCATTTAAAATATTTTTTTTGGGAAAAAAATTTCCTATTTTTTTTAAAATTTAAAAATAAAAAATCATCCAAATCATATTCATTGAAAATAAATTTTAAAACATATAAAAAAATCTTTAAATAAATGATTAGTCATGATTTTATAAAACTCTTCTCAAGTCGTACATGTTAAAACAAATATTCCATTAAATTTTTTGGTAAAAGAGAAATCAGAATTACTTGGAAACAATTGAATATTCCTTTTGATTTTTTTTGTAAAAAATGTAAAACTTGGGAAAATTAAATTTAATAAATAATTTTGAGAATAATAAAACATTATTTAAGACATTTTTTAGAAAAAATGGTTTTGGATGAAAAATTATTTATGACTGATGAGAGAAATATAGTTAGATTTTATTAAAAATATATTCTCAATTATTTTATGTAAAAAAGAGTGAAAAATGGTAATATTACTTGGAATTAACATGAATAAACAGAGTATAATAAAATTTATTAGTTTACTATGAGATATATTATAATATTTTATCACCAGAAACATATTCAAAAACAATCCTGATAAATGATAAGATTGAATAAAAAACATTATCAATTTAGTAACATTGAATCATAAAAACCATAAAGAAATAACATAAAATGGAACTAAAAATAAAGAAAGGATAAATAAATTCCTAATATTACATTTCAAAATGGGTTTTATATACTCCTTGTGAAAGAATATAGGAGAATAACATAACATACTTATCAAAGAAAAAAATTGAGACAAAAATCCACTACCTTAAGTCATGACTTACGTCACAATCCTTAAAAATTAATATATAATAAATATATGTTTATTATAAATCTATAATAGAACAATATCCATATATATCAAACCATATATGATTTTATTATGACCTTTTATAACCCTTTTATCAACAATTCCATTTTAAGGTCACGTTTCACCAAACAATAGCTTTGTTTTTTGTATATGGTTTGATTTATTATTTTTGGATGTCTTAATTTGATCACAATTAAATAATATCCATATTATTAAATATGATTTAAATATAATATATATTCATTATATATGTATTTAGAGTAATCCATAAAATTTAGCGATGGAAAATGAAATAAACAGTTCATGGAGATGGTAAGACGTACTTATTCAAGAATGTTGTTTCCATTTTCATTTCAAATTGAAAGAAAAATAGTTCAACTATATATATTATAATTACAAAATAATTTTTATTTCACATATATTGCATATTTTTATTAAACCCATCATTAATACATTTTATGTAAATAGTGAATGAATCACATCGTTTCGCATGATTGTTGTCTGTTGTATACACAAGCAACATTATCATATCCCAAAAAAGAAGAATATAAAGGTAAGTGTGATAAAATAATTCTATAATCATAATAAATATAATAAATATAATATATAAATACTAAATCCCTCATCAAAACCATCTTTTAGGGGTGGTAATGGAAATATAAATTAAATTGGTTCACAATGTGATAGTCCACCATACAGACAAACGATGATCACGCAACCCATTTGATGGAAGTAGAGATGAATAATTAATATTTAATAAACATTATAAAAATATAAGTATATGGGATATAATATTTTTAATATATTATATGTTTTAATTAATAACAAAGAGTTTAAAATGATGAAATAAAAGGAAATAGTTTGTTAAGATAATTACATTCTCTAAGAGAGACCTCCTTTAGATATACTATTAAGGACCCTTGGGATGGTATTTTGGGAGGAATATAAGCTATAGAATGTGAATAAGTATTTTTGGGAGATAATTGGTTAGGGTTTTTTCAAGACAAATACCTTGGGAGGTGTGATGAATATAAGGGTGGGGGTGGCCTTTTATTAGTGGGGAAAAGGAATGCACTTGAAAACTACATGGAAATTTATCAAATGACTCCAAAATAATAATTTAATTCATAAGATAGAAGCTTCTAAATGAAAACATGTTAGAACTTTGGAATTATAAGGTGTAAATATGACAATACAATAATATTTTGACAAATTGGCAAGTCATTTTAATCTTTATCTTCTTAGTTTAACCCCATGGTAAACCCATTTTTACCTTAACTACAGTAATTGATTTTTATTACATTCACTATTAATTTTGGTAAATATATGAAATTATTAGATAATATAAACAATTATGATTCCAAATATGGAATAAATTTTTTCAAATTCCATTCATAGAAGTATAAAAATTTAATTTTAAATTAATCCAGTAGGCGGGATGAGAAAATTGGTATTTAAAGAGAAAATGTTCAAAAGTTTTTAAAATTGATATATAAAAATTGATTCCAATGACCTAAATTAGAATAATGGATTTATAATTGAACTAATTTAACTTTAAACTCAATTTAAAATATAATTTAACTTTATAAATAATTTAAATGAAAAGGCTATTTTCAATTAAAATTCAGTATTTTATAAATATTCATAAAAAAATGAAACATTTTAGAAAAATCCAAACAATTCACCGTAATAAAATTTCGAGATTAAGATTTAAATAATGAGGTTTATTTTTTAAAATAAATTCTATAAAATTTGTAAAAACTGGATTTAAAATTACAGTTCTAAAGGCCACAAAACTATTTATTAAAAAAATTCGGTTTTAAGCATAAAATTGTATTTTTTCTTATATCTTGTCTATAAAAAATGTAAGACAAATGTTATACATTTGATTGAATAAATAATATATTAATTTCATTTATATAATTTACTAAATGTTATTTATTTTATTTTTTGAGTTAAAACATGTTTATTTGCATAAAAATAGTTTTTCAGAAAATTATTTTCTAAATTTTCAAAAGGTTTTTATTTTAATTTATAACTAGTTAATCCCAAAATAATTAATTAAATATACATGTCTAAAAAATGTCTTCATAATTTAGTTAATACTACCCACACCCTATATTCAAATGTCATGGTGATATCTATCATATAATAATATTTTAATGGTATGCCATGTTTTGTTTAAACTCGGTGTTGCGTGTAACACAAGATAAAGTTGATTTTGTGTGTAACACAATCCAAACATATAATTTCATGTAATTTAAGATGAAAGGAGTAGTGGATGATTTATTGTAGGTTGATGTTGATGTATAAATAATGAATTTTACAAAAACACCTTCCTAAATTCCACTGATCCATCCTCATCAACACTATTGTCACCATCTGATCCGTCATTAGGAAACTCCTCATCATAATTTGTTTTGACATGTATATCTGGTAGATCATATAGGTTGTACTTTTCTGCATCATCATTTGGAATATACTCAATTTCATGGGGTGTACTATCTTAAACCAGTGTTATAATTCTACGTCTTCGTAAAACTGGACGTTGTTGTTGTACAGTAGAAACATAAAAATATAAATCCATCATGGTACCATTTAACCATTGAGAAAATAAATTAATTTCATGGACCCACCATGCATCAACAACCAACAGACAAGCTAGATTCCATAGTGTTGCTGAAAATTACAAATGTCTATAGCTCATAGACTTGATCTACTGACCGGGTCCCATATTTAAGGAACCACAAATTCTCTCTTAAAGGTCACTTATGGTTAAACAATCATACGTACTAATATCCGTTATTGGTTGTGTACTGTAAGAATCTCCTTAATCAGTTTGAATAACCTCCCCATAATAGTACACATAGGCAAACATGACTCTCTATGTCAAAAATGTTTCTTTCATCAAATTATGATAGTGTAACAAATATTAAAAATGATGATTGACCATATAATATTTATAACAATGAAATTTTAGGACGCCTTTCTATACTCTAAAATATGCTTGTAATATTTCATTATATAATATTTTGATCACTAGTTACTCATTATTAAGTTATTCATTAATTATTTATTCTTTAATCCGAAATCATATTATATTCATTAGTTAATTATAATTATCTAATCATATGCATTCATTTTTAATCCTAAGTTACAATTAATTAATCTATAATTAATCATTACTAATAATAAGTATTATTTCTAAACTATATATAACTAATTAATCTACTTAATACATTACATATTTAATTTCTAATAAAAACTTTTTAACTAATCACTCATTCTTTAATCACTAGTTAATCATTATTAAGTTATTCTTTAATTATTTATTCTTTAATACTTAATCATATTATATTAATTTGATTTTATAATTAACTAATCATATGTATTCATTTTTAATCCTACGTTATCATTAATTAATCTATAATTAGTCATTAATAATAATAAGTATTATTTATAAACTAAATATAACTAATTAAACTACTTAAACATCTTTAATTATTAATAATAACTTTCATTAATTAATTATTTTGTCCTTATTTCATTCTATAACATCATAATTATTATTTTATAGTTGATAAATATACTAATTTATTTTTTCTTTTCTTATATATTTTAGTAGATTATAAATAAAATATGAATCATCTTAAGCATATCCCTCGGGAGTGTCAAACCAAGAGTGCAACAAGGCCCGTTTTCATGTACCAGGATACCTTGGGTCAAGCCCAAAACTCATTGTCGGAGTTTTTACTCTTAGGTACATCTGTACAAGAGCCACATCCACTTTTTTGTATCTAGAAAGGGATTTTATTCCTTAGATAACCATATAATCTTAATGCCACCAAAATCTGACAATTCTCAATCCTAAGTTAATCCTAAGTTAATCTATACTTAATCTATATTTAATCTATACTTAATCTATACTTAATCTATACTTAATTTGTACTAATAACAATAATTATTTCAAAATATAGATAACTAAATACACAACCTAATAAACAAAATATTTAGAACTAACTAAAAAACTTAAAAAATGAAATATTTAAAACTAAAAAAAATTCAATTAAATAAATAAATAACATTAAATTAAATAACTAAAAATAACTATAAATGATGATTCACAAAAACCCGAATGGAAAATGATTTTTTAGAGGGAGAAAGAGTGGATTTAGGAGAGATGAATGGGAAAATCAAGTGAGGAGAGGGGGGGGGGTGACCTTTTATAGGGATTTGAGGCCAAGGTGGTATCTATGATGTCGCCTTTCGCCTCTAGGTAAGGAAAAAGGAGGCATCAGTGGTGCCTCCTTTTTCCTTACCCACATGTGAAAATTAGCATCCCCCCGCTGTCTTTTCCATTTCATCGATTCAGGCCAAAGGCATCACAAGGGAGGGAAGGCTGCATCCGTGATGCCGTATTGTCACTTCAACATAAAGGCAGCATTTCCGATTCCTCCTTTGTGGCATATTTTTTTTTTTAATTTTTTTACCTATACCATTTTTTTTAGAAAACATATAAAAAAACTCACAGAAACCCTATCTAGGGTTGTTTCATATAGTGTGTCCTTGAGTATGGATTTTGGGACATTTTTGGGTTGTTGCTGTATTTTCTTTTGGGCCATTATTTGGACATTGTTTTGGTATGTATAGTGATGTATTGTTTTGGGTATCCCATGGATTAAAAATCTTTTCAGGGAACATGCAGGGTGCAAGTTTCTTGAACAGTTTTTGGTTGATTTTGTGCTAGAGAGTTTTAACTCTAACAGCGACCGTCAGTGGTATGGGACACTGACGGGTGTGATGGATTCTACTCACTCCAGACATTAGTGGTATAGGATGCTATTTGGTTTGCTAAATATTTGGATTGAAAATGTGTGGATGAAACACAAGTGGTGATGTTGATGGAACAATGACACACCTGGGGTGGAGTTCGATGGACAACGACATGGAAACATACGGGCTTCGGGTGTACATGGGTCTTCTCAAGTGGAAGGCTCATGGTGGCCAAATTAGATCCCATAGTGATGCTTCGACCCTATTTCCTAGATGGGCTTTGAGCTGGTTTTTTTAGCCTTTTGGTTGTGTATTTTAGGGTCCTTGGATCTTATCTTGTTGAAAACTTTTTTGTTTGGGGGTAACTATTTTTCCCCACTATGGTTTCTTTGCACTTTACTTTTTTTAAATAAAGTTTGGGGACCATGGGATAAAACTCATGGCCTTCATTGATTTAATTAATTAAAAAATATTTATTTACTAATACATAATATTAATAAAAATAAAATAATAATTAACTATATATTATTACTAGAAAACATTAATATTTATTAATTAATAATTAATTAATAATTAAATAATATTAAATAATATTTAATTATATTAATTTATTATAAATATTAATTAATAATAATATTAATTACCTGTAAATATATAAAATTATTATTTAGTTATTAATTATTATTAATAATTAAGATAGAGAAGGTTCATGAACCAGGGTTCCATACTGATTTTAGTGTTTAGGTGGGATAACACCACTCATATACAACACTTCCTCATTTCCCCAATTCTTCCCTTCTGATCGGAGGTGTTATTACTGATGGTGGTGCTCAAATGGTTTATATAGAAACCTAAGGAACTCTGTGAACATGCTTCAGTTTAGATGGAGCAGTTGAGAAGGATATATCTTGCTAATCTATGGTAGTCATCACAAATGGAATGACCGGTGCTCCCTAGATCACAGTGGTAGAGGATGATGGTGGTGGTAAATATGAAAAATTTGTGTTGATATACAATTTTTTAGACAAAATTGAGTAGATTTTGTAGATATAAAGCAATTGTGAACAACCCTTGACCTGTGATGGTAGCCATGATGGACGATGATAGTCATGTGGAGTTGGTGGCTGTGGAAGATTGGGTATATCAATCTTCCATGGTGGTGGAAGTAATGGATGTCCAATATAGATTGATAGTGATGGGGGTGAATGAAACCCATCATTCTCTTATGATAGTGGATTATTTGAATGGAGTTCATCAATCTATGGTGGCTTTGGTGATGACAGACTTGACTCTTCGTATTGGTCCTACAGTTAAGGAGGTGGTGGTGGTATGACTTGGTTCTTCCCCTTAGGTTAACATATCTAATAATATGAAAATGCGGTGAAATTTAAATTTTGTTTTGCGTAAATTGAATGAGATTATAATAAAATAAATTTTTTATCATTGAAAGATGTTGTTTTAGAACAAATTGTGAATAAAGGTGAAATTTTATGTGTGATTGTAAACAAATAATCTATTCTTGATAGGTTCAAGATTTGTATATACTCCATTATTGTGAGGTTTATTCTATCTAATAGATGAAGGATTTGGAAAACTGAGGATCTATTCTGTAAGCATAATTATGTATGGTGATTTTGTAAATGAAAATGCATACCAATGGGTTAGGGATTATTTCACATAAATTTTCCATAAAAAAATTTGAATAACATAGTATGGGGGAAGATATCAACTGATTTAAATCCAGGTTCAATTTTATTTCATGAATAATATTTCTATTTCAATACATTTTCTATAAAAATACTAGGGATCAAGTGTGGAACAATAATATTGTAATCAATTGCATCCTAAGGAATCTTATGATTCTGTTTGATATAGCCTCTACTGTGGGAATTCCGATAAGAATGGAAAAGACCACCGTGGTTCCCAAAATTTTCATTATGATAGGGTCCTATTAGAGGTAGAATTAAGCTCTTGATTGATTTATAATATTATGTTGTTGGCACTAGATAATTATATCTCTCTAAAATTGGAATATTAAAGACAACCAGACTTATTATAAGATTGTCAAATCATTTTTCATGGTAATGATATCTTTCATAAAAATGTGATTTTATCTTTTTGTTCATTTAAAGGGAATATTGAAACTACATATAGATATAAATTGAGGAGGAAGATAGTGTAAAGTAATGTGGCTTATGTTAACAACAAGTAATCCCCTCTTGATAGGGGCAAGGGTAAAAGACCTATTAAAGAACTGGACTACAGGACCTGTAGAAATGGGAATCCTTTCAATGTTTTCTATGCTGGTACCTCCTTTTATAATTTGATTAAAGGGGAAAAAATGATGCTTCTATTGGTGTTTAATTGAATCAACATGAAACTATATCTGAACGTGTTTAGATTATTGGTAGCTCTAATTTAATTGTCATGAAATGCATTGGATATTATAGGACGCACACTAATGAGGTGTGATAATACACAGATGAGGCTGTTGGTGTTGTCCCTGGGTACTCTACTTCAAAAATAAATAAGAAAGGTTGTATTGTGTAACCACTAGTTGAGGAATTTTCTAGAAAATTTCCACAAGATGATGAGTATGGGAAATCTAATTTTCATCAGAGCATGAATTATTTTCAATAGATTCATAATGTCTTAAGTTCCTCTAAAGTGTCTATTAAATGGGGTAATGTCTTATTGGATAACACTAATCTCTGATCCATGGGAAGCAATAACCCATTCTCCTTTAAGGAGGTTGTACTAAATTTTAGGGGAATGATGGAAAAGAGTGAAGTTTTATCTCCGATTATTCTAAAAATAAAGACACAAAATAATTACTCCAATATTCTCAAGAATATGTCTACTAGGCCATCTTCTAAGGCATCAAAGATCCATATCACTCTGGAGTAAGAAAGGTCTAAGGAGAGGATCCTTGGGATCCTCAATCAAGGTAATTCACATTCGGAGGGGGAGACTACTGATGATGTTCATGATTCTAATTATGATTATGGAAATGATCCAACTTTTTATCAGTATATTTCTTTTCAAGATGAGGGCATTCCTTTTTGTATACCCTCATCCATTTTCTTACTTACATTTTCACTTTATCCTTCACCTTTAATTAAAGGTCAGGAGCTTTCACTTCTTACTAAACATTTTTCATAATAATAATAATTAATATCTTATTATCAATCATTAATTAATTATCCATTTTCTAATAAATTATTAAATCTTTAAAAAAATAATTAAACGATTACCAATGAATATTAAAAATTAGTATTTAGTTTCTAATAATAAAAAATAATCTCTACTTAATTATTAATTTTTTAATAACTATTAAATATTAATAAACTTAGTCAAAATAAATATTATTTTTTATTAATCATTAATAAATTGTAATAAATTATTATTTAGAAATAAAATAATTAAATTATAATTATTCAGTTTCTCATTATAAAAAATAATTATTATATAATTAGTAATTAATTAAGAACTATTAATTAATTATTAGATTAATAAAAATAAAAAATTAATTAATATTAATAATTATTATTTAATTTTAATTAATTAATAATACTAAATAAATATTACTAATTAATTAATAATTAATAATTATTAATAAACTTAACAAAAATATCTATTAATTAATAATAATAATTATTAATGTATTTTAATTAATTAGTAATAATAAATTAATTTTAAAATTTAATTAAAACTAATTATTAATAATTAGAAATTATTTAATTTTTAATTAAAATAAAATTAATTAATAAGTAGTTTTAAATTAATTAAAATTAGTAAATAATGATTAGAAAATTAGATAATTAATTAATAATAATTCATTAATAATTAATAATTAAATAATTTAATAAATATTATTAACATTATAAATATGAAAAAGGTTTAGCCAAAAAGCAAGGCTCCTAATAATTTTTTAAAATTTAAAGAAAAAAATCAATATAAGAAAAGAAGAAGGATGAGGTCAAACACATATACTAGACCTCATGCATAGAAAGAAACAAAATATCAAAAGTCACCATAATCATGATCAACATCATGACCTGAATCTCCAGCTTCATCGGCAAACACCCACATTTACTGGGAGTTCCTTTGATTGAAGATCAAAATATACTTATCCTTAATCTTCTCTGACTTTAGTGTGAGTAGAATCCTAGAAGACATAATTCGACAACACCCTTCTACTACAACGAAGTCCTTTTATCCATGTATTCGACCATAATTTTTTAGATGACAACCCCACTTCCATGTCATAGATTTTTACCAAGGCCCTTCTGATCTTCACTAACCAACATAGAAATACCATTATCAATGAGAATCTACTCATTAACATTAAGATTCTCAATGTACACAGAGGGGACATCAACATTGTTGTAGCTATCAAAAATAAGTATTGACTGCACTAGATCAGGCACATTAAAACTATTTGAGGGGCTAACCTACACTATATGCCTTCTTTGTGAAGGGGAATGTCCTTGATTGTAGGTAGTGTTTCTCACCACAATCTTCATAGTAGAAATAGGGAAAATATTATCCTTAGCATTCCTATTAGAAGCAGCCAAATCTTTTTCTTGGATAAATTACTAATCCAATTTAGTTTTAATATCATTTTGAAGCTGCTCCAAAACATTAGAACCATTTATAGTATCATCATGCCTGTTATCCTACTCTCCCATGTCATCCTATGAAAAAATCATAACACAATATCCCTCTTTATCAACAGGTGAAATCACATTAGGCAACATTGTTGGAACCTCATCCATATAAATTTTATCCCAAGATTTCTTCTTCAGGGAGGAAGATGAATCCTTCAAAACATTAACCATATTAAAATAATAAAAGTAAACCATGTCCAAATAAACAAAACCTTTAAGAAAAGAATCCTCTTGATGAAAACATCCTAGTTGTTGTGAATCTGAATTAGGAAAACTACATACACCCCCCTTACTGGAAGATCTTAATCAGATAGATTCCAAACAGATGCCTTAGGTCGAGCCTTCTTATTGAAATTAATTTTGACATTCCCATGACCAGAACATAATGAAAAAGAGACAGATCTTCTACAATCCACATATTCATGTCCAATTATCTTTAATATTAATCATAATTTCAGTATATTCTCATATTCAATTTCAAACTCAATCTCATCAAATTCAGTGGAGAGATAAATTTTTTCAACCACATTAGTACCCAGATCAACCTCAAACAAAAATCATAAATAGTGACCAAAGAGATCATTCTTAGTTTCATTATCAAGTTTGATGGGAAGACAAATTTCAAGTGTAAGATCATACAAGATCTTTATGTGACACAACAACTAGTTAAGAGCAAAAACTTTGACCCATGATTATGCAGACGAGTTACATAAATTCAATGGGTTGAAGCCTTTATCCCATTCATGAAGATGAAGAATTCCAGGATTAAAGGAAATGGACCCAAATACCCATGGTAAAAATTTCAAATCCTTTAAGGGAAAAATAATGTGGAAGAATCCTCTTCCCAGTGATATTCATCTATATTTATCAATTTCTGAAATCGATGATAATCACATGACTAAATCTTCAAATTTAGAAGGTTTAGAGCCCCTGTGTAAAATCAATATTATAATAATTGAATGTTTACCTAACTTCAATAATTTAGAGACCACTCCACCATTAGCTGTCACATGGTTGATGCTCCTCTTCCCATAAATCTCCCTAGAAACAACCCTTTATAGACCAAAAAAGTGATTTTTCTTGTAATATTTGAAACTGAGATAGGCGACTTGATATTAGTCCATGCATCCTTGCAATCTTTAGATATGAGAACTCCATAAAGATGGGATTGAAAAATTTCCTAACCTAGAGTTATATCAGCAAGAGAATACACCATTTACTAAAAAACATGTGTGAAAAGGATTTGTTTGACGTTGTAGAATATTGACCATGATAGTAAGGTGGGAACAGACTCCCCACAATGAGGTGGTATTGTATGGTAGATAGGTAAGATTAGAATCCCCATTATAGTAATAGAGGGTAGATCACACCCTGAATGTATGTACAAAGCAGTGAACCCTAACCCCTAGATCATGTTGTAGAAAGGCAGATCTCCCCCATATCATTTAGCTGAGAGGCATATCATATTTACCCATATCGTTCATCCGAGAGGCCTAGTTTTAAATAAATTTAAAACCTATACCCATTATTGTTATTTTTTTTTGAAAAACCTAGAAAAAAGCTTCTGCATGTTTTCTTAAGTGAGGATGATAATCTCAATCATGGATTTGTAATCTCATATTGTGGGTGAGACACTATTAACTTACATCATTATTTGAATCAGATACATGTATTGAGAAGTTAGTTTATTTCTCCTCTAATCATATAAAATAATTTAACTAGTATGATTCATCCCTTAACGTTTATAAGCACTTTAATTTTCAACTAACTAGAAATGTAAATATTTTTCTCACATTTTAAATATATTTAATAAATTAAAACCTTCATAACACAAAATTAATTACATTTTTTATACTTAATTAAAGTAATATATAAAATTCATATGTGACTAATTTTTAATCTTATTGGAATAAATTAAATATTCTACTCAAGTTGACGATAATGGGACCATTAATGAAAAAAAACTGTTCTATCAATTATCATAACTGAAGAATTGATAAAACTGTGACCAATATAAGGACATGCTAATGATTTCCAAAAGAGATCATTAATGGGATAGAGTGGTAACCCAATGTGCACATACTCATTAGTATATACCATCCCTAAGTAGTCTATACTTACCCCCTAATGATGAAAAATGGTTGGGATGGGAAGGGGTGGGCCCTGCTAACTTGATATCAGGACAGTTCAAGATCCAATTGAAAAATCCCCTACCAAAAATCCCCCTTTTATCAGTGCTAGAAAATATAATGCACTATTTGGGGGGGGTACCTTTTATCATCATTTTTATCCCTAATAAAAATCTCTTTTATCAGTGATAAAAAAACAGATAAAAGGGGCCTTTATGAGTGTCTTTTATAATTGATAAAATATCCTTTTTATTAATGCTAAAAAAGTCAAAAAAATAATATTTGTAAAATAATTTTTTTCTAAAATTCGGAGGTGGAGACCACCCCCTTTTATTAGTGCTCTAACCCCTCTTTTAACAGGTCTAGGTATCCCCCACCCCTTTATCAACTCTCGAAGACCCCCTTTAACATCATTAGGCCGCATACTTTACATTCTCACACACCCCTACCTTCACTAGGTTTTGAACATGAGTCCTCCCCTCACATATTCACACATTTACCACTCCTCTATGTTGTTTTGTTCTATATTTAATGATATATCAATTTATTTATATATATCCCATTAAATTTCATATATATATATATAATTATTTTTAAATACATATATAAAATATGTTTTGTGTGTGTGTTTATAAATAAATAAATAAATACATACATACATACATACATATATATATTTATATATTTGTGTGTATCTATAAATAAAATTATAAATATTTATATTTATTTACATATATTATATATAAATATTTATATACATATATTAAAATATATAGATAAATATATATCTATTTTTTCAATACACACAAAAATATATATATATATATATTAAAATTATATATACGTTAATTTTATAGGTATATAAATATTCATACTTATTTATTTTAAATAAAATTGATATTATTTTTTTAGATATGGTTTATATATATAGAAATATATTTTTTATGTAAATATGTTTAAATATTTATTTATAAAATTAAATTTTTATGTGGGAATATATAAAAATATTTATATATGTTTATATATTTAATTATTAATAATAATAAAATAAGAAAATGATAAAATTTGAGTGTCATAATATCCATATATGGGTAATCATTTAGAATAAATTGAGTCTCCACCAAAAAAAGATAATTTGACTCCCTTAAATGAAGATGAAATTCCATCAAATGGTAAAAAATGGGGGTACCCTGACAAAACACTTAGTTTTAGAGGAATTCTGAACCTTTTTTGACCCCCCAGAAATAATGATCAGGGCTACCCAGATCACCACAACATATATTTTTTTGCAATATTTGAGTTTATATGTGGTAGAGCTCAAATAGACACCTGGATCAAATGTTATGGTCGTTTAATGTTTAAGCCATATTTTCAACTTATTTTAGGCTGTTTATTAATTTTTTGAATTTTTCTATCCTTAAATTTTTATTAAAGGACTTCTACTCAATAATAATTAGAAAATTCTTAATTATTATTATTTTAATTATTTTATAAACCATTTGACACTAAATATAATATATATTATGTGTGATTACATATTACATATTATATAAATGATATTTTATAAAATATATTATATTTATATCAATATAAATATATTTAGATGTTAATATATTATTTCTAAGTATATTTAAATTTTTTATGAAATATATATTTTATTAGTGTTATAAATAGTTATTTTAGCTCTAATAAAAGAGAAACTTTCATTAGTGGTAAGAAAAGTGCAGATAAAAGTACCCTTTATGAGAGGAAAAAAATAAGTATTGATAAAGAGGTTACTTTTATCCGCATTAAAAAAGGACTTATAAAGGGATAATTTTATTAGTTCTGATAAAAATACCCTTTACCTATGCTAAAAAAAGTGTTGATAAAGGAAGGAATTTTATCAGGGCTAAAAAAGAACTTATAAAGGGACACTTTTATGAGAGTTTTTTTAGTGTTGATAAAAGTGCACATTTTATCAATGATTTTTTTAGAGCTGATTAAGGGAAGAACTGGATAAATCCAAATATGTGTAGTGAGCCTGCATGTCAAAAAGGTAAATTTACCAAGTCTATCCTATCTAGAAGCAGATGTGGGCAGACCCATGGGAAACCCTCATTTAAAAAAATGTTAGAATTTAAGAATTCAAAAATAAATGTTCAATATAATAAATATAATATGCGTTGATAAGTTTTTTGAGATAATATAAAACTAAATTAAAATAGATCTAAATCATTTGATACAAAGGATATAGCACCCCAAGCACACTCCCAAACTATAATGACATGTTTGACATACACGTTGACCTTGAAACATGGCAGGAAACCATATCACCCTCTCTTTTAACATAATAAAAAAAGGCCCACAGATGCACACCAAATATCATCCAAAAAGAGACCCAAGATGTATAGATAATTGTTCAATCCTAAATAAATGACTATTTAAAGGAACTTTGATTCCAAAAAAAATTCACCATCCATGAAACCATGAAAACTTTTAGAAAATAAAAACACTAAAGCATCAAAAACCCCTGAGCACTACAAGTGAAAGTGTGTCGTAAATATGAAAAAACCTCCCTAGAATAATTAATTCTCAGAACACCAAATACAACCCAAGCATCCTAAAAAATCACAATATCCAACTTGATTTTAATGACACCTAATGAAGGAAAATACTAGTCCACATCATGTACCACCGATCAACCGCTATAACCCTTCACACCACAGTTATTCCAAACTATAAGAATGATTAATCCAAACTTTATCTAATGTCATATTATGATAAAATACGAATTTTAATCTAAATAAACCAAGAAACGCTACAATTATTCTAGAGAAATATTGGATCAGGTGAATTAATCAATCTGGATAATCAATCGATGATAGATGAGACCACATCTAAACTCGAAGACCAACTTTCACCACTCATCACAAATAGTTTTAGACATTGGAAAATAGAATGAAAAGTAGTATCATGAAAATTTTTATAGTAAAGACACAAATCAATTATAAGAACATTATATATGATATAAAATTAAAAAAAATCCATAAACAAATGTTTCTATCTTTGAGAGATGATGGGGATTTAAAGGAAAAAGACATATGATAAAATCAATTACATAAATATTTTGACCTATAATTGACGATGGTAATATGTTTAGTTATTTCTATAAGTCTTAATGTGTTTATTGTTCAAATAGAACCTATTAAGGATTAAGTAAATGGAATCGTGAGGGTGGTGGGTATAAAATATTCCTATGGGAGAGTGGGATGGAGGTGACCGATGTGTCAGGTATGGAGGAGGGGAGGGTGGTGATTGGTGCGATGGGTATGGAGGGAGGTTGGTAAGATATGGAAAGGTGGTTGGTATGTGTTATGTTTGGATATAGGGAGGTTGGTGATAGAGAAGTGACTAGGGGGATATTTTGGGTATGGATGGAGGGAGAGAAATGATAGGCACATCAGGTCTGGTGGGAGGGAGACACGCATTAACGAGGTGACTATACATTGTTTCTGGATTTGGGGGAGGGAGGTGGGAGAGATTAAGGCATGAATTTATAGGGAAAGAGTTTGGTGAGGAGTTTTTTATGTGTTTTCTGATTTTTTTTTAAAATGTTTAGTTCAATTTTTTTAAAATTTATATGAAAGGAGGTAGGCCCCTTTCTACCTTTTGACTTAACCGAAAGGTGGTAGGGGGCCTTCCCCCTATCAAAAAATATATGTATACATGTTTTTATATTTATAAATATATTGGTTTTTATATTATTATTTATATATATATTGTTAAAAATCACTTATATAGGGTTTTTTCTCCATTTCATTTAGTTAAACACTATTATTTGGTCGTTATTAGATAACTATACTATTATTATTCTTTATAAATATATACATTTAGATGAAATGTCTTATGTTTGTGACACACTTTATGATCTCTTATGTTTACCATTCTCTTATGATATTTGACCCTTATGCCACATTTTTATGCTAGGCTTTAAAATCATTCCCTTTTCCCATTCTATGATTATTGACTCTCAAGATATATTATCCAATTTTATCTTGTGACAAACTGAACAAGATTTATGGATCAAACTTTATTTTATCTATTTATCTAAGATATTCAATGTATTAATAGTATGGTGATATCTAGGAAAATTTATGGAGATGAGAATATAAGACTATCTTATTATTTTTCATTGCAATAGATGGAAATTTTTCTTCATATTCAATACCATTAATTATTTGTAACATTTTCCACTGGTGTTATTTATTGTTAAAAACCCTACTATCCATATTATTTTTCTTGTAAAAACCCCACTTATACCATATGGGTCTCACCCATGCATGTGCATCCACCAAGTTCTAAACTCTGTTTATGTACATTGAGTCCATTTTAGATTATATGGATTTTAACCATTTCTTATAATTAGAACTCTCAATGTAATACCAATAGGTAGCAAGTTTATTATATGAGAACATTACTTCATCATCATTTTCTATAATAAATTCACATATCCTAGGATTTTGATGAATCCTACTAGATAATTGAGGTAATTGTGTAACTTGAGTGGGTTATTCTTCCAAAACTCTTTATGGAACCAACATAACTGCCATATCAGGAGAAATTCCTTTTTGTTGGTCCTTAACATCTCTAAGATCATCTTTCATCCCATTGGGTTCTCAATTAATATATTCATTCTCAAGGAATATACTTGTTTCATCTACAAACACTTTGCGGTATCTTATTATACAAATAATATCCAATAGTTTCCTTGAGATACAAAACAAATAATAATTTCACTAATTTAGGGTTATGCTTATTAGAATTTTTTTTCACATGGGTGATTAAGTACCCCAAATATTAAAAGAATATATTTTGGGACATTTACCAATGAATATATCATATAGTGTATTTATTAACACATTAGATAGAAAATAGTTAAGTATAAATGAAAATATTTTCATAGTATACCCCCATAATTAAATAATAAGATCCCACTAACTCATCATTTATTGAACCATGTCTAATCAAGAATGATTCATTATCTTAATAAACTAGTCAAATATGTTTTTTTATGAGGGTTTAGTTGTGAAAAAATTTTACAATATTTCATACGATTAGTAAATTCCTAGCTCATGTATTCAACACCTCGATTTGATCAGTAAATATTAATAACTTTTCTCATTTGATTATGTTATTAATTCAAAAACTCTTTGAATTTCTCATAAGTTTCGTACTTGTGATTCATCATAAACACATAAAAATACCAACTAAAGTCATTAATAAAGGTTATAAAGAACACAAATAAACACTTTAGAATTCAGTAATGAGTATAATCAATTTCTATTGGGAGATTCAGTCTGACATGGTGGTCTGAAAATGGTAAAAACCTATCCAGATCACCGAGATTTGAACTGGGGAGGAGTCTATTGACTTAGAGAGTGGTGATCCTTGGGCACTGGAACATTGACCATTAAATGATCCACCTTTGTGTTAGTGGGAGGAGGTGTCAATTGGATGTTGTCTTGTTCACCTGATGCTTCTACCACTAGTTTCATAGTAGGACCTACCATCATATCATGGGGAAACAATACATGCTATGAAAGAATAGGAACCTAAGTTAAAGAAAACTATAGATATACTATCAAGAAAGATGGATCCCATGCCATTTGATGCACATCCACATTCAGATGAGGCTATAATGCTAGTGGGTAGACCACTTCCTATGGAATAGATGACGGATCACATGAAACATGATGCATTCTACATCGTTATCATTATGGATCCTCATAATTAGAATCTGTTCAAGGTGGTTTTTGAGAAGGAACCTCCACTCTCTAGGGTGGAATATTGAAGATTCCTTCATGAATCAAATGTTAAGCTAGTATCATCCCCAATGCAGCATCATGAATCACTGCTAGGCTTTGCACCCCCTCCTTCTCTCGACTAGATATAGGAATAATCTACTATATGTGAGTGTGCTGTAAAAAGATTCAAAATGAATTATAAAATTGAACAATAAAAAAATAATGTAAATTTATTGACGTACCATATCATGAATCCCTCTGTCATGTTGAATGAGATACTATATAGACTTTATTCTATACAATGGCTCATACTCAACTTGATTAGAAAGATGTGATCACATCATAGGTACGCCCTAGATATGAAGTGATACTCGTCTTCTCTAGAGGTCAAGATAATCAGCATGCCATCAATGTCAATCCTAATATTTTCTCTCTGTCATCTTCAAGTCATGAAGATCACATATATGTCTCAGTTAAAATGGAAGGGACTGAACCAAACCAAACTGGTTCATGAATCTATCAATCTTGTTCCACTCAATAATATGAAAACGAGTGAGTGTAACTAAATTCATATCACCATGAATTCCATTAGGGATTTATGCTATAAATTGCTTCAATAAATCCCAAAATGGCATCCAAGAAATCTGAAATGACATGTGAGATTTTCCAAAAAAGTTTCTTACTAAAAACCAAAATTGAGGCTATTATTAAATTGGTTAGAAAATTATAGATTGTATATACTTACCTAGTTGGATAGCAGAATATCCAATGTGAGATGGTATGCACCAAAATGGTGTGTCAAAACGCTGATGAAGCTATGTTTATAACTCCACCTATAAAATACAACATTTAAAGTGATAAATAATAATAAATTAAATTCAATTACTTATACTAGTATCAAAAACCAATAGAGATGAGTGATCATACCAAAACTCCACATGAAGCATCATGAAACACCTCTATAGGTAGTAGGTGACCAGTAAGCTTAGGGTTGAGCGATGGGATACACTCCCATGGACACATCTGAAGAAGGATGATGTATCCCTTGAGATTTGTGTGGTCTGTGTGGTATGTTATGCATAATGATCTGTATGTGTAATCCAAGAAGTTAGATCCCTAGTTTTACATCCTAACCTAATCAATTTACTCTGGTAGCCTTATATAGATCATGAGAACATTCTTCACTGAGTGATCAGTGCACATGTCCCTCCAGTGATCCGTAATATATATGTGTTGGAATGACACATAAGAGTTTGGTCATCAATGTCATCAAGTAAATGTGAAAAGTGTCTCTCAATACAACCCATAGATAACGACCCACCATCTATAACCCTATCATTGGACAAGAATGTCAACACCTAGCAATCTATGAACAAGGTCAGGCCAGTATGCACAGGTGGGTCTAATAAAAGATTCCCCATGGATAGGAAGACTGAGAAGGACTGCCAAATCCTCAAGGGTGATGGTCATCTCTCCCTCAGGTAGGTGGAATATGTTTGTATCTAGCATCCACATCTCTAGAATGGAAATAAGAAGGTGATGGTCAAAAAATGTAAAATCAGATACTGTAATTACGAAGAAGAAAACATTGCACATTTATGGTACAATGGTGTGTGGAGGTAGCATGTGATGAAAATAGTGCACTCAATGCTCCCCGATCTGTCGAATATCACCACCCTATAGCACGACCTGGGAAAATTGCATAACCTTCTCAGTGAGTAGTCTAGTATCATCCATCTATATGTAAAAAAATGAATTGAGTAATAAGTATAAAATGAAAATATAATGTTGTGTTCCTCAGAATGCTATGACTTGTAGAATGTAAGACCTTCCATGTTTATTCACATTTTTTAAGAAGTAAATTTTTACCAAAATAAAAGGGAATGTTTTCATGTTTCTCAAAGAATATTTATAAAGTGTTTTTGATATATATTTTCTTCTAGAAAAGGGTGTTTTCTAAGACATGCTAATATATATTTATATATATAAACCTTTTATCTTTATTATCTAAAATTTTATAAGAAAATGGTATGATTTGTAATTAATTTATCATTTAACATATGATGGTATGTTTCATGATTATTTTTGTACACGATTGCTTTATGGTTTAGCTATCAACATATTGATTATGTATTAATTTTACCACAAATGCACTTTTCCAATTCCTTTTAATGCGAATATTAAATTATTATTATTATTTGATAGTAAAATTATTTGGAAATATGACAAAATTATACAAAATGATGGATCTTATATTAACACCATATAATTATAAATATCATAATATCACATAAGATATAATACATCATTATGGAAGAGTGTATTAAATTGATCCAACATTGTTAGGGCATCGTTTCCTATTATGGACATCTTGATGACATACTGTGCATCTCAAACTTTTCCCTTGTTCTTAAGGAATGTCTATCTCATTCTGCATCTAGCTAGACTTTATTCTCCCTCATTTATGAAACCTGTTGATGTCATGTATCACTATCGTATATCCTTTGGGCATTGAGAAATATATAAAATCCGCAATAGGCATCCATGGTGTAGAATAACAGTTGGAAATGGTGTCTAACCGATACAATGGATCAACATACGATTCCCATGATATGTTCACAGAGGCACATTCTGTGAGGGTGTGTGTTCAAGAAAACTATATGGCATAGAAGTTTCAACATTGACATTACCTTTCTTATAGTAATACCACCATTTTTCATTGATAATAATTGTGATGGGATCCGAACACCCTTAAACATAAAATTTAGAGTCTTCGTGATAGAAAAGTAAGATATGATAACCAAAATCAAATTCAATGTTCTTTTAAATCTCTCATTTAATGTGGCTTTATACCTTAGCCCCTACTAAATCCTATCCAAGGCTAGTTTTTATCTATTAATGAAGGACTTCATGCACAAATAAAATTTATCCTGAACAAGGGCTGTTATAGGTAACTTATGAATCCTTTTTAGGAAACCATTGATTCATTCCACAATGATTGTGGTCATGTGTCAATACCTCTTCCTCCCATCATATGCCAATATCCATTTTTTTTGGAATCCATATCATATAATCATACACTTTTGATTAGCCTTGCATATTTTTTCAAACATTTATTCAAACCTCTGTTGATCCAGATCATATGCTCTAAATAATTGATCATATATCACATAATTTGATATTATATTTATTCTTAAATAGTAAAACATAACAAGGACATTGAATACCAATCCTTGTGATTGCCTTCTTTATAGGTTTATTATGGAGTTTTTTCTGCACGTTGATAATAATGTGTTTGATGCTATACTGATGATGTGTATTTGGTGGTCTCCATGAATCAAGGTTATCATTGATTGCATCATTGATTTACCAATGATTATCAAATATAAAATAGACACCCAAATATGGGTGAAATGGTTGCTGATACATGCCAAAAACCAAATCCATGATTAATTTTTTTCTTCTCTACAACAGAAAAGGAAAGCAGAAGTGGTGAACAGTTCCTATATTGGGTGGATACAATAAGAAATACGCCCTTATATATTCCATATATAAATGTTACATCAATATGTATGAACTATTTTCTGAAACAAAATGTGGAGATATAGGGGAATAATTCATAGAAACACCGATTAAATTGAACATGAGGTGGATCAAGTTAGTTATCTTGATACACATGATTAATTCCTATAAATATGGAATAAAACTTGGTTTTTGTGTCTTTTTATGACTATAAATTATGGTATCACCCAATACAAGTCATCCCTATCCTCACAGACCTCCATAATTGCATTCTATTTCAACACCCATGACTTATTATAATAAATCTTATAACTGAATGTTTATTGTATCATCTCTTGCACAATGGATATAAGAACATCATGGAATGTCATAATTATGTTGATGATAATGGATGAAAAAAATTCAATATCCAATGAGGTATGATTTTTTTGTTAGCTTTGGCTGAATGTAAGTATGTTCTAACATAATATTCAAGATTCTCCATCCTCTAAATAAAGTGTCTAGAATTTCCCTCAACTAGAATCTTAAACCATCCCCATACTTGTCACAACATATGAGGTATTTTTTACGGCCTAATTTATGAACTATATATATGCAGTGCCTCAGAATGTTTTTGAAACATATTTACATGGAAAATCCTTTTCAACATATAAGGTTTTTTCCAGCTCACTAAACATATCCAATATAACTATGGGATACTCAGTTGCGGTTGTGAGAACATTGTAGTCAAATTCAAGAACAAGTGTCATTGTTTCCGACCAATATTCAAAGAGTGATGAATAATTTATTTTGGGTTGAGTTTTCTTTACAAATAATGGTGTTTCCCCAAAATGTGTGTTCAATTTAGGAATCACTACTTATGTATAGTTTCCATCAGATTTATTTATGGAACCAAAAACATCCAATAGTTCTATATCCAAAGGGACCTACTTTCCAAAGGTAGGAATTCATTAGTTTTGCACCTATGATATTTAATAACTCACATTATTCAAGAGGATGTGAGGTTGGGATTAACACATCTTTTTGGGGGGAATTAATGACTAATTCAAGACTTTGTTATAGATTTAAGTTATGTTCATGAATTATTATTAATTTACCAAGTATAATGTAGGATTACATTGAAATGTTCGATCAATTATTAGAATGTGTGGAATTTAGAATCATCTGTATCTATTCAAAGTTCTTCATTAATGGATATATTTGTATGTATTAGAGGTTCTCCATAAATGGTATCATCTTATATACTACATAGAGATCCTTTTTATCATTGTTATGATGATGATGGTTTTTAAGACACTCAGTGGGGAACTTTGAAATTTATGGTCATCTAGATAGAGAAAAGTTTCTTTGATGTTGGTATCGTACCCATAAATAGGATACCTACATTTCATTGTAAAAGGAATCAGAACCCTCATAGTTCAGTTTTGATTAATGGGACACATCATACCTTTTAAAGTCATGTGATAAGGACATAACCATACAGTTTAATGTCTTGTGGTAATGAAATCTAAGAGGAAGGTGCTTAGTAAAATATTGGTGTGGTACTTATGCCTAAGAAGCCCAAGGAACCTAGAAAGGATATGATTTTTCATGTTGGATTAGCCCCTATTGGGAATATGGCTTATAAATAACAGGGTTGATTTGGAGTGTTGGGTTTGAACCACAGGGATGCTTCCTACGTATCTCACTCGGATGGGAATCAAATACCATGTAGTCTCAAAAGTCTCACAGGGGTGTATGAACATTTTATATAAATAGTTTTGGGCTTAATCATAAAGAGTATGACCTTGTAATAAGGTCCATGATATATGTCATAACTCATGGATAAAGGGGGGGGGGGCGTAATTTGGGGATTACTCCTAAGAAGGATGCCTGAATTAAGGGAATTAGGGTTAGATTCTTGAAGAGGACATCCTTTTATCTCAGGCCCTGGGGGAATGAGTCTTATATATCCCAATTATGGTGAGAATCATACTTCTCATAGTTCAAGCGTTGAGTTGGATTGTGCAGATGTTTTACTCATCACAAATCTCTAATCACACATGAGTCCTGATCGGTGTGAGACACAATATGATATGAAAGATCAACAAACCACACACTTTCTCTTCTTCTTATGGATGCAGATGGGCCTATGGTGAAATAAGTTGAATAAATGGTGGTAGAGGTCATAGAGAAATGAACAATTTATTGTTAAATGAAATTGAAGGTCATTAGGCCCGACTTGAAAGACTAGGGGCGTACTTTATGAGGGTATGAGAGGAGGGATAATTTGATTTTGTTGAATGGAAAAACAATTTAGACCCTCAATCTCCCTATTTGGAACAAAAGGCTTCAAATCTTATAGAATAAATATGGATAATAAAGTACAATATCCCTGCAATCCAAGATTGGGAACTTTCAAACACTGTCTCTGGGGTAAGGGTTCATGTGACTATATATATGAAAACCTAAAAACATTCTAAGGATCCTGAATCCCTTATAAGATGAATATGAAAAACATCTGACTGTATAAATACAAAACCAAGTGGAGGACACATTGATGTGTCTTTCCTAATAGTTTGGTATGTTAGTAGGTTTTTTGTGGAGGTTTCAACTTGATTACTTTCAGGCAAAGGAGACATGGAAAGAGATGCCCCTCCTCCATAGGTGGGTTATAAGAGGCCTTCAAAGTTGGCTCGCATAAGTGCACCAAAAAGGTCATATGCATAGGTATTCTACACAGGTGTATCAAACAAGTCCTAGGAGGAACTAAAAAAAATATTAACATAAGGGATTTAAGCCAATTAAAGCTTAAATTAGACTATTGAAAAAAACACCTGGGTGAGATTTAAATCTAAACACCCTGGGTCTCCTTTGGTGACTTTGGAAGACCCCCACACATGTCCTTAAGGAATAGGCCTTGAGTAGGTATCTTATCCTTGATAGAAGAAGGGTTCTTAATCAGATGTTTTATATTTCAAACTATGAAAGGAATTAATTATTTATTATCCAAACAAATTCTCTCTTATCTCATGTTTTAGAGAGCTACCTAAGAAAATTGATGGGACTTGGGTGAAAGACCTATGCAATGGGAGCATCAATAGTTTTTCCATCTTTTTCAGTCTTTCAAATAGGGAGACCAAGGTCCCTATTTATAGGCATAGAAGGGGTTGTTCGAAAGGAAGTTGTCAACAAAGGTCTTTGGTGTAGCGTCATAGTGTATATCTTCTGTGTAGAGGATAAAAAATTATATTTCTACACATTTCCTCTGTGTAGCTCCACATCATTAGTATGTGGCATAGGGGCAGCACACAGGGATGTACAAGCAGAACGTGCATGGGTCTACTATATGTGGAGGTTTGTTGTGTAGGTCCTCAGTGTAGGTGTCCCACTTAGGTCCCTTACACTTTATGTATTTTTTAATTTATTTATCTTCTTCTTTGATACATTAAAATATCCAAATGAATTCATCTTAATATTTTTACCTTCCTAAGGAGTGTCAACAAATGGATTTCTAGAAAATTCATCTCCGACTTTCGATGCTCCCTCCTCATCAGCTCTGTTGTCACTATTTTTTCCATTATTACAAAAATATTCATTGGAAGTAATATTTACATGTATATCTAGGATATCATCGAGGTTGTCCTTTTTACACAGCATATGGAATAGCCTCAATTTCATGGGGTGGAATTTCTTCCACCACTCCTGTAAGTCTAAAAAATTGTATAATTCGACATTGTTGTTGTACAGTAGAAACATCAACATATAACTCCATCATGGTACTATATGATTTTTGGGAAAATAAATTTACTTATTGGACCCACTACGTATCAACAACCAATTGACAAGCTAGATTCCACAATGTATTCGGGAATTGAAGATATCTATAACTCATAGACTTGATATCTTGATGGGGTCCTATATTTAAGGAACCACAAATTATATCATGAAGTTCACTTAGTGATACATAATCAACTGTACAAATAATGTTTTTTGGTTGTGTACTATAAGAAGCTCCTTGCTTAGTTTGAATAAAATCTATGTAGCAGTAACACAGGCGTAATTGACTCTCAATGTCAAATTTTTTTTTCTGACTAAGATTATGTTAGTGAAACTAATATTGATAATGATGATTGACTATAAAATATTTATTATTCTGAAATTTTAGAACATATTTTTATACCCTAAAATAAGTTACTAATGTTTCTTTATATAGAAGTTTATTATAATATAAGTCACAAAATGTTTTTGGAAACTGAGTATAAAAGAAGAGAAAACACCCAATCAGTTTATTTATCATTGTTAAAATGAAAATTATGTTTATATAAATTGAAATGGATAAGAATAAAAAAATTACAAAACAAATTAATTATTTAAAAAATATATGAAATATCTTTAAATTTTTCAGTAGGACATGGTTTGGATGAGATGATCATGACTTTGGAAGTGAGGTAAAATCCAACTTATTTTAAATTGGTATCTTAATAGAATATTTTAGAGGGATGTACTTAACATATGAATTTTCAATATATTTTGGACTTTTAATGACATATCATAGAAGTTATCTTAGATTTATTTGAAAGGATTAAAACATTTAAAAACTCATAAGTTAAGTACATAAATTTTGAAGTTGTTATTGAGGTACCAATTAAAAATAAGCTGGATTATACCTGAAGTCTGAAGTGAGGCTCATCTTTTCCAAACCAAGTTCTATTGAAAAATTTCATGGTATTTATAGTATGTTGCAAAGAATTTATGAGTTATTTAATGTGATTATTCTTCTCCATTTCATGTTATATGATCATAATTTTCATTTTATCAGTGATAAATAAACTGATTTGATGTTTTCAATTAATTTTACCTTGTTTTCCAAAACATTATATGAATAATATTGAAAATTAGGGTTATCCATATAATATCTATGATACTAAAATTTTATAACATTTTCTTATATCCTAAACTATGACACTATTGTTTCATAGTATAGTTTTTAATCATCCTAAAGGTAATTAAATAGTTTATAAAGAAAATATGAATCATCTAAAGCATATCCCATAGGAGTGTCAAATCCGGTGTGCAACAAGGCCCATTTTCATGTACCAGGTTACCTCGAGTTAGGCCCAAGACACTTTGTCAGTGTTTTTACTCCTATGTACACCTGTGTCAGATCCACATCCACTTGTTTGTATACAAACATAGGTTTGATTTCTTAGATAACCACATAATATTTATGCTACCAAATTTTTATAATGATTTATTATATCCTAAAATATGACACAAATAATTACTTAACTATTATCTAAACATTAGTTACATATTAATTAAACATTAGTTAATAATTCGTCAATCATTACTTAATCATTCTTTAGTCATTCATTAATCATTCTTCAATCATTCCTTAATCATTATTCTATCATCCATTAATCATTATTTAGTCACCCCAAATTAATTTTTAATAATACCTTAATCATTCTTTAATCATTAATAAATTATTCTTTAATCATTAATTAATCATTCTTTAATCATTACTTAATCAATAATTAATAATTACATAATCAATAGTTAATCACAACTTCTTTATTCATTACTTAATGAATCTTTAATCATTACACTATCATAATTTAATCAATACATAATCATTAGACAATCATTACTAAATAATTATTTAAACATTATATAATCATTATTTAAACATTACTTAATACTTAACTAATTATGACTTAATAAAAAATTAATTATATGATATTCATTAGTTAATTATAATTGGAAAATCATTATATATAATAATTTTTAAATCCAAAGTTATTCATTAGTTAATCTATACTTAATCATTACTAATAATAACTATTATTTATAAACTATATATAACAAAGTAAACTATATAATACATAACATATTTAAAACTAACTAAAAGAAATTAAATTAAATAAATAAATAACATTAAATTAAGTAAGAAAAAATAAATCTAAATGAGCATTGAAACAAATCGGGACTTCTTTTATGCCACTAGATCCACCACGCACAAAGAAAAATTCTTCTTAAGAGAGAGAGAGAGGCTAGAATATAGAGTGATGGGTGGATTTTCAAGTGAGGAGGATGGGTGGGGCGTTCCCTTTTATAGGGAGTTAAGAAATAAGCAGCATGGGGGGACTTTCACCTCTGTGTTTGGTGAAAGGTTCCCCCTACCGCCTTTCAATTTCTCATTAGGAGAATGAAGGACACCCCCAAGCCTTATTTTCCATGTACCTGATTTGGGGAAAATGCAGCGGGGGCTTGAAAGACAACATACCCCCTTCCACTCCTCAAGAACATTTTTTTAAAAAATTACCTACACATATTTAAAAAAATATCAAAACTCATAAAAAACTCATCGGGCGGGCAATAGAGAGGGGAATGAGACAACATCCTCAGATCTAGAGATGGGGAGGCAGTTGATGATAGGGGCTGTGTAATATTTTTGGTACATAAATGAATGTTCGAGGGGAATGGGGTGGGGGATAGAGGGATAATACATTGGAAAAATGATGGGAGGAGTTCCAACATGGATACAATTACACATCTAGGGAGACTAATGAAATTTGTATAGTGCCTCATGTGAGTAATGTAATTTTTTTAAAAATCAATGAAACAATTTTTGGTCCTACCTATATCTACAGGGGTTTAACCCCAGGGGTCAACTACACATGTGGGGAGTCCTCAAAAGTCTTCATTCATTATAGTTTTTAAAAATCTTTCCACACCCCAAACTCTCCCCAACCCATTAAAAATTAGTTTTTCCACATGCCCATAGGCTATTTTTCATTTCTATGACCACCATATGGGGATCACTATGGGCCATTACACTGGAGGCTATAATGACACTCACAAGGAGATATCTATTTTCCATCATACTAGAGGGTATATTGACTACCATATGAAGATCAATATTGAGAATCATGTGGGAGGCTACCAAAACCTCTATATGGTGGTCCCTATACATTTTTTTAAATTTACAATCAATAATATCCCTCTACAACTAGAATATAAAAAAAATACAAAAACACCACAAACAACAAACATTCCTGAAATCCAATTAAATATGGTTAGATACAGTGATCAAATATCTCCAAATAACTCCCTTTATGACCATATTTTCATTGAACCCATTTAGAATACGATCATCTTGAATATGATTTATCTAAGGATCATTTTACACTACCATAGATTGGCACAAGGGAAATGCCAACCTTCATCAGCACTAAGAAAAACATGTAGATAAAAGGGGCGCCGTTATCAACACTATTTTAAAGCGTTGATAAATCTACCCTTTATCAGCACCAAAAAAGCACTGATACAGTTGCACCATTTATCATCATTTTTTTAGCGCTGATAAATAGTAGATTTATCTGTGATATAATTAGCGCAGATAAAGGTTTTTAATAAAAAATATTACTAATTTATATAAAATTATTATATTTATATTAAAAAATAACATTTATTTATATATATTTAATAAAAAACACATGTTTATAATTAGTATACATTTTTAATAATTAAAATATATATAATCTATAAAAAGGTATTTAAACAATTATAATTAAACAAATATATATTTAAATAATTATAAGATTATCATAAATTTTATTAAATAATAAATATATTTTCTATATTTACAATTATATATTTATAATTATATATTTATAATTATATATTTATAATTACACATTTATAATTATATATTTTTAATTATAAACTTATAATTATATAATTATAATTTTAATTATAAATAAATATATATATTTAAATAAATACATGTCTTCAATCAATTTGGTCAATAAATATATTGATGCGTAAGTATAATTGATGTGCATATGTTATGTATTCATCATGAATGTTCATTTACACATTACACCCCTATTATTATTCACGTTTTCCATATATGTGACGACACCATTTTTATGATATATACTTTACTAAGTATATGATTCCTTCATGTTATACCCATGAATCTATTATGTTCTCATAAATTCTTATAAAAATATCAGAAATATATTTAAATAATAAATATATTTACAATATTTGTAATTATAATATTTTAATTATTTATAAAGACATTTTAAATATAATTATTTATAATAATTATTATAACTATATATATATTTAAATAATGTTAAAAATTCTAAATATGCATCTATTATAATTTTATAAATAAATATATATAAAAATATATTTGTAATTATATAAAAATATTTATTTATATTTATAATTATAAATAAATAAATAAATATTTAAATAATTATATAAATAACATATTTATTATACTTATAATGTTATTAATATATATAATTATATAAATATATTTATAAATATATAAAAATATTTATAATTATTATTATAAAAAATAGACATATTTATTTAATTGTAAAATTATAATTAATATATTAAATATATATATTAATAAAATTATACATATAATAAATATAATTCTTTTAATTATATATATATAAATATAATTATAACAATAAATAAATATATATCAATTATAATTTTTTAAATAATATTAAATAAATATTTATTTGTAATTATAGTTATAAATAAATAAATATTAATTTATAATTATAGTTATAAATAAAAATATATATATTTAAATAATTATAAAATTATAAAAAATATATTTATGATAATTAAAATTTTATATATATATATAATCAAATAAATGTATTTATAAATATAGACAACTATTTATAAATAAATAAAAATACTTTTAATTATAATTATAAATAAATATATATATAAATTTAATAATTAAAAAATTATAATAAATATATTCATTATATATATTAATAAAATTATAAATATAATAAATATATTTCTAATAATTTTATTATTATTTAAATAAATAAATAAATAAATTTATAATTATAACTATAAATAACTATATATCTATTATAATTTTTTAATTTTAATAAATATATATATATTTACTCTTATAATTATAAATATATACAATTAAATAATTATAAAATTATAAAAAATATATTTATTAAACTTGTAATTTTATAAATATATATAGCTAAATAAATATATTTATAAATAAATACAAATATTTATAAATAAATACAAATTTTTATAATTAAAATTATAAATAAATATAGATATATTTAAATAATTATAAAAATATAATAAATATATTAATTATATATATTAATAAAATTATGAGTATAATAAATACATCTATTGAGCTCAAAATTGAATTTGAGAAAAAGTTGAAATTCTGCTCAATATGCAATATTATTGGACATGAATCTGTGAATTGTAGAAGATATGTTTTTTGTTCATTATGTTTAGTACGTAGACATACTAAAGCCAACTACAACAGGTGAGATTGGTCTGTCCATACTACAGATGCATGAGATGGTAGATGTAGTAAGGTTGATGAGAGAAAGGAATTTCCGGGGGGAAAGTCCCCAAAAAGACTTAGGTTGGCTACTTTAAATAATTTGGCTACCTCTAAAGCTGTGAGTGATGAATATGCAATGCTGTGTAAGGGGGGTTTAACCTCTAGTGTTCCTATCTCTTTTAAATTTTATGGGTAGTTAAGGAATGCTTCCATTGATGTAAATGCAAGGAATAAATTACTTCTTATTGAGTGCTCTAAGAAGATGTGTTGGTCTGATACTGTTTCTAAAAAAAAAGTTCAGACAAAATTCTCTTGGATGACTAAACACCTATAGTGGAGGAACACATATATGAGAAAGGCACCCTAGAGATTGATGGTCAACATATGGATGATGAATGCTTCTTGCATCAACAAATGATAAGAACCAACAAAGGTATGTGGATAGATATCTCCATATCTCTGATTGAAGCTCAAGAGATGAGGAAGTCTCATGTCACTATCTCTATGGATAGTTTGAGTAAACCCATGACTTCTTCACCTTCAGTAATATACGATCAAGATAAGTTGGAAGTAGAGGTGGTTGAATTTGATGAGACCTGATAACAAGTCAAGTCATAGAGATGAGGACATCATCCAAAATATTGTTGTCGAGGACGTGGCCATGATAACTGGGCTACTACATGAGGGAGTGGCCTCTCTACGAGCCAAATCACTTGAGAAGAGAAAATGATAAGGCTGAAATACCCTATGCTCTTCATTCAAAAGATTTCATAGTCAGAATGAGAATCTTCTAATGATATCTCTTATCCTGAATAAGGGGATGAACCCGATCCTCATCATTTTTAGTTTTTTATTAGGGATGAGGGATTTAACTTTGTTTGACCACATCAATCCTCTTTTTAAGGTCTTTTATTTTTATTTTGATTAATAAACTTTGGTAGGGGCAGGTTCTCCTGGCTCCTGGACCCTTTTCGTTATAATATATATAATTAATATATTTATTATAATTTTATAATTTTTTAAAATATGTCTACATTTATTTATAATTATAATTATAATTTTTTTTATTCATTTATAAATATTTGTATATATTTATAAATATATTTATTTAATTATATATATTAGGTGCTTTAGGGTACAATTATATTAAACACATGAACACCACACACACAGGCTAGAAAGGCATACCATAAACCTCAAGGGATAACCCACTTATCAAGCCTTATTTATTTAGTACATGGATAGAAGGACTAGTGGGTATGAAGCCATTAAATATCCCAAAGGCCCAAAAATTAGCCTAAAGGCCTAGTGCAGTATCATGCTTGGATCATGCGTCAGCAAGCCTATTCCATGTCTATGTCACCACTTGCCTGCATCATGCATCATGCCTGCGTCACCACCAGCCTATAAAAATTCACACCCACTTGAATTTGAACCCAGTTCTGATACAGGAATATGGGGAGTCTTTACCACTCTAGTAATCCCCCAACTGAAAAACATATTATTTGGGTAACGAGGTACTGGTGGGCTCCACACCGTGCCTGTCTTAGGCCCAACCCACTACCTACGCGCCACACACCTTCAATTAATTTCGTGTGTGGAATGACTCAAACCTGAGCCATTTCTGTTTCTAAAAAGTGGCCACCATACATGGTACTGCTAAGCCAACCCCAGCTGACTTTATTTACTTATATATATTTATAAAATTATAAGTATAATAATTTTTTATAATTTTATAATTATTTAAATAAATATATATTAATTTTAATTATAACTATATATATAATTATAGTAAATGTATCTATTATAATTTTATAACTATATATATATATAGTTATAATAATAATTATTAATAATTATATTTATGATTTATTTATATATAATTAAAAATATATAATTAAAAATATAATAAATACATTTATTGTATTTTTATAAGTATTTATGAGAACATAATAGAATCATGGGTATAACATAAATGAATCATATACCTAGTAAGGTATAGATCATAAAATACTCATCATATATATGAAAAACAAGAATAATAATAAGGGTGTAATATATATATATGAACATTCATGATGAATAAATAACATATGCACGCCAATAATACTCATGCATCAATTTATTTGTTGACCAAATTCAATAGAGAAATATATATATATATATATATATATTTATAAATATATTTATAAAAATATATATTTGAAAAGTATTTATATATAATTATAAATATATAATTGTAATTATAATAAATATATTTATTATTTAATAAAATTAATTATAATCTCATAATTATTTGAATATGTCTTTATTTAATTATAATCTTATAAATATTTTTTTAATGAATATATGTATTTGAAATATTAAAAAAATATTATTTATAAACATTCATTTTTATTTAATGTATATAAATAAAAATTATTTTTGAATATAAATATAATAATTTTATATAAATTAATAATATTTTTATTAAAAAACAATTATTAGTGCTAATAATTGTGTTGATAAATGGTATACCTTTATCATTTCCTTTTTAGCACTGATAAATGGTAGATTTATCAGCACCTTTAGATAACACTGATAATGACCCCCCATTTTCCAACATAATTTTCATAGTGCTGAAAAAGGCTGGTGGTACCCTTGCGATAATCTGTGGTAGTGATATGATGTTTTTTATTACATTTCAAAAATAAATAAATAGTAATTTTTCTATTATTTCAAGAAAATTAAAGGATTTTACTTGGTTTTGGCTCCCTATCACATGTATTTATGGACTTTAATATCTTTTGAAATGGATTTTATAGTTATTATAATCCCAAAAAACATATTATTGACATGTTGTCAATTCATATTTTTAAAAAATAATTTAATGATTGATGTCCTGTTATTTCATGTCAATTCATGGCAGTTTTCAATGTTTTGACCATTACACACACATTTTAGAGTTTTTAAACATTAAAAGCACTATTTTTTATCAACCTAAGAAAACTAAAACTCAGATTGATGGTTTTTATATTCATATATTTTAAAAATAAATCAATATTCATTTTAAAAATATTTTTCATCAATCTAATATCATTTTCTTGTTTTTTACCCCCTCACACACATTTTTAAAGACATTAACATCTTTAGAAATGTATCATTTTATCATTCCACATACACCATAGGTTTTCTTGAGATTAATTTTATTTTTACATGTCACAAATAATTCAAAGATTATTTTCTTTTTATTTCACATCAATTCATGTTAATTTTATAGTTTTGACCATTATACACATGGTTTAGAATATTAAAACACTAAAAATACACTTCTATTCATCCTAAGAAAACAATTACTCATATTGATGTAGAGTCTGTTCTTATATCCAAAAACTCAATAATAATTAATTTCCAAAATATTTCATGGATGTTTGAGCCCATTTTCATTATTTTGATCACATGAAGCACACTTTTAAAGAAATTAAAATCATTTAAAAATGCATATTTCTTCATTTTTATCACAATACATGTTGAATTAATATGATATCTATTAATTTTTTATAAAAAAATTCAATGGACAATTCCGTCTAATGTCACATGAATTCATTATCATTTTCTAGGTTTTGACAATTACATGCAAGTTTAAGAGTTTTAAAACACTAAACGGGCCTTTTTGGTCATCCTAAGGAAACCAAAACTTAGATTGATGTAGAATGTTCTACTATGTTCCAAAATTCAATCATTGATAACTATCCTATAGTTTCTTAAGAATTTGTGGTTGTTGGTTAGGTTTTAATAATTAAAAAAAATTCAACTTCTTCATCTACTAGATGCTAAGTCACCAGTACCATACTAGCTGAAGGAGAATCTGGAAAATACTCTAACAAAGACATTATAACAGAACTAGGAAGAATTAACTCACCCTAATTTCTAAACTAAGTTCAGATCACTCTATCATGTTAACTCATAACATGTAATGATATTTAATATTAGATAAGAAATTAAAAATAAGTAAATACATAAGAGGTCTAATGTGGTTCAGAATTTTGAAATATTCCTATAGGAGAATCATCATAATTATTATTACATCAAAATTTAAAAAATTACTATAATCACAATGGAATAAATACATGTAGATAACTAATCTCAATGATTTAATGAAACCACAGTATGTGGTCTCATACACATTTTATAGTTCATCCCATCTGGTCAATCAGTTTCACTAACCTCCAATATTCACAGGGATTCATGAATAACACTATTCTTCTACCGATTACTAGAAGATATCCATGATATGAACATAAATCACTGGTAGAATAATGGTTCACCATTACCTCACTCATTTTTCACAAAACCACTATAGGAGTGATTCAAATGATAAATGTACCCATATTCTGGTGATCTGAATCCAACACAGTTGAACATATGGTGAACTGACCAATATGAATTTTCATGCATTTAAAGTTGGAACCTTAAAACCACATCATTTCCAACCACTAGAGAAAATTACAACTCATATCATAAGACCAAAGTTTCATTCAATATTTTTTACTTCTAGTTAAATAAATCCTTAATTTGAAGAGAAGTTAAAACCCCAAAAATATCCCATTTTATGATTTCTACATGGGATTCCATTCAGTCTTCCAATACTTTTGTAAATAAACTCCATACACTTTTGATTCATGCAATGCTCTGCCATATCCTACCACTCATGAAAGTGTGACCAAGGAACAATTTTATCATATAATTTACCAGACTAAAATCATAGTGAAAATATCTTATAGATTTTTTACTTTTAAAAATATTCCATTACTCCATCCATCTATTTTATATCATCATTTGGATATGGTTTTACTTTAGGTCGATGCATTTTTTATTCTATGGAACACCAAATTTCAAGCCATGTGGACTACACATTGACTATCATAGAAAATTAATACACCTCCATGGATTCATTAGAACTCTTCAATCAAACGCCTCCAATACAATCTACTATTACTTACTTGCATTACTGACATATATTATTCTTCTACTATAGAGAGTGAAATCATCAGTTTCAACCTAAAAATTCAACTTATTATAGTTTACTATATATTAAAATATTTCTGGTTGTGATCTCATGTGTATCAGAGTCACCCCAATGTCCACATCAATGTACCCCTATAATAGATCATCTACTTCAAAAAAAGAGTAGTATATTCCATCCCTTTAGGTTACGAAATAATCCACCTCACAAATTTCCAATGATCCTACCCTATATTCACAATGTACTAGTTTGACACTCCCACTGCATGATAAATGCCAAGAAAAGTAAAATCCATGTCATTTATGAGGCCACTTACAAGTGATGAATATGAAGTTCTCTATATGTGATGACCATATTCTTATATAATTTGTGATTATTCTTTTGAAATATTAATGTGATAGATAAGAGGATTTGAGACCATATTACATAAAATAATTCTAAATCATTCAACAATCATTTGTATGTAAACCTTCTATGATAGAAAATAATTTCCATCCATTCTATCTCACTCATTAGTCATGCATAAGATAAATTTTTTCCAATAATATCATTTACTTCAATCATTCTGGTTGATCCCTTCTTCAACTCCAAAATATTTTGAATTAAAATACCCCCCCAATAACATTTCATCCACATAAAATAAGAAAATGATGAATTCCACAATACTGTACACCTTTTGGTAATAACAACGGTCTGAGTTTCTTCATTTGAAAAATTTATCCTTTAAAAATGAGTTCAATTTTGAGATCCACCACCTTGGTACTTATTTAAAACAATAGATAATCCTCTTGAACTTGCACATTAATCCATAATTCCATTCATCCATGAATCCAACATGTTTCTTTATATAGTTTTCTTAATTGATATCCTCATGGATAAAATATATATTCACTTATATTTATTCCATATGTAATACTCTTAAAGAAAAAACACATAGCATAGTTCAAATGGTAGTATGATTTACTAATGGTAAAAATATATTATAGTAATCGATGCCCTCATTCTACTAAAACCCTTTCACCACCATCCTTTAATTATACCTTATTATTTTGTTAGATTCTTCATTTAATAATAAAACCCAATTTGTTTCAAGTTGTCTCTTATTTGGTGTTCCACTAAAACATAAGTGTATTTCACATGATGTGAATCCAACTAATCCATTACAACCATATACCACATACCAAAGTAACTAAGGCAAGAATATTATAATAAGATTTCTAATTCTTAAAAATTAGTTAAAAGTAATAAGTGATTTATCTCTAAACTCTATACCAACCATTTGACCCTTCTTAGCCTCCATAATTTTCCCATGACTCTACACTTTTTGGAATTTAAACCCCAAAATTTAATCTTCTTAAAAATTGAATTGAGATACACTCATTCCCAATCTTTCTAGTATATCCTCCTCAAGATGATATTTCAAAATCCTTATAATTACCTCTATACATTCCTCTAGAATTTTTGAAATTCCATGATATTCCAAGAAATTTTTTATTTTCATTACATGAATTCATCTAAATCCTTCATTCAAATAATCTTGGATTGAAGTTGATTCTATATCCATAAATTCCTTCTCTACCAAGTTTCCATCATTCTAAAGTACCTTCTAATTGAAGTGCACATTCTAAATTCTGAGGAAATATATCTAATAACTATCCCAAAATTGATATATGATAGTTTCATCATCATATCCCATGAAGAAAAATTTAAAATAATTTTCCTAAAGATTATATTTTTTCTATTACATCCCCATGTAAAAAATTTAAAATTAAAATTACCTTAAGGTGTGATAATTTAGTTGATTTACTAGTCTTAAATAGTTATAGAATTTATATCCAAATACTGTGGAATGGATTTTATTGATTTAGTAAGTTATTATGTTCACTTCTCCCCTCAAAAATTCTTTGTTGTACTGAAATTTAGTGACATAATCCGTGAATTTTCCATCAATGTCCAATTCATCCTTTCAGCTACACCATTTTATTTAGATAGACCAGTAATAATAATTTCATTTATGATACTCCTATGCATACAAAAAGTTCTGAAGTATCTAATGGTAAAATCACACACCATTTTCTAGACTCAAGCTCTTAATATTACTTATATATTCCCTTTTAATAATATATTTACACTAAATAAATACTCTAAATAATTGTGATTTATTTTTATTTATAAATACTAATACATTCCTTGGGGATTTTTTAATGAACATCACAATGTATTGAGATGATCCATGATAATTTTTTGGGGCACATACCTAGACATATTTATACACAAGATCAATCTTATGACATTTCAATGTTCTTTGGCACAAATTGAAAGTCACCTTACATTTCTTAAAAATCACAAATCTCCCACAACTTCCAATGTATCAATTATCTAACTTCAATAAATCTTTTTTTATAATTACCTTCATAATATTCCCACTAAGGTTCCAAAGTCGGAAGTAACACAATTTTTATCTTTCAAAAGTTAAGTTACCAATAAGAGTTATTCTATTTACTATTCGAATCAGATAAATTGTACCATCATTTACATCTCAATCTCTAACCAGGGAACCCCAAGTGATTTTAAAAACTCCATTTTCAATTTTTTTTCCATACCCCACTTCAAAGATCTGACAAACTATGATTATATTCATCAAACTACTTGGAATATAACTAATATCCTTTAGCAAAAAGAAGATTTCAGTCCACATATAATCTTTTATATATTCCTTACTAACAATTTTAATATATTTATCACCCCTATATGTAGTCTTTAAAATCTTCCAGTAACATAATTTAATATATACCAATTTTCACTAGTAGATTAGAATGATTATTTAGAATCTATAATCTGTTATTACAGTAGAGTATGAATACTCATGAGTAGATTGAAACAACTATTAAAATTTTAAATTCAATATAATTTATTATGTTTTGGTTTTATCAATGTTTTGTTTTTGTTTAATACCATATTTTTATAAAATAATGTTTTTTTAAATCAGGCAAAAGAAGTTTTTTTGGAAGTTTATAACTTGTTTATTGAGAAGTTACTGGAAATTAGAAAGTAATTTTGCAAGGTTGGTGACTAAACAATCCATCATAAGATCCATTGGTTATAAATAATTATATTAATAAATTAATGGAAAGTCAAAATTTATTGGAAATTAGATTCAAAAAGTACCCTATAATGCTGAACCCTGAAAATATAGGAATTATTAAAGCTTTAAAAAATAATTCATATCATTATTTTCAATTATTTCATGTTCAAAATAATTCATGAAGAAGTGATGATACAAGTTTAAGTTTATATAAGGAAAGATAAGACTAAGTTTCTTGAATTTTTAATGTTGATATTTTTTTAATGCAGATCATCAAATCTAGAACTACCAAACACAAAATTTGTAATAAGACCAAAAGTATGAAGTTGATAAAGTTCAAGATTTTTCAAGGTTTTTGATCAAAAATGATGAAAAACCAATCCATTGGATGATATTCAAATACAAATTAATCAAAAAGATATTTGGTATGAAAATTAAATATGATCAGTTGATGAAATATGAAGACTCAAGAAATCATCATTGTGTAAATCATTGAAAAGAAAAAGTATAAGATTATATTTGATATCAACCAAAAATATGAAAATGATTGAAGTTACTTCATCATGATCATATGTTGAATTTCTTTCAAGATTTCAAGTTTTCCATCATATAGATATAATCAGGCCAGATGATTTTTCCGAGTGTATGCAAACAAGTTTTCATCCATGAAATGAAACAAAAATTGATCAGATAAGTTGATGAAATAAATACATCAGATAGGATGACGACACTGATCAATTAGATTAGAATTTAACACCTATAAGTAATCATATGTATAGTTCCATCAAGAATAGTTTTATTAGATGTAGAGAGTTGTTGAAAAATTGTGAATAAAGAAGAAGATGAGTTCAAAGCCTTATGAAAAAGAAAATGTTAGAATTGTTGAAGTTGTTGCAATATAGTCATTAAAGATTTTTTTAACTCTTTAAAAGTTTCAAGAATATAGTAAAAAATTTTTAGTTATATCTATGCATTAGAGTGTGAAATAAGTTCTTTTGATTTATTTCAATGGGTTAATAAGGAAAAATGTTTTTTTAATTGGGTAAAAAATAATCATAATGATAAGAAAAGATTCAGACTGAGATGTTCCATACTTTTAATTTATGAAAATATATTTTACAAAGTGTGATCTGATATTTGAGTGTGTTTTGATTAGGTCAGGGGGATTTGATAGATAACAGGATTTCTGGATCCCTATTTCTAAAATAGAGTTTTTTTCTTTTAAATATTTTTATATATTTTTTTAATGATAGGAAATTCAACAAGAGTTGTGAAGAATATAGAAGATTTGAGAATACACCAGAAGAGAGGTGAATCTTTGAAATAGTTAAAATGAAGTTCAAATTTCTGAGAAATTTGAAACTAGTTATTTGAGTGAGTAGGGAAATTATTTTAGTTTCCCACATTAAATATTTTTGAAACACATATAAATAGAGGTTGAAAGTACAAAATTACTAATAACTATTCACCCATTAATAAATTTTTTTACTTAGTAGAATTGGTTTTATAAGTGAGTATACCCAAAAAAGTGGGTTTCTTGAAGAAGAAGACATTCCGAACTGAGGGTTCAGATGCGAAGATTAGAAAGAGGATAGTTCTGATTACTGTATAGAGATAATTGTACTGGGGATATTAGTATGAATCTTGAGACATTTTTTGATAAGTAAAGATTAAGAGAAGTGATATTTATATTAGGATATTAGATACATGGCCATTGAATGATAAAAAATTAGATAGAGGCATATCATATTGATATTCTAGAAAGACATTTGCTGGAGTAGTTTGAAAAAATTTATATATTTTTATTCAACTCAAATATTATAAGAATTTTTTTTAAACTAACACGAGTTAGTATAAGTATTACTATTGGGATATATAATGTTTTTAATGGTATTTGATATATATTGCATTCATTTCTTTATAAATGGTGAATTTACACAGACCTAGAGGAGTGACTATGGAAAATATGTGTGTTCTCACACTAAGACCAAACCTTGTAAATCATGTGTTCCATATTTAATTTTCCATTTCTAAAATCACTTGATTATACTATAATTATTTAATGAATATATTCTAAAAAGTTGCAAAGGTTATGTTTTTAAATGATGAAATTTATCAAAAGGCACCAATAGATTCAACCAACCCTCTATGTTTTTCTAAGATCATTTGGAACATAAATTGGTATTATAGAGAAGGTTACCTAATTGAATCCTTATCACGAAAAATCAAAATTCTATCAACAGTAGAGTAATTCCTTCATTTTATGGAAAAAATTATTATGGTTGAAAAAATAGGATGATTCTATATCTTAAATCTTTTACCCTATAAGTTTTTGATACTTCTAAAATTGGTTTAAACTGATTGGAAAATATTCACTGATGAATTTTGATGAAAACCTAAATATTGAATTTGATGGAAAAGATAATAATGATATTATCATGTCTCTATTAGAAAATGTTTATATAAAGGTGATGAGTCCAAAAATAGAAATGATTATGTGCTATAAGATCGAAAGTATTTTTGAGAGGAATAATAAAGTGAATGAAAAACAACTAAAAATATATCATAGAATTTTAAAGACATAAGAATGAGATATGAAAAAACTATTGATGAGTAATTTACTAGAGTAAATGAATATATTTTCAACATCATAGGTTTTGGATAAGTTATGGAAGACTCTAAAATTGTTAATAAACTCATGAGAAACAATCCAAACATGTTTGAATTTAAAATTTATTCTTGAGAATATAAATATTATTTATCACTTGATGAACTACATAAATGTATAGGTGCTTATGAAATGAGAAAATATCATATTTTCAGAAGGAATATAAAAATTGAAATATATTTTTAAGCTATAAAAAAGATGAAAATTCAAGATGGGGAACATTTTGATCTTTGTGATTTTAATGATAAAAAGGATTATGAGTTGAATGAAAAAATTATGTATCTTATCTCAAAGAACTATCAAAGAGGAAGAGGACTGTATTGGGGAAAAATTCCTCTCAAATATTTCAAGAGTGATATAATTTGTCACTTTGTTATTAATTTACCCAAGAATAAAGTTAGAGAATATGAATACAATTCTGATGAAAATCATCGATAGAAGAAGTGGACGAAAAGTTCTAAAGGAGAAAAGTCATCCAAAAAATATAATAACTTTATTGGAATCAAAATAAGTATGATGAGAATTAAAGATAAATCAGAATCAACTAATAATAATTCTTCCAAAGATAAACGTTTGGGAAAGTTAAAAACATTCATTTAAAAAGTAGAGAAAACCAGATATTCCTCATATAATGTTGAAGAAGGAGTTAATGAATCTTATAGAGACTATCAGCTCCGATCCTAAATTGTTACATGTATTAAAAAAATTGAACTCTCATTAAAGAAAATATAACGATTAATAAAGATAGTTGAAATGATTTTAATGGTGGAAAATATTTTGTCAAGTAAGAATAATAATACATATAGGAGATCATAAGTTACAAACTAATAATTGATGAATGGGAAAAGTTAATTGAAGATCTCAGTTAGAAGTTGTTAGATAAGTAAGAGGATCTTAATAATTAAAAATCAAAACTTCTTAAGGGTCAAAGTACTTTAATAAAGTTTAATGAAAATTTCTACCTATCTTCAAAAGTAAAATTTGAATCATTGAAAGCTTTAAAAAAACTCACTCCAAGAATTAGATGAAATATATACCCACTAAACTAAAACATTCCTCGATTTTCTATTATATTTTAGGTGTCAAGAAAAGTCTTGGGAAATCTTGGGTTGGGAAGGTATTTAAACAACCTATCAAATCTCAAAAAGTTAAAAATTACTCCAAGAGAAAAGATGTTACACACCCATAGGAAACTAAAGTTTAATGATGTTATGGAACTCAAAAATATTATTATAATGAATTAATTCCTCTATAGGGAATAAATATTTGATGTGTTCTATTAGTAAACTTAAATTTATGGGAATAGATCTTAGAATTATTCGTATAACATGTCTCAAATAAGAAATAGGTTTGAACAAAGAGGAAGAAATGGTGTAAGATGAATGAGTAACTTTTCTAAGTCTCAAGGGGTTAGAAAATTAAAATATCAAGATTTTAGATACTTTCCCACAAAAAACCAGTTTGATATTCTATAGGAATTTTGTGGATGATTTGATCAACTAGGAAAATTGTTTGAAAAATTTACGACAGTCCTTCCAAAATAGGCTTCTTATAATATAAAAAGAAAAGGAATCTGGTAAAAATAAAGTTAAGGAAAGAGTTTTTATTCTTTAGACAACTTTAAAATATATAAAAATAACAACCCATGGATTCTTAATAGTGGTTACCCATCGCACATGAAAAGTGATTTCAAAATATGAAAAGATGTTGAAAATCATGATAGAGGAGATTTTACCTTTGTGAATGATAGTTCCTTAAAAATTAAAGGAATTGGAACAACTAATATTAAAGTAGAAAACGTGAAATCTAGAGATGCCCTATTTTTTAATGGTCTAAAACCTAACATACTTAGTGTAAATCAAAATGTTTTTGATGGAAAATAAAGTGTTTTTATAAAATATTATTGTATCATTATAATTGTTAAAGATAAAAAATTTATTTTGAGAGGAGAAATATCTAGTGGAAATATCTTTTAAATATGATAACTTTAAAACTCTACTTACTTGAGTTCTAAAGATGAAAAAATGTCGTGGCAGTAAAGTCTTGTAAATTTTAGATATAAAAATTGGAATAAAATTTATAAATTCAATGTTATTTGAAATTTTATATAATTAAAAATATGTGAATAAGATGTCTGTATAACTTTTTAGAAAGGGAAAATGACTAAAAAAATTTATAATAAAGTAGTGATTAAATATCCCAGACCTATTGAACTTATTTATTCTGATTTATGTTTGTTGATGAGGCATCAATCAACAAAATGAGATTTTTATTTATCACTTTCATTGATTACTTCACTTGGAGGACCAACATCATGTTTATGAATCTCAAGTAATATATTATCGAAATGTTTTGAGTTTTTAGTAGATAAGGTGAGAGAGAAATGAGTGTTTACATAATAAAGATGACCGATGATAATGAAAAGGAATATACTTTTAATTCCTTAAAATCATATTTTAAGTAACATAGATTTAAACATCAATAAATTTCTCCATACAATCCTCAACAAAATGGAATTTTATAAAGAAAAATCAAAAGTATAGTGGGAATAGGAAGGATAATGTTAGTAGAATAAAAACATTCAAAAGTTCTTTTGGAAAGAATATATGAGTAATGTTTTTCATTTTCAAAAACATTTGTTTTTTAAGGTTAGAATAAAACACATCTTTGTAAGAAATGTTGTAAAACTAAAAAACTTCATTGAAATACTTCAATGTTTTTGGAAGTCTATGTTTATTAAAAATAAAAAACTTGGATCTATGAAAATTTGAAGAGAAAGATGAAAAAAGAATTCTCATGGTATATTAACCTATTGGAAGAATTTATAAATGTTATAAAAAACATTCAAAAAATATGGTAGATTCAAATTATGTGTATAAGGCCCCAGCCTTAAACCTTACTTAATCTTGAGTTATTACAAGATTACACATTGAGGATCTTTTCAGGTTTAGAGTTTTATAGAATTAGATCATAAAACATGCATTACACTCCACATTTAAACAAAGTTGTTACATAAAGATAGTATTCATTTTTCCCATCAACGGAAAAATATTTAAAATAAAACATGGATTCTTTCTTGACACTTCCTTAACACTATCATCATATCATATACCTTTCCCTTGACCTGTGAAAAACATTTCAAAAAAAACTTGGGATGATCATAAAAAGATTAGTATGGGTTATAAAAATATGGAAAGGAAACATGAGTTCATATATACATAAGAATGAAATCATAATTTACCCATAAAACATAACCACATTAACATACCTCATCAAATCATGAATAAATCATAGAAATCATAAGACATAAAGGTAACTTGAGGCATTCATAACATTCTTACATAGGGAGTAACCCTCTTGGTTAAGTTTGGAATACCCATCACAGTATATTCCATAAATCACTTCGGAGAAACCTTAACGTTTCACTCCTTAGCGTTACCCAATGCATTGGAGAGCTATATTAGGATCACCCGCCCTTAATTTATCACGGAACCACCTATCTTCTTAACAATGCCCAATAACGATAACATAATAGTATCACATAAAACATGCATAAGAGAAATATAACATTTCCACATTTCAATCACAAGATATCAATACAACACATTGATATAATAAAAACATTATGAAAACCATTTTCAATACCAAAATAAAAGAAAAGTAAAACATGGTATTTTTTTTCTTTTAAAAAGAAGCTATGACTTGTAGAGGAAGCTGAAACTCATACAATAGTCATGGCGGCAGAGAAGTCGTTGTCTCCGCATACGTACGACAAAAACATTCCCTTTTGTCATTTTGTAAAACGCTTCGTATAAAAAAACATTCCTTTTGGATAAACATAAAAGTCAAAGGGGTTTATACACCGTATAAAAGAAAGTTGTGTATAAAACAAAATATGCCTCAATGAAAGGATATTGAGACGAAGTCCCATACCTCGAGTCCGACTTGACTCGATCGTTCTTTAATGTCCTGAATAATAAAATTGAGTTAATTTATACTTGCTTAAGAACCTTTTTAAAGTTCATTATTCCTTTTATATCACTTATTACCATGTTATGAACATTATGTAATTATTTAAGTTAATAATGGTCGTTTTGTTGATCAATGGTACTTGAGTCAAAAGTGGACTTCTTATATTTACAAGTTGTTCACATAGTAAAATATCCATGATCTCAATAATGATATTCATGATGTATATTCCATATATTTCATATATATCAAGTATATACATGCATTTATAATATTACATAATCATTTAGAGGTAATAAATGAAAGGCACTGTTCATGGAGACGGTAAGCCGTACGTACACATGAACGCTACTTTCATTTCTATTTCATATTTTATGGAATGAAATCATAATTATATAAAGGTATATTATAATTCCAGTATAATATCATATATAACTCCATCCTTTATACGTCCCACATATGGTATTAACGAATCAAATCACTTTGGGGGGCGGTAGTCCGCACTTCCTAAAATGAAGATATCACGTATACCCATAATGGAAGCCATAAAGGTATGCCATAAATGAAAAATACATAAGCTTAAGGAACAAATAAACATATTATATATCATATATAAATATAGTGACATCTTAATGGACACCTTTTAAGGTGTTAGAAGAATATTGAACAATCATCGTTTCGTGAGGCAGAAATTCGCCATCCACAGAAACAATATGTTCTTTAACCATTAGATGTATGTGTGTGTAAGTGTAGCTCGAATTCTTCTTATAACAACATACTAGTATATTTTAGATACTGGTTTTGTTACAAAATAAAGGAATAAAAAGAGTTTAGAGGGTTGGAGAAGAGAAATAAAACAAAAGAACACAAGACAAAACACTACCTTTAAAACGGGTAACTCTTTTTGATTTGAGCTCAAAAACATTCTTGGGAAGACTTCTGCCCAAAGTGAGGCTTCTAGGAGTAAGATAGGGGTGTGGAGAGAAAACATGAGTAGGGTTTGGATGAGCCAAAGGCTTTGGATGTGTGGCTAAGGTGGTAGAGGTGGGGGCCTTTTATAAGAGGAGAGGAGGGGCACTCTTGGAATGTAAAGAAATGTTACTTTATTTTAAAATTATTTTCGGATTTAAAAGGTCCCACATTGATATAATTCGAGAATAATGTGATAAAGGTTCTAAATATACCCATACAATAGGTTTTTTACAAGTTTAGGTCTTAGAGTTTACATTTTATTTTCATTTTATTTAAATCGTTAAATAATAATGTAATCGCTACATCATCATGATGTCATAAATAATTTAATTTATTTAATTTATAAAAATTATAAAAAAATCATATGATGTAGGAAATCGTTTTATCTTTCCAATGACTATTTATAGTAAAAAATCTGACTTGTATAACACCATTTACAAATTGTTTTAGTAAAACAACTCATGTTTGTGTCATTTTAATTTTATCATTAAATAAAAAGATATTAATGTAATTTTCCTACCAAAGTGGCTACATGGGGTCCCCAAGTTGACCAATGGATTGTCTTGGTCGGACATGACACATCCAATAAGGGTAGGACATGTGTCTAGGTATTTTCATTTTATTATAATATCATTTTTGCCTTAAATTGCACTAATTACCTCTAAATTGCGATTAAAAACTTAATAAGTTACTATTCACCAAAAAATTATTTTAATACCATTGAACAACATTTTTCTTATTAATGACAACCATGGATGTCGATGTTTTTAAATTCAAAACACAGAGGTGGTAAAATTACATTTAAACGAAAAATCAGTTTTTTTAAGTACCACTTTGTGGTTTCACTATACATAAAAAATTGATGTTCTTCAGAAAAATACCAAAACTTCACCCTAAGATATATTTGATATTCCAAATTCAAAAATAATGTCTATTTTAAAAAATTCAAAACATATTAGTTACATTAATTAATTTAATAATTAATTCCTGCTGTCAGAGCAAATAGCGTGTTTTTATGAAACAAAAAGTATCAAAAGATTGACACTAGTTCAAATCCGATTTCAAAGTGAAATTAATTCCAATGTACACCATTGGATTACATGGTAAAAATATATTCTATTTACACTTTAAAACCAATTAAAAATATAATATAATGATATAAATAAATTCTATTAAAAAGTGGTTTTGAATTAAAATACAACACTTTTCACTATTCCTAAAAAAATTAACATTATTAAAAAATACCAAAAATTTATCCAAAGTAAATTTCAATGTACCAATCATAAAGAATAAATTTATTTTGACAAATATAGCTTATAAAATTGTCAAAAGATAGATTTAAAAATGGTTCGCCATCAAAAGGTGGTAAAACAATCTTTTAAAAATACTAGAGTATTCCATGCTTTAGGTTGGATTTATTCTCATTTTAAGCCTCAAACACACTATCTAATTCATAAATAGACATAGATAAAAATATCTATTATTCATTACTTATTTGGGATGTTACATCCTTCCCACCTTTATAAAATTGCGTCCCCGAAATTTATTTACTTATCGAATAAGTGGGGGTATTTATCCCTCATTGCATTTTTAGATTCCCATGTTGCCTCTTCAATGATTTGGTTTTTCCACAAAAACTTTACCTGATTAATAACCTTATTCTGTAACACTTTCTCCCAGTGGTCTAGAATCTGGACCGGTTGTTCCTTATAAGATAGGTTCTCTTCCAGCTAAACAACCTCCAGACTCAAAACATGAGATGGATCTGGCATGTACTTCCTTAACATGGAAACATGAAAAACATTATATACCTGAGATAAGCTCGGAGGTAAATCCACTCGGTAAGCAACTGATCCAACTCTCTCCAAAATTTCATATGGTCCAATGAACATTGGACTCAGCTTTCCTTTCTTACCAAATCACATCACACTTTTCCATGGTGAGACATTGAGAAAAACATGATCAACTACCTCAAAAGAGAGATCCTTCCTCCTGTTGTTCGCATAACTCTTCTGCCTTCTCTGAGCTGTTCTCATGTGTTTTTGTATCATATGAACTTTTTCTGACAACTATTTTACCAATTCTGGTCCCATTAGCTTCCTTTCACCCACTTCATCCCAGAAAGCTGGAGTTCGACATCGCTTCCCATATAACGCCTCAAATGGTGCCATCTGTATACTGGAATGAAAACTGTTATTATAAGAAAAGTCAACCAAAGAAAGATGTTAGTCCCAAACTCCCTGATAATCCATAGAACAAGAACATAGAATATCCTCCAAAGTCTGAATCGTTCGTTCTAACTGCCCATTTGATTGAGGATGAAAAGCTGTACTAAAATTTAATTCAGTACCCAACGACTTTTGAAGGCCTTTCCAAAAGTTAGAAGTGAACCTGAGATCACGGTAAGATACAATGGAGAGAGGAACTCCATGTAACCTGACTATCTCTTTAAGATATAAACAGGAAAGTTGAGCTAGGAAAAAAGTATCTCGTATAGTAAGGAAATGAGCAAATTTAGTCAAGTGATCAACAATAAACCAGATTGCATTATTACCTCGAGACGTATTCGGTAATCCCACAACAAAGTCCACAGATATATTCTCCCATTTCCACTCTGGCACTGGTAAAGGCTGAAACATCCCTTTCGGTAACTACCGCTATGCTTTAACCTACTGACAAGTCAAACACTTCATAGTAAAATCATAAATATCTCTTATCATTCCATCCCACCAGTAATACTCCCGAAGATCTCTGTAAATCTTAGTACTGCCAGGATGAACTGAAAACGGAGAACTATGAGCTTCACATAACAACTCTCTCTTCAACTGTGAATCACAAGGCACACACAATCTCTTCCCAAATCTCAAAACACAATCATTATCAATGATGAATTCAAGCAACTTACCCTTCTGAACCAGATCTACCTTTTTCTGCAACTCACTGTCTTGCTTCTGTGCTTGCCTGATTCTGTCTGATAGAGAATATTTCACTGATACCTGAAACAAAACAGAAGAAAATCTTGAACTAAAAACTTCTATGCCAAAGTTCATCAAATCCTTAACCAAAGGATCACGTTCCAAACACAACATTTTTAATGAAGTATTAATTTTTCGACTCAAAGCATCAACAACTTTATTTTCTTTTCTTGGATGGTAATGAATTGTACAATCATAATCCTTGATTAATTCTAGCCATCTCCTCTGTCTCATGTTCAATTATTTTTGAGTGAATATATACTTTAAACTTTTGTGATCGGTATATATTTCACACTTTACTCCATACAAATGATGCCTCCAAATTTTTAAAGCGAAAACAATAACAGCTAATTCCAAATCATGTGTAGGGTAATTTACCTCATGATTTTTTCAACAGTCGTGAAGCATAAGCAATTACCTGATCATTCTGTATTAGGACACAACCATGTCCTTTCAATGAAGCATCACTTTATATAAAAAACTCACTATTCCTGGAAGGTAGTGCTAAAACTGGTGCATTCACCAATCTTTTTTTCAATTCTTAAAAACAATCATCACATTCTTTTGTCCAGATAAACTTTACACCCTTCTAAGTTAGCTTAGGCATTGGACTAGATAACCGTGAAAAATTTTCAATAAACCTTCAGTAGTAACCTGCCAAACCAAGGAAACTACATATCTTGGTTACATTGGTGGGTCTTGGTCATTCTTCCACAACCTTTGTTTTTACAGGATCAACAGTTATCCCATCTTTAGAAACAATATGACCAAGGAAAGAAATTTGTTGCAACCAAAACTCAAACTTTCTGAATTTCCCATACAATTTATTTTCTTTTAAGGTTTGAAAAATAACCCTTTAATGTCTTTCATGCTCCTTTGTACTTTTAGAAAACACCAAAATATCATCAATGAAAACAACCACAAACTTATCCAAGAACTCATGGAAAATTCTATTCATTAATTTCATGAATACAACAAGTGCATTGGTTATCCCAAAAGGCATTAATACAAATTCATAATTTCCATATCTTGTACGGAACGTGGTCTTCAGAATATCTGCTTCCTTTACCTTCAACTGATGGTGCCCCGATCTTAGGTCAATATTTGGAAAAAACTGAGCTCCCTGGAGCTGATCAAATAAATCATCGATATGAGGCAAAGGATATTTGTTCTTAACAGTGATGTTATTCAAGGCTCTATAATCAATGCAAAGTCTCATAGAACCATCTTTATTTTTAACAAATAAAACTGGGGAACCCCATGGTGATGTGCTAGGTCGAATGAAACCTTTCTCTAATAAATCTTGCAATTGCTCCTTCAACTCTAAAAGTTCAATTTGAGACATTCGATAAGGGGGTTTTGAAATTGGCTTAGCATAAGGAACTAAGTCAACAGTAAATTCAACTTCCAGATCTAGTATTATTCCAGGCAACTCATCAGGAAAAACATCAGGATACTCATTTACTACTGGCACATCATTAATCTGAACAGTTCCTTTGTTTTCAACAATATGTGAAAGGTAACATTAATTTCCATATTTTACAAGTTTCTTGGCCTCTTGATATGTTATCCTTAGTAAGGGTTCATTCTTGTAAACAAACTTAAAGTCTTTTTGAAAATAAACTTCCTTAGCTCTACAGTCAATATTAGCATGGTAAATAGAGATCCAATCCATACCTAGGATAACATCAAACTCTACTAGAGGTAAAACAATAAGGTTCTCAAGTAGGTTCTTTCCACAGATAAGGATAGAAAGATTTTTATAAACTCTCTTTGCCTCAATATTTCCCCCAGGTGTTTTTACCACAAGTTCAGGAGTCATTTCTTGAGATGGTATTCCCATTTTACTAGAAAAGTTTTTAGAGATGAAAGAATGTGTATACCTCAAATCAAACAACACACTGGCATAATCTGAAAAAATAAACAAAGTACCTGATACAACTTCATTTGATGGCCCGACATCTACTGAAGTAGTTTCAAAGGATTTCACCACCCCTTTCTGCTTGTAGTCTAACTGCTTCCCATCACTCAAGCTCTTTGTCGGACACTCGTTTGCATAGTGACCCATCTCATTGCACTTAAAACATTTCACTAATTGTAAATCAAATTTGGACTTACCATCACCTTGATCTTTTTCAGTGCAATCAAGAGCCTTATGTCTCATATTACCACATCAGTAGCACTTTCCAGAATTCAGAAGACATTCCCCAGCATGCCTTTTACCACATTTATCACAAACTAGAAACTTAGTTTTCTTACCATCAGACTTTTTTGAATAATTCTTTCCTTTCTCCTTCCACCTCGGTCTCTTCTTCTGCTGGTTGTTATAGAACACTTGATTATTGGCAAACTCCATTTCGTCCTTCTCAGCACATCGAACAAGATTTTCATAACTTTTAAACTCACGACAATCTAAAGCCCTTCGATATTTTGGCTTTAATCCTGAGTAAAAACGATTGATCTTACTATCAAGGTCTCGGATAAAATTTGGAGCATACCTTGACAATCGAGTGAACCTTTCTTCATAAGCAGCAATTGAGTCTTCCTCTTGCCTCAATTCCAGGAATTGTTTTTCCATCCTAAGTCGAACAGCCTTAGGAAAATACTTCTCAAGAAACATACCTTTGAATTCATCCCAGTCAAGAGCATCAATATCATCAGTGTCCCTGATTTTTTTAACCATCGACCACCACTGATCTGCTTCACCCTCCAAACGGTAAATAGAAAGACTAACCTTTTGATTGTCTGAACACCCCATGACTGTAATGACCCGAAATTTTGAATAAATCTTGTTTTCTAATTTTATGTGTTATTTTATTTGTTTTTATACTCAACAAAAATGTTTCATTTGATAACATGATTATAATTAAAATGAGACCGTTGGGTTTAGACGGTTATATGACCATTGGTCAATATGACCGCTGGAAACTAAATGTTTTGATTATTGTCTCTAAATACAAGTAATCTTGGTTAATTATTATAGAAAGAAGATTCGATGACCTCACCCAGTAGTCTTGGACCGATCGAAGCCCATCTAACATAACTTGGGAAAGAGGTAGCACCACTGGGCTTTGCTCTGGACCAAACCCAAGCCGAACTTCATCGTGTGAAGCTAGAACGGAATCGCCTCTACGAGAAGTTAAAACTGATAGAAATTACTACTCGTGTGATGTTAGGTGAGCCTCCCTCAAATTCTCTCACCTTAGCACACCTTACACTTAGGTCCTATGCTGGTGTGATAAGGGGCTATGTATAGAGACCGTAACTGCCTTGTGTAATCCTTTGTTTTAAATGAAAATTGGGATTTCTTCTTATGATGAAGTTTATGAATTTTTAAATGACCGGATAAATATAGTATGAATATTTTTGATAAATTTTAGAAAAAGGATATTTTAAAAATGCTTATGTAAACCTTAAATAATTAAAAATGTGTAATTATTTTCAAAAAATGGTCTTCCACAATTATGTTCAGTACAAAATTTAGAGTCTAATAAGATCAACTTGATTTTTGATGAATAGTAAATTATGAATAGTGATTTTATGATTAGGATTAGTAATTTGTCCAAATGGATTAGTAATCTCACTTAAAGAAAGTATTAATATAATCTAGGCACCTTGATTAAATAATGTGATTCAATAAAATGGTTAAATAACGGTTTCATAAATTATTATTCAAGTATTAGTTTTTTCGGGTGAATAGTGTTTTTTAATTAAAAATTTAATTAAAAATATTTATAAAAATATTTTTATAAAATGGATTTCATTTTTGAACTCAGAGTGTCGATATTATGTTATGGTAATTGTTGGGGATTTTTTTGAAAAAATGAATTTTCAGTGAATAGTGTATTTATTTAAAAATTAAATTAAAAATATTTAAAAAATTATTTTTATAAAATGGAGTTCATTTTTGAAATCAGAGCATTGATATTTGGTTAAGGTGAAATTTTGGGATTTTTCTGAGAAAGTTGAATTTTCAGTGAATAGTAAAAATACAGTTTTAGGGTTTCGGTATGTTTAATGATCTCATAACTGTGTCATGATGATTTCATGAGATATTTTAAGGGATGGCCGTCCAAAGGTGATGAAATATTGTATTGGGGGCCCCATGTGGCCTAACTCCATGGGAAGTACCATGGGAGGGCCCATGCTTTTGAGAAAACCACTTTTGAGGTGTCCCTTGGCCATTAATGCCTTGTCCCCTCACTTAACCTATAAATATCAAGAAATCCTCTCATCCTTTTGACTCCCCACTCTCCCCCAACAAAGTTATGGTCTCATTACCTCCCAAGGAGTCCTCCCAAGGTTCTCCCAAGCCCTCAATGTCCCAACCTTTGAGTTTTAAGAGTTACGTTTTAAGGTAAGGGATCTGATCTCTCTCTTTCTTTCCAAGAAATCTCTTTTTTGTAATTTCTTTTATGCTCCATGTTCTTATGTTAAAGGGTGTTATTTTATACTCCTCTTACTGTCCTTTTCATGTTCACATAATCAGAGATCCCCTCTTACTCTCATTATTTCATTTTATGAAATTTTAAGTGGCGCCGTTAGGCTGTCGAAATTTTTGTAACGGATTCTTTCTCCCTTCTCATTTTTCAAGATCTATTTTCATGTAAAGTATTTCAAGTTCCTTTTTATTATGTTGGGGTATGATCTCTAAATTTATCATACTGATATTTTATGACCGTATGATGAGAGAAACCATTTGATCTCTTCAATTCAGTATTTGGAAGTTTTAAGTGGTGCCGTTAGGCTGCCGAATTTTTTAGTGGTTTTTCACCCTTCTCGTTTTGAAGTTCAACTTTCATGTCAATTCTTTCAAGTTCCTTTTTGTTATGTGGGGGTATTTTCTCTATATCTATCATACTGGACTCTTATGTTCATATGATGAGAGACCCTATTTGATCTCTTCAATTCAGTTTTTTGAAGTTTTAAGTGGCGCCGTTAGGCTGCCGAATTTTTAAGTGGTTCTTCACCCTTCTCGTTTTGAAGTTCTACTTTCATGTCAATTATTTCAAGTTCCTTTTTGTTATGTTGGGGTATGATCTCTATATCTATCATACTGTACTCTTATGTTCATATGAATAGAGACCCTATTTGATCTCTTCAATTCAATTTTTTAGATGTTTTAAGTGGCGATGTTAGGCTGCCGAATTTTTAAGTGGTTCTTCACCCTTCTCGTTTTGAAGTTCTACTTTCATGTCAATTATTTCAAGTTCCTTTTTGTTATGTTGGGTTATGATATCTATATCAGTCATACTGTACTCTTATGTTCATATTATGAGAGACCCTATTTGATCTCATCAATTCATTTTTGTTGAAGTTTAAGTGACGCCGTTAAGCTGCCAAATTTTTAAGGGATTCTTTCACCCTTCTCCTTTTCAAAGTTCTAATTCCATGTCAAGTCTTGAAAGTTCCTTTTTTTTATGTTGGGGTATGATCTATATATCTATCATACTGATCTTTTATGTTCATATGATTAGAGACCCTATTTTACATCATCAATTCATTTTTGGTTTAAGTTTATGTAACGTTGTTAGGTTGCCGAATTTTCATAAGAGAAATATTATTTTTGTCTTCCTTTCATGTTCTTCATTTCATATGGTATATTTTCAAATTTCATTACCATATTCTTAAATCCCTTATATTCTGTTCCTCTACTGTTTTATGGGTCATTTATCATTGTTTGACCCATGTCCCCTCTCTTTTCAACGTTTTCTAAAACCTTGTAACATAGCCATTGTGCTGCAGAATTTTCATCTAAAAATGCCTCTCTCTTTTTCTCAAAATTACTTCATGTTATTAAGTGAATACTCAAAGATCTTATTTCTACAGGGTTATTCACATATATAAAAAATTTTCTATTTTAAATTCTGGGATTTACATACATGAGACCCACCTTCCTTTTCTATGGGTTTTAAAGTGACGTAAAGATCATGTCTTTAAATCAGTTTTTAAAACGTTGTGATTATGAAATGAAACCAATTTATTTTATGCTATATGGGTTATTTATGAAATTTTTGATGATTATATATGTGGCTCACATGATAGAAAAGACAAATTTAAGGGTGCGCCCTGATAGCGCTCCAATGCATTGGGTAATGATGTAACCACTGGAGATTACAATTTTCACGATACCTTGGTGAATAACCTTGGTAATTTTCAAATGACACCTTGGGGATGGACCTTGGTGATATTTTCATGATTGTCTATGTTAAATGATGTAGCCACATCTTAAAGTTATGAAAAATGTTTTTTTTATTATGATATTCCACATGATTTTTTTTATCATGCCTTAAAGTTCTTGTTCATGACATAGTTGATGTATCTCAAGTTTACATGTTAAATGTTTCCCTTGTTTCCATTACTGGGCCTTCTGCTCACCCTTTCATTTGATGTATGTCCCCAGGTTATGAGATGTAGTAATGAACCTAGGATGAACATGAGGAGAAGCCTTTCAAGTGTTTAAGAATAATGTTTTATGTTTTCATGTTTTAAGTTCCTGGTTTCCAAGACACTAAACCATAAAGATCCTCAGTATTGTATAATGTAATGAAAGTTTATGTGATAAAAAGGTAGGATTCTATAGTTGGTATCAAAAGATGGTTTAGTTATTTGTGGAAATTAGGATATGAAAAAATTAGTAAGAAGCCTATAGAAAAGTTTATATATAGGAAATATTCCTGGTACTTTGGTGAGTATTGAGTGATGGGTTGCCAAGGAAATACATCCCTGTTTGGATATGAGTAGGTAGAGGTGGCTCTGGCACAGATGTACATAGGGGTAAAACCCGAAAACACCGCTTTGAGCTAGACTCAAACAGGAACTGGTACACGACAACGAGCCTTGCTGCACTCTTGGTTACGACACTCCCGAGGGATATGCTTTGGTAAATTCATAAGCTTAGTATGAACCATTGTTATAGGAACAAAGATAAAATAAAATAAAGATTCAGATAAGAATATATGATCATGGATAACCTAGATGAGAACCTAGGGGATAACAAGTTAGGGTATACTTTTCTTCTACAAGTTATCCTTATATGATTTAAGTTCATTTTCATGATTATTCGCTAAGTATTTAAGCCCCTAATTATAATTTCTATTCTTAGTTAATGGTGGGAAATGGAAGAACATGTCCCAACAACCAATGTGATAGGAAATGCAACGATTTCCGTATTAATATGAAAGATATGATTAGGGGATTAAAAGATGATTATTATTTTGGAAGGCGTTCACTATTTTGGGGACCCTATATGATCGAGGTAAATATATTACTACAGTATTTTAATTGAGGAGTAAGGTTGACTTATATTTTGAAGAATCGATAAATTTAAGGTGGACTTATAGTAATTTAGGTTACTTATGGGAATGCTTAACCTATCTTGGGTAAAATATGTTTAGGTTAGCTACTTTTGTTATAAGATGTTATGATTGGTTGATGTTGTTTAGAGATGAACAATGAAGTTTATTTTGGAAGACTATGTTATCAAATCCTTCTTGTATTTGGGTTTCAATCTTAGTTTGGTTTATTTTGGGGAATCGTAAGGACCGTTATTTATGGAATGGTCTATGATGAACTTTGGGTAGTACCATGGAACTTTGAAGATTTAAAAGTAGTTTCCATTCCCATGGGATTCTTTATTTTTTTTGAAGAGTTGTTTTACCTTACCCTTTCTGTTTTTGGGATAATGATTAAAGATAGAAGAAATAGATAGTTAATCTTTTGTGGATTATGAAGATGATTCTTGTGTTTTGATGAGACCAAGTAGTTTTGAATGCTCATAGCTTAGAGAAAAGATTAGTTTTGGGTAGAAACTTATTAAAGGATGAAACTCTACATGAAGATAGGTATATTTTATTATGTTTTTTTATGTTGTAAATGAATACCTCAAAATTATGAAAAGGAACGTAAAACAAAAACGTTGTTGGTTTACGTTTCCTACTAGGTAATCAAAGACCGTTTACACACATCATAAGTTTGGGATTTTCTTATGGTTAACTTTCTCCTAACCATGTTCTCTATCACTCTCCCCCAGAACTTGACCCTTTGTTTTTCTTCCATGTCCATGTTTTCCTACATGGAATCCTAGTGTGGGTTAACTCGGGTGACCTTTGTACTTCCCTTTCTTTCTTTTAAAGTAATAATTTTACTGACTCCTTTTCCGATGTGGGACTTTCAATGAAATTTCAAAACCCAATTTTAAAAATTGCGAGGACGCAATTTCTTAAGGGGGGAAGAATGTAACGACCCGAAATTTTGAATAAATCTTGTTTCCTAATTTTATGTGTTATTTTATTTATTTTTATACTCAACAAAAATGTTTCCTTTGATAACATGATTATAATTAAAATGAGACCGTTGGGTTTAGACGGTTATATGACCATTGGTCAATATGACCGCTGGAAACTAAATGTTTTGATTATTGTCTCTAAATACAAGTAATCTTGGTTAATTATTATAGAAAGAAGATTCGATGGCCTCACCCAGTAGTCTTGGACCGATCGAAGCCCATCTAACAGAACTTGGGAAGGAGGTAGCACCACTGGGCTTTGATCTGGACCAAACCCAAGCCGAACTTCATCATGTGAAGCTAGAACGGAATCGCCTCTACGAGAAGTTCAAACTGATAGAAATTACTACTCATGCGATGTTAGCTGAGCCTCCCTCAAATTCTCTTACCTTAGCACACCTTACACTTAGGTCCTATGCTGGTGTGATAAGGGGCTATGTAAGGAGACCGTAACTTACTTGTGTAATCCTTTGTTTTAAATGAAAATTGGGATTTCTTCTTATGATGAAGTTTATGAATTTTTAAATGACCGGATAAATATAGTATGCATATTTTTGATAAATTTTAGAAAAAGGATATTTTAAAAATGTTTATGTAAACCTTAAATAATTAAAAATGTGTAATGATTTTCAAAAAATGGTCTTCCACAATTATGTTCAGTACAAAATTTAGAGTCTAATAAGATCAACTTGATTTTTGATGAATAGTAAATTATGAATAGTGATTTTCTGATTAGGATTAGTAATGTGTCCAAATGGATTAGTAATCTCACTTAAAGAAAGTATTAATATAATCTAGGCACCTTGATTAAGTAACGCGATTCAATAAAATGGTTAAATAACGGTTTCATAAATTATTATTCAAGTATTAGTTTTTTCAGGTGAATAGTTATTTTTAATTAAAAATTTAATTAAAAATTTTATAAAATTATTTTTATAAAATGGATTTCATTTTTGAACTCAGAGCGTCGATATTATGTTATGGTAATTTTTGGGGATTTTTTTGAAAAAATGAATTTTTGGTGAATAGTGTATTTATTTAAAAATTAAATTAAAAATATTTTGATAAAATGGAGTTCATTTCTGAAATCAGGGCATTGATATTTGGTTAAGGTGAAATTTTGGGATTTTTATGAGAAAATTGATTTTTTAGTGAATAGTAAAAATACAATTTTAGGGTTTCGGTATGTTTAATGATCTCATAACTGTGTCATGATGATGTCATGAGATATTTTAAGGGATGGCTTGGCAAAGGTGATGAAGTATTGTATTGGGGGCCCCATGTGGACTAACTCCTTGGAAAGTACCATGGGAGGGCCCATGCTTTTGAGAAAACCACTTTTGAGGTGTCCCTTGGCCATTAATGCCTTGTCCCCTCACTTTCCCTATAAATATCAAAAAATAGTCTCATCCTTTTGACTCCCCACTCTCCCCCAACGAAGTTCTGGTCGCATTACCTCTCAAGGAGTCCTCCCAAGGTGCCCCCAAGCCCTCAAGGTCCCAACCTTTGAGTTTTAAGAGTTACGTTTTAAGGTAAGGGATCTGATCTCTCTCTTTCTTTCCAAGAAATCTCTTTTTTGTAATTTCTTTTATGCTCCATGTTCTTATGTTAAAGGGTGTTATTTTATACTCCTCTTAATTTCCTTTTCTTTTTCACATAATGAGATATCCCCTCTTACTCTCATTATTTCGTTTTATGAAATTTTAAGTGGCGCCGTTAGGCTGCCGAAATTTTTGTAACGAATTCTTTCTCCCTTCTCATTTTTCAAGATCTATTTTCATGTAAAGTATTTCAAGTTCCTTTTTATTATTTTGGGGTATGATCTATAAATTTATCATACTGATATTTTATGACCATATGATGAGATACCCCATTTTATCTCTTCAATTCAGTATTTTGATGTTTTAAGTGGCGCCGTTAGGCTGCTGAATTTTTTAGTGGTTCTTCACCCTTCTCGTTTTGAAGTTCTACTTTCATGTCAATTATTTCAAGTTCCTTTTTGTTATGTTGGGGTATGATCTCTATATCTATCATAATGTACTCTTATGTTCATATGATGAGAGACCCTATTTGATCTCTTCAATTTAGTTTTTTTGAAGTTTTAAGTGGCGCTGTTAGGCTGCTGAATTTTTAAGTGGTTCTTCACCCTTCTCGTTTTGAAGTTCTACTTTCATGTAAATTATCTCAAGTTCCTTTTTGTTATGTTGGGGTATGATCTCTATATCTATAATACTGGAATCTTATGTTCATATTATGAGAGACCCTATTTGATCTCTTCAATTCAGTTTTTTTGAAGTTTTAAGTGGCGTTGTTAGGCTGCCAAATTTTTAAGTGGTTCTTCACCCTTCTCGTTTTGAAGTTCTACTTTCATGTCAATTCATTCAATTTCCTTTTTGTTATGTTGGGTTATGATATCTATATCTATCATACTGGACTCTTATGTTCATATTATGAGAGACCCTATTTGATCTCATCAATTAATTTTTGTTGAAGTTTAAGTGACATCGTTAAGCTGCCAAATTTTTAAGGGATTCTTTCACCCTTCTCCTTTTCAAAGTTCTAATTCCATGTGAAGTCTTTCAAGTTCCTTTTTTTATTTTGGGGTATGATCTCTATATCTATCATACTAATCATTTATGTTCATATGATGAGAGACCCTATTTGACATCATCAATTCATTTTTGGTTGAAGTTTATGTAACGTTGTTAGGCTGCCGAATTTTCATAAGAGAAATCTTATATTTGTCTTCCTTTAATGTTCTTAATTTCATATGGTATATTTTCAAATTTCATTACCATGTTCTTAAATCCCTTATATTCTGTTCCTCTACTGTTTTATGGGTCATTTATCATTGTTTGACCCATGTCCCCTGTCTTTTCAACGTTTTCTAAAACCTTGTAATGTATCCATTGTGCTGCAGAATTTTCGTCTGAAAATGCCTCTCTCTTTTTCTCAAAATTACTTCATGTTATTAAGTGAATACTCAAAGATCTTATTTATACAGGGTTATTCACATATATACAAAAATTTTCTATTTCAAATTCTGGGATTTACATACATGAGACCCACCTTCGTTTTCTGTGGGTTTTGAAGTGACGTAAAGATCATGTCTTAAAAACAGTTTTTAAAACGTTGTGATTATGAAATGAAACCCATTGTTTTTATTCTATATGGGTTATTTATGAAATTTGTGATGATGATATATGTGGCTCAGATGATAACAGAGACAAATTTAAGGGTGCGCCCTGATACCGCTCCAATGCATTGGGTAATGATGTAACCACTAGAGATTACAATTTTCACGATACCTTGGTGAATAACCTTGGTAATTTTCAAATGACACCTTGGGGATGGACCTTGGTGATATGTTCATGATTGTCTATGTTAAATGATGTAGCCACATCTTAAAGTTATGAAAAATGCTATTTTTATTATGATATGCCACATGATTTTTTTTATCATTCCTTAAAGTTCTTGTTCATGACATAGTTGATGTATCTCAAGTTCACATTTAAATGTTTCCCTTGTTTCCATTACTGGGCCTTCTGCTCACCCTTTCATTTGATGTATGTCCCCAGGTTATGAGATGCAGTAATGAACCTAGGATGAACATGAGGAGAATCCTTTCAAGTGTTTAAGAATAATGTTTTATGTTTTCATGTTTTAAGTTCCTGGTTTCCAAGACACAAAAACTTAAAGATCCTCAGTTTTTTATAATGTAATGAAAGTTTATGTGATAAAAAGGCGGGATGCTATAATGACATCGAAAATATTCTCCAGTGATTTAATCCACCCTTCATCTAGAACAGGGTCAGATGATCCTCTAAATGATGGGGGATGTTGCCTCATGAAATGTTCCACCACTAACATGTTCCTCTGCGGTTGATCTGGCTGATCTCATGCATGGATACCACCACCATTTATCGCTTGAGTCAACTGTTCCATCACTGCAAAAAACTATTCAGTTCCAATCCCGACCATCTCAGGATGCTGATTCGGAAGGTTATTTCCTTCTGAATGCCTTCCTAGTACTGCTTCCCTATTTCCTCTACGGAAAACCATTCTGAACAAACATGTCTTTGATGAAGCAACATGGTAATATTCAAATGCTATATCATTTCAATTTGACCATAAAAAAAATATTTTTGGATAATCATTATAATTATAACTCCAAAAGTTATCTAAACCGACTTCTGATACCAACTATAAGTCCCGAACCTTAAACCTTACTTAATCTTGAGTTATTACAAGATTACACATTGAGGATCTTTTCAGGTTTAGAGTTTTAGAGAATTAGATCATAAAACTTGCATTACATTCCACATTTAAACAAAGTTGTTACATAAAGATAGAATTCATTTTTTCCATAAACAGAAACATATTTAAAATAAAACTTTGATTCTTTCTTGACACTTCCTTGACACTATCATCATATCATGTACGTTTCCCTTGACCTGTGAAAAACATTTCAAAAAAAAAACGTGGGATGAGCATAAAAAGCTCAGTATGGGTTATAAAAATATGGAAAGGAAACATCAGTTCATATATACATAAGAATGAAATCATACATTACCCATAAAACATAATAACTTTAAAATACCTCATAAAATCATGAATAAATCATAGAAATCATAAGACATAAAGGTAACTTGAGGCATTCATAACATTCTTACATAGGGAGTAACCCTCTTGGTTACGTTTGGAATACCCATCACAGTATATTCCCTAAATCTCTTCGGAGAAACCTTAACATTTCACTTTTTCACGTTTCCCAATGCATTGGAGTGCTATATCGGGATCACCCTCCATTAGTTTATCATGGAACCACCCGTCTTCTTAACAATGCCCAAGAACCATAACATAATCGTATCACATAAAACATTCATAAAGTAAACATAACATTTCCACATTTCAATCACAAGATATAAATACAACACATTGATATAATAAAAACATTATGAAAACCATTTTCAATAACAAAATAAAAGAAAAGTAAAACATGGTATTTATTTTTCTTTTAAAAAAAAGGTATGGCTTGTAGAGGAAGCGAAAACTCAAATTATGGTCACGATGGTAGAGAAGTCATTGTCACCGCATACGTACAACAAAAACATTCCCTTTTGTCGTTTTGTAAAACGCTTCGTATAAAAAAATATTCCTTTTGGATAAATGTAAAAGTCAAAGGGGTTTATACACCGTATAAAAGAAAGTTGTGTATAAAAAAATATGCCTCAATGAAAGGATATTGAGACGAAGTCCCATACCTTGGGTTCGACTTGACTCGATCGTTCTTTAATGTCCTGAATAATAAAATTGAGTTAATTTATACTTGCTTAAGAACCTTTTTCAAGGTCGTTATTCCTTTTATATCACTTATTACCATATTATGAACATTATGTAATTATTTAAGTTATTAATGGTCGTTTTGTTGATCAATGGTACCTGAGTCAAAAGTGGACTTATTATATTTACAAGTTATTCACGTAGTCAAATATACATTATCTCAATAATGATATTCATGATGTAGATGCCATATATTTCATATATATCTAGTATATACATGCATTTATAATATTACATAATCATTTAGATGTAATAAATGAAATGCATCGTTCATGGAGACGGTAAGCCGTACGTACGCATGAACGCTACTTTCATTTCTATTTCGTATTCTATGGAATGGAATCATAATTATATAAAGGTATATTATAATTCCAGTATAATATAATATATAACTCCATCCTTTATACATCCCATATATGGTATTAACGAATCAAATCACTTTGAGGGGGCGGTAGTCCACACTTCCTAAAATGAAGATATCATGTATACCCATAATAGAAGCCATAAAGGTATGCCATAAATGAAAAATACATAAGCTTAAGGAAAAAATAAAAATATTATATATCATATATAAATATAGTGACATATTAATGGCCACCTTTGAAGGTGTTAGAAGAATATTGAACAATCATCGTTTCGTGAGGCAGGAATTCGCCATCCACAAAAACAGTATATTCTTTAACCATTAGATGTATGTGTGTGTAAGTGTAGCTCAAATTATTCTTATAACAACATAATAGTATATTTAATATACTGGTTTTGTTAGAAAATAAAAGAATAAAAAGAGTTTAGAGGGTTGGAGAAGAAAAATAAAACAAAAGAACACAAGAGAAAACACTACCTTTAAAACGGGTAACTCTTTTTGATTTGAGCTCAAAGGCACCCTTGTGAAGAGTTCTGCCAAAAGTGAGGCTTCTAGGAGTAATATAGGGATGTGGAGAAACAAAATGAGCAGGGGTTGGCCGAGCCAAAGGCTTTGGAAGTGTGGGAAAGGTGGTAGAGGTGGGGGCCTTTTATAAGAGGAGAGGAGGGGCACTCTTGGAAAGTAAAGAAATGTTACTTTATTTTAAAATGATTTTCGGATTTAAAAGGTCCCACATTGATATAATTCGAGGATAGGGTGATAAGGGTTCGAAATATACCCATACAATAGGTTTTTGACAAGTTTAGGTCTTAGATTTTACATTATCTTTTCATTTTATTTAAATCGTTAAATAATGATGTAATCTCTGCATCATCATGATGTCATAAATAATTTAATTTATTTAATGTCTAAAAATTATAAAAAAACTACTATGATGCAGGAAATATTTTTAGATTTCCAATGAATATTTATAGTCAAAAATTTTACTTGTATAACCCCATTTAGAAATTGTTTTATTAAAACAACTCATGTTTGTGTCATTTTAATTTTAACATTAAATAAAAAGATATTAATTTAATTTTCTACCAAAGTGGCTCCATGGGGTCCCCAAGTTGACCCATGGCTTTTATTGGTCGGCCATGACACATAAAATAAGGGCAGGACATGTTTCTAGGTATTTTTATTTTATTATAATATCATTTTTCCTGAAATTTCACTAATTACCTCTAATTGCGATTAAAAACTTAATAAGTTATTATTCACCAAAAAATTATTTTAATCTCATTGAACCAAATTTTACTTATTAATGACAACCATGTATATCAGATTTTTTAAATTCAAAACATAGAGGTGGTAAAATTTCATTTAAACGAAAAACCCATTTTTTAAGTACCACTTAGTGGTTTCACTATTCATCAAAAATTGAAGTTCTTCAGAAGAATACCAAAACCTCACCCTAAGCTATATTTGTTATTCCGAATTCAAAAATGATTCCTATTTTACAAAACTCAAAATATATTAGTTACATTAATTAATTTAATAATTAATTCCTGCTGTCAGAGAAAATATCATGTTTTTATGAAACAAAAAGTATCAAAAGATTGACACTAGTCCAAGTCCAATTTCAAAGTGAAATTAATTCCAATGTCCACCATTGGATTACATGGTAAAAATATATTCTATTTACACTTTAAAACCAATTAAAAAGATAATCTAACTATATAAATAAATTCGATTAAAAAGTGGTTTTGAATTAAAATACAACACTTTTCACTATTCCTAAAAAAATGAACATTGTCAGAAAAATACCAAAAATTTATCCAAAGTAAATTTTAATGTACCAATAATAAAGAATAAGTTTATTTTGACAAATTTAGCTTATAAAATTGTCAAAATATAGATTTAAAAATGGTTCTCCATCAAAAGGCAGTAAACCAACTTTTAAAAATACTAGAGTATTCTATGATTTAGGTTGGATTTATTCTCATTTTAAGCCTCAAACACACTATCTAATTCATAAATAGACATAGATAAAAATATCTATTATTCATTACTTACTTGGGATGTTACAATGTGAAATTTATTGAAAATCTTAATTCTTTAAGAAAATATGTTGAAAATGTTGGGGAATAAAAACAAAATATTTCCAATGGAAGTGAAAGTGATTAAAAATAGACATATCAGGATTCAATAGAATCATGTGATGAGGGAAAAAAAGATAGAAGAGAAAATTTTAAATTTCATACTTTATAGAAACATGTTTAAACTAAATATATTCTTAAGAATCAGAAATCTCCTACTCAAATAAGAAGAAGGATGAGATTAGAAAATCATATATCACTCATTTAACAAGTTGAACCAGAATAAATTTTAGAAGCATGTGAAAATAATGAATGGGTTTATGTAATTAATGGATATTTGGATCAGATGGAGAAAAATAACACATGGGAACTTTTTCAACATCCTAAAAATATAAAATTCAGTGGAACAAAATGGGTCCATAGAAACAAGTTTAATGAACAAGGAGAAATTTCAAGGAACAAAGAAAGACTTGATTTTAAGGGCTATAAAAAGGTGAAAAAGTGTATTTTGAAGAAAACTTTTCTCTATTTTATTATTTAGAAACTATTAGAATTTTTCTAGTCGTTTTTATACATAAAAATTTAAAACTTTTATTAGATGGATATAAATTAATCTTTTCTAAATTGTGAGATTAATGAAGAAGTTTACATTGGGAAATATTTTTGGTTTCTAATTGATAATTATGGAATAATTTTTTTTAAATTTAATAAATCCCTGTATCTGTTAAAACAAGTTCCATGTGAATGTAATTCAAAACATTACAATTGTTTGAAAAAGTTAATGTTTTCTGAAGGAAATGTGGAAAGAATCTTTAATGAGAAATTAGGTAACTCAAAAACCATAATTGTAATTGTCTATATAGTCAATATGATTTTTTATAGATATGAAGAAACAATTTTAAAACAATTTTTGATGAAATGAAGAAGAAATTTGATATTTCAATGTTGGGAGAATTAAATTTCTTCCTAGGTTTACAAGTTTAAAAAAAGGAAAAATATATTTTTATACCTCATGAAAAGTATGTTAGGGAATTATTGAATAAGTTTCATATGGTATAATATAAAGAAGGTTCTAATCCCATTTTAGTGAGAAAAAAGTTGAGTAAAGATGAAACTAGAAAAAGTGTGAATCAAATTTTTTTTTATAATATGATCGAAAGATTGATACATCTCAGAGCCTCAATAACTAATATTTTTTATACTGGGACTTCGTGTACTAGATATCAAAGTTATCTAAAATAATATCATATTTCATAATTAAAAATAATACCAAGATATCATAAAAAACTTCTTATGGGATAGTGTACAAAATATGTTGGGATATAAACCACTACTGGAAATGTTGGCTATATGAAAAGGCTATACCAATAGTTTGAAAAAATAGTTAGTATATCCTGACCTATCCCAATGATTTGGCCTAACTCTTGGGATATGATGATTATATGAAGCCTATCCCAAAGCTTTTAGAAACAATTGGGATAACTAGTATCTATTCCAATGTTTTTAAAAAACAGTTTGAATAAGTCTTCCATAAATACACACTACAGGTGCCCCTCCCCTCCTACCATTGTGTTCTATTACCAAACACTAGTAGCAGCGGGCATTCCACTTTATTTCCAACCCAAAACATGAAAATATATAATCTCTTATTGATTTAAATTTATTCTTATTCAATATTATATCATTGGGTTCTAAATCATTTAGTTATTCCATTAACCATCCATTTCATTTTTATTTTTGGTCTAAAACACCATGGACTTATCTTCTTTTTTTCATTTGATTTTTTATCATAATTAATATGATAATATTTAAAATATCTTATATTCATTCCATGTTTTTTGGGTTAGTTTTGATCTGTTTTGTTCAGTTTAGGTTCGTTATATTCAGTTTTGGATTTTTTTAATATTATTTTTGTTTCATTTTGTCAAAAATAACTAAAGAATCAATATTATGTCTATAAAACATATATAACATCTAAATAAAATTATATTTAATTTTTAGCAGAGATAAAAAATCCATTTCGATATTTAGTTTTTTAATAACTACACAATCACATTCATATTTAATTTTAAGATTAAGTTAATCAATAATTCCTTAATTTTAAGATTTATATATTTCTAAATTGTTTATCCTACATTGATATTCATTTTCTTAAGGTCAAGGTACTCTCTATCATTGTTCAATATGGAATAAAATATCATTTTATAATACTAAAAACACTTTATAACATATCATAAATTGAATGAATTATTATAGAAATTCTCAACAAATTATGATTTTTATATATTATCATTTAAAAAACATATCTTATTAAAATGCGTAAATCATAGAACTCATCTAATGTCATCTTCATCGAATCATAGCTTAAATAATGGATATAAATGGAATAATGATATTTTGATATTAGAAGTACGACATAAGAATCATTTGATATTAATTTTATATTTAGATTATAAATTCTACATACTTTGTCATTAAACTTTAGAATTATAATATTTTTATAAAGGGATGACATAGATAGTAGTTTAGTTTACTCATGCAAAACATTAAATAATATGCAAACAGATTACTCAAATGTTACACTAATATCTCATTTACATCTTTAAATCAGTCAAATGTAGATGAATCATTGAGTCTAACTAGATCTTTTGAAGGTACCAAATGACTTATATATTTATTCATATGACACAAAAACATCCCCAATATTATCCAAAATTTATCAATCATCATTATTATATATTATAGATTAAAACTAAACCAACCTGGTAAATAAAACTAGAAAGACAAATATTTGAACTAAACAAATCCAAGATGACCCAACTTGAATAGAACCAATTTGTACCAAATTGAACTGCACCATATCAAATAAAAACATACTAAACCAAATAGAACTTGTTTTAACCAAGCCAAATAGAATTCATTTGAACCAAATTAAATAAAACTAATTTGAATCAAACTGAAAAAATTTGAATCTAACTATCCAAAATTGAAACAAAATAAATTGAACCAAACCATGTGAACTTTAACTAATAAAACACAACCCCAACTAAAAAAACTAGACCAAAATATATAATAACCGACCTAACTTAATCTATCTAAAATCAAATTTAAATAAACATAATTAAATCAAATTAACCAAAACAAAACTAAACTGAATAAAATGATCGTGAAAAAGACCAAATTAAAGGGGAGATTCACCAATGCTCATATTTGAAGGTCCTTTATGCCTCATAAATTTATTCCCGAAATTACATATTACTTAAATAACAACCCTATGAATTTATATTACTTAAAAGACATTATTATAATTAAATACTTGACCCTAAATGGATTTGGCACATTATTTTATTCAAAAACACATATATCATCAAAAAATATATAATTAATTAATTTTAAAAAAAGGTTTAATTGGATAATGTGGAGAGACCAAACATATCAAAATCAACATAAAAACATGTATAATACAAAGGGGGTAGGTTTGAAGGACTAATTATCTTATAAGTAAAGAAATTCCCTCTTTATGAACTATATAGTCATTTCTTTTTAGTCCTGTCCAACTGTACTGGTTATTTACCTCACACATAGAGCCCTATATCATACCAATAACTACTAAAAAACTAATTAGAAGATTTATTATAACTAATTTATTTATTTTAAATTTTCCTAAATACTTATTAAGTCACCGAGTGAATGTACTATATATAATATGGTTACATGTAAGTAGTAATCTTTTTTACATTAATTTATTGAATAAGAATAAAATTAGTAAAATTGTGAATATAATAAGAGAACAAATAAAAATTGTAATTATAAACATAATTATTTTAGTATTATGTATATTTATTACCCATTTATATAATTGAATTAAATATCATGGTTTTATATCTATAGTATTTTGTTATATATATAGTATTTTGTTGTCTTTTATATTATGAATCTTGTATATACTAGGATATTAGTTATGGTTTCATATAAAGTAAAAAATTCTCATTCCCTTAAATGTGTTTTTTATTAAAATTCAATATTATTTAATTTATTTTACAACAGAAAATATTTTTTTTTGAAAAATTCATTTATTTTGGAAGTATGAAACTAAAAAAAATATAAAGCTTTAAAAATAAGTTAGAGATAATTTTAGATTTTCATTTAACAATGCTTTAGATAGTGGTCTCATACATTTCCCATGTTCTAATTGTGTTGGAAGACCCTGGTTGAGTTGTGAAGAAGTTAGCTACTATATAACCAAATATGGTTTAAAAAACAACTATGTGTGGTTTCATAATTGGGAGAAAATTCAATATGAAAATGTTCATGATCTAAATGAGAGAACTGGATTGGATAATTTATTAGATGACTGATTTATATTTATTCATCATAATGAGAATAAATGGATACTGACCTAAGAAAAATTTGATACAAGCACACATAATTCATGTAATAACAATGATGATGTTTACAGACTTAACAAATTGAATGATGATACCATGACTCTAGTATACCAGTAATGTGGTAAAACGACAAAGCTAGAAGTTTTAATTTGAATGATTTATTGGAAAACCATGTATGGGATTTATAATACTTCCATCAATTAAATTACTAACTTTTTTAAGTAATTATATATATATGATGTAGATATTCCCTCAAACCACTATATGGGATGGAATTTAGTTGTGGAACTTTGATTTTCAAAAAACAAAACTCATGCATTCATGAAATATTATATCTTATTATAGGAGGAATCTGTTAAATGAAATTACTGTTTAAAATGTGGCACATCTCGATGGGAGCTAAATGATGATGGAACACCATCTTGTGTACTCTATAATTTAATGTGGAACTTTTCATTGATTCTAGGAATCTATAATGTTTTCATGTATGATTTAATACTAATAAAAATGTGATGGAATTATACCAAGAAAAATAAAGATAATGATGAGTTGGTTCATCCTGTAGATGAATTTTTATGGTAGACATCCAATTCTCAATATATTGATTTCATAAATAACATGTATAATGTAAGGGTGGATCTATAATGTGATAGTTTAAATATATTTTTGAATATGCATAAATCGCACAACACATGACCAGTTTTCATACCCATTTATATCCTTCCTCCACAGATGTATTTGAAAAATCATTCACTTTCATGAGTATACTCATATCAAGAAATTTTTATCCTAGAAATGATATATTTGTATTCATTAAACCATTAATAAAATATTTGAAACATATTTGTAATGTGGGTGTGTGCACATATGATGCATGTTCGAAAGACATATTTCAGATGTGTACTGTGCTTATGTGGATGATCAATGATTTTTCAACTTATGCAATGATGTATGGATGAATTATTAAGTTAAAAAAATCCTGTCATGTTTTTATGAAGGATACACAATCTATAATACTTAAATATCGTCATAGTTTTAATTTTACGGGACATCGACGATTCTTTCCAACAGATCATCTGTATAGGAATAATCATTAAAGCTTTGAAAATACTATAAGGACCAATAATCCATCATAGCATATTCCTCGAACTGTTGTTCTTAATTAATTGAAATATAATTACCCAAGCCTAAAATATATTAAAATTACATATTTTTATATGAATATTCATTAAATTTTACAAATTCATAATGGAGGACCATAATAGTTTAATTCCTTTGTAATCTTGGAATACATTCTTCTAACTTGTGAAAGCTATTCAACATATCCCACAAAGATAATCACATTTAGTACTCCTAATTAAATTAATTGTTTATAAACTGAGGAATGGAAGCATAAGAAAGGGTGATATTAGATGCTCAATATGGGTAAGAAAACAATAGATGAACATATGAATGAAAAAAAACACGTGAATAACTTCTGAATATCAAAATATTGAGTCATGAAATAAATCATAATAGTTCATAAGGAATAAATCATAATGGAACATTAACCATGATAACATATATTTGGTATAAAACATGAATTTGTGGAAAACACATAACCATATAAAATAATTTCCATTTTATCGAAGGCTCATATCCAAGACCATCATAGCGGACAAAGTCCATTACTGAACCGAGTTCACTCTTCATTCCAACCCTGTATTATAGAACCTGATATACTTTCTGTTCTAGTAATGTCTATATGATGAGATATAAATGTTTACCCAATTAATTGTAGGTAGATATAGGTCCCACCCATCAAATAATGAAATCATTTTTACATGTTCCACAAAAAACACAAACTATACATCATAACATAACACAAAGTACAATAAAATGGGTTTCATAAACATAATTTCATCATAATCAATATAAAATAACTATATTTTATAAATATAATAACAACATAAACACAATAAAATAAGTGCAACAATAAATATAGAAACATAACCCTATGTTATCTTATATGGAAATTAATTTTCATATAATACTTGAAATTAATTATTGAGGAAAATATCCTTTCTTAGTCAAAAAAATTTATTTTCTCAAAATGGTATGAAATTTTAAAATAAATAAATTTAATTGGAAACAAAATTGAAATAATTTAAAGGAATATTCAGGTAAAAAATGTTTTATAAAAGCATAATAATCCATTCATGTTGTATAAGTTAAAAAAAATTATCATCATACTTTTGTTGGAGAAGTAAAAAAGTACCTCATATGGTAAATGAAAGAAAGGTTACTTCAAAACAATGTTATAAAAGGTAAAAATGGGTAAAAATGAATTTAAAAATACATATAAGAATAATAAATATTTTATGAAAACAATTTTCTAAATCATGGACATGGATGATAAATATACCCCCAGTAAATAATTCATTTTAAATAATCTCACATAAACATTATATTGCAAAATTATTCATTACCTAAGGTATGATATCTTTTGTATGTATCCAAACATCCTGTATAATAATTTAAATAGTGTTATTGAATTATTATGTAATCAAAATCATTTTTATGATATCATATATGACAATATTATCTTCTGTTTGTGAGTAACATTTCAATGTCACTTGTTATTCAGATATTAACTGCTTTATGTTCATATGCAAGTTTTTTCAGACAAGTTCATGTTCTGATTCTTAGGTTATAGTTATTGAATTTAAACAATTATATTAGTATAATATATATAATATTTATTCATTCCATTATCATATATAATATTGGTTCAATGATGATCATTTAGAATGAATCACAGTTCATTGTGGAGACGGTAGGCCGTCCGTACGCACGAACGACAATATAATTCACTTAATGGTTAAACGGTATAGAATTGTATGGTATATTAATTATAAAGAATAATTACCATGTTATATTTATTATTTAGATCCATTATACTCATCATTATACCCATCCAAATTATGTATTTTTGAATAACAAATTACACCACGGTGTGGAGATGATAAGTCGTATGTACACACACAAGGTGATATTATTATTCATAGAATGTATAAAATGAGGTATAAGGTTGTCCCATAACTATAATAACATCTTAGAATGTATAATATACCAGATTTATTACTTTATTATGGAAACAACATATGTAGAGTAAGTAGAAGAAGAAAAGAATTTTGAAAGAGGTTATAAAACAATTACCTCTTTTTCAAGAATTTTTTTTTGAATTGCAGAAAAGGTCTTCTTAGAATGGCTTTTTACCCAAAGTGTAGTCTCTAGGATTAAATTAGGAATGTTGGGATCTTATTTGAGTAGAATTTGTCTGACCCAAGGGGATTTATAGGTGTGATTATGTGTGTAGATGTTGTAGAATTTTATAGGAGCGAGGATGGGCACTTTAGGAAAGTCTTTAAATATTATTTTATTATAAATTGATTTTAAAATTATAATAGCTCCAAAGATATATATTTTTTAGATAAGATTATTATGGGTATAAATAATCTCAACCAATATGTTTTAGACATGTTTAGTTTACAAATTTAACCTCATATTTTCTCTTTAACCCTCAGTTAAATAAATTAACTCTTTCCATGTCTTCTTGTATTTTTATACTATAAGGTCAATATAATTACTATAAAATGCCCGGACAACCTAAAGTAGATAATTAATGAAATTTTTAACCCAATATAAGTCAGTTTGAAGAATACAATATTTTTATGACTATTATATCATTTACCATGTATTCTTGTATTTTTAAACTCTATGTTATATTTCCCTTTACTTTAAATTGATTATTATAACATGCCATTTTCACTCCCAAGTGGCTCCCAAAGGCCATATGAGAATACTAAGTGTTTTATTGGTCTCCCATAAATCGTAAAATAGGATTATGATAAGTTTTAGGGTATTTTTATGTTATTATAATATTATTTTTACCCTTATTTACCTAATTTACCCTTTAACCGTGGTGAATAACAAATAATTACTAAAGATACTATTCATAATGTCAAAAAATAAAAAAGTACCTATTTACATAATTTGGAACTTATGATTACAAATATGGAATCTATTTTTCCAATTTCAAAACACAGAAGTTTCATTAATTAATTTAAAATTAATTTCTGTTATCAAAACCAGAAGGTAGGTTTTTAAGAAGTTAAAACTATCTAAAGATTGACATGTGTTTTTTTTCAAATTTATATTTTAAGTTACTTCAAATTACCAAAATTGGATTAAATGATAAAAACATAGTCAAATTACACTTTAGAATCAATTAAAAAATAATATAACTATAGAATAAATTAGACTAAAAGGATGTTTTGAATTAAAATACAGTATTTTTCACTATTCATTAAAATATCAATTTCATCAGAAAAATAGAAAAATTTTAACCAAGGTAAATTCTGATATCCCACTTCCAACTAAGAATTTTATTATGTGAAATATAACTTATAAAATTGTCAAAAATATAGATTTAAAAATGGTTCTCCATCAAAAGGCAGTAAAATTGCATTTTTTTGAAAAATACTTCTTTTATCTAAAAAATTGATTTTTTTATTATATCATATCTAGAAAACATGAATTTAAAAAATTAAATTGATTATATTTCATATATATTTCACTAATAAAATCCTTAAAGAGTGATTTTATTATTTAATACACTCAATTATATTCATTTAAATAGTTTTCTAGAAGGAATTTAATACTATTCATAACTGCCATTATAATGACTAGGTTGTAATATTTAGTTATCACTTATAATCGGTCTTGCGTAAAATGAATTATTTCAAAAAAAATTAAATTGTGTAAAAAACAAGCTAAGAATAGTGTTGTGTATACTGAAATCTAATACGATGTTGCATATAGCACAAGCTAATCTTGGTGTAGCATACAACATATGACATCAAAGAAAATAAAAAGAATCTATCTCATAAATTCTCAGGGTGTTACATTAAATATTTTAGTTTTTCATTTAGGAAGGGTAAGATGAAATTTTTAAATGGGAAAAATGTTTCCACTAAAACTAGTTACAATTGGAATAAGAGAAGTATCTTTTTTGAGTTTCTTTATTTGTTAACAAATTTTTTATGTCATTGCTTAGACACAATGCACATTGAAAAGAATATATGTGAAAAGTTGCTTTCAATTATTCTAAGTTTCATGTTAAAGAATAAATATTATTGAAAATATCAGTGTGACTTGGTGGATTGGGGCATTAGACTATAATTTCATACTCTCTACATTAGTGAAAATAAATGGAACATTCCATGTTCTTCTAATATGATGACACCCATAGAAAAAATCAATTTCTTGAAGTACTTGAGATTATTAATGTTCTTGATGTCTATTTAAGAAAAATATTAAAATGGTTCAACATAAGAGATTTGAATAATAAATATTTTAAGACTCTTGATTATTACAACCTTTTACATGAGTTTATTTCAATAAAAATATGTCATCTTCTATCCAATAATGTAAGGGTGTTAGTTTTTCGGTTTTTACATTTTTATAGATATCTTTGTGATAATAATTTTTCAAATTCTTTGTTGTAAAAAATGTTTCTATAGGGACCATTAATTTTGTGTGAGTTATAGAAAATATTTCCTCCAAAATTTTTCACATGCATGATGCATCTAATTGTCCATATTACAATATAAATACTTCTCAGAGGAACTATTTATTTTTATTGGATGTATACAACTGAATGAAATATGAACACAGTGAAGTCTTATTTCCATAGTAGGAATCATCCCAAATATTTTATCATGATAGGTTATTTGGCTCAAGAATGTATGGGTTTCAATTTAATGTATTTTATGGATCTGACTACGAGATAGATTAGAGAAATGATAAATAAATAATAGTAGAATGAGAAAATTGAACCCAATTTTCCATAACTTCCCCAAATAGGTGGAATTCATGTATCATATGCATTAAACACATTATACCTTGAATAGTGGGAGATGTCACATCACACAGTTTTTTTTAACTTCGATTTGTTTGATCACCACATCAAGTAAGTAAATTGAACATGTGTATCTTATATCATCTCATGTAATTTTACAAATATATTAATTTTTTTGTATTTTTTCCTTATAGGGAACATAAAAAAATGATAAATAGAAAGAATTATTATTTATCATTGACAACGAGAGAGACATTTAATATTAATGTGTTTTCTTCTTGGTTGAAATTGAAGGTAGAAATATTACTATAAAATATTAATAAAATAAATATTTAATTGAGTTTAATATTCATTTTTAATTTAGGTATTTAGTTTTCCTACCAAATCTGTATCTGAGGAAATAGGATCTTTGGATTTTGGTCCTAATTCTGTGGTTCATGAATGAAAATCAATTGTGATTAAGGGGTACAAATTTATTATCACAAAATGTGAAATGGACCTGAGAAAAAAACTTGATGGTGTTATGGTAACTATAAACAAAATGTTATGCCAGTGTATTGTAAAGTAGACCGTGATTTGAAAATGCGTCTTATTATATAGTTATTGAGAAAATACTAATATTGGATTATTACACTCATTGTAGAGTCACTATGTTGAAATGATTTTTTATTTGATGATTTGTAATGGTACATTTATTGATGATTTTCGTTTTCATGTTATTGACAAGACTCTCACTATTTCTTTGGATGAACCATATATATTAGCATCAATGGAGAAACAAGTTTTTTTGTGAAATATTATATTTGAAAATAATTTATTGTCATTATTTAAGTAATCTGAAGACATATTTTAGATGATAGTGATGGTGGAATCAACACCATTCCGACTCCCATTATTAATGATCCATTTATTACCTATGATGACTCTAATAGTTAATTTTTTAAAGCTGATTGTGAACCTGAAGTTGTGGTGGGAAATATATCGAATCATATATATGTATTCTTTGTTTATTGGTTTTATCTTGAGATGGTTTGTTAAGGTTGGTACATTTCAAATTTCATTACAATTTATTACAAATATTTTCCATCCAACATGACGTTCAGGTCCATTTTAAATATTTACTAGTTTCAGTTTTCTTTGATTTGAATTTTATAATATTTAATTGAACTATATTCAATACAACCAAACAAAAAAAACTAAAACAATTAAATTTTAACAAAAAAAGCTGAATTGAATTGGACATTTTGAACTAATTAATTTGAAAATTAAAACCAGGGAAAATAATGAACTTATAAAAAATGGGAAAAAAACTAACCTAAAATATGAACCTAATGACCTAAGACAAATAAAAATGAAAAAATTACCTAATAAGTTAAACAAAATGACCCAAATGACCTAATACAAATAAAAATGGAAAAAATGACCTAATAAATTGACCAAAATGAACCAAACGACCTAACCAAAATAAGATTGAATTGAATTGAAAATATAATAAAACTATATCATACCCATGATGAACATGGAAATTTTAATGTTTTGATTTTTCTAAAACATGTATTTTATGTTTTTATATTCTTCCCACTAATTATAAAATGTTTTCGTTAAATAACTATGTGTCTTATATTTTGTTTGATAATTGGAATTCATTAATTAAGTCAGGTCTCATCTTCATTCTTGTTTTTCTTACACATTAGTTATCGATTTATAAGTAATTCCATATTTTTCTTCAAATGAAGATAATGAAAAAATTGAGGATATATAAATAAAAAGGAAGAAAAACAATAATCATGGAATGAGAGAGACGAAAATCCTTCCTTTGGTGCTTGTTGGGAGTATATTATTCCAAATATATATAGCAGTAACATATAATGCGATGTTGTTAATTTTTTTTAAAATTTTAATCAGGATCCACCACCTATGAAATAGTTATTCTCTAACTATCCAAGTAGTTTCAATGATCCGGATGATGATATAGGGGGTGGGGGTACTAGAGTTATTCACTCCACTCGGTAAACCTGATAACACCCTGTCTCACCCCCTAACATACCATATACCACACCTTCTAATCCCATAGTGTCATTAGAGACACCTAATATATTTAGGATGGTTATGTTTTTACTACCATTTACATATGATCCTCATTTATAATATTTACCTTATCTAGAAATGGTTCATACTGCGCATCCATATTATAAATTTCCATATACATTTATTCCATCTTCTTTTACTTCTAGTTCCTTCTATTTGATCTTCAACATTATTGCTTCTTTGAATTATATTCCAACACATTCTAATCCCCTGAAGCATACGTTGGGTCCCAATTTATCTATACAAGTTTATGTTTCTTCATATTTTGTGGATCTAGTGGAACCCAACGATCAGACCACGTTTGGTATAGTTATAAAACCCCATTAATTTTTTTTACCAAAACATATTTTCATTATAAGATATATTGATATAATATATTATATTCTTTAATAGTTGGATCTTTCAATAGGTGACATGGGGATACACACATGTGTGTGGTGTGGAACTATTTCATAAAGTAGATGGTGGAGTACAACAAGGACAACCAAATGATTGGAAGAAAAGGGAAAGAATGTTAGAGTTTTTTTGGAAATTATTGAAAAATAATCTGTAATCATTATCATTAGGCCACTCTACTGGAAACATATACCATATAAAGTAGAGGATAATTATTGGTAGAAAATATGGGAGGAAAATTCATTGGATTTATTGTTATATTATTAGTGTATTTATATGAATTAGTATTTTGGTTCCAATATTGTTTTTATTTTATTTATAACGAGGCTGCAAGGACACCATGAATAATGGAAATAGATGAGATGTGAAGTGTATATAAGCATGTGTTTTATAGTGGATAACATGATATAGTTAGTATAAATTTAGAGGCCACACCTATCATGAATGACTATCCTGTATAATATTAATGGGAAATTATTATTTATTATATGAGTATTGAGTTTATGGTATCTTAAAAAATTGATGTTTTTGAATAAATATTACCATGATTTTCCTTAATAAATTTATATTTTAATTTAATTTTTTAGGAAGATTCAAGATAGAATACGAAATCAAGGATTACATGAAATACCTCCACACTTTAGGGCGGACTATAATGTTAGGCTATGAGAGGAAGAAGGTACATCACCCATTTATAAATTTTTTAGGACTTGCACTTTATTTTGTTTTATCCATATTTCATTTCATTTGTAATTGGGATAGATAAATGTTTATGTATTATTTACTTTATTATTGTATATATTTCTTGTGTACTAAAATATACAGATTAGAATTGTTATGTTTGTGAGCATGTCGTGAACTTTTAAAACCACTAATCATTTTATTAAATGACCATTATTTTAATTTGGAATAAAACTATTAGGATTGAGTGAATTGTCTTATATCTTTTTTGGGATCATTTTGATTTCTATAGAGGTCTCCAACCCATGTGACATATACTTGGAATGAATTATTTTATATTTATGTTAGAGTTTTCTTCTCTAGATTTTTCTTAAACTTATTTCCTTTTAGAGGACATATTTCCCATAAAAAATGTTCTAGAAAATCCTCAAGAGTCTATAAAATATTTTAAATTAAACAAAAATCTCATTTCTATGTTCCCAAGTATTCAATAGTTCCAACAGTAACCACAAAATGAAAAATTAACTTTGAAAAAAAATTATCCTAATTTTATTATATTATATTCTTTAATCCCATAACAATCAATTTTGAATTCTTCTTGAAAACCAAAATTTATAAAGCCTCATAACACATTACTCTTAATAAAATATTAATTTCTAGTATTTTTAGCTAATTTTTTTTATCATTTTTTATCATTAAAATACGTGATCCTTGAATTTTCATATTTTTTAGGAACATTTTCCCCATATTATTTACTTTCACTACTTATAAATTTGAATCATAGTTTTCACCAATAATTCTGGAAAATTTTTATCTATTAAATGTTATATTTTTTTACTACTTAAATATAATCAATCCTCGATAATTTAAATCGATATTCATGAATTTGTTTTTGCAGAATTCAAAGTATACCCTAAAAAGGAGTTCAAAGATGAAAGAAGGACTACATAAACTTACTGGAATTATTTATCAAGAGTTATAGTATATTTTATTCCCTAATAAACTTTATGCATAGAGGAACATGGATGTTTTACACTATTAGTGATTGAGACATGATATATATTCATATTTTTATAGTTTGATAATCATATATTTTTGAGTTTCATAAGTAAAAAAATAAGTTTTAAATTGTATTTATAATTCATCTACCATATGTTTCTATTTTTAGCTTCATTTAGAATTAATATTATTAGATTTTAGTAATGAAATTAATTATTAGTAACTTAATTTGAATTATGGTTTTATATATTCAATGTCATTATAGAGGGAGGTTTTTAATATTGAAGGATGTGTTCCATAAGAAAAATTGTTTTTCTTGACTAGAAAGAAAAAAGATGGAAGCACGTTTAACGAACCAATATAGTAGCATATTTTAAGTTTTAATTTCTTGATTTAAAATTTTAATATATATTATGTAGCTTAATAATCCATTTATATTTGTAGTAATATAAATTTGAGTCCCTTGATTAGCACGAAATAGAAAAATTTGGGCCAAATGATCAATTACATCAGGTTTTGGGAGAACAAAACCATGGAAGAATACATTGTCAAAAAAGGAAGATTATTGTCCCAATGAGGTATTGAACCACATTGGGTGATAGTTCTGGTAGAAAAAAGTTGTTAAAATTTAATGAATAGGCATCAAATGATTTAGGAAAGGAAAAAAAGACTTAAAAATGCTCATATAAGAGTGTGAAAAAAATCAAAGGGTGAATGATGAATTTATGAAATTTATGGAAGTATTATGTCCATCACATCCACTAGATACCATTGCATCTTGTGATTCATATATCTTGGTGATGCGTACATTATATAGTATACTGGTAAGTAGTCGTTGTTGTGGTTGGGATGATGATGTTCATAATGATGCCAATGTAGATGGTGAGGATGATTGTGAGGACGATAATAAGGATGATAGTGAGGATGAAGGCAAGGATGATAATGAGGATGAGGGTGAGGATGTGGGTAAGGATAATGGAGAGGATGAAAGATATGATAATTATGATCAAGAGGGATAAATTGATCCTTTACATTTTGACAAATATTTATTACATTTGATGTTTTGATGATTAGTTCTAAATGAATATATGTGATGTTTTGAATGCATGTTTTAATTGGTTGAATTCATTAATTGTTTTCTTGTGTTATCATTATTTGTACATTTTTTGTGTTTTTTATAGGTAATTGACCAAGTTTAGGTGATGGAGTGGTTTCTGGTGGCTATTTGAGTAGGTTTTGGTGGCTATTTGAGAAGGTTTTAGTGGTTGTTGCAAGTTCTGTGGGTAGGGTGGGGGTGCTGTAGGTCTGGGGCTTGGGGGGTATATAAAAATAGTTTTAAAACCATTAGTATAGTCCTATAACAATAATTTACTTGGAAATGTTGGTAAAGAACTATTCCAAATGGTTCAAAACTATTTATATACACCTATTCTAATGGTTCCAGGTGTTTTTATAGACTTATCTCAATTTTTTGAATCATTGGAAAAAGTATATACCAATGGTTCCAAGTTAAATATTTGTATAACCAAAATTATATAGAACCTATACTAATGGTTCACTAAAAACCGTTGGTATAGGCTTTTCTCAACAACCTTATACCCAAAAGTTTGTTGAACCATTGGTATAGGATATATCAATAGTTCTACAGCCTATACCAATGGTATTGAACCATTATTATAAGGTAAATGATAGCAGTGAACTTTCACGATTATAGTAATTATTATTGGAATGAAAATTGAAATGATAGAAAATAAAATTCACGAGGAACATTTTTCTTGGGTGAATTTTGTGTGATTTTTCATAGTAAGAACTAAAGTTCAATAACTTTGAGTATAATAGAATCAAAATTTATTATAACTATAAAGGAATGTACTCAAATGTTTTGGATGAATGTTTAGTTGGAATATTTTAGGGATGAAGTTTGCAAACCATAGAAGATATTTTATCATAATAAGAGTGCAATTGATCTTTTAAAAATAATTTCCAACACTCAAGATAAAAACACATTGATATTATGTTTCACTTAATAAAATAGAATTTTTATAAGGGATATGTTTTGGTGGAATATATTTCAGTGAAATATCAAATTGAAAATATTTCCACAAAAGAAATACGTATAGAACAATATGTGGAATTGAGGTTATAACTTCATGTTTATCCTCCACCAAAGACTTCCTAAAAAACATATAGACATTCCCCATGATTTTTATTATATTGAAATAGGGGAGAATAGTAAGAATATATCATATAATGGGGAAATAAGTACTTTCATTTCTTAAATGGATCTGAAGGTTTGGTTATTATAAAATTGGGGAGAGATGGAAATTTTTTATAAAATGATAAAATTAAGGGGAGTTTTATCTTTATATGGAAGAATATATTTTTTTCTATGAGTGTTCAAATTCCTTAAACAATATTAATTTCTCTAGAAGTGTGGTGTCGGGACATAGTCTTTTGATAAATGATTTTTTTGGTAAATGATCAAAAATTGAGTTGTGAAAAATTATGAGTATTGAAAAATATTGACGCGTTGAAATTTTTTTAAAGATTGTTTCTGAAAAATCCAAAGGGGGAGATTGAATATCCTTTTTGATGTTTTTTAACAATGTTTTTTTGTTGGAAACTAACATTTTTTTTATATATATTGTTTTTATAAATCAGGTAAAAGAAGTGTTTCTAGATGTTAATAACTTGTTTATTGAAAAATTTCTAGAAATTAGGAAGTTGTTATTAATGGTTGAAGATAAGATGATCCATTAGATGATCCATTGAACATATATAATTAGATTAAGATCTTGGAGGACTACTGCCACTGGAGTGGACAATGTATCAACTGGAACAAGAGCACCTTTTTTATCACAAGTCAATGCTTAGACTCCCGGAGTGAATCACTTAGAAACCGGTTGAACATGAAGCAGGGCTCTTTCCCGATGACCTACCTTAGTGACCCCATGTCACCGAGAAGGCCGCGGGTCCATCATTTCCACCACATTTCTGCTTGCATTACTGGCTGTGTCACCAAATGGAAAAGCAAGATCTTGTCATTTAGAGGTAGGATCACGCTGGTTAATAGAATCCTCTCTTCAATTCCATTCCATGACCTCTCTGTAGTTAATGTTCCCAAGGGTGTTCATTGAAGCATTGACAGGGTGTTGGTCTCTTTTATTTGGGACGCGCATTCAGATGGAAAGCGTCATTGGGATTCCTAGGAGATACTCTCTGAGATGGTTGAGGAGGGAGGCATCAACGTGAGGAGCATCTTGGATACCCTGCATTCCATGCATGCTAAGCTTTCCTGGGATGTGATTTAAGGTCACTCACAGTGGGGCGGGTTCATGGATGCAAAGCAGAGTGAGGGGTACTAGGCTAGCCATGCAGCCTATGTCTGGTCCATCATCACTCCTTTGATTGAATCCCTTATTCCGCACTCCGGATGGATCATGGGGAGAGGGGATATTTCTTTCTGGCACCATGACTGGTGAGGGTTGTGTCTTGGCTTCCCAGTCTATCCTGTTACCGACATTTCCTTCTGGCAGGCTATGATGTTCCTACTTTTGTTGCAGCAGTTCTGAACAGGGAGCAGTGTGATGTCTTTGACCTTATTAATATCAACGATGAGTAGGAAAAATGTGTCTTCACCGCTTCTATCTTGGGTGTGTTTTCAATGAAGGATTTCCGTAGGGTCTGCACAACCTCAGTCCCGACCGATGTGTGGGGACGAACCCTATGGCGAAAAGAAATCCTGGAAAAAATACAATTTCTTGGTTTGGAGGATCTGGAATCGAGCAATTTCCACTGATGACAACGTGAATAGGATGGAAATCCATTTGGCATCGCACGGATATTTTTGTAGGTAGAACTTGGAGGAAACTGTGGATCATCTTTTGTTCTTGGGTGACAAGGCCACTGCTATCTGTTCGGCCTTTGGTGAGTTTACATGTTATGCTGTAAGAGACCAGGAGTAGGCCCCCTTCCTTGATCGTTGGTTCCATGGTGTGGATGGCCAGAGCCTAGAGTGGAAGGCCTGCATGTTGGTGTTGGAAGTAGGTTCCTGGTGCATCTGGATTGCACGGAATAAGGTTGTTTTCGAGGGGGCCACCTGTTATCCAAGGGCAGCGGTGGCAAGGGTTAAATTCTTGCTGGTGGACCTGCTCAGGATGAGTAAAGGTTGGCAGGATGCACCCACCACGAGGCTTGTTGTAGGACAGAATCACTCTATTTTCCCCACTGGCATGGGAAGGAAGGTGCATTGGGTTATATGGCTCCCCCACAACTCGGGCCCCAAGCTAAACACTGACGGCTCGTGTATGATAGGAAACATGAGGGGGGTGGTGTGATCCGAGACATGAAGGGTGTGGTCTTGGATTCTTTTGCGGCCAAATTTTTCATAGTGATTCATTAGAGGCTGAGGCTTTTGCGATGCTTTCCGGCCTGTAGTTATCCAAGAGGAGTAACATCTCCCTCAGTATAGTGGAAACTGACTCCATCATCATTTACAACACTCTATCAGGTAAGATCTCCTCCCCATGGTCCATTGATTAAATTATTAGGAAATGAATATACCTTATGGATCCCAACACCGACATTCTCCATACTTGGAACGAGGTTAATAAGGTTGCAGAATATCTTTCATCCTTGTCAACCGATGGGGAGAGTTTCATTTGCTCACCAGATATTGTATTGATGTATTCTGAGGGGGAGCATCTTGATAGAGGGGATGCTCTTGGGCTACACCATTTTAGATCCCCTTAGCTTCTTGTATCCTGGATCCTTGGAACTTTGGTTCCCCAGATTTCTCCATTTGTTACTCTTTTTTCTTTTTATTAAATAAATAAATGATGATGATGATGATGATGATAAAATAAGTTAGAAGATGATTTTCTATTCATTCAAGTTATTAAAAAATCATGAATAAGGCCTTATTAAATCTTCTATTTGTAAAGGAAAGAGATGCTTCTTGTTATATAAATTTAAAATTTGAAGTTTTTTGGATAAAGATCATTGCATCTAGAAGAACCTAATGCAGAAGTTTTCAAAAGTCTAGCAGTATAAAGTTGATAAAGTTTGAGAGTTTTTAATGTTTTTTATTAGATGAGATACATACACCATTCCCTCAAATTATATGAAGATATTGATTCCTCAGAAAGAGATTTATTAAAAAAATTAAATATGATCTATTGAGGAAATGAAATTAATGAAGAAATTAGTATTTTTAAATATGATAAAAGACAAAAGAGGATATATTATTTTCTATCAACCCAAAATATTAATAAGTTTAAATTTGTTTCACCATTGATGTTGACCATATATGTGAGTTGTTTGGAGAGTCTGCATTTCTTATCAGACAGATCTAATTGAAATAAATATAATTACTGATTGGATAAAGTGAATTTACAACCCAAGGAATCATGCACTAATCCAATGAATGATATTATGAAACTGATCTAATATATTAGGTGATGAAACTGATCAACTATTTAAGAATTTTACACTGATAAGTCATCTGTTATAGAGTTCCATCCTGCACCATTTTATTTATCATATGAAAAGAGTTTTTGTAAACTCATGAAGAAATAAGTAGAACAGTTTAAATAATTTGGTCAAATAAAATGTTAAAAATGTTGAAGTTGTTTCTGGATAGTCATCACAAGTTTCTAAATTCTTTAGAAGTTACAAAACTATTGTTGACCAGTTTTACTGGCTCGAAGAATTAGATCAAGAAATAAGCTATTTTACTTATTTCAATGGGTCAAGAGGAAAAAATGTCTTGTTTTTTAATTTGGTAAAATTAATCAAAATGAGGAATAGATATTCTTACAAAGATTTTTCAGACATGAAATTTTTAGATAGAGCATTTAAAAAGGGTGATCATATTGCTGAGTGTGTTTCAAATGGGTCAAGGGGATCATATAGATGAATCATTTTCTAGATCACCATTTTTGAAAAGGATTTTTTGTTATTTTAAATGGTTTTGTTTATTATTTAAATATAGGAAATTTAATAAGAGTATTGAGGAATAAAAACATTTTGATAAGAAACTAGAAGGAATGAGAAGGTTTGAAATAGTCAAAATAAAGTTTAAATGTCTAATAAATTTTGGATTATGAATTTGAGTGATCTGATAAATAACTTCAGTTTCCCACCTTTACTATTTATGGAGAACCTATAAATAGAGGTGAAAAGTACAATTAATCATAACACTATTCACCCTTACATAATTTTTTTACTCTACATAATTGGTGCATAAGTGAGTAGGCCAACCAATGTTGTTTCATGATATAGAAGTGGTTTTAGATTGAGTGTTTTGATCATATGATTTGATATATTATAGTTATCATTATTGAAGGGAGATAACGAGAATGAGGAAACTAGTTTGATTCTTAAGAAGTTATTTGGTAAGCGAAGATTAAGAAAATGGCTATCAGTATGAGGATATCAGACGAAGGTCAATCAGATGCTCAAAAATCGGACATAAGAAGATATGATTGAGATTCTAGAAAGGCCTTTGGTGGAGGAGTTTGAACAAAGTTATATATTTTTTGGTGGCCCAAATATTTTAAGAAAAATTTTGTAAACTAACACAAGTCAGTATAATCATTCATATTAGGAGTTATATGTTTTCTAAAGGGAGTTGACACAAATTGTACTTACTTATTCATAACAGTTAATATCTATAATCCCATGAGAGTGGAAACGACAAGGATGTAGGTTCTCACACTGAGGATAAACCTTGTAAATTTTGTGTTCCATGTTTAATTTTATACTTATACATGAATTTAGTTTTCTAAATGTTTATGGGTAATAAAATCTAAAACGTTGTAGGGGTTAAGTTTCTCAAAGTTGAATTTTCTGAAAGGAAAAAAATTGATTCACCCACTTATTTATTATTTTTAGATCCATTGGAACTTTAGATATCATATAATGTAGTCCTATAAATATTTACCTCTAAAAATTTCCTTTTAAATCATGAAAATATTTCTTAAGAAATCCTGCTTCACCATTTTTCTAAAATGTTTTCCTGAATTTGGTAGATTTAACTATACCTCTTTCTCTCAAGTTATATTCCTATAGTGTGTGAATTTTATAATGATATACCCCCTTCCCTATCTGAATTCAATTATTTTATAGAATGTTCATGAATCTCCATTATCTATATATCTATTTTAATAATATTTTTCAAAGAATCCTCAAATATAAAGTCTTTTTTCAGATATATTTTCTCACTATTATTACTATTGTATACCATGTCTCAAAAAATGAGGAAAGAACACTATATTATAAACATAATACAAGAAATTAACCTTTATAGACCCAGTCTATCTTTTTATGAAGATAAAATCATTCAAATCATCTATTTCAACCCTTTTTTTCTATATCCTCAGATTGAACAACTGTCACATCAAAAACACTTTTTTGAGTGCTGTAAGATTCTTGTACAAATATATTAAGACTCCCACCAACTCTACTATAGTAATCATCCCCCAAATGTTTAGATCCAAATTTCATACTATTTAAATCCTCACCAAACCAAAATACTTATTTTTAATCCTTTAACATTCTTATTTTTTTATCGATTTATGTACCTTCAATGAATCTTTATGTCCCTTTTGGATAATTTAGTACTCAACTGTATCCACCATAAGCCAAAATCTACTTCATAAAATTTGTATACCCATACCATTCTCTCTTTTGACGTCATCCTTATGAAAATATTAACTATCATGTCAATAAAAAAATTTATAATTAAGAGTGAATATTACCTAATCTATTTATGGGTAAACCACTGAGCCTTTAAGAATCTATACTATAATACCAATTAATTAGAACCCCACACCATCGTTAACTACTAAATATTAAGACACCAGAATCAAAATAGATGAATAAGAATCCAGAAAGCACTATTATAACATTAGTGTACCAAAACTAGAATTATTCACCTCACCCTAACCACCAAATTGTTTTCAAATTACTCTATCATGATCACTCTCATAAAAACATTCAATAAAAAAAGAAATTAAAACAAGTTAATAATTAATTAGTTTTATATAGTTCAAATTTCACCCATCATTAATGGGAGAAGAATCACAACCTTTTTTTTTATCAAAAGTATAAATGGTTTATAATCACTATGATTGAGAGAAACATGGATCGCTGATGTCAAAGTTCACATAACACATTAACATATGGTCCTAACCAACTTTTAAAGTGTGTCCCAGTAGGGAATCTATTTACAACGAGCTTAGAATTTCATCGTGATCTATCTAATTCACTTGAAAACAATAGATTTCCTAAATATATATATGGTTTGAACATTAATCATCGATAGAATAACAATACAGAATCACCTAAATCTTTTGTAGAAAAACTTTGCTGAGATTGATTCATATGATAAACATACCATTATTCTGGTGATCCAACTCCAACACAACTGGACATCCATTCAACTGACCACCATGAGTTTTAATCCAACAAAAGTTATCACATTCTAACCTCATCATTTACAATCATTGAATACCTTATTCAACTACCCTTACAATATTAAATGGTCTTCTAGTATTTATCCTTCTATTCAGTTGAATATAGAACTTAAAGTTATTTCATAATCCCAAAATTTTCCCCTTAACTAATGTTTTTTAAGACTTAAATATATTTAAAATGTACTTATTTAGACATTCCCAACACACCACAAGTTAGATTGATATATCGTTTGATTTTAAAATTCAAAATAAATCAATGCACGTTTCTCTATCATTTAACATCAACATATGATTGTTTTCCAGTTTTTGACAAGTAAACTCATGTTTTAGTGTTTTAAAACATTAAAATCATTTCATTGAATAATATAACATAAAATAAAACGAAAATTTATGTGTTTTCTATTCATATATTTCAATATTTAATCATTTTCTATTTTCCTAATATTTCATGATAATATGAGGCTTTTTATTTGGTTTCAATCACCTACTGCGTGTTTGTAATGAATGTAATACTATTAAAAATTATTTATTTAGTCATTCCAAGAAACAATCAGGTCATATTAAAGTTCCATGTTTCCAAAAATGTTAAAAATAATTTTATGATCATTTTTAATTGATTTCACATCAACTCAATTCTATTTTGTTGGTTTTTAGTAGTACACTATTATTTTAGAGTTTTAGAACACCAAAAGAGTTCTTTAAATAATAACTAGAAAACCATAAATAAAAATTATATTATCATCTTAATATATTTTAAAAAATTATTCAATATATAAATTTTTAAAATTTTAAAGCAATTCATGCTCATTTTTTTAGTATTGTCCCTATAACACATGTTTTTAATGATTTTAATATCTTTTAAAACTACTTCTTCAGTAATTTAAAGAACACTGCTAATTGTATAGACATTTATTTTTTAAAAATAAATCATTTATAATTTTACTATGATTTAACATCAATTTATTCTTGTTCTCTAGGTTTTTACATGTACACATACATTTTAAAATTTTAAAATTATAAAAGTACATTTTTGATCATCCTGAGAAAACTGCATCTCAAATTGATGTTGATTTTATTTCTATATTAGAAAATTATCCAATAATCATTTTCATAAGATCTCATAAAAATATGTAGTAATTTTTTATGTTTTTACCACTGATTCATGTTTTAAAGACTTTAATATCTTAGAAAATTACTTTTTTAGTCATTCTAAGAACACCATGGGTCAAATTGATGAAATTTAAATTTTTAACATTAATAAATAATTAAAAGATTATTTTCGTATTATTTCACATAAATTATGGGTATTTTTTATATTTTTACCATTATATACACATTTTAGTATTTTAAATTACTAAAACTATAGTTTTAGTCATCTCAACCAGAAAACAACTCTAATTCATATTGAGTTTATCCCTAAATTTTAAAAATAAAACACTTCTCTTTGATTTAATATGTATTGGAAATACAGGTTAATTTTCTTAGTTTTAACCTCCTGATGTGTTTTAAAGACTTTTAATATCTAAAAAAATTACTTATTCATTAATTTTTAGCATAACACATGTTTCCTTGAAGTTTAATTTATTTATACATGTAAAAAATAAATCAAATATATTTTTCCAAAACTTTCACATCGATTATTTTAAATTTATCAGGGGTTTACCATTACATGTAAATTTTATAATTTCGAAACTCTAAAAGAAAATTTCTTGATCATTATAATATAATCTCTACTTGGATTGATGTAGTGTCTATTCATACATAATAAAAATAATCTATTATTAATTATTCGAATATTGAATGATAACTCTTTTTCATTATCATGATTTTAATCCCTTGATTAGAATTTCTAAAAACATTAATATTTTCAAAAACTACTTATTCAGACATTTTTGAGAAGATCACATGCCAAATTAACCTATTATCAATTAATACATTTCCAAAATAATTGAATATTCTTCCCATTATTTCATGAAAATTCATGGTGTTTTTTTTGTTTTGATAGTTACATACATATTTTAGAGTTTGAAAACACTAAAACTAAATTTATCATCATCACAAACAAAATAAAATTTAGTATAGTGATCAAATATTTACATACATAAATATAAAATCATTTTAAATGAATTTTAAATACATATAATTTCAAACCACTACAAAATGATAAAGTTGTAGTTTCTTTAGAGACTACATAAGTAATCCTCATATTTCATGAAATATATTCAATGTTTACCATATAAAATGCTTCTTAGTCATAACTCACTTAAAACCATTTTTCTTAACTCAAGGAAGGAAAAAATAAGCATATAATATTATGATGATAAATTATAATGTTCATACCCAATATTTTATAGATAAAAAACATGATTCATGAAATAAAAATTTATAATAATAATAGATAATATTCAAAATAGTATGAAATCATCAAGTATAACCATAATATCATAGACAAAAAAACTAGGACCATTTATAATTTTATGTTTATGGATACCAAGTACATGCATAAAATTATGAAAATTAAAGTTCCGAAGGATCAAAGAACAACTGAGGGGGGGGGGGGGTCAATCATTTCATTAATTTTTTTTTTCAAATTTAGAAAATTTAACCCCTAAAACTGGTTAGAGTTAACTCATTATAAAATTTTAGCAAACAAAATTTTATGAAAAAATAGAAATTAAAACAAGGCACACATGATTTATAAGTTTTGACCTTATTGTGAGAACCTACATCCTCTCCATAGTCACTCTCATGGTCTATGAAAATTCACTAGTATGAATAAGTGAATTGAACTTGTTTCAACTCCCATTTGACTCTTTATATGTTCTAATAGGAATTATTATTGTAACAATCATCAGTTTAAAAAATATTGAATACAATATTTGATACACAACAAAATATATAACTTTTTTAAAATTTCTCCACCAAAGGTTTGTTTGGAATCACAATCTAATATTCCTCTATGCAATTTTCCAATGTCTGATGTACTTGCTTCCAATATCATTAGACCAATAGAAATTTTCTCAATATTCACTTCTCAAATCACTTATCAAGACCAAGAATGGTTTCTTAAGACTAGTTATCTTTGTCCAATAATTAGAATTATCCTCTGTATGGTCTTCTGATCAGAAAACTTAGTCCAAAACATATACTTTAACAAGAAACAAATTCGGTTGGAATACTCACTTATGAATCCATATTTGAAGAGTAAAAAATTTTATACACATGTGAAAAGTGTTAAATATCATTATAATATCTACCTCTATTTATAGGTTCTTTAGAAATAGTAAAGGTTAGAAACTGAAATTATTTTCTAGGTCACTCAAATTCATAGTTTCGGATTTCTAAAACATTTAAACATCATTTTTACTATTTAAAAAATTCTCATATATTCTATAATCTTCTTGAGATTTCCCAATTCTTAAAAAATATTCTTTAATTTCCTTCCTTTAAAAAATATATAAATTCATTTGAAAGAAAAAAACTATAGTGTGAAAATGGTGATAAAAAACCTTTATCTATCTGATCCCCTTGACTCAATTGAAATACACTCATCCAACTGATTACACTTTTTAAATTCTATACTTGAAAATTAAAAGTACAAAACATCTATGTTTGAAGCTCTATTCATCATTGTAATTATTTTGACCTAATTATATAACAAAACATTTATTGACCCATTGAAACAAATCAAAACAACATATTGATCTCTCTAATTGTTCAAGACAACTGAAAATAGTTGAATACATTGATGAAACTTATAAAGACATCAAAAACCTAATAATACTATCCAGTAGAAACATCAAACTTTCTAACATTTTATTTTTCCAGAGACTTTGAACTCTTACACTTATTTGTTCATAAGTTTTCAGTAATTCTATTCATCCAATCGAACTATGATTAATGGAAATCTATATATGATGAATTATTGGTGTCAAATTCTCATTTTATTGATCTGTTCCATCAGGTAAATGTGATGGGTCTCATATATATAAAAAATTACAATTAGGGCGTTGGAGTTAACTTCTTTCACATAAAATATGTTGTAAACCTTTCCTATATAAAAATTTATCTTTTTCAAATAACACTCATGTTTGGAATACTAGTAACACATAGATTTTATTAATCCATAAATGTATTTCTTAAATTGATAATCTGGTATTCCATAATTATCAATTAGAAACCCACAAGCTTTCTCAATGTAATATTATTATTCAATATCATCATTTATAAAATATGACATTACATCAATATGATAATTTTTTTAATTTTGATGTGTAGACAATTATAGAAACATTATAATAGTTTATAATCATGAATATGGATCAAATATTTCATCAAAATCAACTTTTTCCAACTATTCATATTCTTTATAAACAAGTATTTCTTTATTTCATGAAACTTATCGGTATTCATTCAACTTGTTTATGTACACCCATTTTCTTCCAATAATTTTTTTATTTTTTGGACCTAGAATAAGTTACCATGTTTTATTATTACAAATCTCATTCAAAACCTCATTAATTACAGAAACCCATTATTTGTGTTAAAATGATTCAGAAACTGATTCTATTTCAACTTGTGAAATGAGTGATGTTTGATTTTCTAATATCAACCTTCTTTATTTATAAAATATATCTTTACAATTCACTTGAATATATCCAGTTTCAAAATGTTTCTATAAAGTATCAAATTTCAAAGTATCTCCTCTAACATTAAATTCCTCCAAACATGATTCTTCTAAACGTCGATAAGTCTATTTTAACTCACGTTGAATTTCATTAGAAGTTTTTAGTTTTTCTTTCTCAATATTTTCCAAAAATATTGTTATGGAATTTGTTTTTTCAATAACTTTCATATCATATTAATCCAAAAAAATTTATAAACACTTGTTACAACATTTATATATTCTTTGGTTAGGTGAATACCCCCTGAAAATTCCTTCTTCATCATTCTCATCAAATTTTACAGGATACAGATTTTTTTAGTAAATATATACTTCAAAAAACATCAATGTATTTTAGTGAATGTTTTTTATTATAACACATTTCGTAGGAAGTCATGTTTTATTTTTTCCATAAAAAATATCTATTTTGTATATGAAATATATTACTCAAAATGTACCTCTATAAGAACTTTGAAAGTTTATATTCTACAGACATAGTTCTTACCATTTCCACTAATCATATGTTTTTCCTTTCTGTAACTCAATTTTGCTGATAGGAGTATATAACACTATAAAAAAACATGATGTTGGTAATCATTGTGATATCATCAATTAAAGTGATAATTTAAACATATAATTATATTAATTGATGTCCCACCATACCACATAAGTTATAATAAAAAATTTAAATAGTTCTAATAGACTGAATATAAACTTTATTATGAATTTTTTAGTCATTTTATCCATTTATAAAAAATATTCATCTCATATTTTCAATTATAAAAAATTTTGAACAAAATATTATTTATAAGGTTTGTTCATATTTTTTTCTAAGATTCCCATGTCCATATTACTACAGCTTGTTTTAATCTTCACCAATCAATTAAAAAGGCTCGTAAAGTTCTCCTATTTGAAATTGATCTCCACTTATTATTTATTCTGTCATAACAAATTTACCATCTTTAACACTTCTAATGATACACTAATATTTTTTAGAAATAACTTCATTTACATCATCATAAAGTTTAGATACACTATGTATGTTATATATTATCCCATCTGTAAATAAAACTTCTACCGATTTCAAAATTTCTTTTTTATTCCCAACCATTCTAATTACATTGATTTTTAAGGAACTATCATTCTCGATGGTAAAAAATCCTCCATCAAAATTTTCATCATCTTTTAAGATTTTAAAATCACTTCTTGTGTGTGATGAATTAACACTATCACAAACCCATGGTTTTTTATTTTTTATAGATTTCAAATTTGTCTCAACATAGAAAACTATTTCCTAAACATTATTATTTCCAACATCCTTTAAATTTTTACTATTAGAAACATGTTCTTGAAGTATTATCATAAATGTTTCAGAAAATTGACCCTGTTGATCACACCTTCCGGAAAATTCCCCAAAAAAATAAAAAGTATTTTTTGGACAGTTTCTAACATCTTGATATTTTACATTTCATACTTCATGATACTTTGGAAAGTTATTCATTTTTATTATAAAATTAATTTAACTCCATTAAAAAATATTTCATAGAAGAGACTTGTTATGCCAATAGTTGTAATCTTTATTCCCATAAATTACACAACCCCAATAGAACCCATCAATTTTGTTGTTGTTGTTGTAGAATAATGATATTTCCCTATAATGTGATTATTGAGGTTCTTAAAATCTTTCTACATTAGTTACTTCTAGGGATGTGAAAAATATCCTCTAGGAGTAATTTTCATCTTTTATAGATGTGATGGGTTTTTGAAATCCATTCTCAAACCATGATTTACAAACAATTTTTTTCATATAATAATAGTTAGAAAAATTAGATGAACCTTTTAGTTTTGTTGGTGTATATTTCACCTAATTTTGGGAGTGATTTTTTTCTTCATCTTTAAATGATCTAACTTTTACACCCAAATCTATGATAAAATTTTAATTCATATTTCATAAAGTAATTTCAACCTAAAAAGTTTTTATTGTGACTTGTTAGCTTAATCTTATTTATCGTGAAACTTCTTACTGAGATATTCAAAAATCTTTATCTATACAAAAATTATAAGTTTTTAACTTAAGATATCTTGGATGTGTTCTAATTATTTCTAGAAAATATCTTTCCCACCTTTAAATGTTTTTCAATATATTTATTCATCATTCTGATTTCATTTTTTAGAGATCTGTTTTTCTGAAGACAAGAAAAATGTCATGATCTTAGATGATACTATCTGTAACATTCTTCACCTCCTTCATCTTAAATATATAAGGAATTTTTGTTTTCTTTACTTTTGCAGTTAATATTTTGAAATTTAAAAACATTCATATTTTGAATAATTTTTTCCATAAGATCCTGATTCAACTTTCTTACTTAGCATACTTATTTTGTTTCTAGTAAAATATTTCTTATATTTTATGGATTGATTTTATTCTTATACTTTTTTCCACTTCTTCCATCAATATTTTTCATTATAATAATCTCAATATTCTCCAATTTTTTCTTTGGTAAATTCATATAAGAGTTATATATTCCACCACACTAGAAAAATTTGAGAGGAAGTTTTCCTCTATAACTTCCTCTTACTCTTTGATAGTTATTAGAGATAAGAGACATTATTTTTTCATTCAACTCATCATCCTATTTATCTATGGAATCACCGGGGTCAACATATTCAAAATATTGATTTTTTATCTTGCACATAGCTTCAAAAATAATTTCATCTTTCTTATTCCTTTTAATACTAGATCACTTCTCATTTCATAAGAAGAAAAATTATGCAGTTCATTAAGAGATAAATCATATCTATCTTCAAAATGATATATTTTATAATAAAAATACTATATAATGCTTCTCATAAGTTTCTTAATAATTATAAAATCTTTAATAAAATCTCCAAAACCTCTAATGTTCCAAAAACAAATCATTTACTCTAGATAATTACTTATCAATAGTTTTTTTATCTATCATTATTATAGATTTAAACTTAGTATAAAATATTTCTAGCTTTTTTCCATAAATTTATTATTGCCTTCAAAAATAATTTCTATTTTGTACCATATAATATTTTCTATTTTGAGACCCATCACATTTATATAAACTTATTTTCATAGAGAAATAAATATATAATTTTTATATTTTCAATCAACTTAAAATTTATCTTGTAAGAAAAATAAATTGGGGCATCTTTCTCAATGGGTGGAAAACCAATTATAGTATTATAAACAACTTTTAGGTTAATTGATAGAAGATAAGGAATCCTATAATTTTTCCATCAAATATTGTATTTCCTATACTATTGAAATAATTGAGATTATCCATGGTAAGGATTCAATATGAGAATCTTCACTCTGATACAAATTGATGTTTTAAAGGATCAATGAACAACTAAGAAGGGGCAGGGGGTTAACTAGTTGTTTCATTTTTAAAAATTTAAAATTTGGAAAACTTAACCCCTATAACTTGTTAGAGTTATTCCTTATCATCTTTTAATAAACCCAAGTAAATAAATAAATATATAATTAAACATGGAACAGATGATTTATAGGGTTTGAAATTACTATGATAACCTTCATCCTTTCCATAGAAACTCCAATACATCTATGAAAATTTAATTAATTTGAAAAAGTCAATCCAAATTGAGTCATCTCTGGTTAAAAAATTTATATCTCCTGATATGAATGATTATACCAATTCCCATCAGTTTTTAAATTTTTTCTTAGAATATTTGATCCTCAAAACAATATATAAATTTGTTCAATATTCACCACCAAAGGTCTATTTTAAATCTATATTTGATCTACCATTATCTGATTTTCTGGCATCTAATGGACCTAGGTTCAATATCCTAAGACCGATATCCCTTTTTATAATATTTTTTTCTAAAAAAACTACTCAATATTCTAATTGAGTTCCTTATGTTGATTATCTCTATATGGTAATTAGTACTACCCACTATGCAATCTTTTTATTATAAATATTAATATGAAACCTTTTTTGCAACATGAAATAAATTTGGATGGTTGTCACTTTTGACACCAACTATACAAATTAACAACCTTTACGCTTGGGTGAATAGTGTTAGGTACCATTTTACTTTCCACCTCTATTTTAGGTGTTCAATAAATAGTCATTTTGGGAAACTAAAATTATTCTTCCGCTCACTCAAATACACGATTCTAAATTTCTCTAAAATTTGAACTTTATTTTGAATATTTTAAACCTTCTCATATATTATATTGTCTTCATGAAAATTATATATTTTTTATAACTTTTCTAAAATTTCTTATCTTTAAAGAATATATAAAACCATTTAAAAGAACAAAAACTTCATTCTAGAAATGGTGATATGGAAAAATATTAATATGTCTGATCCCCTTGACCTAATAGAAACACACTCATCCATAAAATCACAAATTTTAAATAAACTATATGAAAATTGTATGTCTGTAACATCTCATTATGAAGCTCAGTTCATCATTAATTTTTTTTCGACTCATTTAAAAAAGAATAGTTTTTTTCTATTGAACTATTGAAATAATATAAAAAATCATATTTCTATATACAATTCCTCAGGCCAACTGAAAATATTTCACTACATTTTTGACTCTTATAAAGACTTCATAAAACTTCAATGACTCTCTAGTAAAAACTTCAACCTTTCTAACATTTTATTTTTTTAGATACATTAAAATATTATAATTATTTCTTTAAAAGTTTTAAGTAACTCTCATAATTTGATCTAGATGTTCTCAATGAAACTATGCATCCTATGAAATATCTATGAAATATTATCATGTGATGGGTCATTGTTATATTCTCATCTGATGGATCAATGTTCTCAACTTGTCCATGAATCATCACTTGATGCCATGGATCAAAACATCCCTTTGTACACTCATTAGTTACCTACAAACCAATCAGATCTGTCCAATAGTAAACTCAAACTCTTAACAAAAATTCTAAATATGGAAAAATTTTGTGATTAAACAACATCAAACAACTTAAAACTTCTTCATTTTTTTATTTAACAAAAAATATGATCTCCTATTTTCTCTTTTCTTAGATTTTCTAAAACTAATTTCTTGAGTAATCAAGTTTCTTCAATTGAATAGATAATTTTTATAATATATCTCTATCTGTGGAATCAGTATCAGTATCTCATTATATGGATTAGTGTATGTATCTTTTCCGATTAGAAACATCATAAAATCTCAAAAATTATCCACCTTATACTTCTAGTATTATGAAAACTTCTTCATCTGGTGCTTCTGGTTTCAATAATCCACATCCAGAAAACATTAACATTGAAAATTATTGAAACTCTCACATCTCATTCATTCTAAAGGAAATAGTTTTTATCAAGACCTCTTCATGATTTCTTAGAACTTAAAAGAACAAAAAATAATCATATGAATTATTTTGTAAATATTTACAAATTCATATATTTTTAAGTCTTAACTATAAAAAAGTGTATCTGAATCCAAATTTTTGCATCTTTTGAATTTCGATTAATACCATAATCGTATGATTAGTGTCTATTGTATCATATAAGGGAGAATACAATATGATATATTTTAAAATAACTTTTGTATTTATAACAAATTCTAAATAAACGAGTTATAAACATCCAGCAACACTTCTTTTACCTAATGTACACAAACATTATTTTACAAAAATTTATTTTTTGACCAAAAAAACATTTTTTAAAAAATATCATAAAGGATATTAAAAAATAAAAACCATGTCAACAAATAAAATCATAGAAATGAATACATGGAGTATACATAAAATTGTGACATGAAATCAGGTTCACACATAATATATTTATCTCATAACTTATCCTTCAATACCAAATTCATGGAGGGATATGTTATTTTTGACCCACCATTCATATAATCATAATAAATTCATGTGAGTTCCAAAATATCATAAATTATTAATCATAAATCATAACCCTTTAAAATAAAACATGTTTTCTAAACATTTCAATATTTTATTAAATAATAACCCATAGAAAAAATAGGTTTCATAAAAATATCATTGTCATAATAAAAAACCATGTAGAGAAATAATGAATATGGTACAAACATATTATATCCTTGTAAATCATATGAAATATCAAAGAATGTTATCTTAGAAGAAATTTTTTTTAAAAGTTCATTTTCAATATTTAATGATTACAATACCCTTTTTATTCTTGAAATCACTTCTTGAAAAAATAAAAAATTTGAAAATATTTTAGAAAAATTTTATTTAAAATAATCAAAGAAACATTGAAAGGAATATTTAAATAATTTATTTATCTTGAAGGTGGTAAATTTAGTTTATGTAGTAAAAATTAACTTTCCATTCAAATGTTTGATAAAAATTCAAAAGTACCTTGTTTGAAAAAATGAATATAATATTACTTTTAATTATTTTTAAAAATTATAACACGAGTGAAAATAAATTTAAAAAGTAATTTTATAATTTAAAAAAAATTCTTGAAAACATTTTGAGAAAAAATGGACATGGAAGAAAAAGGATTTTTGACCGAAGAAAGAAATAAAGTTGGTTTTCCTTAAAAATATTCTTTGAGTATCTTTAGTACTTGATGAGAGAGAAATGAAATGAAGACATGTAATATATAAAAAACCATAGGATAAGAAGATAAAAGATATTATTTAGATGTATATCATTATATTTCATTAATATAAACTGAATCATAAACAATCCTTGCAAACAATTATATGGTAATATAAAATGATTACTAATTTGGAAATATACATATAAAAAAATCATGAAAGGGAAAAAATTATATGGAGTTTTTATATCACTATAAAATTTATGAAATCATTATAATTAACATTAATTGTTAGTATATGAACCACATAAAATAAACAATTGTTGAATATGGCATGTGTCTAACAAAATTAAAAGTGATCTGTAAATCCATTAGCTCAAGTTAAAACTTCTTCAAAAGTGATTTATCCACCAGTATAACAAATATAAAATAATAATAATTATATAATAGAGTTATTAACATAATTATAATATCATTTATTATCAATTTATAATATTTTAAAACCTATTTATTAATAAATTCTTACTAAAATCATCATTTTTGGGTGTTCACTATTTTATTTTTATGATATTTTTTGTTTGGTAGTTTTTGTCCTTGTACTTGGATCGTAGTTTCATAATATAAATAATGTTAAAAATGATAAAAATACCATATATATTCATTATATATATATATATATATATTTATATACTGATTCATCTATTAATGTTTGAGATATAAAAATTAATTACACCATTTATGAAGATAGTAGGCTGTATATATGCATCAAACACTATTTTAACATTTCAAAGGATGGAAAGAAAGGTAAATAATAATTCAAATTTAAATAATATTTCTAATATAGTATATATAATATTTATTCATAAATGTACCCTTATTACCATCAATATAAATAGGAAATGAAAAATGATTCACATCCCTTCATGGAGGTGGTTGTCCATACATATGCACAAGTGAAATTATCATTTTCCAAGAAATTAGAAGATAAGAAGATAAATATAATATTATACTTATGAAATAATAATTATTTAATAAATATCATATAAAAAAATTAAACCCATCATAGTAACCATTTATTAAATATGGTTATGGAAAATTTATTTTAATGCAATGTGGTGGCGGTAGTCCACATGTACACATCAGAAATACTTTCACTTCTCATTTGATGAAATAAATGGTGGATATCGATGGTTACATAATCATATTAAATTTTTCATAATTAATGATATTTAAATTATTATTTTATTATTAATACCACATATTTAGAGGAGGTATAAGTAGAAATAAATTTAAAGAGGACAGTTAAGACGATTTTCTCTTCTTCAGTAAGATTCCTTTAGATATTTTATTAAGGACCCTTAGAATGGTATTTTAAGAAGACCATAACATCTAATTGTTTTCTTGGTAATTTTAAAGATAACTTGTTAGGGAATTTTCGAGATATATGGCTCCATGTGGAATAATGAAAAGAGTGATGGGGTGTCCTTTTATAAGGGAGGGAAATGACACACTTGGAATTTCAAAAAAGATTAAAAAATAATTAATTCATTATCAATAAAAATTATTAAAAATAGAGATATAATGAAATAAAAACAGAATAAGGTTTAAATAAAATCATAAAATTAAATTTATATAGTGTTTTGTGTCATTTTAAACTTTATCTTTTTTGTTTTACCCTTTCATTAATTTATTTTAACTTGAACTACGACAATGATTTTTTAGCATCAAAGGGTTAAACATTTAACTATAAGTTAACAACTAGTTCTAAAATAGAAAATAGGGAAAATTTTAAACCATTTACAATTTTAATTTTCCTATTTAATTTTTTTATGATGTTTAAATAATTTAATAAAATATTACTTTTAATAAAATATCATTAATAACATTTTTGTAAATATTCATTTACATAAACATTAATGGAATCAAGATAGTTATGGAATTCAAATATAAACCTCTTAAAAATCCATAAAATATTATGTTTGTCAATTTTTTTTGGAACACAATAACTCAAAAAAATTGTGTCACTTTTAATATTTTTTTATGTGATTAATTTTATTTTTTTTATAATTGAATAAACACTGTGTTAGTGCTACATAAGAATTTAAGGTAATTATTCAATACCTAAAAATTATTAGAAAATGATCAGGATAAAAATAATTAATTGTTAATTGAAATAAAAATTTTATAATTTAAATTATCGTCTTTTTATCCTTACTAAATTTTTTAGAGACATTGAATTCAAGAGAGTGACATTTTATAATTTTCATAATTTAAAATAATAAAAATTTCATTATTACAGAAAAATGGAACCAAAATTCAGTATATTAAAATTTGATATTTATATGGTATAATTTATTGAAAATAATGAACTAAGGTCTTGTTTTGAGTTTTTTGAGATCATATCTCATATTTTAATCTTGTTTTATCCATTTCACTTTTATGGTGGCAATAAGTATTTATTACTGTTACAATTTAAAATGAAAAAAATAAAATGAAACTATTAACCAAATTTAAAACACATAATTCTAAATATAGTATCCATTTTTCAAGATTTAATATCTGTATTTAAAAGTAATCAATTTTAATAAAAATTAGTAAATTAAAATGGATTTTTTTTTATGAAAAATGCATTTTTAAGAATAAAAATTAACACATATAAAATCTTGAATATTTCTAATTATAATGGAATTTTGTTCAATAATTTGAATAAAAAAATATAATATAACACTTTAATACCAAATCCAAAATATAATGAGGATTTTAAATTACTTTATTGAATGAGAATAAATTACAGTAATTTAAAAACAAATACATTTCACTATTATATGAAAAATCATTCTTTTAAGAAAAATCCCCAAATTTGACCTTAAGAAAATATTGATATTATTATTTCAAAAGTTGAATCCTTTTTATAAAATTAAAATTTTAATTGTGGAAAAAAATTATAATAATATTCTCACAAAAATGCAATAAAAACAATTTTCGAAGAACTTTTTTTGTAACATGAAATGACGTTAAAAAAATAGAGTAATTATTTATTATGCATTAAATAATACACTTGAATTAAAAAATTATCTATATTCCAAAATGTGGTTAATCATATTCATATTTGTAAATTAATTGTTATTTAATAATATATAATGTATTAATCAATTTATCGAACAATTTTCAATTTATTTAAAGAGATATATATTATCAAATCTTGTGGTGTTATATTATGCCACCCCTAAGTAAATGATAGCCTCACAATTTTTAACTTGGTAAAGAATATTTAAAAATTTTAAAATTCCTTTTTGAAAATACACATCATATAAAGGGATAATAATAAATAATTTTAAATGGGGATGTGATAAATATAATGGGTACGCAAAATAATACATAATTAGGTTCTTATATAAAGAAATCTTTTAAGGAAGTTAAATATTTGATATGGAGGAGAAAACTAACATCTAATGACTAATATATTGTGATATAGAGCATGTTCATGATAATGTTAATGAATAAAAACCATAAATTACTAAGTAGTGAAGAAACCATCAATTTATTATAAATAAAGGTAAAATTATTATATTGTTATTTTAAGAGCCCTTTCTTAAAGTTAATATATTATTTTACTATCAAGATATGGAATATGAGAAAATGTAATTAATTGATTTCATTCAATTTAATAATTATAATTTCATCCATTATTTGTTCCTTAAATAATTAACAATTCATCTCATAATTCTAGAAATGAATATTCAAGATGAATTTTTCATTTCTAAACCACTAATATTTACTTTTAATAGATTATAAGATCCCTAGAGTAATGAAAATTCATTCATTATTTTTCTAAATATTTAATATAACGAAAATGGTTAGTATAAGATATCCAATGTAATATATTAATATCTATAACATCAAAATATAAAACAAAATTTTCAACTTAATCCATTACATAAGTAGTTAAACATACTTATACCCCATAATATGCACCACTAATATTGAAACCAAAAGATCAGAATGATTTTGATCACATATCCTTACATGATAAAAAAAAATTATCCTGAAATAACTTTAATCCATCCTAATGTATAATACCAAAATATATAAACCATGATCATATATTATACAAAATATATTAATTATTTCCCAAAAATAATGTCACAATAAAAATATATATGCTTCTAAAATAAAATTCCCCCTTAATTCATTAAATATGATTCTATCTTAATCAAAATATTTCCATTGTATGTTTGTGTTCATCCTTTCACTATTGTATGGACATATATTGATTCATAATATAATATATGATTTTTTTATTCTATAAATTTATATGTAATCTATACATATAGATGAAATCAATTTTAAGAATCACATAAAATTTTACAAAAGGATAGAAAATAAGATTTTCATTGGGATCATTCATAAATCATCATTATGGAATCACCAACTCTATATTAGAGGAAAAGTATTTCCCAATTATCATGATTCAATTTAGATATTGTGATTAAATAACCCTTCACTTTATCCTTTTAATTTAGAGGTCATTGTGTATTATTATCCTTATTAGCCATTATATTAGGACATTGATTCACATAATGCCCAAACTCCTTGAATATATAAAACTTAACTGTGAGTATTTTATTATGTTAATCTATTTTTCAATTTATTTAATTTATTTTCATATTAACATCATATCAATATTCATTTTTTCTATGGTACGGCTTCCCATACTTGAACCATCTTCTTATTCCTTTTAGAAATTCAACTGACTGATCCTTACTACATTTTCTAAAAGTAGGTGGTTGGAAATTTTTCTTCCCTTCATCTGATATATCACTGGATCTTCCATGAAAATTCATCCTCCTTTTCTTATCACCATAATAGTGAGGGTGTATATATTCCATTTCTACATTGAGTGTATATCTAATAATTTCTTCACAGCTTCTATTGTCCCTTATGGACAATTCCTTTTTTGATAAGCAGTTTTAAACCACTAAAGAATCAATCAATTTTTCTTTCTAGGATGATGATTAAACTATAATAGTACCTTGAATGTATTTTAAAATTTTTATCATAGGTACAACTAGATTCATCATCCAAATTCTTAATCTCTATTAATTTCATCATAATTTTTAAATGTAGAATATGAGGGATGTACTTTATGATGTCCCAACCTAGGATCCACTGAAAGGTTCTCCAAAGTTTATTGGCCACATGGACTCAAGCATGACTCCCCATACTCCAGAGGCCATCGACTGTAACAGAGGGACAAGGTTGTTCCCTTGGGGAGAATATTCTCTCATAACTAGAGTGAAGCACAGTGGATAAGTAATAACAGGTAAATAATGAAAGCATATATAAATAAATGGAACAACCAAAAATGACATTATAATAACATGAACTCTAACCCACCATAGAATAAAAAAAAACATCCAATAAAAAGTTAATAATCAAAATATGGAATTGAATCATATAAAAAATATGATAATTCATTTCATGTCTCTAGAAAATAAGAAAATATATATACACATCTTTAGTAAATAAATGCTATTAAAAAGAATATAAAATAATCCGTAAATTATCCAAGAATCATCAGATCCTTCCCAATCATCTACTACCAAGCTCAATCCTAATGTATGAAATCAAGACCAGGTGTCCAAATTGGGATGATTCACCTTATCAAAACTTAAATACATATAACATGAATAGCTACCATCAACAACCCAAATAGTGTGTGAGATAAATCTCTATAGGACACCACCAATGGAATATATACCATCTAGTATTTGGATATAAAATGAGAGTATGTAGTCATATATATGGAAGTATGAATATTAAATTAATGTAAATACTGTGATACGTACTTCGTCCTCAATTAGAAATTTCTTTGAACATTTAATCATTTAATTAACTCATTTATGTCTAGTTTATATAAATATGTCATGTGAGATATAACATCATTGGAAATGTAACACGACACAAATAATAAAGGATAAAAGGTGTAAAAAGGTATCCTATAATGATGATAATAATAAATAGGTTCCAAGGTAATAACCAAGGCATCCATGGAATCAAGGGCTGAGCCACTCAGTAACAACTTGAAGCATGACAATAAGGGGTTTGAGTGTAATCTAATGGGAATCACCCAAGGCATTTCATTGTAAATAATTCTAACCTCATCCAATGATCTCATCCAAGTTAAATGGGGTAAGCAAGACAAGGCCCAATGGGGTGAATCCAAGGTGTCACATGTCTGAATACATCAAGATAGATCTTAGGTATGTATCCAAGGAAACCTAAAATTTAGAATATAGTGAATGTATCCTACAATTTCATTCTAGGAAAATGTTAGTAGACAAGGACCTTGTACCAAGGTAGGTATCTCACTTGGAAACTATATCCTTGAATAAAAATGGCATCCTCTGAGAGCTCAAGGAATTACCATGGGAACCCAAGTCATAGCTCAAGTCTAACGACTCTTATAATGATAAAATGGTCCATATGCAATAGACACCATATATTTATCAATAATTAATCAGAAAATGTAATACTCATTCCTTTTTTGTAATTTAGTCGGTTCATTCCATTTCAATTCATTCAATATAATAAGGATAATAGAACATGCGACCATTTATTATGTTAATTTATTAATCATTAATTATTTACAATAAAATTCCTTCCATTAACCATGGAAAGGTGAACCATGGACATACAACCAAGTCATTAAATTACAATATAATAGGACAAGTGATATATATATTATACCTACCCTTTATAATTTAGATCCATTTATTATATTGAAACACTTACTTTATAATGGTCAAGTTAAATCTATAATGAAATAGCCATTAATAATTCATTAATTTAATTAAACACTAACCTCTATTAGGGAAAAATAAAATCACACCTAAACGATGGAGTGGATAGGCAAAAAAATTCTAATAAATGCATAAGAAATCAAGAACCCTAATTGCAGTGATCATCATTTAGGTTACAACCTCCAATGATGGAATGCTCATATATATAAGGGGATCTAGAACATGAGAATAATGATTACAAGCATAGAATTTAGATTTATTAAGAAGCTCTTAATGAAAGCAGCAAGCACTCAATGATGAAACTTTATAAAGCAAAATTATTTGAGGTATGAGTCATAGAACATCCACCTTTAGCCTATAACACTCTCCTCATCCTGTATCCACCTTTAGTTTAGCATAGATCAACATAAATCTAAAGCATAGATCAATGACATGAAAATGTGGTATATTATCATGAATCAATATAATTCCATTTAGTTAAAGAAGAATGAAAAACCAAGGCCAAGAAATGAAGTACTTACCTAGAGTAACCCAATGATACCAACGATTCTTTGATCAGACTCGAGATGAAGAATATATTAAAAAACCAATTCTATAATAATTTTAGGAGCTCAAATGTTAGGATAAATATGTCTCATATCTTCTAGAAGTGAAAATAAGGAGGGGTAATATTATAAGTCATTAAGGGTATTTTGGTTATTTAACCATGAAATGTAGAGGAGAATTGCTTGGACATAGGGTTGGAGAAACCGTGAACCAACCATACTTATCTCATTTCCTAGGATTGGTACTCTCATGGTTAGGATGCACAGTTCGAGAAACCATGTGCCAACTATGCTATATGGTTATGCTAAAAAATATAGACTATCCAAATATGCATTACATCCAATCTGGATATTTTCCTCAAACCTTGTAGCCTTATGTTACTGACTATCAAGCCCTGTACAATTATAAGTAACCATGCGACCTCTCACAAATAGTTTCTACTAACTGTGCAGCCAAGTCCTTTTCTCCATTTATCGAGGTTCCGAGCTACAAAAAATCCATGAACACACCTAAAACAACTTTGAACACATCAGGAATCCATTTTAGTTGTGAAAAAAATAATTTGACTAAAAATTTAAAGGATTCATATCTCATAGAAAATAGAGTTTTTAAAGTCTCCCCCTTAAGAGAAATCGTCCTTGAGTTAACCTTCCAAGGGAAAAAACACAATCTGAGAACAATTCTAGCCAATGGGAATGTACGTCAACCTCATACTGCCAAGTCTCATACTATACATGGACATTCATCCACAACTCCAAAACTAAAGGGACTGACCAACCACCTAGAAACATCATGATACATTTAACTATGTGTATGGGATACTCCTCAAATTAAGAATCAACATCTAAATTGACCTTCTCAGGATCAAAAGTATGAGACATGTCAACATGATAATAGTGAAGTAGTTAAATGTGGAAGACATCGTTCATGGAATGGTATCTTGGAATTAGTAACAACTGTCAACCCATCATCCTAGATCTATCTAAAATAAAAAAAGGCTCTACATAATGAGGTGATAACATCCCTTGCCTTCATATCTATCTATACCCAAGTTCGGGTGATACTCGTAATAAAAAACGATCACCAACCTCAAAATCCATAGGTCATCATTAGAAATTGACATAACATTTATATCAAGATAGAGTAGTAGACATACACTTCCAAATCAGCGAAACATACTCTAATGTCTCCAAAACGAGATGAGGACCTAGTAGAACAACCTCTCTTACCATTAACCAGCATAGGGGTGAATGGAATGACCATCCATACCGTGCCTCATAATGAGTAATATGAGTTGTCTCCTGATTACTATTATTGTAGGAGGAATTGATGTGAGGGATATGATTATCCCAAGAATAGATGGAATCAAGGATTCATTCTCAAAGTATGTCTTTTAACACAGGTATAATTTATTCCAACTTTCTATCAGTTTGATGGTGAATGAATGTATGCATGGGAACATATGTACTCATATAATTTTGTAAACTTTACCAAAAAATATATGTGAAACACACATCCCTATATGAAATGATAGTGTGAGTAACCTCATGTAGATGTATGATCTCACAATCATATAGTCTCCCAAACTCATTAACTGAGAAAGTGTCCCAGATATAATGGAAGTGGGATACCTTCTTCAGTTGATCCACGAATATCCAAAATGCATCTCTTACTTAAGGTGACTTTGGTAATAATACTAAAAAATCCATAACAAGATCTTACAAATTCTATTCTGAGACTAATAATGGCTGTAACAATCCCATAGATCATTGTTTCTCTACATTAACCAACTGACAAGTGAAACTCCTAGTAATAAAACCTATTATCTAACATTTTATTCTAGTGCATCAATATTGGAGTCACATATCTCAATACATCTTTGAGATTTTGAGATGAACTATCCATTGAGAAGAATGATACTCTCACATAAATTCCTCTCACATATTTTTAGGATCCTAAACATGTCCATGTATACATAGGATGGCATCTCCATCAATAGACCAATCTAGAGGTGGTTCCTCACTATAAATACATTCCCATAGGCAAAACCCTCAAAGTTATGAACAATGCATTATCTTCCCCCTATCAAGGAAGGAAGAGGTAACTAATAGGTCCATGAGATAATACAACTTGTGGATATCATTAAACTATATATGATGCTAAGAAAAGAGATCCATCAATTTCTATTCATCACTAGCTTTCTATATGGCATGTAATTGGGTTTTATGACTGAGCACATCCACTACCATATTTCCTTTTCCAGGTGTATTTGAAGGATCAAAATAAGAGGACTAAATAAATTTGACCCATATACACTATTTTATATTCAATTCATGATACATAAAGATATATTTTAGGCTCTTATTCTCTATATACATAAAAATGTGCTCACCCATAAGTTAGTGTCTCCAACTACATAAGGCGTGAAAAAACTACTAGCTCAAGGTTGTGAATCAGGGAGTTTATCTCATGAGGCCTAAAATAAAGAAATTAATACAAAATAAATCTACCCCTTGCATCATTATTGAACCCAAATAAATATATGATGCACTACATAACACAATATATCCTCTTCCAGGCTCTGGCAGAATCAGAATCAGTGTCGAAGCAAGACTTTCTTTCAGATCCTTAGAGGATTTCATGAAATCTGCTGAAAAAATGAACAAGAAACCCTTATTTAAAATACCATTAAGAGTTAAACAAAGGTGTTATAAGGCCTGTATGAAATTATTGTAATATCCCTATAGCCCCAAGAAACTTTGTACATAAAACACATTCTTGGGATGCTCCTATGAAATCACAACGCTCACCTTCTCTAGGTCAATATATGCTCCTGATTCTGAGATAATATATACCATGAAGTGAACATTGTTATTCCATAAGTGGAACATAGAAATCTTAGTATAAGGATGATTCTCTCTTAGTGTATTCAAAATGATCTCAATATGTCTTTCAGTGTCAATACAAGTATGAAAATACACCAAGATGTCATCCACACATACCATGAAGAAAGAATCTATATAGGGATGGAAAATAATAATCATCAAATCCATGAATAGAGAGGACATGTTCATATAACCAAATGACATAACTAGATACTCATACATTCCTTACCTACTTTGAAAAGCTTGATGAGGTATGTTTGAGGGCCTGAATTGAGACCCAATCTTATGTCTTTCTTCGAGAATACCCCAACTCCTTAGATATGGTCAAATAAAAAATAAATTTCATGTTGTGGATAATAGTTATTAACTATAAGATGGTTCAAAATTTATTAATACATACATAAATTAAGGGTCACATCTACCTACATAGAAAAAATCATGGGTGAACCCCCACAGGATGAGCTATGTCCGAAACACCTTTAGACTCCAGATATTTGAACTTTCACTTGATATCCCTAAGATCAGTAGGTGTTATCATATATGGAGGAATGGAAAGTGAATATACTAATGTAACATGATCAATCATAAACTCTACCTATATCTTAGGAGGTAATACAAAAAAATATTTCAGAAAGACATAGCCAAAACAATCTACTATAAGTGGAAAATATTCTTGACACAAGGAATGATCCTCCATGAAAATACTATATATCTTGGTTGTTAATACACATAGAATACGATTTCTTAGTATAGATATACTAGTCTGAAAATCCCATGCACCCTTATGGAGGTAAATGCGACCATCTGATGATGTAAATGACACCCTGAGATGATAGTAGTCTATTGAGGTGTCACAGGGAACTGACCAATACTTATCGAGAATGAAATCAATGACCATCATCCTGGGGATGATTTTTTTCCATAATAAGGGATAACTTCTTTCCTCATTGGGATAGTCCTTGCATTGGAATATACACTTTGACCACACTCCCAATGGTGTGTCTAGGATCGTCATACCACAGTAATTCTGAATTTATATCCTGAGAACTTCCATGATAGATAAAGTGATAAAGTAATGTGAAGCACCTATATCTAATAAATCAGATACGATAGTAGAGGTTATTAGAATAGTACCTTATACTACAGACAATCATACACTTTAGGATTTTATCCTATACTTTTAGTTATCGATAAGTTTTTACTAATGTTATCTTATCCTAATATCCAAATATTGACTAAACCCTTATTTGATACCTACTATAGTGACCCAAGATTTACATGCACAAATATTAGATTGTTTTAGATGAATATTTGATACATAAAATTAAAAAAACCATTTAGAATGGTAGTGTTTTATGTTACTCTAGAGAAAAGATCCAGAATACCCATATTTCGTGAAATATATTCAATGTTTTAGACATATAACACTTCTTAGGGATACCCTACTTTAAACCTTTCTTCTTAACTCAGGGAAGGGAAAACCTAGTAAAGGGTGAGCTCTAATACTATGATTGGGTAGACATAGAATATATCAATAAATGATCATACATTATAATAATATAACCATAAGGGTATGAGATCATGATCATAAATTACAATGTTCATACCTAATCCATCTTAGATTATTAACATGAGTCATATCATAAAAAATTATAATAATAATGAACAATATTCATAAGAATGCAGAATCATCAATAATCTATCATGATCCTCGAGAGGATATCATATAAATATTAATGAGGCGATAAAAATAATATTATAACATTATGAACAAGTATAAACAGAAAATTTTACACTAATTATTTGAATGAAATTAAATAAAACCAATACATAAACTAATGAACATATAAATAGGTCCTTACATAATCTTTTAGACATGAAAACCAGGTCAAAACGTAATCTTATAATCATGTAAACTAGGACCATATATAATTTTATGGACATGAAAACCAGGTCCACAAATAATATAATGAAAATTAAAACTAGGTCCACACATAAACATATAAGATTAAAAATTAGGTTCGTGCATAAAATTGTGGGCATGATATCTAGGTCCACACATAAAATTGTGTGTATTAAATTAGGTTAAAGAATAACATATTTATATGTTTAGTAATCAATATTTATATAATGAATTGGAGAGATATATAATTCCATGTACACCCACCACATAATGATAATATACTTATATGGATCCCACAAGATCATAAATCCTTCATCATAAATCATAATCCATGGAACGTAAACATGTTTCATACAAATTTAAACATTTCATCATAGCATAAAAATTATAAAATAAAAGGGTTCAACAAAAATGTAACCATAATTATCATAAACAATCCAAATAAATAACAAGTATGGAATCAATTTATTATATAACTAGTAATGTGTAAGAAAAATCAAAGTATTTTATTTTAGATGAAAAATTATTTAATATATCACTTAAAATATTTCATGAGGAAAATACCAGTTTTATTTTCAAATCACTTCTTTAAAATATATATTTTCAAAATATAAGGTATTTTATTTGAAAATAACCATGAAAAATAATAATAGAATCTTAAAATAATTGATCAGTCATAATGGTAGGAAATTCCATTCATACTGTATACGACAAAGATTCCATTTCTATTTTTGGTAAAAATTCAAAAGTACCTCATTTTGGAAGATAATAATAATATTAATTTTAAACAATGTTTTGAAAATAAAAACATGGTTGAAAATTAATCTAACTTGTTAAAATTTATTGGAGAGTAGTAGAAACATTATTGAAAGTATTTTTAGAAAACATGGACATGGAAGAAAAAATATTTTCAACCGAAGAGATAAATAAAGTCAGATTATTTTTGAAAATATTATTTCGATCTATTGATTTCTTAGATAAACTAAAACGAAAGTAATATTGTAATATCTAAAAATAAAGATTGGATAATAAAATTAATAATATTAATGAATGGTATATTAGGAAATTTCATCATCAGGAATGTATTCATAAACAATGTCAGCAAACAAGGAGATTGTACATTAAACCCTTAATACTTTGGTAATATCCATATCAAAACCTCATGAAAGAGTTAAAATTTGGTGGATTTTTAAATATATGTATTTTTCATGATAGTATAAAAAAAATTCCTTCTTGGTTTGTATATAAACTACATAAATAAACAAGTGGTGAATATGACATATATCTCAGAGAAGTAAAAGTTAGACGAAAATCCCTAATCTTGAGTTAGAATTTCATAAAAAGTAATTTAACCGCCTACATAATAAATTTATATTTATTATAATAATATAAAAAGTTATTTAGATATTTATTATATCATATATGATTCAATTATAACATTTTAACACCAATTTATTCATAATTCCTTGTTAAAAGCATCGTTTCCAGTATTCACTATTTTATTTTTATGTGAATTTCAGTGATATAGTTTTGGTCATTGTAGATGTATTATGGTTTTATCATATCTATAATGTTAAACAAGATATAAATATTATTTATATTCATTATACACATATATCTATATATTTATATTCATCTATAAAATGTATAGATATAGAAATGAATTACAATGTTCATGAAGACAGTAGACTATGCATACACATGAACGATGTTTTTACTTTTTGAAGAATAGAAAAAGAAGGTAAATAATAATTAATATTTAAATAATTATAATTATATAATATTTAACATGTTTATTAATTAAATATATCTTTTTTAAAATACATTTAAAGTTTAAATGAAAAAATAATCACATCACTTCAAATAGGTGGTAGTCATAACCTACGTATGAGTGACATTATCGTTTTCAAAAAGGCAGGACTATAATACTGTAGATGTGATATTATAATTATATAATACTAATTATCTAAAAAATATGATATATATACCTTAAACCCATAATAATATCGTTTTATGAATGATGGTTATGGAAAATGAATTGTATCGCAATATAGAGGTTGTAATAAACATGTATGCATAAACGATACTTTCACTTCATGTTTTATGGAATAGAGGGTGCATATTGGTGGTAACATAATAATAATAAAATTGAAGATTTTTTAGGATAAAAAATTTATTATTTAATAATTAATAACACATATTTAAAGGTGGTAAAATAATAAATAAATTGAAATACGTTGGGTAAGATGATTACAACTTCTTCAATAGGACTCTTTAGATCCTATCTTAAGGACAATTGAAATGTTATTTTAAGAATAATAGAACCTCTAATTCAAGGATATAGATGTTAAAAATATAATTGGGAAGGTTTATATTGAGATATATGTGTCAATGTGATATAAAGAAAATATAAAATACATATCCTTTCACGAGGAATGAAAATGAAACATTTGGAATTTCTGAAAAGATTAAAATATAATTAAGTAATTCTCAATAACAAATCTTTCAAATAGATATATATTTGGATAAAAAGAATATAAGGTTGAAATATAATCATTAAATTAAACTTATATATGTTTTTTGTTTTTTAAATCATATCTTTTTGTTTAAACCCATTATTAACTGATTTTAACCTTAACCATTGTAATGACTACTTCAATCTTAAAGGGTTATAATTTTACTTATAAGTTAACAATTAGATAATAAATGGTAAATGGGATACATTTTAGACTATTTATAACCCAAATTTTATTATTTCATGAATTTTAGTATTTTTAATTAATTTAATAAAATATTATTTTTCATACAATATCATTAATGTCATTTTAACACTAATCATTTAATTTGTCTTTAAAGTCATCAAGATTGTCATGGAATTTGAATATAGATCATTCAAACGTACCTAACATGTTATATTTTTATAAAATAATTTGAAACACAACAATTAGGCATTTTGTATTAAATTTAATATTTTTAAAAATCATTTATTATATTTTTCTATTTACTAAATAAATTATGTGTCAACATTTCATAAGAATTCAAAATATTTATTCAAACATGTTTTTTTAAATAAATCAACATAACAAAAAAAATTAATTATAATTTAAAATAAAAATTTATAAATAAATTTGACCTCTTTTTATCCTTATGAAAAAATTTTAAAGGCATTAAAATCAAGAGTCACATTTTGAAATTTCTATTAATTAAAATAACATAATATTCATTATCAAGGGAAAATGGCAGCAAAATGACATATATTTTAATTATTCATTTATATAGTAAAATTTATTCCATTAAATAAAATAATGGAAAGTGTTGGTTTTATTTTAAGACCTTATATCATGGTTTCAACTTTGTTTTACCTATTTTACTCTTATTGAGTTGATAAATATTTATCATGATTACAATTCATAATGACCCAAATTAAAAGGAAAATATTTACCATATTTGAAATAAATAATTATTAAAATGGTATCAAATTTTCAATATTAAATCTCCATAATTGGAAGAAAAAATCTTTAATATAAATTCATAGAACATAACAAAAATAGTTTTTAAAAAATATGTTTTAAGCATAATAATTTACTTATAAAACAATCATGAATATTATCGATTCAAATGTAATTAATTTGATTATGATGAATAAAATGGATCATATATCAATTTAATACCAATAAAATATAATGGAACTTTTAAATTTTTTTATTTAATGAAAATAAATGACAGTATTTGAAAAACCATTATTTTCACTATTCATTTGAAAATCAATCTTTGTAGAAAAATCCCAATATTCCACCCTAAGATAATTTTGATTTTATGATTGCAAAAGTGGTACAATTTTTGTAAAATTAAATTTATAAAAGTTGAAGATATTAATTATTATATTAATACACAAAATATAATAAAAACCATTTTTGAAGAAAACATATTTTTAAAACATAGAATGACTTATTAAAAATTATGTACTTATATATTTTTCATTAACTAATATATTTAAATAAAGTAAAAAATTTACATATATTTTATAATTTGGTTAATTATTTTGATTAGTGTTAATGTATAAACTATGTTATAATATGTTTCATGCCAATAAAGCTATCAAACACTTTATAATTTATTAATAGATAAATATATTCCAAATTATTTGGGTGTTACACTTAGATTGTTGTGAAATTTTTTCCGAAAATTTACAAAAAAATTAGTGATCATATTTTAAAGAATTAATAGTAATAAAAGGTAAATTTATGTTTTAACCCACTTACACATGATTTAAATACTTTAATTTCCTTAAAAATTTATTATGTAGTTATTCTACACACATTGCACATCTAATTGTAGTGTTTCCACTTCATATATTTCAAAAAACATTCAAAGAATAATATCCTAAAATTTTATGTTTTTTACAGGTTTTATCTATCACATGAATGTTTTAGAGTATTAAAACTCTAAATGTGAGTTTTTAATTTTTTCTAGGAAACTATGACATATATTAATATGGAATATATTTGAAAATTTGAGAAATCAATTATCTATAATTTCCATTAGATTTTAATGAATTTTTGCTCATATTATTAGTGTTTAACCGCTTAAAACATGTTATCAAATTTAATAAAATATTAAATAAGATTATTAAGACAGTCCAAACACATCACATTATTGATTAATGTGATGTTAGTGTGTATTTTTAAAAAATATTTCGAAGATCATTATCTTATGATTCAAGAAATGTTTTCTCAATTTATCTCTGATACTAATTTTTATGGGATACATTGAGGGGAATCCAATATTTAATAACCAATATACTTTTGGATTTAATTATGTTATATAAAATCACAAAAAATGACAATGATTAACATATTTTAATGTTGTTCCAATTTTCAAAATGATTGTACTATCCAAAAAAGGTAAAAAAATCACATAAATAGTCACATAAAAAAGGTATCTGTACTTACAAAGGAATGATCATGGATAAAAAATCTATAAAAAATTATTAGCTTATAAAATAATCAGGTATGTGAGAATAAAAAATACCTGTTTTACTTACGTACATTAAAAAATAAAGTGGGAAAAATGTTCTTTCATATAAGGAATCAACACCTACTTGTTGGAATCAATTCACAGGAAATTCTTAGATCAAAGAGAAAAATAAAATATAAGAAATGATTAATTTTTTTCTAAAAAAATTAATCAATATGTATGTGAATATTCATGATATACAAAATCAAACAATGTTAATTGAAAAGTGAAAGGTTTAATCAAAACATTTACAAAACCAAAAAATCCATTGTATATAAAGTGTAAAACCAGTACGAATTCATAACATGGAAACGATATAATAATAATAAGAATTATAAAAATGAATGATCACCAGTAAATAAGAAGAGAACCAGTTCTGAAATTAATAATATTACTATAAGTTGAACTAACAATGACATCAAAACATCAAAATAAGAGTGAAAATATTAATTGAAAACAAGACTGATTAAACTAAAAATGGATTTTAGTAAATGAAAAAAGGTTTTAATGTACTTCAGCAAACTGTACGATGTGAAGTAGTAATTATTATTAGTGGTTTTACTATGCACTAATAATGTTAATCATAATAAGTGAATATAAATGATGAAAACAAGACTCGTGTGATGTAAATGATGATATAATAAATAGTAAGTAAAATAATTTTAAAACTAATAAAGAAAATAAATACTAGATGAAGACCCCCTTTACATGGCTCAGTCACACCTTTTCCAATGAATAATCATGATTAATTATCAGAAGTCACAATATTCATCTATTTATTTCATATTTAATCTTGTCTAAGATCACAATAAAAATCCCATTATAAAAAAAACTAATAGGAAGCTCAAGATGCACTCTCACATTCTTTGATAATAGAATAGATAGATCTCTACTATATTTATAAAACCCATCTATTATTAGATTCCAACCTAAGGATCCATTCTATTTCAATGATTAACATGAACAGTTGGAACCATATCCCTATATCTATGATTTCTCTCTCATTTAAAATTAGATAGAGCTCCCATAAAGGGAATTGAAAAATTATGGATCAATACTTCTACAAGTGCGGATCCATACATGGAAATGATGGAAAGTTGGTAGCAGATTGGGAGATGAGTATAGTGACCGAGAATTTTTCGTACATAGATATCACATCTTTTTAAATGAATATTCATTACACAACATAATGATTCATGCTGTAATCGTATAGGTAAAGTTCCTTGTGAAACTTGGTCATATAAAAACCTGGATTGTATACAATCTACATTATATCCCACTATGTTTTTTTATAACCAGAACCCTTCATAGAAACATCATACAAAATAATTTTCTTCATAACCTCGGGAAATGAAACATAATAAAAGGTGAGCTCATATTGTATGTAACGGTAAACAAGGATGATCTAAAGTATCACTTGATCATGATATGAACATAATGGTATGAGAAAATGAGCATAACACATGAAAATCATACCCTATAAATCATATATCATAATCTTGAGTTATTGAATACATATTAACAGTTTATAAGGCATGAATCATAAGGGAATTAAATAACGTGCTCCACGAGATCATATTAATGGTATAAGACATAAGTTTTTGGCATACAAATAGGCATATAAAATTGTTTTCATATAAGACAATGATTATTACCAAGGCTGTCATAGTGGAACATGTTCACTCTTTAATCCATTATACTCGTCAAGGCTCAATCTTAAGAATATCATAGTGGATGGATTCCCTTAATGATATGATCACACTCCCTATTCTAGTCCTATTTTTCTCAGGAGATATCAATCTTTTACCAATTAATTGGAGGGAGATATAGGTCCCACCCATAAAATAATGAAAATCATACACACATGTGCTGTAAGATTATAAAACATTCATCATATTAGAACCCATGAATAGAAATGGATTTCATAAAAATTTCATCATAGCACAACTGATGAAAAAACTATTTAATAAAAATTTCATCATTTATTCATAGTATAACCCATAAAAAGGAAAGAAGTTTCTTAAAAATTAGGTTATCATAGAAATAAACCATCCATAAAATGAATATGGATGGTATAATTGGATCATATCCCTAGTAGAGCTTATTTAACATCAAATGATGTCATTATAGATGGGAAATGTTTATGAAAAATCACTTGGAACATTTCTAAAGGAATATATAATTTTTAATTTGAAATCAAATAATTAAAATATGAAAATTTATATAATATTATGGAACAAATTTTGTTTTAAAATAACCATAAAAACATATAATGGAAGTTTTAAAGCATCAGGTGACCATTACGGTGGGGAATTCCATTCAGGTCAAATAATTTTAAAAGAAAATATTCCATTTACACTTTTAAAAAAAAAATAAAAAATACTTTATTCAGAAAATGTTGATTAGATTCATTTTGAACCATTTTTTAAAAATTGAACCTTAGGTTATTAGTAATTTTTTTAATTTTTTTAGAAACCTGGATATGGAATAATTTTTTTTAAACTAGAAAGAAAAATAAAGTTGATTTTTATCAAAAACATATTTTGGTATATTGAGAACATAAATTGTGGAAAATGAAGGGAAAACAAGCTTATTCAATAAATAACTATAGTATAATGATATTCATAAGTTTATTGAAAGGTATATTTTGAGATTTCATTATCATAAATTTAATAATAATCAATCTTGATAAATAATGTGATTGTCACATAAAACCCATACGTCATTGGGAAATTTTGAATCATAAGGCCCATTAAATACTAAAATAAAATTAAACAATAAATATAATTAAATTTATTTGATTCATTATATATAATTTAAAATATTACGTATATACATTATTAAAAGAATCAATTTTTGAATTTGACATAAGTCACCTAGAAATAAAAGTGAGACTAGAAATCGCTTACCTTAGGTATAACTTCATTTGTATGTATTGGAACCTCCTATATAATAAATATATATTTATTATAAATATAATAAATATCTATAATCATATATATCATACCATATATTATTTACTTATAACCTTTTATCACCACTTTGTCAATACTTGTTTATTTAAATAATTGTACTAGGTGATATGTACTTCGTTTTTCATGTGTGTTCTAGTTTAGTAGTTTTGGTTATTTTATTTTTATCATGGTTTCATAATCTAATAAAATTTAATAATTATACAAATATAATATATATTCATTTGATACAAGTTTATAATGATTCACAAAATATAGATATATAAAACATAATTTCACCGTTCATGGAGATGATAGGCCATACATACACATGAATATTGTTTCCGTTTTTCAAAAAATGAAATGAAATAAAGATAAATGATAACATAAATCTACAAGAATAATTGTTATATCATATAAAACATATATTTTAATTAAATACATCATTCTTTTTATCAAAGAAAAACAGAAATTAAAAACAAATCACATCACTTCATGGAGGTGGTATTCCACATAGACTCACAATCCATGTTATCGTTTTCCAACAGTTTCAAAGGTATGAAGTTAGTTATGATATTATAATTATATAAGTATTATAAATTCACAATTATAATACATAAAAATTAAAACCATCCTAATACCCTTCTATAATATTTGGTTATAAAAAATGATTTATATCACTATGTAGAGATGATAAGTCATACTTAAGCGTGCATGCTATTTTAATAGCCAATTTGATGTAAAGATGGTGAATATAAGTGTTTTCTTAATAATAATAACATTTACATATATTTAGGATATATAATTTTTTATTTTAGGAATAATATAATATATTTATATGAGATAAAAAAATAATTAAATAGAAAGTGATCGGTTTAGTTGAATACTTATTATTTGAAATAAAACCTTTAAATCTTCTTTTAATGTATTTACGATTAGTATTTTTGGAATTTAAGAAACTCTATAATTTTTTATAAGGGATTGGAGAATAAAAATTGGTAGATTTTTTTGATATATGAGGCTCAACATGGTGTGAAGAAGGGAATAGTGGGGTTCCCTTTTATAATTGAGGGGAGGGGTACTCTTAGAATATCTTAAAATATTAAATTAATATAAATAAATTATGAAGTCTAAATAGCTCAAAATTTATAATATTATAAGATAATATGATGATAAGTTGAGATAAACATTTTTTAGATACAATGAATATTAATACTAAGGGGCGGGGGGGTGAATTGATTTATTTAAAATTTTCCTCACAGAGAAAACCACCCTCTCTTATTTGTGACTGATTTCTATTCTATTCACTAATAAAGAATGAAAAAGAAATAAAATAATAAAAATAAAAACAAACACAAAGACATTTATAGTGGTGTCGGGAATAAAATTTCCTTATTCCACTCCACCACCACTCTTCTCTTTAAGTGTTATTATTTCAACTAAACCAATCATTTCGACGTGGACTACCAATCATTTTTCCCGGGATTGGATGACTAAGTAGTCTACACTTTGTTCAACCACAAACGCTTTCAAATATTCTCTAGAATTTATTTATAAGAAATAGACTTCAAAGGTTATTTTTCCTATAATCATTATAACAAAATATAATAAATTAATGAGTTTTAAAATTTTCATCTCATAACATTAAGGTACAACTGACAGTAAAAGAAGGATATTAAAAAGAAATTATCTGAATAATAAGCATCTCAATTAGTTCCTTCACATCTAATAAATAATTGTTAGTAATTATAGATAATGAAAAAAATACTTCTTCTACATTGTTTGTGTAGAAAACATATAGTGTCATTTTTAATATCTTTGAGAATGAGTTCTCTATATTATCTTGGGCACTTCACTTCTCATGAATAAGTCTGCGATCATACACCTATTTTAAATAAATTAACTTCTTTTTTTATTTAGGTTCAATTCACATGATCTATAGGGAAAAAGGTATTTGAGAAATTTTCTTCTCCTTGAAAATTTATCGGTAGTAATAGAGAGAAATAAAATATATCATACTTGTCTTCTATCTCAGTACTTGTCTCTTAGTATATTATCTTTCATTATAAAGAGGAAATAAAGAAGTTAAGGATTGAAAAAAAAAACTAAAATGACTATTGATTTATTAAATGGTAATAAATTCCAACTAGCAATGTGATTTAGCCAATTTTTAGAATTGAATTCACATAACAAATTTGAAAATTTTAAACTGCATAGTTGATTTTATATCACATAGCCAAATTGAATCCTATAGGATTTTTATTCATGTAGCCAAATTTGATGTATCTAATTGAAGTGAATTAACCATTATCTTCATGTAATATATTCATGTGACTAATTTTTAGTGATTATTTATCATTTATTCTATTTATCACATATCCAATTATCCCACATAACTGTTTTACATAGTCAAATGATCATGTTAGCAATTTCTCACATAGGTAATCTTGTCGATGTATGAAATTTTCATATAGGAGATTCAATGATGCCGATTATTTTCATATATTTTTCTTTTCTATATTAAATTTATGTATCTAATTGATTGATATGTTTTTTTTCACCATGTGGAAAAAAATGTCACATAACCAATTTTACAGACTTGGGCTGATTGAAGCCAAAACATCCAAAATGAATAATTACTGAAATTAACCCCCAAATATATAATAATAAGATAAATTAAAAAAACATAAGAAATATCATCATTAAATTATGATGGGTTTTTGAGACCATTAAAACCTAATGTACTGGTTATATGTTTGATCAAAAATTGTGTTCTAACTATCTCCCCCTTTTTAATGATCAGAAAACCTATAAATACATTCATATATTTGATTAGATATAAAATAAAAAATTTAAAATGTTTTTACATAAATTAAATGTTATAATTTAAAATAGATTTTATCATGCATAATTAGTTATTTCTTTCTTTTTTGAAAGGTAGAAAATCATCCTCATTTTAAAAGACATCTCTCTTTTTATTAGAAGATAAAATAAAATATAGAAAACTTTTCCCCTTTCTATGTCATTATAAAGGACGGTAAGAAGGGATAAAAAAATTGTTAATTTAGAACACTATATTTATGAACTATTTAATTTTAGTTTGAAAAAATGAATATTGAATTATGGAATGATTGGGTTTAATTAAATAAAACAAATAGAAAAATAACATCAAAAGAAAACAACCACTATGAAACACATTAAAACCATGTAAATAATGAATTATTTCATTATTTTCATTGAAATAAAAAATACAACCAGTTAATAAGGTTACAAAATATAAATCAAGGAACCCATTTTTGTTTCCTTGAAGGTGGTATTAAGGTTAGAGCAATTATTAAGGTGGATGGAATTGGTACTAACGGTGATGAAGAATCATAAAAATATAATATTATCTACCTATTTTTCTGTTAAGTACACGAAATATCATTACCAAGAGGCTTATTTATTATCATATGAAATAGATATTCATTAAAGATGTCGATCCATGAAATAACTTCACTCTTATAATATTCAAGAATCAAGAGAGATTCTTGCTTATTAATTTGATGAAATGATGTTTTCCATTATTAATAAATGTCTTAATATATTGTACTTTCTTAATAAGAGAATTATAGACTCACTAAATTACAAAGGGTAAAGAATAGGGAAAATTTTTTTAGTTGAAATTATAAATGTAATATGCACAAGAACCCTCTTCATAATTAGATTTATATAAATTTTAATGTATATTAAACTATCAGTCAAAAAATTCATTTTTCGATATGTTATATTTTCTTATGTTAGAAATATATGAAAAATGAATTTATGATCACTGTGAGAATATTTAAAAACATAGGCACTAATAGTTATATGGTGTCTAATTGAACATGAAAATAAAGGAGTTTTTTAAATAACCAACTCCCTTCCTATAACTAGAATTGATGATTCAGAAGATTTTTAGGAAGAAGGATATGATTATGAACTTTCATCTATCATGTTATATAAATCCATAATATTTTAGTATATTTCATTTTAACATTTATAAAAATAGTTGAGTGTTTTTATTAATAGTTTTAGTGCATTATTTAAATTTATTTATTTATTTCTTTTGTAACACCCAAAATTTTCTTATACCATCACTCTGGTTAATTTTTCAAGATGCAAAACATGGTCATTCATGCACATATCAACCCCATACTATGTTTCTTAATAAAATTCTATTTATCATGAAATTGGCAAAAAATATCCCTTTTCATCTCACCCAACAATTTTAGAGGAATTATATCATCTTGGAGAAGTTGAATTTTAGAAGATACAGAACTCAACATTGACATGATTTTACTAATATCATTATAGTAATACCGAATAAATGCATATTTTGATGTAGTAGAAATAGAGTTTTATAGATTATATATAAACTTGAAATGAATTAGTATATCACCTTTTATAGTCTACAAATCTCTTTCACTTCATCATTAAAAGCTTTGATTCCCTCAAGACCTTTTTGTGATAAAGATTATTGTATGGATTAAAAATTTTAAAATTTATCCCTTTGAGATGAAACGAAGGATTCATGATCACAAACCTCAACCTTTGTAGGGAAAAAATCTTTCAGACATTTTATCAAGGCTTTCATTTCATCAAGTTCCTTTGAACAAACATTAGATCTAGCATGAGGCATAGGTGGATCTATCGAAAGACTATTTATCATTGCTGATTGAAAAAAAACCATTATGAATAAATTATTAAAGTTTTATTTGGAGATAGAGAATAATTTGAGTCATATAATAACATCTTTGTAAGAAACTAGATCCACTTTAAAACCCAAAAAAGCTACTCACGGATTTTCAAGCTATATCATTACTTCATTAGGGAACAATTGATTTTATAATATTTATGAAATCATACCAATTGAAGGAGCTACTTCATGAGAAGTTGAAGCTGAAAATGGTACATATGGTGCATGGGCATGATTTTTAGATTCCATTACCACATCAACATCCTTTATTCTATCAATAGGTGATCCAAGAGGAATTGGATAATCTCATTCATGCACTTCCATTAAATATGGACTTATATAAACTTCATAAATCATAGGACTTGGCTTAGCTATCATATCTTTACAAAAAAGTAGATGTTGTCTCAACTACTATCCCCAAATGATGAACATCCTCAACAGATACATCAACTTCTCTAGTAGCTTGATTCTGAGAAGCCACATCCTCTATAATCATGACAGGCTCACAAAATATAGGACATAAAAATGGGATATAAGACCTGGTTATTACATATGTTGTATCCTATACTCCCATAAAAGACACTATCTGTATAAGTGTTACATACCTAGGTAATGAGGTGTGAGTTGAATCCCCATGAGACATACTTTCTTGGACAATTTTCTTTAAATAATTGGATGTAGAATCCCAAAATATAAAATAATTTTCAAGAGAAATGATGATAGAGTATTACATTTATGTAACAACCTAGGTAAATAAAGAATATGACATCATTATATTTATCCATATTTGTGAATGAAATATTAATATGACTTTAAAGGGGACGCTATGCTCGATGGCGTACCCAACACGCAACAACGAGTTTCTTGGGAATCTTACGTTGCACTCTAATAATGAAATAATATTATTTTAAATGGTAGTTAACATGTAGCCGTTGTATTGGAGGGAATGGATAGAAATAACTAAAATATTATTATATATGTTTTTAAATGTTTTTATATTTATCCAATAAAAGATAAAGGCTTAAAATATGGAAAGAATTCAATTTTAGGCGTATATGCCCTAGTTTTCAATAAATGTTCACTTATCGCCTTTTGATGGAGAACCATCATTAAATATAGTTTTTTTCACTCTTATACATTATATTGGACCAAATAAAACACTTCTTAAGAATTGGGACATCAAAATTTACTTTGTGTAAATTTTTGGTATCTTTCCGATAAAGTTAATTTTTTAATGAATAGTGTAAAAAGTTCTATTTTAATTCAAAACCACTTTTTAATCTAATTTATTTATATTATTAGTTTATCTTTTGAATTGGTTTTAAAGTGAAATTATAATATATTTTTACCATTAAATCTAATAGTGGTCGTTGGAATTAATTTCACTTTGAAATCCGACTTAAACTAGTGTCAATCTTTTGATACTTATTGTTTCATAAAAACATGCTATTTGCTCTGACAGCGGGAATTAATTATTAAATTAATTAATGTGACTTATATGTTTTGAATTTTTTAAAATAGACTTCATTTATGAATTCATAATATCAAATATAGCTTAGCGTGAATTTTTGGGATTTTTCTGAAAAACTTCAATTTTTGATGAATAGTGAAACCACTAAGTGGTACTTATAAAAACGGATTTTTCCATTTTAATGAAATTTTTCCATCTTTGTGTTTTTAATTTCAAAAATCCGACATACATGGTTTTCATTAAGAAGTAAAATGTGGTTCAATGAGATAAAAATAATTTTTTGGTGAATAGTAACTTATTAAGTTTTTAATCGCGATTAGAGGTAATTAGTGTAGTTTATGGTAAGAATAATGTTTTAATAAAATGAAATGACCTATACACATGTCCTACCCTCATTGTATGTGTCATGGCCGACCAATAAAATCCATGGGTCAACTTGGGGACCCCCTGGATCCACTTTGGTTGGGAAATGACATAAATATCTTTTTATTTAATGTTAAAGTAAAAATGACACAAACATGAGATGTTTTACTAAAAAAATTTTTACATGGGGTTATACAAGTCATATTTTTGACTATAAATAGTAATTGGAAAGATAAAATTATTTCCTACATCATAATATTTTTTTATAATTTTTAGACATTAAATAAATTAAATTATTTATGACATCATGATGATGCAGCGATGACCTCATTATTTAACAATTTAAATAAAATGGAAAGATAATGTAATATCTAAGACCAACACATGTCCAAAACCTATTGGATGAGTGGATTTCGAACCCTTATCATCTTATCCTCGAAATACATTAATGTGGGACCTTTAAAATCCTAAACTCTTTTGAAAATAAAGTAACATTTTCTAACTTTACAAGAGTGACCCTCCTCTCCTCTTATAAAAGGCCCCCACCTCTACCTCCTTACCCACACTCCCAAAGCCTTTGGCTCGGCCAAACCCTACACATTTTGTCTCTAAACGTCCCTCTCTTACTCCTTGAATCCTCACTTTTGGAATAAGTGTTCCCAAGGAAGCCTTAGTTCTCAAACCAAAGGGAGTTACCCGATTTTAAGGTAATGTCTTCACTTGAGTCCTTTTGTTTTATTTTACTTCTCCAACCCCCTAAACTATTTTTATTATTTTCTTTTGTAACAAATCTAGTATCTTAAATATAATAGGATGTTTTTATAAAAATGATTCGAGATACACTTACAGACACCTACATCTAATGGTTAAAGAACATACTATTTCTGTGGATGGCGAATTTCTGCCTCCCGAAACGATGATTGTTCAACATTATTCTAACACCTTTAAAGGTGGCCATTAAGATGACAATATATTTATATATGATATCTAATATGTTTATATTTTACTTAAGCTTATGTATTTTTCATTTATGTAATACCTTTATGGTTTCCATTATGGGTAAACACGATATCTTCATTTAAGGAAGTGCGGACTACCTCCCCTCAAAGTGATTTGATTCGTTAATACCATATGTGGTACGTATAATGGATATATTTAATTATATTATATATGATACCATAATGGAATTAAAATACTATTATTTATCATTATGTTTTAATTCCATTAAATATGAAATAGAAATGGAAGTAGCGTTCATGCGTACGTACGGCTTACCGTCTCCATGAACGGTACATTTAATTTCTCATCTCAAAATGTTATGTAATATTATAAGTACATATATATAATGGATATATATGTAATATATTACATCTAAATTATGGATATCATTATGTAATTATAACATATATATATCTCTCTCTCATTTTGGTTAAATTCCATTAATATGACAAAAAAATGAAAGTAGCGTTAATGCGTACGTACGGCCTACCGTCTCCATGAACGGTGATTTTCATTTTTTATCTCCAAATGATATGGAATAGTATAAAATGAATATTTAATGGATATATATGATATTTTAATCATTAATACTATCCTGGAAATTATTTACTTATAACTACATGGGCAATCTTTTTTCGAACAAGTTCATTCTTGACTCATGTACCAAACATCGGCAAAAACGTATTATATGAAGTAACATTATTAAACAATTATTATAACATTATAATATGTGATATTAACTGAATAATAATCTATAAAGGAGGTACGTAGGTAGTTATTAATTGACGAAAGTTTATTATTCAGGAATATAAAGAAACGAACAAGACAAGTTGGACTTGAGGTAAGGGATCCTACTCCTCTCTTTCTTTTAAAGTACACTATTTTAAGTCATTCCTTTTAAATCTCATCTTTCTTGTTATTGGGATGTTCTTTTATATTACTCTTACTATAATTTTTATGTTCAAATGATGAGAGACCCTATTCTCTCTCATCAATCCATTTTGGAAGTTTTGAGTGGCGCCGTTAGGCTGCCAAATTTTCGTAAGAGATATAACCTCTCTCTTTCTTTTTAAGTACTCTCCTTTATGTCACTTCTTTTAAGATCCTCTTTGTTATGATGGGGGATGTTCTTTTATATTCATCTCTCTGTACATTTTATGGTAATATGATGAGATACCCTATTTCCTCTCATCAATCCATTTTAGAAGTTTTAAGTGGCGCCGTTAGGCTGCCGAGTTTTCGTAAGGGATTTTTCATCTCACTTTTATTCCCATGAGATTTATGCTACATTTTCCACAATTTCCTTTTTGTGGTGTATGTACTGCCCATTATTTTATGCATTGTGTAATATAATTTCATTTATGAGTATTTAAATCAATGTTGTATTGTCCTTGTCTCACGGGGCGTATGTTTCGAAAGATACCCATGTCGGTAAGGGAACCTTTCACCCTCCTCTATTTAAAAGACTTATTTTGTTATGTATTTTAATTAACATACTATTATGTTGGGATATGTCCTTCTATATCCTTATTGATTTAAATTTTATGTCCATGTGATGAGATACCCTTTTTATCTCTCATCAACTCATTTTCTGAATTTTGTAGTGACGCCGTTAGGCTGTCAAATTTTTGCAAGGGAACTTTTTATCCCAAATTTGATTCTTTGGGATAAAAAAGTAGTCCATGAATATTTCGTTCTATGAATATGTGTGAATATCCTCTTATTGTTTTACACTTAATATCCACTTATATTTTGTGTATTCGTTTGTCACACATAATTATGTAATTGATTTATCCTTAAACCAAGGATACCGTTTTTGTATGGGCTTCGTCTCAATATCCTTTCATTGAGAAATATTTTGTTTTATACACAACTTTATTTTATACGGTGTATAAACCCCTTTGACTTTTACGTTTATTCAAAAGGAATCTTTTTTATACGAAGCGTTTACTAAATGAAAAAAGGGAATGTTTTTGTCGTACGTATGCGGCGACAACGACTTCTCCGCCACCGTGACCATTATTTGAGTTTCGGCTTCCTCTACAAGCCATACTTTTTTTAAAAGAAAAATAAATACCAGGTTTTACTTTTCTTTTATTTTGGTATTGAAAATGGTTTTCATAATGTTTTTATATCAATTTGTTGTATTGATATCTTGTGATTAAAAGGTGAAAATGTTATGTTTCCTTTATGCATGTTTTATGTGATACGGTTATGTTGAGGTTCTTGGGAATTATTATGAAGACGGGTGGTTCCGAGATAGACTAAGGGCGGGTGAGCCCGATATAGCTCTCCAATTCATTGGGTAACGCGAAGGAGTGAAACGTTAAGGTTTCTCTGAAGAGATTTAGGAAATATACTGTGATGGGTATTCCAAACGTAACCAAGAGGGTTACTCCCTACGTAAGAATGTTCTGAAAGCCTCAAGTTACCTTTTATGTCTTATGATTTCTATGATTTATTCATGATTTTATGAGGCATGTTAAAGTGCTTATGTTTTATGGGTAAAGTATGATTTCATTCTTATGTATACATGTACTCATGTTTCCTTTCCAAATTTTTATATCCCTTACTGAGCTTTTTATGCTCATCCCAATTTTTTGAAATGTTTTTCATAGGTCAAGGGAAGGGTACATGATGTGCTGATAGTGTCAAGGATGTGTCAAGAATGAATCCGTTTTTTATTTTCAATATGTTTCTATTGATGGGAAGAATGAATACTATCTTTTATGTAACCACTTTGTTTAAATGTGGAATGTAATGAAAGTTTCATGATCTAATTCTCTAAAACTCTAAACCTGAAAAGATCCTCAATGTGTAATATTGTAATAACTCAAGATTATGTAATGTTTAAGGCTGGGGCCTTATAGTTGGTATCAGAGGTCGGTTTAGATAACTTTAGAGGTTAGGGTATTCTCTAAGCATAAGTGATAGTACCATAATGGATAGGATTTCAGAAAGAGTCCTAGTTTTAGATAAAGTGAATGAGTAAGTATATCTTGGTTTTTATCTTCCTCATTAGTATATGATGGTTTTGTTGATATACTCACACTGACCTTTTTTGTTTTATTAAATGGATGGATCGACAATAGGTTTGAAGGAAACTGTGGTGGTTCTCTGATTAAGAGACTGGATGAAATGGGGGATTCAATGAGGAAAATCGTGGTTGTTCTAAACCAACTAGCAAGGAGTCATGATCAACCACTTGAACCTTGGTACGTTTTGTAATGCATCATGTATGAGATGACCAATCGATGTGGAAGTTCAGGTAATAATTATAAAGGTAACCATTAGAGTTTATATGATCCTTACATTTGAGGTAATTATGGGTTATTATATGTTATGATGGAAAATGAAAGGCATGAGATAAACTTGAGGTTAAAATATGTTATGATCATTTTTGAAGATTTTATCTCGTTTTGGGGAATGTTATAAGAATTATATAGTTTTGGAAAAAGGAAAACACGCAGACCGTGTGACAACCTGTCGCATCAGACAAAGCTGCGGGAATCGAACCCACAACCAAAGTGCGACTGGTATTTATCGCCTACCACTATACTACGTGAAGTCCCTGGTTAGTTTGATTGATTCTTTTAAGTTATATGATTTTATGAATTAATAGTAAGTTGATTTTGGGTTATTTATGAAAATGATTAACCTATCATGGAGGATATGTGATTAGGTTAATTACTTTTCAATACGAGACTTTAGGAGCAACTGATGTTGTTTGGAGATAAATGTTACGATTTATCTTGGAAGACTATGTGACTAAATCATTCAAATATTTGGGTTTAAATCTTAGTTTGGTTTAATTTGAAGAATTTTATGGACAAATTGATTATAGAATGGTCCTTATTAAACTTTGGGTTTTGTTGGACAAATTTTGGAGATTAAGAATAGATTTTCTTTTTATAAAGGGTTATCCTTTTCTGGATTATCTGATCTTGTACTAACCTTTTTGGTTTTAGTTTTGGTTAAAGTCTAAAGACATGGGAAGTATATAGTTCTCTTTTGTGGATTAGGTGACTCTCTCGAAGTTTATTATAGTAATCTTAATGCGAACAAGTCTCCCTAAATACTCGTCATTTGGAAAAAAATATGAGTTTGATTAAGGAATCTAGTAAAAGTTGAAAGTCAACATGATAAGTGATTATGTTTCCTTATGAATAAATTCCTCAACAAAAAGTAACTTAAAACAAAAATGTTGTCTATTAACTTTTCCTACTGGGGAATCGAATACCATTTAACCCATCACAAGTTTTTGATTTTCTTATGGTTAACTTTCTCCTAGACATGTTTACTATCACTCTCCCTCAAGAACATGACCCTTTGCTTTTTCTTCCATTTCCATGTTTTTCTATATGGAATCCTAGTATGGGTTAACTCGGGTGACCTCTGTACTTATCTTCCTTTATTTTAAAGTGATTGTTTTACCGACTCTTGTTCCGATGTGGGACTTTCAAGGGTGTTTCCAAGCTCAATTTTAAAAATTACGAGGACGCAATTCCCAAAAGGGGGGAAGGATGTAACACCCCAGGTAAATAAAGAATACAACATCTTAATATTTATCCATATTTGTGAATAAAATATTAATATGACTTTAAAGGGGACGCTATGCTCGATGCCGTACCCAACACGCAACAACGAGTTTCTTGGGAATCTTACGTTGCACTCTAATAATAAAATAATATTATTTTAAATGGTAGTTAACATGTAGCTGTTGTATTGGAGGGAATGGATAGAAATAACTAAAATATGATTATATATGTTTTTAAATGTTTTTACATTTATCTAATAAAAGATAAAGGCTTAAAATATGGAAAGAATTCAATGTTAGGTGTATATGCCCTAGTTTTCACTAAAGGTTCACTTATCGCCTTTTGATGGCGAACCATCATTAAATATAGTTTTGTTCACTCTTATACATTCTAATGGACCAAATAAAACTCTTATTAAGAATTTTTTCATCAAAATTTACTTTGTGTAAATTTTTGGTATCTTTCCGATAAAGTTAATTTTTTAATGAATAGTGTAAAATGTTGTACTTTAATTCAAAACCTCTTTTTAATCTAATTTATTTATATGATTAGATTATTTTTTGAATTGGTTTTACTGTGAAATTAGAATATATTTTTACCATTAAATCCAATAGTGGTCGTTGGAATTAATTTCATTTTGAAATCAGACTTAAACTAGTGTCAATCTTTTGATACTTATTGTTTCATAAAAACACGCTATTTGCTCTGACAGCAGGAATTAATTATTAAATTATTTAATGTGAATTATATGTTTTTAATTCTGTAAAATAGACTTCATTTTTGAATTCAGAATATCAAATATAGCTTAGGGTGAATTTTTGGGATTTGTTTGAAAAACTTCCATTTTTGATGAATAGTGAAACCACTAAGTGGTACTTATAAAAATTGATTTTTCCGTTTAAATGAAATTTTTCCATATTTTTGTTTTGAATTTCAAAACTCCGACATAAATGGTTGTCATTAAGAAGAAAAATGTTGTTCAATGGGATAAAAATAATTTTTTGGTGAATAGTAACTTATTAAGTTTTTAATCGCGATTAGAGGTAATTAGTGTAGTTTACGGTAAGAATAATGTTTTAATAAAATGAAATGACCTATACACATGTCCTAACCTCATTGGATGTGTCATGGCCGACCAATAAAATCCATGGGTGAACTTGGGGACCCCCTGGAGCCACTTTGTATGGGAAATGACAAAAATATCTTTTTATTTAATGTTAAAGTAAAAATGACAAAAACATGAGATGTTTTACTAAAACCATTTTTACATGAGGTTATACAAGTCATATATTTGACTATAAATAGTCATTGGAAATATAAAAATCTTTCCTACATCATAATAGTTTTTTTATAATTTTTAGACATTAAATAAATTAAATTATTTATGACATCATGATGATGCAGCGATGACCTCATTATTTAACGATTTAAATAAAATGGAAAGCTAATGTAATATATAAGACCTACACATGTACAAAACCTATTGGATGAGTGTATTTAGAACCCTTATCATCTTATCCTCTAAATACATAAATGTCGGACCTTTAAAATCCAAAACTCTTTTGAAAATAAAGTAACATTTTGTAACTTTACAAGAGTGCCCCTCCTCTCCTCTTAGAAAAGGCCCCCAACTCTACCTCCTTACCCACACTCCCAAAGCCTTTGGCTCGGCAAAAACCTTCACATTTTGTCTCTCCACTTCCCTATCTTACTCCTTGAAGCCTCAAATTGGGCAGAAGTCTTCCCAAGGAATCTTTTGTGCTCAAACCAAAGGGAGTTACCCGATTTTAAGGTAATGTCTTCACTTGAGTCCTTTTGTTTTATTTTACTTCTCCAACCCCCTAAACTCTTTTTATTATTTTCTTTTGTAACAACTCCAGTATCTTTAATATACTAGGATGTTTTTATAAGAAGTATTAGAGCTACACTTACACACACCTACATCTAATGGTTAAACAACATACTATTTCCGTGGAAGGGGAATTTCTGCCTCCCGAAACGATGATTGTTCAACATTCTTCTAACACCTTTAAAGGTGGAAATTAAGATGAAAATATATTTATATATGATATATAATATGTTTATGTTTTACTTAAGCTTCTGTATTTTTCATTTATGTCATACCTTTATGGTTTCCATTATGGGTAAACGCGATATCTTCATTTAAGGAAGTGCGGACTACCGCTCCCTCAAAGTGATTTGATTCGTTAATACCATATGTGGTACGTATAAAGGATATATTTAATTATATTATATATGATACCATACTAGAATTAAAATACTATTATTTATCATTATGTTTTAATTCCATTAAATATGAAATAGAAATGGAAGTAGCGTTCATGCGTACGTACGACTTACCGTCTCCATGAACGGTACATTTCATTTCCTATCTCAAAATGTTATGTAATATTATAAGTACATATATATAATGGATATATATGTAATATATTACATCTAAATTATGGATATAATTCTGGAATTATAATATATATATATCTCTCTCATTTTTTTAATTCTATTAATATGACAAAAAAATGAAAGTAGCGTTCATGCGTACGTACGGCCCACCGTCTCCATGAACGGTGCTTTTCGTTTTTTATCTCCAAATGATATGGAATAGTATAAAATGAATATTTACTGGATATATATGATATTTTAATCATTAATACTATCCTGGAAATTATTTACTTATAACTACATGGGAAATCTTTTTTCGAACAAGTTCATTTTTGACTCATGTACCAAACATCGGCAAAAACGTCTGATATGAACTAACATTATTAAACAATTATTATAACATTATAATATGTGATATGAACTGAATAATAATATCTAAATGAGGTACTTAGGCAGTTATTAATTGAACAAAGTTTATTATTCAGGAATATAAAGAAACGAACAAGACAAGTTGGACTTGAGGTAAGGGATCCTACTCCTCTCTTTCTTTTAAAGTACACTCTTTTATGTCATTCATTTTAAATCTCATATTTCTTGTTATTGGGATGTTATTTTATATTACTCTTACTGTAATTTTTATGTTAAAATGATGAGAGACCCCATTCTCTCTCATCAATCCATTTTGGAAGTTTTGAGTGGCGCAGTTAGGTTGCCAAATTTTCATAAGAGATATAACCTCTCTCTCTTTTTTTAAGTACTCTTCTTTATGTCACTTCTTTTAAGCTCCTCTTTGTTATTATGGTGGATGTTCATTTGTATTCTTCTCGCTGTACATTTTATGGTAATATGATGAGATACCCTATTTCCTCTCATCAATCCATTTTGGATGTTTTAATTGGCGTCGTTAGGCTGCTGAGTTTTCGTAAGGGATTTTTCATCTCACTTTTATTCCCATGAGATTTATGCTACATTTGCCACAATTTCCTTTGAGTGGTGTATGTACTGCCCATTATTTTACTCATTGTGTAATATACTTTCATTTATGAGTATTTACATCAATGTTGTATTTTCCTTCTTTCACGGGGCGTATGTTTCAAAAGATACCCATGTCGGTAAGGGAACCTTTCACCCTCCTCTTTTTAAAAGACTTCTTTTGTTATGTCTTTTAATTCACATACTATTATGTTGGGATATGTCCTTCTATATCCTTATTGATTTAAATTTTATGTCCATGTGATGAGATACCATTTTTATCTCTCATCAACTCATTTTCTGAATTTTGTAGTGATGTCGTTAGGCTGTCAAATTTTTGCAAGGGAACTTCTTATCCCAAATTTGATTCTTTGGGATAAAAATGTAGTCCTTGAATATGTTGTTCTATGAATATGTGTGAATATACTCTTATTGTTTTACACTTAATATACATTTATATTTTGTGTATTCTTTTGTCACACATAATTATGTAATTGATTTATCCTTAAACCAAGGATACCGTCTTTGTATGGGACTTCATCTCAATATCCTTTCATTGAGGCATATTTTGTTTTATACACAACCTTATTTTATACGGTGTATAAACACCTTTGACTTTTACGTTTATTCAAAAGGAATATTTTTTATACGAAGAGTTTACTAAATGAAAAAAGGGAATCTTTTTGTTGTACGTATGCGGCAACAACGACTTCTCTGCCGACGTGACCATTGTTTGAGTTTCGGCTTCCTCTACAAGCCATACGTTTTTTAAAAGAAAAATAAATACCATGTTTTACTTTTCTTTTATTTTGGTATTGAAAATGGTTTTCATAATGTTTTTATATCAATGTGTTGTATTGATATCTTGTGATTGAAAGGTGAAAATGTTTTGTTTCCTTTATGCATGTTTTATGTGATACAATTATGTTGAGGTTCTTAGGCATTACTATGAAGACGGGTGGTTCCGTGATAGACTAAGGGAGGGTGAGCCCGATATAGCTCTCCAATGCATTGGGTAACGCGAAGGAGTGAAACGTTAAGGTTTCTCCGAAGAGATTTAGGGAATATACTGTGATGGGTAGTCCAAACGTAACCAAGAAGGTTACTCCCTATGTAAGAATGTTATGAATGCCTCAAGTTACCTTTTATGTCTTATGATTTCTATGATTTATTCATGATTTTATGAGGCATGTTAAAGTGATTATGTTTTATGGGTAAATTATGATTTCATTCTTATGTATACATGTACTCATGTTTCCTTTCCATATTTTTATATCCTTTACTGAGATTTTTATGCTCATCCCAAGTTTTTGAAATGTTTTTCACAGGTTAAGGGAAGGGTAAATGATGTGATGATAGTGTCAAGGATGTGTCAAGAAAGAATCCATGTTTTATTTTCAATATGTTTCTATTGATGGGAGGAATGAATACTGTCTTTTATGTAATCACTTTGTTTAAATGTGGAATGTAATTAAAGTTTCATGATCTAATTCTCTAAAACTCTAAACCTGAAAAGATCCTCAATGTGTAATCTTGTAATAACTCAAGATTAAGTAAGGTTTAAGGCTGGGGCCTTATATTTATGACATTTCCCCACATCTCCATAATTTAATTCTACTTATTTATTCTTAAAAACTAATGAAATTAATGTACAATAAGGATACTATTTTAAATTCCCACATCCTTTACAAAAATTATGCATGAATCTCACCATGTATCGCAGAAAACATAACTTTACATTATGGATCAATACATACATAAAATAAATATCTTAAAAAGTTACTTTATCCATATCCCATTCCCTTTGTGATATACCTATATGCACAAACTTACATAAATATTTCTTTTTAGAAGCCAAATATTTTACAGGTTTATTTCCAAAAAATAGAGGCTCCAAAAAAAACTGGAGCACTTCATTTGGACCTACTAAGATTGTCCTGACAAGTGTTTGACTAAAATATACTACCCCTCATGGGGTTAATGAAATATATCATCCATTTAAATAGAATAATCTACCAATATATTTCCATTATCATTTTATGATATTATTTCCTATGTTTGATTAAAATAAAACTTAGAATTCATCAAGATCTCATTAACTTCCTACTCAAAAATAATACCCATCAATTTCATAACAAACACAAAATTACAAAATTTATACCCAAGAAATTTAATTATAAACATTTTAGTTTTGTCCATCCATTCCATATCTTTTTCCTTTCCCATAAGAACACTTCTTCGAGTTCTATTAAATTTATTAGAGAAACCTGAGCTTCCATCATTAACATATTTGAATTTTCCATTTCAAGAAGGTCATTTGAATATAAAATAGTTATTGAGAGGTTAGAGATGATGATTTATATTCAAAGATAGGTCAAATTTATAAATGTTAAAAGTATTGCGATCCAATTTTGTAATCCATCACATACCCAAATCTTAATTTTCATACGTACGCTGATTCAGTTTTAGGGTTACTTAAAAATAAAACATAAATAATCTAAAACAAAAATAATAAAAGAATTTATATTTTCAATCTTTGAATAAAAACACATGTATAAGAGTAATTAAGATACTTTATTAGAATAAACAACTTAATGGAAAACTTTATTTTAAATCTCAATAAAAATAAATAGAATAAATTCAATTGAATCAGAATAAATAAAATACATTAATGTTATTAAAAAACCTAATTCTATTTTAATAAAATAAAAATGATCACACACAAGAGGTTTAATAAATATATCTACTAAATGATTCTATGTAGAGATAAAATTAATTGAAATATAATTTTTTTTATCATGATCTCTTAAGAAATCATGCCTCAAGTTTATATGCTTCATTCATGAATGATTTATTAGATTCTTTGAAATGTTCATATCACTAGTGTTATCACATTTAATTAATACTTGATTATAATTAAATCTAAAGTATACTACGATGTGTTTCATCCATTTTTTTTGAAAAAACTACCTCTAGAAATATATTCTACTTCTATATTAGATAATTCAATAGGGTGTTTCTTCATACTAATCTAGGATAATAGGTATTTACCTGGAAAATGGAATGTTATTGATGTAATATTCCTATCTAGTCTAGAGTAAAAAAAGTCATCATCTGAGTATGATAATAAATTTAAATAATATCTTTTTGAAAAAATTAGGGCAGGAAAAATAGTTTCTTTTATGTATCTTAAACTCATTTTGAAGCTTTTAAATGAGATTATTTAGGATTAGATTGAAATGAAGTACAAAGACATACAATAAACATATTTTTTGGTCTACAAGTAGCCAAATAAAACAGTCTTCATATTATTACACTTTAAATATTTTTTTCAACTGGTTTCTTTGATTCATCCAAGTCATGTTTTTCATTAAAACACATAGGGGATGTTTTTACATTACCACTTTCAAGTCCAAACCTTTTAAGGAAGTATAATATATATTTTATCTGATTTATCACATTACCCATGTTTTTTTGATAAAACTCCAATGATAAAAATTAATTTAACTCACACATCATGATTATTTAAAATTCCATTTTCATGAGTTGTGAAAATTAATTACATAGTTTTTTATTTGTATTACCAAAAATCACATCATAAATATATATTTGTATTAAAAACATATATGAAGATAGTTTTTTTAAATAAATTAGGTCCTTCTAAACCTATTAAAAAAATTATTTTATAAAAGAAAAGAACTTAAATGATTATAAAAATATAAAGGTTGTTTTTTAGACCCTAAGGATTGTTGGTAATTTTGAAAACTGAATTTGGAAAATGTGGATTTTTCAGAATGAGGAGGTTGTTCAACATAATCGTACTCCATTAGAAAATCATTCAGAAAATTTTATTTTACATCCGAATTATATAATTTAAAATTAATATATGATGTAAAGGATAAAATAATCTTAACTATTTCTCATATATATACTGAGGCAATGGTATCATCATTATCTATACCTTCTTACTGTTTATACCATTTTTCTACAAGTTTAGATTGATTCCTAGTTATTAGACTATGATCATCCAGCTTATTCCAAAAAAAATATTTTTTTCCTATAAAAGGATAGTCAAAGGGTGTATCAACTAATTCCCTTACATTTTCATCTTAAATAGGTTTAAATCATCTTTTATAGATATAACCCTTCTTTTATCTACTAAGTATTCCTCTATAGATTTTTGTTCTAAATGAGATAAAAGGAAAAAAACTCTTCAAGGCTTCCTATAATCTATCTAGTACTAATTACTTCATCTAAGTATCTTATAATATTTTATAGATAATTATTCTTAAGGGTTTTAGGTTTCCTTGGTAGTACACATTCAAGTTCACTAGCATCCAACCTTTTATGATTTGGTTATGTAAAATCAAGTTCCAACTCTCCATCATTTTTTTTCATAAAAAAGTGGTTAAGAAATAATGTTTAAAAAACACTTAGTCTATAAATATGATTTAATATGTGATCAAAAGGACCAGTTTTATCAAATTTCACATGTGTTGATTCTTCAAAAATCATTGATCATTTATTGAAAAATATATATACTATTGAAGTAGTATCGTATCCTAAAAATGATGCTTCATTATATCTTGGTTAAAACCAACCAATATTATCCTTGGGGTTTAAAATATAATCATTACATCCAAAAAACTTAAAGTATCAATATTTTTTCGTTCTATTATTCAATAAATCATTGGATATTTTATTTAAAATAATATTAATTAGAAATTTGTTTATAAAATAACATGTTTGATTTATTGATTCATCGATAAAATGAGTAGGCTGGTTATATTCACATAACATAGTTCTATAAATTTATTAAAAAGTCTTATATATCCTTCCAAAAACAACATTATGATGCGGTGCCCTAGGGGAAGAAAAGGTAAACATGAAACTATGTTTTGAGAAAAAATAATTGACATCATGGTTTTAAAATACTTTTCCTCGGTAACTTATTAAAGAAATGGTTTTGGAATATTTTTCTTTTTGAACCAATTTTCAAATAATTATAAAAAAATAAAATGAATCACTTGTAACACTTCAAAATAAAACACAATTAAATGTATAAAAATCATCAATCGACAATTACAAAAACAATTTCCTGTTACACTTGCAACTCTATATAGCCTAAAAAATCCATATAAATAAGTTATAAGGGTTTAGAAGTAGAAACCTATTTAATTGGTTTAAAATATTATTTTTGTTTCTTTACCATTTGTTATTCATCAAATAGATTCATCGTATTCAATTTAAATTTTAGTAAATCTAAAACTAATTTGTTTTTGGAATTGTTTTCAAGGAAAAAAATTACAGTGTCCCAATATTCTATTACATACCCTTGAAGCATTTGTTTTATCATTTCAATATTTTACCTTATTTCTATTCAAGGAATTATGATTTAGAGTATAGAAATTATCTATTCATGGTTACTTAAATTTAATAATTTTATTATTAAAAATATAACATAAATTATTTGGAAAATAAATAAAATTATATTCATCACAATATTGAGAAATTATTATAAGATTGTTCATTAAGAATTATATATATATATATATTTGTTAATAATGATAGAGTACAAATTTCCAATATATCAAACTCTAATAATTTTTCCATTAACATTATCACCAAAAGTGACATGGTCTTTATCTATCTTTGATAAATAGTAAAAATTCGACAAATAATCACTCATATGAATTGGGAATCCATTATCCATATAATATATTTCATTTGTGCTCTCATAACTTTGTAACTAAAAAGAAAAATTAAATAATAAATTGTTTTTGTATCCATATTTTATGAGGTCTAGAAATGATAGTAACTATGGATTTAGAAACAAAAAACAGTTTAGGCTATCCAAAACCTACATTCCTAAATTCTGAAAAGAAATTGTGAAACAAATCATGTTTAAATCTATAGAACTATGTGTTTCTCTAACTGAAATCATTTTCATAGTGTCATATATCACCACAATAGAAAAAATTAACTTTTAAAATATTTTTTTGGAAATTATTAAAAAATATTTCTTGTAAAAAATTTGTTTTTTAACTTAAATTATTTTTCCAAATCTATCTATACAATATTTATTATTTCCAATAATTTTATTTTAAATTTTTTTCGTCATTTTTAAACAGAATAGAAATATCTTTGATGTATTAAACTTATTTTTTTTAAATTTTAAATTTTTTTTCTATGTTAAATTAATGATGAAACAAAATATTTTAGTTAGGTTTTTAAAATTATAATTAGTTTAGTTAATTACTATTTTTTATTAACAACTGCTTCATAGTATTTTTGGATAGTTTTATTTATCTTTATAAAATATTCATATTTATATTTTAACATGGAAAAATATTAATCCAGTTTATTAAATAATAAATTTCCACTTGAAGTTTCGTTTCATGTTCCTAATAAACCCAAGAATGTACCTCATAAATATGTTCCCTAAAAACATGTTGTATTTATGATTAGAATGATCATATTATGATTATGAAGATGAAACATCACAAAAATCCTATGAATAACTCCACATTTCCTCTATAGATTTCTCAGATTTATTATTGTAATTAACTTTCTTGAATAATTTATTTTTCTAACTTTTTTTCATCTTGAATCTCTGGATAATCATGCTTGATGTGGCCAATATTCTTGCAATCATAAAATATTACTTCCTTATAATATACATCATACTTCATATATTTTTTGAATGTATTGTTAAATAATATTCTCTATTTATATAATTTTTTTAATTTTCTAGACAAGTGAGCAAGCGTAATATATGAATCAAAACTAATTGAAGAATTTTCATCATATGAATCGGCTATCATAATTTATTTACACTTATTATCATCCATTAAAGTTGATAATTTTAAAGCAACAATCTCCTTCTTTACTAACCTATGTTATCTAGCTTCAGTATCCATCTATTCCTTATACCTCATCATTGAATTTATATGATCTTTTATTTTGAATCTATTTACCTCTATTGACAGTTTTATATCCTTCAAAATACCACTCCACCTTACTTATAGTCTTCAGATATCTTTAAAATCCAGATCTAGTTTAATAATATGTGTCCCTAAATCCAAAAAATTATTTAAAATTTCAATAATTCTTCCATTTGGTTATTTTATTCTCTTACCATCCATAATTATAAAAGTTTTAAACATTAGTTTGTAAGTATTATATATGAGATCACACATGTTATATATTCTCTAAAAAGAAACTCAAATCGTACTCCACATTTCATGGGATGTTTGAAATTGATAAATTCTATTGAACTCATCAGAACATATTCCACATATTATTTCCTTCAAATATTTAGAATTTATATCATATTTTTCTTTAGTTTCAATATCCTAAGTTTCTGGTTCTATATTCGGAATTTCATATGTCTTCACATATTTGATATAAACCTTTATATCAAGGTTCATTAGATATATGATCATCAGTGATTTACAACAACCATGATTATTATCATTTAAATATGGGTCTATGTAATATACATTCATTATCTGTTTCCAGTCATATCAACCATTGTTTAAGGGAAGATTAGATTTCAACTTTTATAGTTGATAACTCAGTAATGAATCTCTCTAATTCCAAATGTTCTCGAAGAAAGACCATATTAAGAATCAGAGGGGGGGGATTGAGTTCTTTAAATTTTTATTCACATATAAAAACCACCGTATATTTTTTTATGAATAATTTTTATTCTGTTTTTTAATGAAAAATGCATAATAAATAAATAAATAAAAATAAAAAATGGCATAGAGAGATTTATAGTGGTTTGGAGAATAGAGGTCCCCTAGTCAACTACGGCACCGATCTTCTATACAAGTGTAATAATTTCCACTGAACTAGCCATTTCTTTGGGGACTGATAGTCCTTTTTTAGGGACTAAATGACTAAGTCATAGTAGTTTACACTTGGTAAAAGAACATGAACTTTCAACCGGTCTCTATAAAGGCAATACAAGGAACATCCTTGAAAGGTTCTTTTTTTGGGAACCTTAAGAAAAAAATATAAAGAATAATAATTTTTTAAAAATTTCTATAGATAAACCTAAGGTATATATTTTAAAAATAAGCATCACCAACAGAAAAGACCTGAATAACAAGCTTCTCAAGGAGAGTCTTCTTATCTTAGTATGAATTTTCAGCAATAATAACTGTTGAAATAATATATATACATCCTTATTTCCATGGAAACAAATAGTGTCTCACTTATGAGTTATTTTAGAATGAGTTTTTTGTATTCTAATTTTAACTTATCTTCTTATTCATAATTATATGCTCTAACACCTCTTTGAAATACATTCACTTCTTCTTATTTAAACACATTTCACATGATCTGTAGAAAAATAGGGATTAGTGACATATTATTATCCTTGAAAATACCTCCTAAATTGTATAGGAAAATAAAATATATAATCCTAGTATTATATCTTAGTACATTGATCTTATTATATTTTACTTTATTTTAAAGATGAAATAGATCATTGAAGGAGTGTAAAAACATTAAAATTATTACTTGAGTCCTTCAACAGTAATAAATACCAAACTAACACCATGATATAGCCTATTTGTATAATTTAATTCATAGAGCTGATTTTCATATTTGAAATAACCTAGAAATTTTTTCTTCACATATTAAAATTGAATCATTTATGATTTCTATTCACTTACCCAAATATAACATATCTAATTGAAATGATATAGCCATTATCTACACGGAGGTGATTCACAAAACTGATTTATTTAATCAATTGATCACATAGTCAATTGATCAAATATATTAATACTCAATGTAACTATTTTCATCATCCAAATGATCACGTATCTGACTTCTCATGTAAGCAATCTTTTTGACATAGGCAATTTTCACATAGTTTTATAAATGACATAGATGATTGTCCTACCCATTTCATTTACGTAGACAATTGATGTAACTGATTGATCGATGTATTAATTTTCTCCATATGGACAAAAACACCATGTAGTTAATTTCATTGAATCAGGAATATTGAACCTAAAACATCTAAAATTAACACTTAAGGAGATTAAACTCCTATCATTTAAGACAAATATAAAACATGATTAACATGCTTAATAAACAAGATGATCAATAATGTATAAATTGTTTATGAGAACATAAAAACCTAAAGTAAATGGGATATGTTGGATCAATATTTTTGGCCTAATAAAAATATCATCCAATAAAATTTGGACAAGTTTAGATCAAATTTTACCCTTATCCTTTTGTTTTAACCCATTGTTAACCCTTTTTGACAATTACTGTAATATTAATGTGGTATACATTTTATGGGTTAATAATTTCCCTATACAATAAAACATTCCCCATAAATGGATAGTTATTTATGATTAAATCCATATTATATTCATTATTCAACTCTAATATTTTTATGATTTTTATTTCATTTAGTAAAATATTATTCATTTTAAAATATCATTAATGTAATTTTTGACACAATTAATTAAAATTGACTTTAAATACATTTAGAAAAAGGGTTATTTCAAATATATTAATTTTAAACATCCATAATATTTCATAAATATCAATACAATTTTTGGGAAATATTAACTCATTCAAATTATATCACTTTTAAATTTTTTAAAACAACTTATTTTTTTGTCAATTGAATAAATAATATATTATCATTTCATAGACATTTAAGGAAGTCATATAATTTAATAAAATTATAAATAACTTTGTATCATGAAAATAATTACAATAAGCTAAAAATAGATATTTATATTCATTCATAACTTTCTCTGCTTTTTTGTATGTGGACATATAAGAGTTATCTAAAACTAAGAGAGTGACATTTTGTAACTTTGTTTACTTTAAATATTATATAGGTCATTTTCATGGAAAAGTGTATATTAAAAAATTAAATTTAGATCAAAAGGTGATAAGGGTAGAATTGTATTCATAAAATAATAATTAGTATGAAAAATTATGTCATTATCACTTATTTTTAACCTATATTGACACGATTTACCCTTTACTGATGTGATAAATTCTACAATTGTTACTATTCATAACAACCAAAAATAAAATAGGACTATTTATAAAATTTAAACATAGATATTGAATTTATAGAATCTATTTTATCAAATTAAAAACCTATAAGTGTTATAAATTAATTTTAAAATTAGTATGAAAAACATGATGAAAGATGCTTTTATAATAACACTGTTTTTGAGCATAAAATCATATATGTTCTTATCCCGTTCCTAGAAATATATTATATGATTGATAATTTTTTTGAGTATATAATATATAAATTTTATTTAAAATATTCACTATTATTGATATATTTAATTTATTATGATAAAAATACATTACATGAATAAAAAAAATTCAAGAAAATTCGATTTTACGTATAAACATTCTGAATAATAAATTAAAACATAAAATTGATTCAAATGAACATAGTTGGATTTTTTTAAATATCATAGAACAAATATTAATGTAATTTTTATTTAAAAATGGAAACTTTGTACATGCCTGAAACAAAAATACATTTTTCAATTAAAATCAATATTTTTTAATATTTAGTGGAAAATAAATCATTTTAGAAACTTATAAAATGTTCATTTTATTGAAATTAAACATTATATTTTCCCATCAATAAAAATTATTTCTGATGTAAATGAATTTTTGAAAAATAAATTGACTTTAGAAAAAAATGAGTAATTATTAATGAATTATTTATTAGTGAATTTATAAATATTTGATAAATTAGTTAATATTATTCATATATTTCAATTTAAAATCTATGATATATCTTTTACCTTAAATAATATTTTAATTGTATATCATGGTTCATATAAATATATTGTAGATTGTAACACAACATATCAATGAAATGAAATTTAATTAAAAAAATTATTTTACAAAATATCATGGTGTTACATTATCCCCATTTTAATAGATTGAAACCTCACAATTTTAACTTATTCTTAGTAATAAATGGTATTATATTTTAAAATTACTTTATTGAAAACTCATATTATTAATAGTGTTATTAAATCTTTCTCTTGATAAGAGAGAACATAAAATAAAAATGTTCAAATGGAATAACAGAAAAATATGTCTATGAATAGAAGAACATTATTGGGAAGTGAAAAAATGGATATAAAAGATAAAAATAACTCCAAATGAGTAATATAGTGTGATATAGAACATGTTCAGGAAAAAGTTTACAACAAAAAAATGAAATATATGTGATGGGTGAAAAGACCATTGATTCATAAAAAATGAAGGAAATATGACAAATTTTTTGTTTTGATATACTTTTCATAGATTTTAGTAAAATATTACCATATAGAAGAATAAAATGAGGAATATTGTAGATTGATAAATATAATTTAATTTTTAATCAATTTCCACATAAATCTAATCTGTTTCTCCCAAACGATGAAAATTGAAAATTATTTTTTTATGCCTTAAGCATTAAATTCAACTTCTAACAGATAAAAAAATAATTTTACATATTTCTATTGAATTTATAAATTAATAAAATAAAAAAATGGATATACTAAGTTAATATAATTCTCATAATGTATAAACCCCCATATTTATAAATACAATATTCATATTCATATCCTTAAAAATAACACCCAAGGTTTGATTGAATAAATAATTCTACATAAAAAATTTCCGCAATAACCTCAAAATTAAGGAATGTTTTAACCTTAAATTCTAATTCATACCCTTCAAATTAAATCTTCAAAATCTTAATTGCATTAATAAAAAATTACATTTCATGTTAAATTACTTTTTAAACATAATTCTAATGAAGCATATTCTAAAATATCATTAATCGTCATCATAAGCCACTATATAATAATTTAATATAATGAATTTTATCCAAAATCTCATTAATTAAATTTAGATACTAAATTAAAATGAAGTCATTAGATTAATAATAAATATTTCCAAATATATTTCCTTGTCAATAAATCACTTTTAAACCATATAAATTATCAATATACCACTATCCAATAGACCATAATTAACATAAAATCAAATCACATACTAAACCAAGGTTTATTTGAACCTCAGTAGGATATTATACCTAAAAAGATTCAAATAAACTCTAAATAACATCACATAAAATTTTAAAAGGGTAGTTGATTCCTTTGAAATTACAATTAACCATAAACTTATAAACTCATAATTACATCTATAACTTTCATGTTATCCTCACTGGAAAAAAGTATACATGTCTCAAAAAATTTACACAATATTTATTCCTAAAATAAGTTGAAAAAACTAGTGAACATATTCCATAAATACAAAAGTGAAATAAAAATCATCAAATATAACCTAAATCAATTTGTCATCAAATAATAAATTTCAGGATCACTAATACTATCATATAAATTCCAATTATCTATTTATCACAACTAAAAATTTAGTTTTAAATTATTATATAGAACAATAATTATATGTTTTATGATATTTATATCCAAAATATCATTGATATAAATCCTATAGAACTTATTTATTGAATAATAATGCATAAAAACTCAAATCCTTTCGCATAATAAGTCTTTACTTACTCTAGGAGTTAAACCTTGGATTAGGGAATTGGATCAGATAATGCTCATATTCCCCACATGTAACACATTGAACCATAAATATAACCTTAGGATGTTCTTAATTTTCCTCCATCAGACTCTTTATTTTTTACTCATCATTTAATTACTATATCCCCTTTCTTTCGATATATAAAATATAATCTTTTTTCCTATGAGACACTCACCTGAGTACCAATTCCCACATTCTCTACATATAAAAGTTTATTATTCTTTCCTTTATAGTCTCCACCACCCAAAATCTCATAAAATTATATCGTTATCTTATTTGATGAGTTTAACAGTTGGTTAATGTTAATGTTGTTAATGATATATCATGATAATTGATTAGGCATAATCACAAGGGTTTACATTCCAACACATGTTTCATTTGGTTGCTTTTGAGTAAAATCATTCCATTTTCTTTTAACATTAATAAAAATATCCCTAGTTTCAAACACTCACTGATACAAAAAATGATAGTGTGAGAGATAAATATTAGTAGTAAAAAATCATGAAAAATCATTTATACGATTTCTAAATCATAAAACCTACTATTTAATCTATGAAACCTTTGGTTTTACATACGTAATACAAGATATTTACCAAAAAATTATGATATTATCCTATAATTATATTTATACCCAGCATTATGAGTAAAGTTTTCTCATCCTAGTTTCCGAATCTTAACTAAACCTTACTTTCATACCAAATATAGAGACACAAAATTTTGACATATAGATATCACATATTTTACTATGAATATTCATTTATAAACTTTATGAACCATTCTATAGTCATATATGTCTTGTTCCTATAGAATGTTTTAAGTTGAGGCCAATGAGGAGCAATAAGTGTGTATAAATAAACAAGACCAAATACTGACCCGAGGCTTTAATCAGAGAAAAATCAACATAGACAAATTTATTCAGTTAAGGAAAAGGATGATCACTCACCTTTAAGAGCTCATCAGAGAGGATTTAGATACCCTGGTTAGTAAACTGCACTAGGAAAATTAAAGAGTAGTTGAGTCAAGTAATCTTAGTATGGTGTTTAATCATTTTGTGATCTCTTTCAGCACATAGTGGTATCTTGTTTGTGAACTATGGTTTCACAATTTCCAATAAAAATGGTTTAATAAAAATTTAAATTCAGAAGTAATAATTTCCCAGTAAGGGTAAAAATGATGATATCAATGATCACTTGAGAATAGAATGAACATAAGGTTATGAGAACATGAGATAAACATTTGAAAATCATAACATGGATATCATAGATCACAATATATATTTATGGAATAAATATTGTCATCTTATAATACATGAATCATAAATGAATCAATGAACATGATCTATAAGAGAATAACATAATTATAATACATAAGTTTTTAGAATACATATAATAATATAAAATCATTTTGTAGGTTATCCAAGATTACTACCAAGTCTTTTATTGTTGAGTGATTTCACTCCCCAAACCATCATAGAAGTCAACATTCATTACCAATACTATCATAGTGGACATAGTCCCTTACTAAACTAGGTTAACTCCCCATCCTAGTCTTATTTATCTCATGAGATATCAATATTTACCCAATTCATTAGATGGAGGTATGGGACTCACCCATAATATAATTAAAATCATATATTTATGTTCTAAAATATCATAAAACATTCATTATATAAAAACCCTTGAAAAGAAATGGGTTTCATAATCATTTTACCATAGCATAACCTATGGAAATGAAAAAAGTTTTATAAACATTTCATCATTTCATAATAGTACAACCTGTTAAAAAGAAATGGGTTTCATAAATAAAATCCATCCTTAACATATCCATCTAAGGAAATAATAAGGATAATTTCATTGTATCATATCTCCATTTGAAATTATGTTACATTAGAGGATTTCATCATAGATAGAAAATGATGTTAACAGATCACTTGGAATATTAGTTAAAGAAAATTCACTTTTCACTTTTAAATCCAATATTCAAAATATAAAATTTTATAAAATATTATGCAAAACGTTTTCTTTTAAAATAAATGTGGAAGAATTTAAAGGCTGATTCAAAGAATTGAGAGGTCATGATAGAGGAAAATTCCATTCATGCCATAAAAGTTAAAAAGAAAACACTTCTTTTCACATTAAAAAAAATGAAAAAGTAACTAATTTATAAAGTATAATGAACAATAATTTTAAAATTTTTTAAAAACAAAAACATGGGTAAAAATTTCTTTTAAAAATAATAGTATAGTTCTAAAAACATTCTTTAAAATATATTTAGAAAATTGAGATATGGAAGAAAATGTTTTTTCAACTAAAGAGAGAAATATTTTCAATTATCCTTAAAAACTTTTATTTAGTGTCCTAAGAACTTATGGTGAGTAAAAGGAAAGGAAAAAAATTATATTCATTAAATACGCATATTATAAGAATTTTTATATGTTTCTTGATAGGTATATCATAATATTTCATCATTAAAAACATAATCATAAATAATCTTAATAAGTAATGGAATTGTAACATAAAATCGTTACCACTTTGGTAACTATAGAATTATAAGCCCCATTAAATATTAACATAAAATAAAACATTAAATATAAATAAAAGATATATATTCATGATATAATATTTAAATGGTTTGTTATACACACCACCCAAAATAATTGAGTTGTGAATTTGGAATAAGTCTCCAAGAAAAAAAGGGAGACTAGAAATCCCTTAACTTATCTCTGAATTCCTTCATACATGGTGGAAAATATTTTAAAATAAGTATATATTTATCAAAAAAATATTATAAAACCCTAATACTATATATCAAACAATATATTATGTACTTATAACCATCATCACCATTTTGTTTACACTTCTTTATTAAAATCATTGTTTCGAGTGATTTTTGTTTCATTTTTCATGTGTGTTATGGTATAATAGTTTTGGTACATGTAGTTTTATCATGGTTATATAAATTAAAAAATATTTATAGTGATATAAATATAAAATATATTCATTATATAATTTTTTTAGGTTTATTCATAAAATCTAGAGTTATAAAAATGAATTCAACTGTTCATGGCCATACGTATGAACGAATGCTATTTCCATTTTTTGAAAGATGGAATAAAAGATTGGTAAATAATAATTTACCCTTAACGAATCATTATTGTATGATATATATCATATATATATTCATTAAATTCATCCTTATTACCATTTATGTAAAACATAAATAAAAAATGAATCAAATCACTTCGTGGAGATGGTAGTCCACACATGTAGATGATATACGTTATCATTTTCTAATGGTTTTGAAGGTAGGAAGGTATATATGTTATTATTATTAAATAAGTATAATAATTTCATAATTATTTTATATAATAATTAAACCCTTCACAATAAACATCCATATAATCTGGTGATGAGAAATAAATTGTATTTCTTCATGGAGATGGTAAGATGTACATACACACTAGCAATATTTTCACATCCCATTTGATGGAAAGAGGGTGAATAAATATAATTTAAAAAATAAAATAAAATTTAAGTATATTTATTATGTTTAATTTATTATTATTTGAATAATATAATATATTTATTAGAGGTAAAAGAATAATTAAAAAAAGTGATCTATTAAGGTGATTACCTATTCTTTTAAATAATTCCTTTAGATCTCTTTTTAAGGGATTTTAGGTTAGAATTTTTTGATTTAAGAAACTAATATAATAATTTTTTCATATTTTATAGGATAATTGTTTAGATTTTGGTTTCTCTATAATGCTCAAAGTGGTGTGAAGAAGAGAAAGGAGGGGTGACCTTTTATAATTGATGTGGAGGGCACTCTTGGATTTTCTGAAAATAGTAATGTAATATAAATTAATTTTTATTTTAAAAAGAATAAAAATAGATTATATTAAGAAAAAATAAGATTATTATTTAAAATATAATCATCTAATAAATTTTTAACATGTTTGAATCACAATTTTACCCTTATCTTGTTGTCTAACCCTTCATTAACCGTTTTTTGAAATTACCATAATATAAATGTTTTCTACCATTGATGGGTTAATAATTTTACTATAAAATTAAAAAAGAACCATAAATATATAATGGTTTATTTTTATAACTATATCAAATTAATTTGTAAAAATATAAGATTTTTCTGAAGTTTATATCATTTAGTGAAATATTATTTATTATTAAATTTCCCTAATGTCATTTTTCACACCATTCATTTAATTTGAATTTAAATATATATAGACAAAGTGGTTTTTTTGAATATAATTGTTTAAAAAATATATAATTTTTCATAAATATATTTATAAATTGTGGGAAATATTAAATCATTCAAATTATATAACTTTTAATATTTCTAATATCAGTTATTTTATTTTTCTGTTAATTGATTAAATAATGTATTAGCGTTTCACAAGAATTTGAGGAAATTATATAATTTATAAAAGATATAAATAAATTTTTATCTAGAAAATAATTTTATTAAAATAAAAATAAACATTTTTATTCATTTATAACTTTCTTTTTTCATTATATATATATATATTAGATATTTAAAACTGAGAGAGTGATATTTTGTTACATTTTTTGATTTAAATATATGACATATCATTTTTATGTATAATTTTACATTAAATAACGAAAGTTTTAGATGAAGGTGAGGTGGGTGTAATTTTATTAATCAAATAAGAATTAGGATAACAAATTAAGATATTATCACATAATTTTAATCTAGATTAACCTGATTTACTCTTTAGCGAGGTGATAAATTTTACTACGGTTACTATTAATATTTACCAAAAATAAAAGGAGACGATTTAAAAAATTTGAAAATCTTGATTCCAGATATATAATAAATTTTACCGAATTCAGAATCAATAAGTTTCATAAATTAATATTAAAATATATGTGGAAAACGTGATGAAAATCAATTTTAGAAACAAATAGTTTTTAAGCATAAAACCATATTTATTCTATCCCATTCCAATAATAATATTAGATGAATGTTACAAAATATTATTGATTATATAATATAAAAATTTCCTTAAAAGAATTCATCAATAGTTATCAATTTAAGCTATAAGATAAAAATATTGCATGCATAAAAACAGTTGTATTGGAAATGTCATTTTTATGTATAATTTTTTTTAATTATGAATTCAAACATAAAATTAATTCTAATGAACATAATTGGAGTTTATTAAAATATATGAGAAATAAATTTACTTTGATATTTTTTTGAATGAATATTTTTATATTTTAGGAAAAAAAATATTGTTTTTAATAAAAATCTGTATTTTGCATTATTCATTTAAAAATCAACATTTTCAAAAAATTATCATAAATTTATCCTAACATATTTTTCATATAATTATTTTTATAATTATTTTTATTTTAAATAATTTATAAAATTTATAAAAATTAATAATAAAAATTTATAACAAAATTAATAAAAATACATTTTGAGGAAAACATATTTTTTAAGAATAAAACAAATTTACAAAAAAATGACTCAATATTTAATAAGTATTTATTAATACATTTATATATTTTTCATAAAGTAAATAATCCTATTCATACCCAAAACTTTAATTTCTATGTTATAACTACCACATTGAATAATATTTTAATAGTATATTATTGTTCATTTAAACTTTGTGTTTCGTGTAAAGAAAGATATCAAAGAAATTAAATTTAATTGAAAAATATTTTCATAAAATATTGAGCAATTATATTGGGGAAAGGAGGATTATGAGTATAGAATTAGATGTATCATATGGTAGTCAGGGTTGGGAAACACATGACACATTCCCAACTACAATTAATAAGAAAAAAGTGTAAAACAAACTCTACACCCATTGGTTAAAGAAACACTAGAAAGTACAACCTTAAGTAATGTCACCCATAAAATCTAATGGATAAATGGATTGAGATAAAACCTAATAATCCAGGTGGATGTACCTAGGGTAGGACCATGTAAAAATCAAAAAATAAATAGACATAGATAAGTTAAATTCAAAAAATATAATTTATGATAAGTAATATATAGAACTAAAGGTATATAAATACATTTATTAAATCACACTGTTAATTAGAAACAAAAAAGGGACACCCAAGTAAAAATCATACACCATATAAATAAAATTCAGAATCAATTTAATATAATACAATACCATAATTATACACATCAAAAATTAAATCCCTAAACCGCATGATGTTTCTACACAACCCAATTCATCAATTTGAGCATCAGAACCTAAAAAATGGGAAACAAGAGAGTATAAGAACCTCAGTGTCCCCAAACATGAAACATTTTGACACATTTCACCAAAATTAAATGATATTATAGATCTTATAAACAACATTAAAATTAATGTTATTTAAAATAAACACAAAATAAGCGTATATACTTATAGTTTACTGAGTTGAATACTAATATTTCACCATAAAGGGTGTCATACACTACTCACTTGGTTCCTAAAAACACATTTAATAACACATCATTATTAACATAAAACAAATAAAAAAAGTCTCACAAATTAAAAAATAATGCAACTTAGAAATAAAATAGGTTCATATTGAAAAAGTAGCAGATGAGTCAAAATTGAGAGAACAATAATATAAAATGAAATAATAAAAAGAGAGTCTCCACCGAAACCTATAAAAAATAAAATGATAAAATCACTTTGCACAATCATAATTAAGATAAGACACTTTTCTTGAACACCTATAACATGGAGACTCTTCTGGAAAGGTATCAATAAATCATTGAATATTGGATTAAAAATATTCACCTAATGAAATGATCACATAAAAAATCCAGTAGAGAGTTCTTTAGACTAAGGTAAATATTAATACCACATGAATGAAATTATAATATCATATGAAATCTATAAAATTAGAGAAAAAATAGTGATTATATGAGGATAATCAGTTGTCACTCGAGTGAAAAACATCCTAGTTCATCTTCCTAAATTCACAGGGGTCCTAATACCAAGAATCCTAAAACCAAGTTTTTAAAATTGGTTAATGAAATGAAGGAAGGAATATCAATGTCCCAAAAAACTCTAATAAGAAAACTAGACCAAAACACATCCCAATACTAAATTAAATACTAGACTCAAATCCATAAATAGACATAAAAATCTTACATGATATAGAGTATTAAACTAAAGATAAAAACTATCTAAACAATATGAAGATGAAAGAAACTAGAGGCATAAGACCCTTATAATACACCTTAATGTTAAAAACTTTCTTACTTAAAGAAACCTCCCAAATAAACACTTATTATCCAATAACTATAGACAAAAACATGAAAAAAACTATCATATTAATCAATAATGATCATATATACAAAAAAAGAGGTAAAAACAAGAATACAATATTTAAGAGAAGATTACAAAAATTACAGCCATTGTGAGATAATGACCTAGAGGAACAAAATAAATCAAAACATGATCAAATAGTAAGACAATAAATATGTCATTTTTTTAAATCAATAAATCACTTATAATTTTACCATTCAAAATTATTCCCAATTTTACTACTTTTTAAATTTTTTAAGGCTGTGTTATAGGGTATCCTAGATTCAATAGCCAAGATTCTATTAGGATAAATTTTATTTTATAAAATGACAAACGAAAAACTGAAAATGATGAACATATTTGAATGAAAATAAATTTAAAATAATAATTATATGATTCAACAAATTGTAAAAAAATCATATAGGAATTAGTATACAAAAAAACTATTCAATATTAGAAAGGATTTATCATAAAGAAAAATCAAATATATGATGATTCATGTGAGGGACCAGATCCTGGTACAGATCCTTTGTGAGTTTTAGGTGTTGGATGTATTGAATGTAGGATCGTAGAGGAAATGAAAGAGCCAATATTAAATCTCAAAATGAAAGTTTTATAAGAAATAGAGCCTTGGGTTGTGATGCAAGATTAGTTGTTATAGACTAGAGAGACTAACTGTTGCATAAAGGTGGTTGAGGGAAGATTTTTGACCCACTACCATTTTTGACATGGCTGTAGTGTAGAGGAATAATATATAATATAACATCCCTTTGATGGTTTTATTATAAAACCTAAAGAGGCGTGATATAATTTTGGGGTTTGAGGGTTGATTTTGGTTGATTCTTCCAAATTTGACACTATTGTGGTGTGGAGGTTGGCTGCGACATATACTACTTTTGAGTTTCTGGGACTGCTAGCATGGTCTAGAAGACTATGACATGGTTATCTTACTAAATTAAATGATTTATAACATGGTATATCTTATTTTATTTGGAAATCACTTTGAACAAGAAACATATAGTCTGGTCCCTTATTTTGCATCAGGGTCCTTCTTGTTTTAGTCGGTTTTGTGGAATTATCAAGGGGATGCATCATGGTCTCCTATTTTCCAGGCTGTTTATAAATATCTAAACACCATATAAGTCATCTTTTCTCTTAAGTTTCTATATTTAATCCTAGGATCCCATGAGTTGTTTTTTTTCTCTTTTAAATCCCATTTCGATTGAAATCAACCCCTACCTTCTGGGGACTGATTCTTAGTGATCGAAGGTGAGTTTTACATCTTTTCTAATAGACTATCACTATTTGATCTCATTTACCCCCATTATTTCATTCCATGTTATTTTTTTGATATCATTTTTTATAATTTAGTTTATTTTTATGTTTTTGGTGTGAATTTGGCATAATTATCTTATAGGGACATAACTTTCCATGTAGAATATGTGATTAGAGATCTGCATTGTAGTTCTATTCTCATTTGAAGAACATTGATATCTTTAGGTAGGGGATTTATTTCTTATCGTTTATTTTTTTAAAATTAAAATTTTATCATACATTAGTTTTATGGGTTTTTGTGGAACTAAACCTAATAAAGGAACACATAAAAATGAAAATAAATGGTTTATGGTTAGCGATAACAAGTTATTGTACTATGATAATGATTTTCCTATTGATTTACTAAATAGTGTGATATCTATGGTTATGGTTTTTTAGAATATGTTTTTTCTTAGTTTAGTAGGTATAATTTTATAAAAATTGTTAAAGAATGAAAATATGGTAAATTTTTGGTTGGATAATTAAATTTAAAGAGGCATGTTTAATGAAAATATTTTTTTTGTTATTTTATGGTAATAAAATTAATTTTTGATGCATGTTTAATTAAATTGTTCTTCCAAATGGTAATGGAAATGTATAATAATCTTAAACCTATAATTATTGTTATATATAATAAGTAAAGGCATGTTAAATGTAATTTTTCTTCTCACAGTTTTTTGAAACTGGAATTGATTCTAGAGAGCATGTTTAAATAATTTGACAAATTATTATAACTAATTTCTTATGTTTTCTAAATTCATAACCTTTAGTAAATGAATTGGGTAAATAAATATATAATAAAAACTTTTTTTTATAAAGATAAAAGATTGGGAATGAATGATCCTATTTTCATGTGAAGGATGTATGCTATGTTTTTAGAGCCTATATACACTGTTGAATCAATTGTTATTTTTTCTACCTTCTTGATACTCTATATGTGATCCTTTGTATGAGATGTGATGTGAGATCAAGATGCATGATGGTTATGGGTAGGGAGGCATGGGTTTGTGGAAGAATTTGATTCCTGTGATAGTGAGATGCATGGTGATATGCATTATGACGTCAGGGATGAATCCATTTTTTATGGAATGGGTTGAATATGGACTTTCCTGATGCCATTATAAAAACAAGATTCTTTCTTGTTAATAAATATACATAATGGTTGGATGTCAAGGTTTCTTATTTATCTAATTTTATTTCCCTACTACTTGAGGTAGCTGGATATTCTTGATTATGCATCTCTATATGGTATCATATGATTATCCCTAGAGAACTTGAAATAATGGAATGATGATAATGTTTGATAATTTTTTATCCCAAGATCATAGTGATTGATGGAATGTAAAAAAAATCAATCCGGGGAAACTATGGTCTTAGTTGGATTATGTTAGGATGGTATGGACTTCACTCTTATTTTTAATGAAATGAAAATCGGAGTAATGTTAACTAATCGTCAATAAATTAATTAACACCAAGAGGAATGATAAAATATATTAATTATTGAAAGTATTATTTAACATTTTTTTCTTATAATATATCTAGTTCTTAGATGTGTCAGTTGGTCATCTAAAAGATTATAACTACAGTTGAGTTTAATACTATGTTAATGATGATAGTATGGTAGTGATATATTATATATGTTATATATTTTAAGATTTAATACACTACACTACCCTTATTTTTTGTGTGACTGACACCCAATGGAGACTGAGAGGGTGTTTTCACTAATATCAAGGCTGAGAAGGAGTGGTCGACTGACTATGGACTTTGGCCCCTCCCTCTTTTCATAGTCGTTTTATGTACTGGTATGAATAATGATTTGATTCCCCATATATGGGTGTATAAGGATATAATTTCTTATGGTGATTTCACACAGATGTTTCTGTACATTTAATATCTAATGGATTATTATAGATATAACATGTACAATATGTATTTTTTCAAGGTATATTACATATCATATGATCAATGATGTCTTAAGTCATAATACCCAATGTATAATACAAGATATACATGTTGTGGTGAATCCTATAAAATACTTGATACTATATGGATATGTGGATTATGATGATGAGATGAAGTGATGTATACGTTGAATTATAAGATTCCTTAGAACTTGTTTCTTTATGCTAGTTTATTTTTAGAGGGATATAGATCAGGATATATGATATTTGGTTATATTAGAAAAATAATGGGTAAGTGGTAGTTAGATACCCTTGTTTGATTAATATAGTATATCATCTATTTTTTGTTTTATGTGGTGATAGATATCCATGGAGAGGTTGGGAACTTAGTATACCTATTTTAGTTATTATTTAATTTCATTTTATGTTCACTGGGATTTAGTATCAATTATTTATCTTTATTACATGAGGCTAATGGGAGTATGCTATAGTTTATACCTATTATTCTCATCCTACATATGTAGAAACCATTTTTAGGTCAGAATGAGAAGGTTAGAGATTAGGTTGGATATTAATAGTTTGTGGTTGTTCAAAATCTATTTGGGATTTATGGTCACTACTGAGTTTAATTTATATATTTATAGTTTCCTTTCTAGTTTTCTAGTTTTTATGACATTAATTTTATGTGATTAGGTTTTCTTTACCTATATCTAACTAGGATTCGATTGGAGTACATGTATTATCTCTCTTTCCCCATGTTCTTTTAGAGGGTAATTCTTTCCATTTGTAGGTATGTTATACCCTTGGTGCCTATCTCCAACCCATGTCATATTAGAGTTATAATTAAGGTGATCAGTATCTACCATCTCCCATTTTTAGTCTAGGTGGGTTACCATTGGGGTGTGGGGGTCATGATAGTGTGTTATTCAAGGTACATGGTGAGGTTTGAGTTGAAGTTTTTAGTAAGAAATAGGTGAGTATTTAATGGGTTGGTAGGGGAAAATTTTTAGTTGAATTTAGTTGGAAATGTAAATAGTGGAGATCGGCTGAGGCATGGGTATTTAAGCCCCCCATATGATAAGATTCATTGAATTTTAATTTAATCCTGGCTACTAAATAAAGTTGTACTATTTGGAGGGTAGATACCTAGGAATAAATCATGAACCATTATTCTTTTTGTATATGTTTGAAGTATTTGGACCTTGATATTATGTAAATACATACATAAATAAATAAATAATTAATCTTAAATATTATATAATATTGGTTTAGGTGTATCTAACCATTTTTTCTTTATATAGGTGTGGTTTTAGTTCAATATCCTCATCAATTTCCCACCAAATTTATTCAATAAGATGTGTTAGAATATTGATATGGAGTAAAGGTCAATGATGATGTCATTTAGAGGAGGAAAATCAAATGGTTTTATTGACAGAGTCCTTAGAAATAAGAGGGATACATTTTAGATTCAATGATAGAAGACTGGCTGAAAGCAGTTGAGATAGATTTTTGTTTGATAGATTCCTAGAATGAGAATGTGTTTCATTGGATGTGATGATATTTTTGGGAGGCATGTTAAAACGATGGATCTTGTTCATAAGGGATTTCAAGGAGTTTTAGGTATCATGTTAGAAGTTTGGGGACCAGTTCTAAGAAAGGCTTCTTTAGTTTACCCCAAATACAGCTAGTCTCCAAGAGATTATTAGGGGAGTTCAAGCATATGAGAGTTTGAGATTCATTTACAGACCCTTAACTGAATTTTTTCATACCTGTTCCCAGAAGAGGTGGCCATGGAAAGGAATTTTGATGAGTCTTTGCATCTAGAGATCAAGTACTAGGCCAAGACATTCATGTTATTGAAAAATCTCGATGTGTTTTCATGAGAAGATGTTTTTTAGAGGACGTTTTCTAGAACAAGATCTTCATGAGAGCGGATTTATAAAGATTTATCCTAAATCAATGTTGTGGTTTAGGGTTTCCAATTTCCTTGAAATAAGAGGATTCATATAGCCTTGGGTATATCCCAACCCTCATCATCACATTTCTACAGGGGTGTTGGCTCTCAAAAAATTTACATTATATTAGTGTCATTTTGTTATATTGAGGATAAGGTCATTAGTATAGAGATAGAGATCAACCTTTATAAGTAAGAAGTTTACACCATGTGGACCACTTTAGGTTCCCTCATTGAGGATATTTAATCCAAGATAATAGTTGAAGGATTCTCTATATTGGGTCCAGTACATAGGATATTGGATATGAAAAGTACAACCCCAGGATGTTCCCCATCCATTGAGATTAGAGCACAATGATGAAGGTGGCATTGATCAATGGAATAGAAGACAAGGAGAAGGTTATGTCTAACTTCATGATCAAGAATTTCCATTAATGGGAGATCCATATTTCATCTAAGGTAACCTTTTACTATTTTCTACTTGGGTGAATTACTAGTTTGATTTATAGTAACAACACACTCCTTTATATCACCTACCCAAGCCCATGAATTAGCACTTGAGGAGGAGAGAAGTACAATGCCCTTAGTTTTTTACTACAACAGTAGGAGGTTGTTCTTATTTGTATAATGCATATAGAGAATGTGATATAGTGCTGGGGAATCTCAATTATTAAAGAGTCTTCCCGTGTTTATAGAAAAAAACAGATGAAATCATCCTCATTATAGACTGACCATATTCTATACAATGCATCATGGGTTTCGTTGGGATATAGGTTATGTCCTATAATGCTTTTGAAACTCCTTTTTTTAATAATAATAGAAGGAAAAACGATTTTGAAGTATTACTTTTGATATCTTAAAGTATCAATTAATTTTAAAGGAAGTAAATAAATATAGTTCAAGGGATCTATGCTATGTACCTACGCATAAGAAGGCCATTCTAGCTCCATCTATTTCATCAAAAAGGAACAGGGACCTACACGACACACGTATGCATCAAGCGGCCATCATAAGTCATGCTTGTGTATCTCAATGCGCACCCCCTACACTGGGGACCTATTCCATAGGGCTACATGGAAGTATAATTTTTCACACCCCTATGAGTATGAGCTATACTGTGGAGCTATGGCGAAGCCCTATGCAGACAAAATCCATTTGACTAGGTCCTATACTTGCCTATAAATAGGACCCTTAGGTTCCCCATTTTAATAACTTCATGAGTTATGACATCTATCAGAGACCTTTTTATGAGGGAATACTCTCTAGAAGCAAGCCTCAACTTATTTCTCTCAAAGGAACTAATTCCCCAATGAGACTTACCAAACTATGTGGTCTTTGATTCACAGACATGTGCGATACATAGGAAGCATCCTTGAGGTTTAAACCCAACAATCCAAATCAACCCTATTCTATTAGGGCAAAATTCTTAGTAGGGTATAATAAAAACGTGGAAACTCATATCCTTTACAGGTTCCCTGGGATGCTCAAGCATAAGTCCAACACCAAGTATTTACTAGGAACCATTCACCTAGATATACTTACATCATATCGTTAAACTATACGGTTATATCTTTATCACATGACACTTAAATGTATTATGTGTCCCATTAAGTGGAACCGAACAATGAGGGTTCTAATTAATTTCACAAGGATACATAGTTAACCCATTTAAAGAGCGCTTTCATGGGCACCCTCAAATTATTAGTGGTTTTTGGGTACTTAGGTGCAGCAGAGTGGCTGACCAAGGTCGCCTCTCAAAGGAGGAAGAAAATTTAAGAAACTTCTTAAATGTATTAAAAATGTAAAATAGAATAGAATTAAAACACTACTTGAAAGTATGGGGGTGGTTGTTTATCTTTTGTAAAACATTAAGAAGTTTGCTGGAAGAAGATTTAATTTTTTTTGTTTTTTAATTTTGTAATGAAGTTTGATTAAAAAGACACAACAAGAAGATGTTTTTTTAGAAAATATTTTAAAAGGAATAATTGATCTAAATATAACTCTACATTTAATTATTATTAATTATCATTTAAATCAATATCCACTTAATTATTATCCCATAATATGTTAACCCTTGAACCCAACTAGAGTTAACTTAACCACAAAGATGAAATTACTTAAACCCTAGGCTAGCTTCGGAACACGAAATCGCAACACCCTGCTTTGATTGTTGTTATAAGGTTAGATTATGGTCAGTGGTTAATTAGAACACATATCCATTATGTAAATAAGGATGAATTGTGTTTAGGGATTATATTTGAACTCTACAAATTTATCATGTGTGCTCTTGTATTACCGATTAAGATCGTGCTCTCACAATTTACACAAAATCTCAACCTCGTGTGTTTTTGTATTAATTGTTTAATTGATTACTTAGTTTATTATAATTTAAAAACACAATTCATGGATAATATTTAGTGAATTAAATTATCACAATGATTAAAAATAATTAAATTAAGAGGGTAGAAGATAGATTGATCACTAAAAAAACTACTCTTCTATGGGCGGTGTGTTCATTGTGGAGACATTTTGCATGAGCAAAGGATTGAAAGGGTATAACCCAATCTCTTCTCCACTCTTGATTCAAACCCAATTATAAAGATTAATAGAAGAATAAAAGGGAATAAAAATGAGATTATTTGAAGATAAATTCAAGATACAAACATGAAATAAAATAAATACAAAGTGGAGGTGTGAGAGGAGAGCCTTTTTGGAAGAGAGGTTTTCACAAAGAATTACTTATTACAAGAGTTGTGAGGGACTCCCAAGAAACAAACTTTCTTAAACACCTTCCCAAAGCCTCTACCATCCCTCCAAAATAGTGAAAGAATCATTTAAATAGTGTCGGGGAGGGCTAGGGTTACAAAACATTATTAAATATGAAAGGAAAATTCGGCCAAATTTTTTAATTCTACTTGAACCGCTTATTTGGCCTCCAAAACGCGTGAATTTTCTGGAATTTTAGAAGGATTATTTGTGTATAATCATGTCCCTGAGCTTCACTCAAAATTTGGGATCCATTAAAGCCCTGAAAAAGAAGATATGGCTTAAATGGTGAAGTAATATCCAATCTGGATGGTTCTGTCAAGCTTTGTCTTCATGGACCATTTACTCCCCTCAAATGCACGATCCAGCTCCCATGTCATGAATATATATTTTATCCCATTATGTCAAGAACGCTTTTACAAAATTTTAAGTCAAAATAATATACTGATAAATATTAATGCCCAAAATACTAGAGTGCAATTTAAAAGGGTAAAACTGGAACTTTCACCATATTTGCAAATGAATGATCTAATCCCAAATATTTCTTAATTGAACATATCTAGAATAATGGGATGAAATTATATCATTTATTATCAATAAAATATTCAAAAAAAATAGTTTTTTATCAACTCCCCCACACTTACCCTTTTTCCCTTATGGGAAAAACCTCATATCAAGTAAACATCATTATGAAATCAAAACAAATTTTAAAACACATATCACTGAGATCCACCAATTCCACACCAAGAATAAAAAGATATCATGCCACATAAAAAACTTTATTGAAAGTTCTCCATTTATATCATTCAATATATTTCCTCTTCATTTATACTCTCATGCACAAAACACTTACCTCGCTTAAATTTTCTCTTATCACACAAATATGTATTTTTTTTCAATGTCTTTCTCATCCAAACTCATACAAGGGTCACCATAGGATTGGTAAATTCCTACATCACCACCCGATTTGAGTCAAGGGAATATTTTTGTCATTATGGATTTTTAGGGTTGTTCTGTGGCTTTCTGTTGGTAGGATTTAGTTGTGAAAAACTTTGAGGCTGAATGAGGAGGACATGACTCATTTTGAAGCAAAATTGCATTAATCTAATTTTCACTTAAATATGGTCTCCTGATCAATCGACATAGCATCGATTCATGTTCATCATCATGAAAAATAAAGGAATGTTCACACCATTCAATATTTCAGCAGTAAAAATTCCAATATTCTCGAATATGATTTTCTTAAAATCTCCAGATATGCACAACTTCCCCCCTCTATTAGAAGCTCCAGAAAGGCACAAATTTAAATATAATGATTTTCTTCAATAGAAAACACATCTCTTCAGAATTTAATTTTTCACCCAAAGTATCACATAATGTGGTATCACAACACAAGATAGCTTCCCTCGTACTTATGTTCCACTACATTATGCAACTTCACTTCAAGAGTTAGTTGGATAGGGAAAATTGGCTTGTATTGTGGCTAACCTAACATGATTTTCATGGATTCTAAGGGATAAAAGGATTAAATGTTCAAGGTAGGCCATTATAAAAAAAGAATTCTTTGAAATAGGGGCTTTAACACCAAACAAATGCCTCAATCATTTAAACATAAGTACCAGAAACCCCCAAGTTTTGACAGGAATAAATCAAATTATGGTTAAATCAAGCATGGTTTGGTTCTCTCAAGATGTGAGGTGAATGTAATGAATATGAAAATAATGGTTTACATGGCTCACAGGAAGTGATTTCAAATATAAAGACAGTGATATGTGGCATGTCATTCAAAATTTAGTGTACTTTTCATGAAATTACTAAATATTTAAATGTGAAGAAAAGTCATTTCAGCATTCATTTAAGGTTAGTTTTGAGGGATAAATTGTTCACTAATTGATATGAAATTAAAAATGGTTTTTGAGAATCCTTTCAGCTCAAAAGTTTCAAAAACACACCGAAAATTGAAAAAAAACACACAAAATTTAAAAAACACATAATTTTTGTTTTTATTTATTTTTTTAAACAGGAAAAAAATTTAAATTACTAAACTAAAAGGTTCCCTTCCCCACAGTTAAAATAATTCATTGTCCTCAATGTGAAACCATGATATTATATATGAACATGAAATGTATAATTTTAAATAGAGAAAATAATAAAAAAGTCAAAGGGTTAGGAACAACCTGATGTGATCAAGTGATGATGGGGTCATGCAATGTGATAAAATCCACTGCTTCAGTAGGAAGTCCCTTAATGTATCTCTTCAAACTTTACCCATTGACTGTAAAGCTATTTCTTGTGTCCTCTTGTGTGATCTCCACTTCATCGTAAGGAAAACAATTAGTCACAACATAAGGACCTAACCACCTGGAACACAACATACCAGGAATCAGCTTCAGTCTTGAACTGTAGAGAAGGAATTTCTGTCCAACATGAAAATAATTTTGTTGGATCATTCTATCATGAGCTACTTTTTATTTTTCCTTGCAGATCCTGGAGTTTTCATATGAAGACAATCTAATCTCCTCATGCTCTTTAATTTTTAGCTTCCTTTGGATTCCAGCTTGGGCCCAATCCATGTTGCATTTATTTATATCTCAATAAGACCTATGATCAACCTCCACGGGGAGATGACATGATTTCCCAAAATCAATATGAAATGGGGACATACCAATGGGTGTCTTTTATACTATCCTATAATCTTACAATGCATCATCCAAGCGCTTGCTTCAATCATTCCTATTTGGCAGCACAATTTTCTACAAAATTTGTTTCAATTCCCTATTTGAAACCTCAGCCTGGCCATTTGTTTGAGGGTGGTATGTTGTTGATGTTTTTTGTGTCACCCCATACCTATGAAGAAGGGAAGAAAAATTATTATTGTAGAAGTGTGTCCCTTGGTCACTGATGATGGCCTTCAGTGCTCCAAACCTGCAAAATATATGTGCTTTGACAAAGTCCACAACAACAAGATAATCAAAAATACTGGTGGCTTTAGCCTCCACCCATTTACTCAAATAATCAACAGCAACCAAAATATATAAAAATACAAATGAAATAGGAAAAAGGACCCATAAAATCCATGCACTATACAACAAAAATCTCACAAAATAGTATGGGTTGTTGGGGCATCTCATGTATCCTAGAAATGTTCCCAGTGTGTTGGCAATGAGGGAATGACTTAAAAAACACATGGGTGTCATGGAATAAGCTAGGACAATATAATCAAGAGTCTAAAGCTTTTCTAGTTGTCCGTTGGGGTCCAAAGTGTCCACCACAATCAAGTGTATGACAAAAATGTAAAAAAGACTCCAACTCATGATCAGGAACACACCTTCTAATAACTTGATCACTACACATGCGCCAGATGTATAGATCATCCCAAACATAATACCAAGAATCACTTTTTAATTTTTGTACTTGATGTTTCTTTAAATTTGCAAGGATTTAAGAGGAAACAAGGTAGTTAACTAAATCTTCATACCAAGGATGCGCAGCTGAGATGGAATAAAGACGATCATCAGGGAATGTGTCCCAAAGTGGTACATGGTCCAAGGTGTCATCCTCTAATGTTTGGGTAATCCTCATCATGTGGTCCGCCACTAGGTTTTCTGAACCCTTTTTTCCCTTTATCGCAATGTAAAATTCTTAAAGAAGGAGAATCCATCGGATTAGCCTGGGCTTTGTGTCTGGCTTCTTTAAGAGGTACCTCAGAGCTGCATGGTCAGAAAAAACAACTACTTTAGATCCCAATAAATATGAATAGAATTTATCTAATGAAAATATAACAAAAAGAAACTTCTTTTCCATGGTTGTGTAGTTTGATTTGGCTGAATCCAGTGTCCTTGATGCATAGGAAATCACATGTGAACGTCCCTCCACCCTCTGAGATAAGACAGCTCCAACCGCGAAGTTGGAGGCGTCACACATATTCTCAAAAGGAATCTCCCACTATGGGGTTTGTATGATAGTTGGAGTGGTTAGACACTTCTTTAGATCATTAAAGGAAGTCCTTCAAGATTAATAAAACACAAAATCAGAATCCTTTTGAAATAATCGTGACATAGTAAGAGAAATCTTACTAAAATCTGTAGTGAAGCGCTGATAAAATCCCGCATGCCCTAGGAAAGATCTAACATCATGCACACATGATGTATAGGGTAAGGATTAAATTATATCTATATTATTATATATCAACCTCTATCCCATGTTTTGACACTACATGCCCTAAGAAAATTCAATGCTCTACCATGAAATGACACTTTTCAAAGTTCAGGACCAGATTCTCCTCAATACTATGATTCAACACCTTTCCAAAACTACTTAGACATTCATCAAATGAAGACCCATACACTGTAAAATAATCCATGAATACCTCTATTTAGGTATCAATAAAATCAGAAAAAATACTCACCATGCATCTCTGGAAGGTACCTGGGGAATTGCAAAGTCCAAATGGCATCCTTCAGTAGGAAAATGTACTAAAAGGACAAGTTAATGTTTCCTTCTCCTGATATTTCAGAGTAATAAAAACCTGAAAATATCTAGAAAATATATCCAAGAAACAATAATGTGTTTTCATAGCAAGTATATCAATCATTTGATCATTAAATGGGAGGGGGAAATGGTCCTTGTGAGAAGATTGATTTAGTTTCTTATAATCAATATACACATGCCAACTATTTTTCACCCTCATGGGAACTAACTCATCTTTCTCATTTTTAACAATAGTAACACCACTTTTCTTAGGTACAACCTAAATAGGAATTACCGACTGAGAATCTGAAATTGGATAGATTATACCTACCTCGAGAAAATTTTCAACCTCTTTTTTAACAACCGCCAAAAGTGTTGGATTGAATCTCCTTTGTGACTGCCTAACCGGTTTAGACCCATCCTTCAAAAGAGTCCTATGCATGAACATGGAGGGGCTAATACCAGAAATGTTATCCAAGGCCCACCCAATTGCCTGGATGTTCTCCCTCAAAAGATTTAAATGTTTTTCTTCATGTTAAAAAGAGATATTGTTAGCAATGATAATAGGTAATTTCTCACAACTCAACAAGTATGATTATTTGAGATTTGGTGGCAATGGATTGATTTCTAGTGTATGGGGGGTGGTGTATGTATGGAGACATAGAAGGAACTGAAATATGTGCCCAAAGAGCATCAATACCAGAATATAAATCATCAAAATTAGAGAATAAAGCCTCAAATCCATCAGCATACTTAACAGCCATGTCATAATTAGTGTTCACATGATCAAAATCAGAATATGATTTCATTTCAAAATCAAATCTAAGTGAGCCTTTTGCATTAGAAATAGGCGTCAAAGTACTCTTAGACATCAAACTAGAACCAATACTTATAATCTCCCTAAGCATAGAACAATGAAAATCCATGTGGTTTTTACTTGTTGGTTCAAAATAGGAGATAAAAAATGTAGAATGATCCTCTGACGGGTACTTCATGGAATCCATAACAATAAATATCACAACTTCATCCCCAAATTCCATGGAAAGTGTACCCTAATTGACATTTATGATAGTTTTTGTAGTTTTGAGGAAGGGTCTACCTAAGATAATGGGGGATGAGAACTTACCTGATCATCCTCCATGTTAAGCATGCCGAAATATTCTGAAAAGATCACATATCTTACTCGGACAAGTACATCCTCAGGGACTCCCACTGGATATGTCATATCTCTATTCGCCAACTGCACCACTACTCTTGTCAGTTTTAACACACCAACATGCAAAGAAGAGAATACAGAGTGAGGCATCACATTATAGAAGCTCCCAAATCACAAAGTGCATCATAAAAGTGAAACTCCCCTATGGTTCATGGGATGGTGAATGTCCCTGGATCCTTGCACTTTGTTGGAATTTCTAGAGTTTTTTTAATGAGTTCTGACACATTACTTCCAAGATTGATCCTTTTATTTCCTTTATGCCCTATTTGATTGGTACATAGTTATTTTAAAAATTTCGCACACCTTTTAATTTTATTAACGACTTCATGTAGAGGAATGTTGATCTCCACATGCTAGAATGTGTCCAAAACCTCATTTTCATTGCTTCTTCAGCCATCTTATGGGTTTGAACAAACCTATTTTGAAAAGGAAGGGGTTTAGGAGGAACATAATTAATCTTTTTCTTACCTTTATCTTTCTCCTTGGGTTTCTCATCAGTTGATGTGGAATTGGGCTTTTTGGAGTTGAGGTAAATCCCGGTGGAATGGTAGGTGGAAAAGCATCAGTTGTTTTCTTCCCACTTCTCAATGTGATGTCACTGACATTCCCCTTTGGATTTAAAGTGGGTTGGGAAGGTAGATTTCGGGAATTCTTACTTACGAGTTCATGGAGGGCGGCGAAAATCTGGCTCAATTGAGTCTTTAACTCCCTCAGCACCGAACCTTGACTATTCAGCTCATTTTTTTGATTAAGAACAATTTGTTAAAAAGATCATCAATATTATAATCTACCTTTGGTGGGGGATTTACTTGTTGATGTTTGGGCTTCAAATCTTCTTTGGGGTTGTTTGGAATCCCTTCTAGTAAGGTGGAGGCTACTGGATGTTTTGTTGAAAGGGTGGCCTTTTTTGTTGTCCATATCCATACCTCATGTCCGATTGATCCTTCCACCCTTGATTGTATGTTGGTGCAAAGGAATCAATCTTTTTTTGGGGATATGGTTGTTGCTGCTGATAAGGTATCCCTGGGAATACTGTTGTGCAATCCTCTGTCTCTTGTAGTTGTGGGAAACAATCAGTCCAGTGGCTTTTCTCAGTGAAAATTCTACAAGGCCTTGAAAGAGGGTGTTGGGATGTCTTTTGAGCCAAAGAAATATGTCTCACCATAGATGTCAATTCTTCTAATTTTGTATCAATCAAATGACTCTCATGAGAATAAGGGCTTACTTGATGTAATCCCCTGACATGTGGTGTACCTCAATCACCAAATTGTTGGGAGTTTTGGACCATTTTGTCGATCAAAGCATGTGCAGCGACTAGTGTCTTGACCACCAATGCTCCTCCAACTGCATCATCTACCCTGCTACTCTCCTTAGGTGTGATTCCTTCATAGAAGTACTAGATGAGTAGTTTCTCACTGATGTAGTGATGTGGGAAGTTTGCACACAACTTCTTTAATCACTCCCAATACTCATACATTGACTCCCCTTGTTCTTGCTTGATCCTAGAGATCTCTTTACGAATAAAAGTGGTCCTTTATTTTAGAAAAAATCTCTACAAGAAAAGGCGTTTAAAATCATTCCAATAAGTTATATCTTTGGGTTGTAAATAATATATCCAGTCTTTCGCAGCTCCATAAAGTGAGAATGAGAATGCTCTTAGTTTGATTTGATCTTCAGAAAAATTTCTTGGTTTTAAGGATGAAAAAACCATGTCAAATTCTTTAAGGTGTTTATTGGGATCCTCAACTGAGAGGCCATGAAATTTTGGAAGCAGGTGAATTAATCCAGATTTCAGTTCAATGTCTGATTTGAGTTTTGGATATGCATTTCAATTTGGTTGATAATTAATATCAGGTGCATCCAATTCTCAAATGGTTATATTAAGTTCATTTACATTATTTTCATCCCTTGGTTCTTTTTTTATGGTTGAATTTGAATTGATTCCAATTTCAATGTGCTGATATTGGAGTAATTCTCTAACTATTTGAATGTTGAAACTCCCCATAGACTAAGAATTTCTGATTCGATCCCTAAGGTTGCGTTCAATCTCAGGGTCAAGATCTAAGAGATATTTGGGATTAGTTCATATCATAAATCAAATAAAAATTAAAAGTAAGAAAGTGGACCATTTTAAAATAAAAAAAATAAGTTTGAGTTGATGGTCTAAAAAGAATTAGATGAAAATAAAAGAAAGAGAAAAAAAATCATTTTGGGTAAAGAAGGAAGAAAGAAGAGATGTAAATAATAAAATATAAAATAAAATAAATACCTCTAATTGGTTGAAATAATTACATTCCTCCATGGAAATGGAACCAATTGTAAAGAGAATTGTTGTGGGTGCCCTCAAATGATTAGTTGTTTTTGGGTACTTAGGTGCAGCATAGTGGTTGACCAAGGTTGTCTTTCAAAGGAAGAAGTAAGTTAAAACAACATCTTAAAGGTATTATAAAAGTAAAATAAAATATATTTAAAACACTAATTGAAAGTATTGGGGGTGGTTTTTTATCGTTTATAAAACATTAAGAAATTTTCTCAAAGAAGATTTCATTTTTTTTGTTTTTAATTTTGAAATGAAGTTTGATTAAAGACACAACAAGAAGATGTTTTTTTAGAAAATATTTTAAAAGGCATAATAATTATTACAATACCTATACATTTACTTATTAATCATTATCATTTAAATCAATACCCACTTAATTATTATCTATTAATTTTTTAACCCTTGAACCCGACGAGAGTTAACATAACCACAAAGATGAAATTACTTAAACCCTAGGCTAGCTTCAGAACACGCAATCACAGCACCCTGCTTTTATTGTTGTTGTAAGGTTAGATTATATTCAGTGGTTAATTAGAGCACCTATCCATTCTGGAAATGAGGATGAATTGTGTTTAGCGACTATAATTGTACTCTAGAAATTTATCCCGTGTGGTCTTGTATTATCGATTAAGAACGCACTATCACAATTTACACAAAATCTCAACCTTGCGTGTTTTTGTATTAATTTTTATATTTCTTTCTTAGTTTTTTATAATTTGAAAACAAAATTCATGGATCATATTAAGTTAATTAATGTAGCTCAAATATTCAAAATAATTAAATGAATAGGGTAGAAGATAGATTGATCACTAAAAAAATTACTCTTCCATGGGCGGTGTGGTCATCATGGAGACGTTTTTCATGAGAAAAGGATTGAAAGGGTAGAGCCCAATCTCATCTGTAAAGACCTGGAAATTTCAAAGAATTTTTTTTAATTTATTTGGAATTTTACGAGACTGCGGATTCTGACGACACCTGATTTCGAGGCCTGGTGTGCCTGGAATCAATTTCCGAAGTTTAGCTCGGGTACGTTCAGTGAACAAATGAGCAGGTTTTTCTAACTTTTGAACCGGTGCTCGGAATAGAAATCCGAGGGAACCAATGAAACTGCAGCACCGATAATTGCTTAGGAACACCTTTTCTGGACTTGTGTTTGCTCGGTTGTGGTTTTTTTTCAAAAAGGTTTAACTAATGAATAAAATAAAAGTTGTGCAACAATTTTTATTTTATGTTCTAAGTAGTTTAAACCTACTTATGGAAGTTGAGGTGGGACCCACTATATCCTAACCCCTCTTGATAGGATATTAGTGAGGTGGGCCCCACATAAGCCCCACCTTTTCAACTTCCTCAAACCCCCTTCTTTTTTGTAACACACTCGCACCCCCTTATTAAATGCCAAGTCAACTCTCACATTAATTGGACTGTTAAGACACTTCAATTAATTCAATTAATTGAATGAATTATTTTGAATATCAAATGGAATGTTGGCTTGTGTGTGTTAATTAAAAAAGAAAAAGTCTTATTTCATTAGGGGTTGCTTCCTTGTGTTGAGACGTAGAGGTCCACGAAGAACTTCATCTTCCTCCTTGAAGAACGTGAAGAACGTACTGACAATGAAAAAGAACGCCGACCTCCGACGAAGGACGATGAAGAACACTAATTCCTCAGAGATCGACGATGCGACACCGTGTACCGTGACGCCGACGATCCTCTTCTCTGCGACGCTGTGTACCGCGATGCCGATGACGCTCACGGAGCCTCCTTCCGCGACGCCGTCTTCCACAACGTCTTTTTTTCCGCGATGAACCTTCGTTCGATGACTTCATTGAGGTAGGGGTTTGGTTTTGTTCGTGAATAATTCCTTGCATTATTCGTTTAATATTCGGGAATCCTTTTATCAATTTTACGGGAGGAGGTCGGACCACCCGAACACGGCTGATCCTCCCCCCCCCCTTTGATGTGGTGTTCGTTGCGGCTCGAACAAGGGCGCGCGGTGCAATGGAACCGCACAGAAACTTGGAGGAATGTAGGAAAGAAGCCTGGAGTCGTCGCGCCATGACGTTGAGGCTGAAAGAAGTCATGGATGGAGCAGGGCCACTCCATAAAACCACGAAGAGACCGCGGCCGGAGTGGGGCCGCGGTGGCCAGAACCGCCGGCCACTGGCGCGTCGGAGGGGCAGGACTGTGGGGTCCCGCAGTGGCACATCGGCCGACCGATTTCCAATAAAGCCGGGGGTCATAACCCCTAGCTGGCAAAGGACCGGCCCCCACATGGGGGTCACGGTTTCAAAGAAGGGGGGCAGCGTGCCCCCCCCCTTTCTGCGATGGCTCGGCCAGCACCGAGCTGGCCATGCGGGCCGCGCCCACGCCAGGCTAACCGGCCGCACCAGCTGGGCCGGACCAAGCCCACCGGGCTGAGCCGCGCCCTAATTGGTCTAACCCAGACCCGGTTCGGGTTGCCCGGTTCGGGTCGACCCAGGGGGTCTTGGGTCGGGTCTGTCCGGGCCCAAAACCCCATATTTCCGGTCAGTTCCGTTCAAACACCCATATCTTGGGCTATAAACCTCCGATTGACGCACCGTCAGTTGCGATACGATACTTGGATCAAGACGGTCGTTTTAGTATATTACAATGAAGGTTTTGGAGAACTTTGGGTACAGTCGGGTTGGTTCGAACATGAAACCAACCGAGCCCTTGGAGAGGAAACACTTATAACATGAGCTCCGGACGTCTGATTGACGTGACATCGACTTTGTTGGATTTATATTAGTGAGAAGGACCTATTGGATTAATCCGCTCAAGGTTTGGATGTAGTTGGAGTGCGGTCAGGTTGGTTTTGTCTTAAAAACCAACCGGGCCCCTGGAACGAAAAAGCCAATAACTCTTAGACCGGGCGTCCGATTGACGCGCCATCTGTCACGTTGAGTTTCTATTGACGTGACGGAACTTTGAGATACATAAACTCTAGTATACGTGATAGTTTATGCATATACCTCTTGGCTTGTGGAGCGGACCCTCCCGGAATGAGCGTGCTATGTGCGGAAACCCTAGAGCTGGATGAGACTTGACGACTACTGATAGATCAACTCGGAGTGTTTCGATAGCCCAGTGGGGAGCACTTGGTTGTAGTGGCAGACCCACGGTGGAGGAGAGCTTGGTTGTAGTGGCAGACTCGCGGTACTCAACAGAAGGTGTACCTTTGTAGGCTATGAGGGGGAGCGCTTGGTTTTAGCGGCATACCCATGGTGGGAAGCACTTGGTTGTAGCAGCAGGCCCACAGTACTCGACAGGTGGAGTACTACAGGAGTCCAGGGTTAGTGGGAAGCACTTGGTTGTAGCGGAATGCCCACTGTACTCGATAGAGGAGGAGTTCCCCAGCTTCTATGGGTTCGACAGAGAAGACTTTTGTACTGGAATATTTTATGGGTTCGACGATGATGACAACCGTATTGGAATCCTCCGTGGGTTCGACAGTGAAGACTTTCGTACTGGAATCCTCCGTGGGTTCGATGACGATGACAACCGTATTGAAATCCTCTATGGGTTCGATAGTGGAGACTTTCATACTGGAATCCTCTGTGGGTTCGACAACGACAGAAACCGTACAGGAACCCTCCGTGGGTTCGGCGGTGACGACTTCTATACTTGTATCCTATGTGGGTATGACAGTATTGGCCTCTGTTGTAGTATCCTACGTGGGTCTGAAAGCATAGCTGGTCTAGTATCCTACGTGGGTCCCATATTAGATGAATCAGTGGCTACATCTGATCATCTCTATCACCTTACGAAGAAGTATACCTGTGTGAGCTGAGTCTTAACTTTCAATCATTATATTCGATATGATTAACTTGCTTCCTTTGTGGATTGTGTTGTGCTATCCTGTGTGGATTGGGCTGTACTATCCTGTGTGGATGTGATAGAACTTGGGCTCAGATGTTGGATCCGAATTGGAATTTATGACTTAGGTATATGTATGGGAATATACCCATTTAGTGTTGGATGTTACTTTGTGATTGTATCTTTCCTTTGTGGATTATCCTTTGTGGATTCTGGGAGAACTTCGGGGGTCTTGGGGTCCCTACTGAGTAGAGTATACTCACCCATGCAATGGATATGCCCGCACTACGTTGTGTTGGATGCAAAAAATGGACAACACTGATCGTGGTTGAGGATTGTGGAGCAAGTCGGTACCTGGAGGTGGTCCATTGCGCGGGACGTACATGGAGCAGATGGCTGGACACGAGGAGCTGAGGATGCTATCTGTACCCACCCTTCATGTGGGACATTCAGTGGATATCTTGATGTTGCTGCTTTAATTTCAGTTGTTGTACTCTCTTTCCAGTTTTACTTTACTTTCAGTTTGGGTTTGTATTCTGGCCCAGTTACTTTTCCGCACTACTATTGTACCCAGTTTTAATTAGTGTTTACATCTGCTTTCTTACTGTGTGGTGTTTGTTTACATTATAAAGGAAATGTATTCCCCTTTTTGTCAGGATTTACGCCTTGGTGCTAGTCGCCAGCCCCTGGCCTATGGGAGGCAGGCTTGGGGTAGTCACAACACGGGTCTCGAGGACCGGTCGTGACAAATTGGTATCAGAGGAGTTCGGTTCTATTACAGAACTCAAGAATCTGATCTTTAATCTATGTGAAGAAATAATGTTAAGGTTATTGAGTTTGGTTATCAGTTTAGGGAGTCTAGTGTTGGTGCAGCGGCCAACGTATCCGTACACTAGGACCCTGACTTCTGATTTCTGACTCAGTACCCGAAAACATTGATTGCATGTGTGTTTCAAAAGTTTTCTTTGAGATTACATTGTGTCAGCTCACAAGGTATAAATCATTGACTATGGCACACCTGTCACTTTTCAGGATGGCCCCACAATGGAAGCCAGCTAGGGGTTCCAAGTGTTTTACGAGATGACGGCCCACTGAGAGATGAGGTTCTGGTGAGAGGCCCTCTTACTATGTTGAAACCTTCGGGTGGTGTACTAGCAGCACCACCACCCGTTGGGTAGGATAGGCTGTCGAGGTTTTGAGGTGAGACAGTTCCTAGGCAGTAGAGGACTGGATGGAGGCGATTGTAAGAGTTTCCACCCAGTGTAGACACTAGTAGAGCAGATGGTGATCTTAGATACTAGTGTTTTCCAGTGAGTAACCATGAGGTTGGTCTGTTTAGTGAAGAGGCTTTGGTATGTGGACCGATGCCTGAGATAGTAACTTCAGGTAGTGTGTCAGCTACATCACGACCTGTTGGTCAGCAGACACTACCAGTGGTACCGGTAGAAGACACTTGTAGGCTTGGTTCATTAAAAGTTTCAGCACCAGATATCCCTCAAGTTACGAGGAAATCCCGACTCACAGGCGGCTGAGGACTGGCTTGAGGAGGTGTCTTAGAGTTTCCTAGAGATTATACAGCTTCGGAAGGACATGTCGGAAGCTGATAATTCATCGGGGCATACCAAAAAATTCCTGGTACTCGATGACTACAATGAAAATGGTGCTCCAGGGCTCGGACTTCTGATTGAGGTGTATCTAAAGGAAATACGAGCCATCACTTCTTCCTCTATTCATTCCTACTTTTACTAGGGTGCTAGAGAGAACCTTTGTGGTTGATAATTCTTTGGCTGAGTGGATGAAGCCACTTAAGGTTAGCCTTAGGAAAGCAGGAAACCGGCGCTAGTCTTGGAGACTTGGGCGTGTAAATTTTTTCAAGTAGAGGAAGTGAAAAGGGTAGATGAATCTGCAAGGAAAAAGACGTAGAAGTGGAGCTAGGAGAGCAGCATGGGGTGGTGAACTTTTTGACATGTTGCAACCACCTGCCATTGTAATCCCCACTAGGCCCAGGGAGATGGAGGGAAGGGGAAAGAGTAGTTGCATGTGGTCAAAGAGTGCGACCCAAGGGCTCTAAGGATGATTCGAAGTACATACTGTGTCTTCTACTAGCTGCCTTAATAACAGACATCGATGTAGATCATCCCTTCCTTCCATGAATATTTTCCCAGAACTAGAGTTTCCGGTTAAGCCGTTGACTTGAACCTCACATCTAGAGATACCTTTGGGAGGAGACTCGATAATCACACTTGCGCTGACGGTGTGATCTGACCCTTGAGACTAGAGTTTTGGTTGGAACCTCTTGGTGGCAGCGTCGAGCCCTTACAACATTAGTTTGAGTATGAACGGGGAAATCACAATTCATACAGAAATTTGACGGTATTAGGAAAACATCGGGATGGGTTTTTCTTGGTCGGCGAAAAGGAAACCCCAGGTAGCACAAGATTAACTCTTTCTTAGGAAGGTGTAGCCGAACACTCTTGGGTCGTCCAACCTTACCCTCGTGGCTGTAGGAGTTTTGAGTTTTAGTTTTAATCAGGAAATGGAGGCCTCTAGAGTTCGAGGATGGAGACCATGTTCTTATACGAGTCTCACCTTGACAAGGTTTATGGATATGTAGCCGAGGTTGCGAGATATCTCCAAGGTTCAACGGACCCTTCTAGGTCCTCAGCTGGGTAGGAAAGGTGGTTTACCGCTTGACCTTTCCACCTCAGTTGCACTGTGTACACAATGTCATCCATGTATCTCAGCTAAGGAGATACGTGAATGACCCTTCACACATCATCGACTGAAGGGAGTTGGACGTCGATGACGGGGCGACATTTACAGAGGTTCTAGTGGAGATGGAGGATCAATAAGAGCAGGTCCTACGTGGACGATTGGTTCCTCAGGTGCGCTTTTACTGGCAGCACGAGATCCTCCAGGAGAGCACATGGGAGCGGGAGGCTCAATTGCATGCTCATCACCACTTTTGTTTCCCTAGTTGTGTTATAGCTTTACGGGGACGTAAATCCCTGAGGTGGGAGTAATGTAAAGACCCGTAAATTTCAAGGATTTTTTTTAAATTTCTTTGGAATTTTACGAGACTGCGGCTTCTGATGGAACCTGATTCCGAGGCCTGGTGTGCCCGAAATCAATTTCCTAAGTTTAGCTCGGGTACGTTCAGTGAACGAACAAGCAGGTTTTTCTAACTTTTGAACCAGTGCTCAGAATCAAAATCTGAGGGCACCAATGAAACTACCGCGCTGGTAATTACCTAGGAACACCTTTTCTAGTGTTGTGTTTGTTCGGGTGTGGTTTTTTTTAAAAAGGATTAATTAATGAATAAAATAAAAGTTGTGCAACAATTTTTATTTTTTGTTCTAAGTAGTTTAAACATACTTATGGAAGTTGAGGTGGGACCCACTATATCCTAACCCCTCTTGATAGAATATTAGCGAGGTGGCCCCACACTAGCCCCACCTTTTCTACTTCCTCAAACCCCCCTTTTTTTGTAACACACCAGCTCCCCCTTATTAAATGCCAAGTCAACTCTCACATTAATTGGACTGTTAAGACTCTTCAATTAATTCAATTAATTGAATGAATTATTTTGAATTTCAAATGGAATGTTGGATTGTGTGTGTTAATTAAATAAGACAAAGCCTTATTTCATTAGGGGTTTCTTCGTTTTGTTGAGAGAGAGAGTTCCATGAAGAACTTAATCTTCCTCCTTGAAGAACACGAAGAATGTACCGACACCGATGAAGAATGCTGGCCTCCGACGAAGGACGATGAAGAATGCTAATTCCTCAGAGATCGATGACGCGACGCCGTGTACCGCGACGCCGACGATGCTCACAGAGCCTCCTTCCGCGACACCATCTTCTGCAACGTCTTTTTTTCCACGATGAACCTCGTTCGACGACTTCACCAAGGTAGGGGTTTGGTTTTGTTTGTGAATAATTCCTTTCATTCTTCGTTTAATATTCGGGCGGCCTTTTATCAATTTTACGGGAGGAGGTCAGACCACCCAAACATGGCCGATCCTCCTCCCCCCTTTGATGTTGTGTTCGTTGTGGCTTGAACAAAGGCGCGCGGTGCAACAGCACCACACCAAAACTTGGAGGAATGCGGTGAAGAAGCGCGGCGCCGTCGTGCCGCGCCGCGCCGTTGAGGCCGAAAGAAGCCGCGGCTAGAGCGGGGCTGCGACAAAGGGGCGCAGTGCCGTCGCGCCACACCGGAGAACCATGAAGAGATCGCGGCTGGAGCGGGGCTGCGGCGATGACGCCGTGCCAGTCAGACCATGGCCGCGACCTTTGGCAGTGACGGAGCAGGGAGAGGCGGCCGGAACTGCCAGCCGCCAGCGCATTGGAGGGGCGGGACCGTGGGGTCCCATGGTGGCACACCAGTCGGCCGGTTTCCGAGAAAGTTGGGGGTCATAACCCCCAGCTGGTAAAGGAGAGGCCCCCATGTGGGGACTGTGGTTTCAAAGCAGGGGGCAGTGCGCCCCCCTTTTCGCGATGGCTTGGCCAGCACCGAGCTAGCCATGTGGGCCGCACCCACCCCAGGCCAACCGGCCGCCCATGTTGGACCGGCCGCACCGGGCCGGGCCACCTGGGCCGGGCCGTGCCGCGCCCTAATGGGCCGGACCCGGACCCGGTTCGGGCCAACCCATTTCGGGCCGACCCAGGGGGTCTTGGGCCGGGTCGGTCCGGGCCCAAACCCCCTATTTCTGGTCAGTTCCGTTCAAATGCACGTATCTTGGGCTACGAACATACGATCGATGCACTGTCAGTTGCGATGTGATCCTTGGATCGAGATGGTCATTTTGGTTTATTACACTCAAGGTTTCGGAAAAATTGGGTATGGTCAGGTTGGTTTGAACAGGAAACCAACCGGGCCCTCGGAGCGGAAACACTATAACATGAACTCCGGACGTCCGATTGATGTGCCATCGACTTTTTTGGATTCCTATTAGTGAGAAAAACCTTTTTTCCTACTCTTCTTGAAGTTTGGATGCAGTTGGAGTGCGGTCAGGTTGGTTTTGACTTAAAAACCAACTCGTCCCTTGGAACTAAAAAGCCAATAACTCTCAGACCGAGCGTCTGATCGACGCGCAGTCTGTCACATTGAGTTCCTATTGACGTGACGGAACTTTGAGATACATAAACTCTGCTCTATGTGACAGTTGATGCATCAACATCTTGGCTCGTGGAGCGGACCCTCCCGGAATGAGCGTGCTGTGTGAGGAAACCCTAGAGCTGGCTGAGACTTGACGAATGTTGATCGATTGACTTGGAGTGTTTCGATAGCCCAGTGGGGAGCACTTGGTTTTATCGGTATACCCATGGCAGAGGAGAGATTTGTTGTAGCGGCAGACCCACAGTACTCAATAGAAGGAGTAATTTTGTAGGGTATGAGGGGGAGTGCTTGGTTGTAGCGGCAGGCCCATGGTGGGAAGCGCTTGGTTGTAGTAGCAGGCCCATAGTACTCGATAGGTGGAGTACTACAGAAGTCCAAGGTTAGTGGGAAGCACTTGGTTGTAGCGGCAGACCCACTGTACTCGATAGAGGAGGAGTTCCCCGATAACTATGGGTTCAACGGTGAAGACATTCCTACTGGAATCCTCCACGGGTTCGACGACAATGAAAACCGTATTGGAATCCTCCGTGGGTTTGATAGTGAAGACTTTCGTACTGGAATCCTCCATGGGTTCAAAAATGATGAAAACCATATTAGAATCCTCCTTGGGTTCGACGATGAAGTCTTTTGTACTAGAATCCTCCGTGGGTTCGACGACGACGACAACCATACGAGAATCCTCCATGGGTTCGGCAGTGATGAATTCTATACTTGTATCCTACGTGGGTCCGACAGTATTGACCTATGTTGTAGTATCCTACATGGTTCTGACAGCTTAGCTGGTCTAGGATCCTACGTGGGTCCCATCTTAGATGAATCAATGGCTACATATAATAATATCTATCATCGTACAAAGAAGTATACCTATGTGAGCTGCGTCTTGAATTCAATCATTATCTTCGATATGATTGACTTGCTTCCTTTGTGGATTAGGTTGTGCTATCCGGTGTGGATTCGGTTGTACTATCCTGTGTGGATGTGATCGAACTTGGGCTCGAATGTTGGAGCTGAATTGGAATTGATGACTTAGGTATATGTATGGGTATATACCCATGTTTTGCTGGATGTTACTTTGTGATTGTATCTATTCATTTATGGATTATCCTTTGTGGATTCTAGGAGACCTTTGGGGGTCTCGGGGTCCCTACTGAGTAGCGTATACTCACCCCTGCACGGGCTATGCCTGCACTACGTTGTGTTGGATGTAGACGATGGACATCGCTGACCATGGTTGTGGCTTGTAGAGCAAGTCGGTACCTGAAGGTGGACCACTGGTCGGGACGTACATGGAGCGACAACTGGACCCAAGGAGCTGAGGAGGCTATCTGTACCCACCCTTCAGGTGGGGCTTCCAATGGACGACTCGACGTTGCTGCTTTACTTTCAGTTGCTGTAATTTTTTCTAGTTGTACTTTACTTTTAGTTTGGGTTTGTATTCTAACCCACATACTTTTCCGCACTATTATTGTACCCATTTTTACTTAGTGTTATTTCTTCTTGCTTACTATGTGGTGCTTGTTTACTATATAAAGGAAACACCTTCCCCTTTTTGTCGGGATTTACACCTTGGTGCTAGTCGCCAGCCCCTGGCCTATGGGAGGCAGGCTTAGGGTATTCACGACACGGGTCCCGAGGACGGGTCATGGAATCGTCTCCACTCTTGATTCCAACCCAATTAAGAAGATTAGTATAATAATAAAAGAGAAGAAAATAGAAGATTATTTGAAGAAAAATTCAAGATACAAACATGAAATAAAATAAATACAAGAGGAGGTGTGAGAGCAGAGCCTTTTTGGAAGAGAGGTTTGCACAAAGACTTACTTCTTCCAAGAGTTGTGAAGGGCTCCCAAGAGACACCCTTTCGGACACACCTTCAAATCTCTTCGACCAGACCTCCCATATAGTGAAAAAATAGTTTAAATAGAGTTGAGATGGGCTAGGGTTACAAAACTTTATTAAATGTGAAAGGGAAACTTAGCCAAATATTTTAATCCCACATTCACTTCATATTTTACCTCTAAAACGCATGAATTGGCAGGCCTTCGGGAAAGATTATTTGTGCATAATCATGAACCTGAGCGTGCCTCAAAATTTGGGTTCAATCCAAGCCCAGATGAAGAAGATATGGCCCAAATTGTAAAGTAAGGTCCAATCTGGATGGTTCTGTCAAGCTTTGTCTTCATGGCCAATTTACTCCCCTCAAATGCATGATCCATCTCTCATGTCTTGAATTTAATTTTTAGAACAACAAGTCAGGAACACAGTTGAAAATTTTTATGTCAAAATGATTTATTGAAAAATATTTATGTCTGAAATACTACAGCTCATTTTAAAAGGGTAAAAATGGAATTTTCCTCAAATTTTCAAATGAATGATCTAATCCCAAATATTCCATAATTGAACATATCTATCAAAATATGTGGAAATTATATCATTTAATATCAATAAAATATTCAAAAAATAGTTTTTTATCAACCATCTACGTATATGATCCCCACATCAAAACAACTTTGTTCTTCCTAGATGACGATAAACACCAGAGTAACTTATGTCTCTCTGGATGATAATAAATTCTAGAGTGCCCCATTGAGTGTCTTTAAAACTATAATTTTCATAATAATGACCAAAGAATCTCCATGTATTATATGATAATACACCATTGATTTAGAACCTTGAATACATATGGATATCTCTAATAATGAAGAACCTTAAATACATATGGATGATTATGAATCCCACATATACTAATAATTGATTTAAAATTTCTAGGGAAACCAACGTTATGATTGTTAAATGAATAAGGAATCATTTACTTATCCTAAATATATAAGGGAGTATTATATTAGGAAATAATTCACCACAAAAGGTTGCGATGAGACTGACCTCCCATCCTATTGACTAATGTGAGTTCTTAAGCATCGTGGGTCAAAATACCTAATGAGAACTTTCCTTTGGAAATCAGGTTCCTTTGGATGTAGAAACATTAAGTTTTTCTAGTTCCATAAGAAAATATGTTGGAAACTATATGTAAATAGGGATTCCAAACCAGAACACATATTCTAGGGGAAACAAAAAATGTTGAACTCAATGTGAATCCTTAACTAGGATGATAATTTTACCCATCTCTTAGGCCCGTATCAATTGATAAAAGAGATCCAAACAAGGGAATCAATCATGCACAATTTTATATAAAACATGTTGCTTTGATGGAGTTCATTGTTTTTATTTTTCATATATACTAGCATTTTTATTCCAGGAACTCCCTTCATTTCAAATGGATTCCTTCATGTTTTCGACCATGAATACTCCAGATGCTGCTCAAGTTGGATCCCTGTCTACTCGAAGGATGTCATCACTGACTCAGTGTCTTCAACACTGGGTCTCCAATGCATTTGTTTGAGAGTACCATCAACATAGTACTATCCTGACCATGGAGGATTTCTAACAGGCCCTTCAAATCAAGAATATTTCTCTACCATCTAGTTAACAATGACCAATGGCCAAGAAGCAGACGTGGCCAACCACTATCTTCAACTATTTCATGATTTGATCCCTATAATGAAATCAACAATCCCCCATATTCCAGGGAGGTCGACCATTAGGCCCCCCATGTCTTCATTCTTATGGAACATGGGTCTTTCCCAAGGGATCCTACCAATAATCACCATTTCCAATGCTATGTGGGATCAATCCATCATCATCATGAGGGTGTTATCTTCAGTTTTCTGGTATAGGTCCCTCAAACTTGGTAATGGAAGACATATCACTGGGGACAGAATCCAGCAAATAGAGAGAAGTTTCCTACCTTTTCCTCCTCTTGATAAGTCTATAAACCCATCTTTGTTGAAACAAATGGGTACATACACCCATCCGCCTTAGCTCTTCTAGCCAACAGACTCGTTCGGTGGAAACCAACCAATCCCGCCATTCAAATCTGGTGGAGTCCCATGAGTAGCCACATACACCTGCTTATAATCTATCAGCCAGTCAACAGAATCATCTAGCTGTAATAAATAATCCCACCATCTAAATTTGGATGAAACTTTTAAGCAAGAACATACACATTCCTGCACTCACCCAACCTACCAATAGCCTCATTTGGTAGCACTCCGAGAAGTCAGTCAGAAAGGTTTGATGAAGAACCTAGGGAAGACTCAATTCTCTTCACCCGCACATGAGTATTGTCAATATCCACTGATAAAAAAGGGAGGAAATGAGTAGGTGTATACCCCTACTTCAGATATGGAATGAACATATATTCCCATTCTTGGTGATGAAGTCACCATACACATTTTGGAAAGGGAGAACAGGAAGACACAAATTCTTTCCCACATCTTGAAGCTTTCCAGAATATCATAACATCAAATTTTGTAGTACCTATGGGAAAAATATGTAATTATATCCCCATACCTAAAATAAATCATTGTCATGCCATCCTAAAGTAGATACACACCTCTATTCCAATCCAGGAGAGTTATGTGGCATAGTCCCCCACATCATAGGGACAACCATATCTAGCACATACACTTATTCCAATTAGAGATAGTCAGTTTTTTTGTCATCCACTAGAAATTAGGCAAACACATCTGCTCATGATAACTAAATTTCCAAAAAAGTGGCCCCAACATTGTGTAAGAGAGAATCCTTAAAGAAGTCTCACCAAGCACAATTAGAGAATCAAGAGTCAATATACGATATGGATCCTACTAATGCTAGAGTTTTTTAAGACCTCGGACATTTATCTATTTTACCTCAAGATATTACCTCCCCATTACCAAATTATGGGATTAATAGCTTTAATTATAAATTTCCTCATTGGAAACATTATCATGAAGGCTTTCTTCATGAAAATTAAGTCAATATCAAGAACCTTTCTCTAGATGAGATCCAGGAAAACCCTCCTAGTATCCAAAAGACCAAGGATCAAGAGGATTTATCTCTTTCTATAATCCTCCATGGTGGTCCTCCCCAAGATAGTATTTTCTGTAAAATTTCTATTCAAAGAAGTGTTTTTCATGGTAAAGAAAATTATCCAATTGATAATGTAGTGATGAGAAATTTCTCTTAGGTTGAGTAACTTTCAAACATATGGTCATTCATGTCTAATGCCTTGTTACTAGTAAGTGAAATTATTTCTTATCTAGAAGGCAACCCAAGGAGATTTTCATCCTCCAAACCTCCCTCGGGTCATTTTATTTCTAATATAGAATAGTAAACACCAAATGATTCCATTTCATATGATAAAGAAATCAAGAAGCGTCCTCTCTGGTCGGACCATGTTGAAAAACCGTTAGTGAAAAATGATGAAGATATGTTGAATATGAGAAAAAAATTTTCTAAGGGGGAAATACTAGCCCTGTTATGGCCTTTGTGAATCTCCCAGTACAACATTCTAGAGATGTTAGTGGAAGGTTTTATTCATGATATCTGCTTCAACATATGGAAAAATATTTGTCATTTTAAATCCAAAGTATTACCATATGATGAATATCATATTAATTTCAATGTATCAAAGGTGTTTTAGTGCCAAATTGACTTGGAATATCTCCATGCTTACAAACATCCAATGATTGAAGAGAAACATGATTCCATTTAATGTGTATGACTAAATGAATTAATGAGGTTATGAAAATTGACCACAAAAACCCCATCTGGTGTCTATAATAGAGGATGGGGTGCATATGGAGCATCACATTTTACTGAGCTCTAAAACTAGGAAATCCCATTGAAAGTGGTTTCCTAAAATGTTATTTACCCAGGCCAGAGACAAAAAAAAATCTATTCATGACTGAAGAGAAGCTCAACAAGAACATTCCTCAATCGGGTTTCACCAATGTCAGGTCCAAAGAGAGAAAATTGTTGAGATACTTTTGCCTCAAGCATCTAAGAACATCGACTATGATTCCCTCTTAGGGGATGTCAGCCATAAGATCACACAAATGGATGACAGAGAACAATAGTCTTTCAAAACAAATGATTTATGTGGGTGTCAGATAATGCACCCATACAATGTTTGGAGCATAATTCATAAAATCAAAAAAGAGGTTGTGTTGATTTAAGCCATAATAATTCAGGATACACCCCATCCCATAGGACTGGGGGATTTTTTAACCTAACCTTGAGAGTAAACAAATATATCTTGAAGGCTAGAGGATAAAGAATAGAAGAAGCCCCAAAATATTGCACTGGGGGATTTTTTGCATCCACAATCCTCTCTTAAGGGAATATCAGTTTTCTCCCGATTAGGGAATAATCCAAAAAGTGAATGCAAAACTAACTAATCCATGAGTTCCCATCAAATTACTCTATATCAAAAAGTTCATGGGGAACCATCAAATAGTAGAACAATGTCTCATGGAGGGTGAAGAAGGAAATTTCACCAATACACTAATATAATTCCATCAATGCATTATGGGTTCGTGAATATCCTTAATACCATCATGGAATATCATCCAAAAAATGAGTCCAATTCAAGGGAGTATGTCATAAACCAACCCGGGTCGACGCTGAACCGATTACCCGAGCCAGTCTGCAGCATGGACCAAGGGGTGTTCCTGATCCCCACGAGCTGAAAACCAATGCCAGGCATCAAAATTAACATGTGGGAATTATTTGGACCATAAATAAAACACAATAAAATAACAAATAATGATAGTAAAATAAATACTAGCAGCACAATTTTTAAAAAAATAAACCGAACATAGCTCCATGTGACCTTCTAGGTCACCACCCCACCAAAGACCGACATTGCTCCAATAATGAGCCACTCTTCTAAGAGAACCTCAGAAAAGGAAACCTACAACTAAAATGATAGAATAGACGTGAGAATTAAAATTCTCGGTAGGGTTTCCAAGATAAACCATAGAATCCAGTGTATCATTTTCTTAAACAATCCATTAACACAATTTGAAATACAAATATAAAAGTAAGGTTTTTATATTTTAAAATAAGAAACATGTTTTTTTCATTTAAATAAAAATCCCATATACACTACCTACTATTTCTAACACCATTTTTTATATTATAAAAAACCCAAAACAAATAATAACAAAGATGGGATAAAGTAAAATAGGTATATAGTGAAAGATAGAAATAAACCAGTACAAAAAAAAGTAAAAAATAAATGAAAATAATAAATAAACAAGGGTGATCCTAAATATCCCTAGAAGACCCCTGGATGTACTTAGTTCACAACCACTTGATGGTTTATGGTGTAGATCCTTTGTTTATACCGAACTGGCCACCCTAAAAATGACAAAATCTAGTGGTAAAGCCCGCTTAGCCTAACAATAAATCCATGGGGTACCAACCTATCTAATTGAGGTTGATCAACAACCATCACTCGACCATCTAAAATAATCTTAGCAACCCTTGTTGGTTATAATAATACTTTTTAAGTAGGAGGACCTCGAACGTGTGAATCATCTCCCCTTAATTACCTTCCCCAAACATCGACGCTTCTTATGCATTCACCCATAAAGGGTCAACACAGATAGAAGCTCCCCATATACATATTCAATCATTTCACATTAAACAAAGTTCCAACCGGGACTTTACAACACTTAAGCATTTAAAACATTTCATAATACATTATGGTTGTTAAGCTAGTACACATATTTTAAACACAATGTTTTCTAAAAGTCCATAAAAACATCATCATTTGAGTTAGAAGTACCAAACGAGTTGTCACATTACATAAAAAATTAAATCACTTCTTTGGAAACAAAAGATTTTATGATTATACCATTATCATTACATAGCTAAAAACATTACCCAAATTATTACAGAAAAACCAATTTTCCATTTTCATTATCAAAAAATTACAAGTTCCAAACACACACACCAAAACACATCACAAAAAAACAATAGGCCTTTAACCCATTTTAAAATCTCATCAAAACATGTTCCATGGCCAAGTAGTCGAAAACCTTGAGGAATATAATTGAAAGCATTTATTTGAAAACACACAAAAATATTACCCAAATTATATTCATCACGTCTTTCAAAAACTCTAATGTGATGGAACCTTTATAAAACAAACAAAAAAAATTATTAGCTATTATACAAACAAGAAAAAAAAATTATAAACGATTTTAAGAACAATTCAAACAGTTTATTAAAATTTTTGTAAATAAATGAAACAATTTAAAAAAAAAATAATAAACATACCAAATAAATTATAAACAATTTTAAAAATAACCAAACAGTTTACTAAAAATATTTATAAACAAAAGAAACAATTTATAAACAATTTAATAAATAGAACGAATAATTTATAAACAATTCATTCAAACCAGAAACACTATACAAACTTTTTGAAGAGTATATTGAAGGTGTGTGTCATGCTTAAAATATTATCAAAACATTATTTGGAATATAGTGAACACATTTTTCATAAGCACACGTAAACGTGACTAGAGAAAGTACTTCAAAACTATTTTTAACAAAACCAAAAATCTTGAAAACACTAAAGAATGTTAACTAAGTGTATTACGAAGGTGAAAACTATGTCAAAAATTTAATTAAAACCCCTCATGTATTAATTGGACTTAATAAGAAAGGAGAAAATTAATTCACCTACCTCAAACAAGCCCAGATGTGATGAAACCTCAAATAAGGAGAAAACGATGCCCCGTAGACCAATAAAACACCCTAATCAACTAGAAAATGCACCAAACAACACCTGAGATGTTAGAGTTTTAACACTTAAATAAAAACACATAATATGGGAATATAACTACCACAAGTGATGTTGTTAGACCGGAGAACTCACGACCGACCTGAGAGGGAGTGGGAGGCAACCATTGGGTCGCATGACAGAGACTGCCAGAAATGAGGGGAAGTTGTTTGGTCGAAGCTGGGAGGCTAGAGGTCCGAGGCGGGATTGCCAGAGTGCGGAGGGCTGTAATGGAGAGGGGTAAGGTGGATATCAAGAGTCTTGTTCCAGAGTGGAGGGTCGCCCTCCAGGGCGGTTGCACACGAAGGGCTACAAGGGGGAGAGGGTGGTGGCACGATGCCACTATCAGAGAGGAGGGGTGAGGATGGAGGGGGGAGAGGGTGAGGCTGGGGAAGAGGTGGGGCGGGGAAGCGAGGGGCGGTGTGAGGGCGATGCAAGGTGGCGTCCAAGAGAAGGAGGGTAAGCACAGAGGGGACGTGCAAGGAGGCATCTTGTAGTGCGGGTAAGGGGGGGGGGTTGTAGTGCTAGTGTTTTTCCTTTTTTTAATTCTATTATAATTTAATAATAATAATAATAACAATAATAATAATAATAATAATAATATTAATAAAAAAAATAATACAAATAATTATAATAAGTAAAACAATAACAATAATTATAATAATAAGAATAATGACTAATTGCACGACTCCTGGGATTACTGCACAACTACCATCAACCGAAAAATGACTGCGCACGAGTTTTTAACCCAGTAAAATTTTTAAGCAATTTTTTTTAAACCAAGACACAACGAAAACCATGAAGAGAGAACCCAGTGCCAAGTTATAATTAAATATAAAAATTTAAAAGTTGGGGTGTGACTATTACCCCCACCACAGACACTTTCTGACCCCAGAAATTCTGCCATACAAACATTAGACAAAACAAGAATCCATGCCCAATTAAAAATGAAAGGAACCACAATACAAGAGAACATGAGACCACAAGAGGGTTCTCCCCACCACAAGAACTCAACTAGTGTAAAAATTTAACACCCAAACATATAAACCCAAGAATGGGGGAGGGGATATGAAGGAACTCCCAACCTATACAAACTATCTTCTGTAGAACAAGCGAAAGAGCACCTCTGCTTAAACGTGAAACTCTAGATCCAGACCAAAACCCCCAACACTAGAGTAAAACCTCCGAGCATAACTTACCCCAAGCTCTGATCCCAAGAATAAACACAGACATTGATTCTTACAATTGATCATACAACTCTAAATGGACACAACCAAACTAAGATTAACCCATACGAGGGCCAGGCAAACTTTTAAGAAAAAACGCACGATTCCGAAAACCACATCCACACAAAAAGGACCACTTGGATTATAATAAAATGAGTCATTAATAACTTCAGGACAAAAAAATGAACATAAAATAACGTCAAAACATTAACATTATAAAAAAATAATTAAATGAACTTAAATGTTACACTACCAACATGAAACACAAAACTCGAACTGAGGCTTCACACCCTCGGCAACTCCTGACTGTACGCAAGCTTCACCCAAAGACCTATGGATGAGGATATAATGGATGAAGCATATTCTACCTCACAGTCAGGCACTATAATACTCCAGTCAAAACATATTCTTCATGCAACAATTCTTTCAAAAATTCTCTAGATAACATAGACACTCGCAATGATGAAACGTCTTTGAAGGGATGTGACATGATGGCTTCGTGTGCCCTAAACACCCACACTAATGGAACACCATTGAATGGTCCGATGAACTAGAAGACAGAACCACTATAGGGGACTCATTACAAACTAGTCCCCTTGGCACACTCTACTTGCTAGATGGGGAACCTTCATGAGCAACTAGATACACTGGATTTCTAAGAATCTACGTTTCAGAGACCAACTCAGCCAAGAACTCCTCATCCACCAGCTTCTCGAAATGATGGTTCATAGAAGGGAGGACCAAATCCTTGATCTCTAAAAAAATACCCCCAATGAAGAGATAAGTCTTCATCAAATCTTGAGACACTACCTTAGGAGAAAAAGACACAAGTTCCTTGAAATGGCCAACATATTCTTTCACTGTCCATTGTCCTTGTTGAATACGCACGAGCTCTTCCATTTTCTTCATTTTCAAATATTAAGGTATAAACCATAAAAATAAGATGGATGTAAAGACATCCCACATCATCCCAAATTTTATTGATGGAAGGGTGAACAACTCCTATTCTTCCAATGTTGGACCATCAAACATCCCCAAAATGGCATGCACACTGACAGCTTCGGGAGTTCCCAGTACTCGGATGATGCGCTTGTCCTCTTCAAGCCACTATACTTCCTATAATGGACCCTAATCACCATAAACGATAGGAAATGTCTGAGGACAAAAAATTGGGCATGAGTTATCAGAAACCCTATAGACCTTTCTGGGCGGCCTTTTCGGAACAACATATAAAACAAAAAACAGAAACTGATATCAAATCAATGTATAATTAAAGGTAACATCTTGGGCCAAAATGACAGACTTAAAACCAAACAAACAAAAAAAACCCAAAATCTCCTATTTATTTTACCTTTCAAAACCACCTTCTTTCAAGGCCACTTTTAAAATACAAAACCCACTTTTCAAAAAAAATTAAATTTCCAAAATCATTTCCCAATTTTTTTAAATAACTTTAGGAAAACTACGTCAAGACATTAATTCCAAGCACAAAACCTATTAATCCCATGAAATGTTGCGCATATCTTCATCCATGTTCATCCATACACACCAACACACACTTCCCATGCATCCCCTCACATATTCAAACGTTCGTAAAGAGTACTTGAGGTTACACTCAAACCATTTAACTTCCAATTCCAAGACAACACCATAATTTTAGACCAATAGATTTGTGTTTTCAAACCCATTTCATGAATTTAAATAAATTTAAAAGAATTCATTCTCATTAAAAAAAGCCTTTTTCATTTTTAAAAGTTCGCTTACACCAACTAAAACCTAGGAGACACTCAACAAGGAACAATATTCTGGAGTGAGGGACTAGTAATCATGCTTAACCTAGTAACATGGTAGTGGGCCGTGCCCCAAGTAAGTGTCAACAACTAAGAGGAACAGAAACCGTGTACTAGAACTCCATAAAGGTCACTACTCCATGTAAAATCATGATGTAACATCTTCTTGCCTCTATTATCATCCCTCAATATAAAATAAACCAGAACGAGACAAGGAATCAACTCTTGGACTACCCTAAGAGACATGATGTTCAGAACGAGCAGGGGTTCATGACTCCCTTCCCGTACCTACCTCCCGAGTCTCAAAATTCCTAATCTCTATCTATCGGACACCCTAAATAATAGGAACCTCTATATGATACCATTTTTCATGAACCAACATAGGTCAACCTTAAACAGGTCACCTAAGCCTGTCCGCAACATGGACCGAGGGGTGTTCCCGATCCCCATAGGTTGACAACCAGTGTCGGGCACTAAAACTAACATGTTGTAACTATTTGGACCCCAAATAAACCACAATAAAATAAAAAATATTGACAATAAAATAAAACCTAGAAGTAGGAAAGAAAAAAAGAAACTGCACATACCTTCATGTGACCTTATAGGTCACCACCAAGCCAAAGACCAACCTTAATCTAATAATGTGAAACTCATATTAGAAAAATTTAGCAAAGGGAACCTGTAACTGAAAAGATAGAGTAGGTATGAGCATTAAAATTCTTAGTAGGGTTTCCAAGATTAACCACAGAATCCAGCATCTCCTTTTTAGAAACAATCCATTAAAACATGTTTTAAATACAAATTTAGAAGTAATGTTTTCACATTTTAAAATAAGAATCATGTTTCTGTTATTTAAAAGAAAATACCAGATACACTGCCTATTATTTCCAACTCTATTTCTCATCTTATATAAAAAAATCCAAAACAAATGAGACCAAATTTGGGATAAAGTAAAATAGGTACACAATGAAAGATGGAAATAAACCAGCATAATGAAAAGTAAACAAGAAATAATCAAGTAACCATGGGAGATCTTAAAAATACCTAGAATACCCCTGCGTGTAATTAGTTCAGAACCACCAACTGACTTATGGTGAAGTTCCAAAATCTATAACTAACTGGCCACCCTAAAACTAACCAAATACGGTGGAAAATCCCACCTGGAATAACAACCAATCTAGGGGGTACCAACCCATCTAATCATGGTTTATCAACAACCATCACTTGATTATCTGAAAAATTTCCAGGAACACATAGTGGCTATAATAATACTATGTAAGTAGGAGGCCCTCACATGTGTGACTCATCTCACCGCACTTGGCTACCCCAAACATGTACGCTTCTATGTATTCACCCATAAAGGGTTACCCTAGGATGGAGTTCCCATATAAATATTCAATCATTTAACATTAAACAAAGTTCCAAAAAAGAATTTACAACATCTCAACATTTAAAAAATTTCACAAAACAATAAGGTTTTCTAGAGGGTACACTATTTTTAAAAATAATATTTTTTAAAAGGTCATATAAACATCATCATTTGAGTTTGAGGTACCAAACAGGTCATCACATTACTTAAAAAATTAAATTACTTCATTGAAAACACAAATGTTTCCAATCATACCTTTATCTTTACATAGACAAAAAAATTACCCAAATTATCACACAAACACCAATTTTCCATTTTCATTGTCAAACAGGCCCAAGTTCCAAACATACATGCCCAAACACTTCATAATGAAACAAAGATCCTTTACCCCTTTTTAAAATCTCACTAAAACATGTTCCAAGGACAAATGGGCCAAAATATTGTGGAATACAATTGAAACCATTCCTTTAAAAACACAAAGAAACATTACCCAAATTATATTCATCACATTTTTTCAAAAACACTAAAGCGATAGAAACATTATAAAATAAACCAAACAATTTATTAGTTATTATAAAAAAAAGCCAAATGATTTATAAAATATTTTAAGAACATGTCAAATTGTTTGTTAATTTTTTTTGTAAATAGATGAAAAATTTATAAAAAAATTTAATAAACATACCAAATATTTTATAAATAATTTTACAAAGAACCAAACAATTTATGAAAAATATTTCTAAACAGAAGAAACAATTTATAGAAAATTTAATAAAAAGGATGAATAATTTATAAACAATTCATTCAAACTGGAAACACTATCACAACCTATTGAAGAGTATATCAAAGGTGTGTGTCAATCCTAAAACATTATCAAAACAACATTTTACATATAGTAAAAACATTTTTCATAAGCACACATAAACATGACTAGAGAAAGTACTTTAAAACTATTTTTAACGAAATCAACTAGCTTGAAAACACTATATAAAGTCAAATAAGTGTATTTGGAAGGTCTGAACTGAGTAAAAAATTTAATTAAAAACAATAATATATTAAGTGGAATTAATCTGAAAGGAAAATGTGGATTTACCAACCTCAAACAAGCATAAATGCAACAAAACCTTCAATGGGGAGAAAACAACGCCCCACAGACCAATCACACACCCTAATCAACTTGTAAAACTCACAAAAAACTAAAAAATATGTTAGGGTTTTCTAATTAAATAAAAACACTGATAATGGGAAGAAAATTACCATCGGTGAGGTCATCTGACTAGAGAACTCACAGCTAGCCAGAGCGGGAGTGGGAGGTCACCATCAGGTCGCACGATGAATACTGCCTGAAATGAGGGGAGGTTTCTGGATGGAGTAGGGAGGCTGGAGGAAACCTTTTAGAGTGTGGATTTCTTAAATTAAGAGGGTAGAGGAGGAGGTCAGGATTCAGGTTCTGTAGTAGAGGGTCATCTATCGGGGTAGTCGCACATGGAGGGTTGCGAGGGTGCGAGGGCCTCGGTGGGGTGCCACTACCAGAGCGGAGGGGAGAGCGTGGAGGGGGGTGAGGGTGAGGCTGGGAAGAGAGGAATGGTGGGGAATCAAGGGGTGGTGTGTGGATGATGTAGGGTGGTGGCCAGGAGAAGGAGGGTGATCACAGAGGAGGCGAGCAGGGAGGCGGCGTGCACTGCGGGTAAGGGTAGGGGGTAGCCTTAGGGTTTTTCCTTTTTTTTCATTCTATTATAATGTAATAATAATAATAAAAATAATAATAAAAATAAAAATAATAATATAAAGAATAAAAATAATAATAAAAATAATAATAATTGTACAAATAATAATAATAATACAAATAATAAAAATAATGATAATAATAAGAATAATAAGAAATTGCATGACTCCTGGGTTGGCTGTGTTGTTACTGCCAACCGCACAGTGACCTCAGAGGGGTCTGAAACCTAGTAAAATTTTTAAATAGTAAAAATTTTAAACTGGTACCCAACCCGAATATTGGCACAAGATCCCGAAGAAAATAAATAATAAAATAAAAATAAATTTAAGAGTTAGGGTGTGACAGAGGCAGAGTATGACGTTCATGTTCTTGATACGATCCACACTAAAACAAATGAAAGAAGTGTGCGTACCATAAACCAGAGGCTTTCCCAGAATCAGGGCATTCCCTCAAACAATCCACTTCCAACTTTTCTCAAATAACCTAACAAATAGAAAGAAAATTTCAAATTATGCATCACCTTCCCCATGGATATGGTTAAACCCTTTCTCTTGAAAAATATTTTATCAATAGGAGGAAGGGATGGAGGAGTTTATGTGTCTCAATATAGAGTTACTATGAAGTAACATTCCTTCTAGACATGATTCACAAGAAGATTCTTGGGTTTCAATTATAGCAAGAGCTCCTCTGAATGGAGGGTTTGTTGCAACTACTGATGAAAACAATGTATTCCCTCCATTGGGTAGACATATATAATAGGGTAAATAACCTCCTTATAGGGATATACCCATGGGTTATCCAAGACAAATACCTATAACACCACCATCTATAGTCCTACCAGTTTCCACACCAGTTCAGGCTCCAGCTATTATACATGTATAGGTCCCTGCTCAGCCATATGTTCCTCAAATCATTTTAATACCATAAAGTCTTTAAATACTTGATTGGATTCCATGGATGGACTACGCAAACCGATACAACTGAAAAATAATTCTTACCCTGAATGGGTTGATCCAATTCCTCCCGCACTAAAAACTGTGAATACCACATTTTTAATCTTTATTAGATTGAGAGATCCTAAGAAACACTTGACATATTTCATTTCTTGATATGATCCCATGATTGGGACCCATCAAATATAAGAAACAACAGTGCTCAGATATTTTGGGAAATCACTATAGGGCCTAGCCTTTGTCTGGTATACAAGGTTGTAGTATCAATCAATCACAGGATGGGAATAACATCATCAAAAATTCATTTTCCAATTTATCTCAACACTATGGGAGACAAAATTCTTCGATATTACAAACATCAAACAAAGTAAGAATGAAAGAGTTTCCGATTTTATTGCTCGGTGGATAAGTTTAACATACTCTTTTAATATACCACTTCCTCAAGAGTAATTTCTACCCAATTGTGCTTAAAATTTCTATGATAGGGTGTCCACACAATTAATACATATGAACTATAAAGGATGTTTTATGGATATATCTTTGATTAATCAACATTTTAAAAACTCCATAATAGAGACTAGGGCCAAATCCCATGTAATCCCATCAGTTCTGGGTAGGAGAACTGGAAAAGAATAGGTTGCTGTAGTTACACTCAAGGAAGTACATGTAAATTCTTCTACTTCAAATCCCTCATCATAAAATGGGGATCCACCTCCAAGAATTATCAGCCATGAACAACTCATCAATATGATCAAAATATCAAAGTAAGAGAGAGTTTGAGGAGATGAAAAACAAGGTATAGACTTTTCAAAATGACCAAGTCACCGGATACTTCATTTCAGCATTGGAAAATAACTATTTATTATTGCTAAGGCCTAAGAAACCAAAAAAAGAAGGATATGGGGAACTCTAAAACTACTATCCTTTTCATAAAATTTCGAGTCACCCCTTCCAATAGCGTTTTGTTTTCAAAGATCTCATGAAAAATATAGTAGAATCTAGTCAAGTGAAAATATAAAGTTCTTCAACCCATGTAGCATGTGTTACTATTACTAATCCAAAGGAATAAGGATAATGGTATAATTCCAAAATAAAGAATGTAAATAATATTTTTGTTTGGATGGTAAGAAAAATGATCAATTGAACTCTGGAAATTATATGAACACAGTTTAAACAACTGACTGTACCTCATTCCACTTTTGATGCAACCAAACATTATTCATAAAAATATCTTTCATCCAAAGACCAATACTTAAGAAAATTAAATGGTTAGAAGGATAAATAACATTCAGAAGAAGATAAGATCATGTTAAGGCCAACGTTTTTCTATACATTGGTAGATATCATTCCATATGTCTCAAAAGCCCAGGCACCGCCCTTCCAAAATGGAACTACAAGAATCGACTGGCCAAGCAGAATCTTCATTAGATGAGGATTTTATCTTTTGTTCCATTAACGCTATCCACATAATGGACCTCTATGTAAATGGTTATTCATACTATGAAATTGAATTCCATGTACATGATTGGGGAACTAGGGGAAAAAGTCTTCAAGTTCAAGGATATAGAGAATGACGTGGGTATGCTAGAAGCCACTATTTTAATGAAACCACTCTCAAACCATTTATGTAGCAGAAACATATTGGAGAGACCTTTAGTGATATCAGTAATAACAAGGGAAATCTCCAACATATGAGAGGGTCAACCCCAACATGATCATCTCGTAAGAACGATAAGTGGGTATACCACCACTTTTTCGGTAGGTGGATAGTCCTAGTCAGCCTAATCAACCAAGAGTAGAAGTATTTCTAACTTATAACCTAACACAGGATCTATCTACATCAGGAGCATCAGCTTCCAAGCCACCTGCAAAACCACATCTCCATGCTAGAATACACAAACCATTGGACCAGAAGTATGAAATTTTTAAGACACTGACCCATGTATTGGCCAATTAATCAACCCTGGATTCTCAAAATATATCAAAATTTCTTTGAGAATCACTTATTGAGGCTTTTCCAAGTCCTAGAGAGTTTGAAACTGAGGTTCCTGCTACTTTGGTCTACAATGTAGAGAATTATCCTGCATAATTTCATGCATTTATATAATTCATGGACCAAGATGAGTATGATGTTATAAATGAAAGAATCATGCCCTTGTATTTATCTAAAATGTTAATGATAGAGACATCTGATGTTCCTTTATTGATAATGGATCAAGAGTCAACCTTATTCCCATCCTTAGACTTCATCGGTTTGGTCTCACTAGAATCTGACTTGTCTCCCTCCACATTGATTTTAAAAGGTTACGATAATAATTAACATGAACCTTTAGGTGATATTACACTCAGAACTCAATTTGGGGATCTTGTATGTAATTCAGATTTCACAGTTGTTCAACATGACATAGCTTTCCCCATTCTTCTTGGAAGGCCTTCGCTACATCAACATGCAGATATTCCTTTATCTGACCAAAAATTTCTCAAGTATTCCATCAATGGTAAAATCGACACATTTCATATTGACAAGGCCCCATTAAAAATTTGTGAATATTACTATATTAAGGAAGTGTTATATCACAAAAAATGGAACACAGTCTATGGAAAAAGATATAACAAGAACCAAAGCTTCGAATGGTCTGGAAAAGATCCTAGCTAACCCATCCAATCATCTCAGTGTAGATTACGTGATATCTATAAATCAAATTGAAAGGGTATATCTAAATACAAACACTTTTTTAGTAGATTCAATAATTTCAGTTGTGCTAATTGATCTTGAAAGTACAAGAGAAATTATTGATTTACTAAATAGTGATGGAAGCCAAAATGGAGATGTCTTAATTCCATCTATCAAAATTCAGAAAGTCTCTGCTTCAGCCAGGCTAGAAGAAGTTGTTTCATTAATATATAAAGACATGGATGTTAATTCCCAACCCATAATTTTCCCATTAATGATCAAGTAAAACCTCTCCTCATCAGTAGGGTTAGAAATGGTTTCCTCTCCTTCAAGATGTCCAAATACTGACTCCTTTCCTAGCATTGAAAGTATTGATTCATCAACTACCATTCAAGTTGAGACTGAAGAAATGATGCATGGGGAAGAGGAAAAAGATTAGGACCTCAGAGACCCCCCCAAAATTTGAGGAAGGATTCTCCACCACTGTTGATGAGCTCAGAGAAATAAATTTTGGTACAGTGGAAGATCCACACCCCACTCTAATTAGTGTGGCCTTAACTTCTGAGGATAAAGTGGTGTACACTTCATTTCTAAAGAAACAACGAGATGTTTTTTCTTGGAAATATATAAAAATTCTTGGACTTGACCCCAACATGGCCATCCATCATTTGTATTTTCCAAAAGTGCACCATGGGTTTAAGCAGGTTGCAAGATGAACACACCTAACTCATGCCTCCAAAATCGAGGATAAAGCCAACAATCTTATTAAATATGTCTTTATAAGGGAGGTGAAATATCCAATATTTCAGGACAATATAATCATTGTGAAAAAGAAGAATTTTAAAATCATATTTTTCATTGATTTTAGTGATCTCAATCAGCATTGTCCCAAAGATGAATTTACGGTTCCAATCATAGATCTTTTTATTGATGTAACATATGGCTACAAATCTCTCTCCTTTCTGGATAGATACTCTAGGTATAATCAAATCCAAATGGAACCATAATATGAGGAATATAAATCTTTTATATCCCCAAAAATAATAGTTTTCTATCAGGTAATTCCATTTTGCTTGAAGAACACTTGTGAAACATATCAACGTATAATGAATGACATTATCAAACATTTCTTGGGGAAAGTACTTGAATGCTATGTGGATGATCTAGTGGTTAAGTCAAGAAAATTTTCAGATCACTTGAATAATATAGGGACCATATTCATCAAGATTCAACAACCTAATTTGAATATGAACGCCTTAAAATGTTCTTTCAGGGTATCCTTGGAAAAATTTCTTAGTTCTGTTGTGCGCATCAAAGACAATAATGAAAAGAATAATGATATCCTTGGAATGTAACCACCTAAAAACTTGAATTATTTGAGAGGAATTCAGGGACACTTGAACTATATCTGTTGCTTAATATCCAATTTGTAATTCAAGTGTTTTCCCTATAAAAAATTTATGAATAAGGGGGTCACAAATCAACGGACCAATGACTGCCAAGAAGCATTTGATACCCTTAACAAATAACTATTGATCCATTTCAGATCAATGACACCTATTAAATAAAATCCATTCATTCTTTATTTGAAAACCTTTGAGAAATCATAAGGATCATCCTTTAAAAAAAGAACGATACTGGGAGAGAAAACAACCTTTACAATCTCAGTCGAACCATGATCAATGTAGAGACTCGATATTCAGTTATTAAGAAAAACGTCTCAAAATCAATCTTTTTTGATTAGAAATTGAGACAATATTTGTAGCATCATGAGGTCCACTTGGTATCTCACAATATCCCACTCAAATTTATCCTTATCAGTACTATTCTTATTGGACATCTGGCATGGTAGGAAGTTAATTTAAAATAGTTTGATATACATTTTATTCCTCATAAAGTAGTAAAAGAACAAGCTATAACAGACTTTCTTACTGAGCACCCACCTGCAGAAGACATATAATTGAATACTGAATTTCCTAATGAAGAAATCTTCTCTAGTCAAAAATTGCTATAAATATGGTAAATTTACATTGATGGTGTTTCCAGAAGTCCTATAGAGAAGATAATGGAAGAACCTAATCTCAAATAAGTTGGGGTACGAATAGTGCCTATCTCTCCCGAGAAGGTAGTGTTTCCATATTCCTTTTTGTTATCACAAGGTGGTACCAAAAATGATACAGAATATAAATCTCTCATTACAGTCCTAAAATTATCACTCCAAGTACCTGTGAATTACCTTGAGGTGAAATGTGATTCAGAATGGGTAATCAAACAAATAAAAAAAGATTATTCCATTAAAAAAGAATAACTAATTCCCTTGTGTGATTATTTTTGAGGGTTAATGTCATAATTTTCCTTAAAACCAACATTTTCTAATGTCATGTGGTCAAAAAATACCCAATAATATGAATTGAAAAATGAATCCACTACCTTGGAAGATCCAAATCGGGATGAAACAATCACTAGAATTTCTCATCATCAACTGTTTTCACATTTTGTCCAAATCAGAATTGAGGAAATCAATGAAATCAGTCCTATTTATAATCTATATAGTCATACCACAGGATGAACGACACCCATCATGGAATATCTCCAAAATAGAGTACTACCCCCAGATATAAATAAAAGAGAACATATTCTAGTTAATTTCACTCTTTATGACAGCCCAGATCACCATAATATCCTTTATAGATGAGGATTTGAAGGAATTATTCTCAGTTTTATTGATGGGGGAAAACCATGGCTGTCATGGAAGAATTCTATACAAGATCCTATGGTGCTCACCAATCTAGGCATAGGATTTCTAATCAAACATGAAGGGTCAGATACTTTTGGCCTTTGATGATGCAAGATTGCACATATTTCACTAAGAAGTGTAATCCCTACTAGATTCATGAAAACTTCATTAATCAACCCTCGAATTTTCTACATAAAGCTAAATACACATTTCCATTTGTTACATGGGGAATGGATGCAGTATGAACCAATCCTACAGCTACAGTTAATAAATTCAAGTACATTCTTACTATTACCGATTTCTTCTCCAAATGGGATGAGGAAATACCTCTCAAGGAATTTGGGCCCAAAAGAATTATTAGCTTTGTAAAAGATAATATCAATACGAGATTTGTGCCCCTCATACCAAATTGATAGGAAATTTATGAACCCAATTTTTGTTCTACTGAGTTAAAGAATCTATATGAGGAGAACAATATCAAATCCATCCATTCATCTCTCCACCATGAAGTGTACAATGTAAAGATAGAGGATTTAAACAAGACCATATAAAATATACTCCAAATGATGGTGGATTAAGATAAAAAGTCTTGGACTGATAAGATCTTCCATGATTTGTGGGATTATTGTACTACTAATCATTCTAAAACATAGTCAACCCCATATTCATTAGTTTATGAGATAGAAGTAGTTTTACCTATTGAAATTCAATTTTCTTCACTACGAGTTTCCATCTAAGGACAATTATATACATATGAATAGTCTCAGAAGCAATTTTATGAGCTATAAGAATTAGATGAAAAGTGATTTCTTACCTTTCACCACTTAGAAGTATATCAGAATAAAATAGCATGGGATTTTGACAATAAAGTTCACCTCCACTTACTTATTCCAGGATAATTGGTATTAGTCCTTAGGACTCCGATGATACCAAGAAAGAAGCCTCCAAAACATTATCCAAATTGGGAAGGATCTTATTCCATACATAAGGTCCACTCTAGTGGATCTTATTCCCATATCTCAATGGTTGGAGAACTTATTAAAATTCCAACAAATGTTCTATTCATGAAGAAGTCCATTGTGTAATCACATAGAGTTATTTCCTTGTTAAAATACATTGAACTTCATAGAAACCATATGAGTCCATACTGCACAACATTAAATTGTGTAGAATCTTTTTCCATGTTGCATTATGTCAAAATGAACAACATTATTTTTCCTCGCTACACATCATTAAACTACATGGTTAACATATAATTAATTAGGCATTCAGAAATCACCTAAAATACCACAAATTTTTATTACAAGAGATTATTTAAAAAATAGTATATTCAATATGCTAGAATTTCTCACATCATTACTACTCCCTAGTAGAACATGAGCCTCATTTATCCCTATGTTTGAATTCGATCTTCATAGATACCCCTTTTCATGAACTACATGTGGCTTGATTCTTGCACCTAGTAAGATACATAGTGAAACATGGGGTCATATCACTTGGTCCGACCACAATGTTTCTTTCACATCAGGTGAATTAAATCCTTTCCGTGAGACATTAAACTGCACAAATTTTCTAGATCTATGTATGGCTTGATTCTCATTATAATGGGATACATAGAGATGACCAGATATCCAATTTTGGACCCAACCATGAAAAAATAAAAAATCAACACTCCTTGTGTTTATGAGTAAGATTCTGAATATGGAATACCATATCCAAGAACAATGTGTGGACTGATTCTCATTCCAATGAGATAGTTAGTGATTTCCAGATCTCTAATTAGGGTCCCATACATAACCATAAAGAAATTTATTTCCCATTTTTTACTATATATGAACTAAAACTATATAGAGTAATCATCCAGAATACATGGTTTTATTTTAATATCATCATATGTCTTAAGATTTACCATTATTCATGAATGTATAAAAATTCCCTATCTCTCACATAAAACTCAATTGGTATGGGGAACAATCATTTCAAGAACAATGTTTGGCTTGATTCTTATTCTAATGAGATATGTAGTGACACCCATATCTCCAATATAGGGTCCATCCATAACTACAAATCCCCCCTTTAATACATCAAAACATAGTTGGTGTGAGGAACCTTATCAAGAACTATGTATGAATTGATTTTCATTCCAATGGGATATGTAGCGACATTTAGATCTCCAATTTTGGGCCCAACCATGACAAAAAAATACTTTCATTCCCTATGTGTATGAATCAAACCTATATAAGGAATGTCTCATGAACAACACGTGGCTTTATTCTTATCCAAAAAGATATGTAGTGGCACCTGGTTTTTAACCTTGTCTTGGCGGCTATATCATTATGTTTTCATCTTAGTTCATCTTTGTCCCTATTGCATGACATTAGACAGCATGGAGGTAAAAAGAACTACGTATGGATTGATTATCATTCTATTGAGATATGTAGTGACACCAAGATATCATATATTAGGTCCAACCACAATTAAAAAAAATCTCCCACTTAATGTGTATGGATCAGACATGCATTGGAAACCCTATCAAGAACTACTTATGGCTTGATTCTCATCCAATATGTGATACATAGTGATGTCTAGACTTTCAACTCATAACTAGCTATAACATCATGCAAAAGAGACTCTTTTATCTTATGTATGAATAAGATATACATAAGGAGATTCAATACAAGTTCTCACCTTAAACATGAACTCGTATTTGTTAAAACTAAATGTGGTATGATTCTTGCTCCGACAAGATACGTAGCGACGCTTGGTCTCTATGCATTAGTTAAGCAACATTGCCTTATTACTCTTCATGTTAAGAAACCTAATTTTATTATCGTATGACAACAAACTGAACAAGATAGTGTCAATTCCATATGACTTTAAACTAATTGGTACCTATATGTGTCTTTATTCTCATCCTATTGAGATACATAGTGTAAACTAGGACTTAAGTCTTACTCCCAACCACGAGATTAAAGAAAATTCCCCTTATCCCACATAAAATTTAAATTCTATACACTCCAAACTCAAGGAAAATATTGATTCAAATATTTCTCTTGTGAAGTGGAAATAACCCATTTTTTATTTCCTACTCCTAATATTAAATACTTTAATATAATCATAATCATTCTTTGATTTATTGTGATCGAATATCTGCTACTGGAGGGATTTTTTTCCTAACAATGTAGCATGTGCCCCTAGGTGGCCTTGAATAAGTTTCCCACATAATGGGATTATCATCCAAAATATGCCACTGTATGGATATATAGAACATTCCCTAGATGACCCTTCATAATACAACCCCCTAATGGGTTTTTAAAAAAATGGTAACTTCATTCTTGGGAGAATCCTCTTATATCCTCTTAAAGATTTGATGATGGTATGAAGGACCTTGTATTTTAAAGTGGAAATATATTTAAAACTTGTCCCATATCCTTCCTCCTAACATGAATGTCTCTAAGACTATGGTTTACATTTTCCCCCTTCACTTGTTAAAAGGAAACTAAAACAACCATGTAATATTAGACCACATGTCATCCATTGTTTCCATATGATTTTTTTCCTAGTCATATGAACTAAAAACTATTGACACCAAATTTCCTATGTTTGGATCATACCTTTGTAGAATGTCTATTCCTCTATTTCTTTGGATATCATCACTGAAAATACTCTTTCTATGTTTAGGTACTTATCTCCATAAACCAAACATGATGTTTTTGAAAATTTTAATCTCCCAAAACATTCTTCACCTTTTAGATATAGAATGTATGATACATAAGAGATCTTTTTAATGAAAATGAAGTATGTTCCCATAGATGGAATTGATTAAGTTTCCCATATATTGGGCCATCATTCTAAAGATTCCAATATTAGGCTATGCAGTACATAACTTAGTTAGACATACATAATACATTCCCCATAACAGGTTCATCATGAAACAACAAATTTGTTCTTGAAAAATTCTTCATCTAATGGATTTAGCTCTTTTCCAAAATTATTCTCTAGATCTGTATATTCCAAAATCATAGTTTACAATTATTCCTTTCTATACCTGAATATGTTAGTCTATTTCCATTAAAATTACCAGTAAAAGGGAGATTCATAGAACTTTGGTCAAAGATAAATACCTTAAATTAAATACCTCTAATGTTTTTACTACATGGCTTGAAACAACACAACCCCCTAATTTCCTTGTTACATGACTTGAAACTAAATAGCATATTATCAAAAATACTTTAATGTCCTTTATTCATGACTTAAAACTACACAATAAAATGTCCTTTTTTCTTGACTGTAAACTGCATAGAAAAATATCAAAAATCTTATTTGCTGAAAAATGTACATTCCTTCACACATCCAAATCGTAAAGGAATGGTTTCTCACTAATAGTTCTTTGTTAGCAAAAATGGCCCTTTTATTCTCAGATACCATTCCTTGGAAAAGCCACCCACTGTGGTCTTGAGACACCCAAATATTAAACCCATTAGTTTATCATTAATAGAATGTCATAATTATTGAGAGATATTTTGCTTGACTATGGAGTATGTTTTCCGAGGCGTTCGTATATAATCCATGCAAATAATGGCCCTATCAGACAAAAGATTCCACTATTTGGATATTCATAACATTCCCTAGTTGGCCCTGCATAATACAACCCCTAGAATTGGTTAGTCAAATAATGATAACATTGTTATTATAGGAGAACTCATGTATTATCATACTATAATTTTTATATTTAGTAACCATAAAAATCATGACTCAAGATTCCCTTCAGAAGTATATAATAAATAATGGAACCGTACCTAGACATCAAGCCTTGTCTGGGTTCTAATTTCAATATTTTTTTGGTCAATGCTATTCGACCATAAACATTAGCATTATTATTCTATTATTCAGGACGTTAAACTACCCTTAAAATGAGACATGATACTCAACAGATTGAAATCTATGAAGGTTATTCTGGATAAAACTTGAGTCTCAACTCACTAGATATATACTCTCTATGGTTTGGGAATCATCAAGAAATTAAAAGATAAAAGGAATAGATCTTTTTAGGTTGAACACCCAAAAACAAAACATAAGAAAAATACAAATCTTATCCAATAAGTCTTCTCCATTTGTATCTTAGGAAATATTCTGGGTAATGACACAAAAGATTCAAATTTTTTAGAGTTTTCCATATAAACCTAGTAAAAGAAAAACTACGGCCACTAGGCCCCTTGGCTTAGGTAAAAGTTAAAGTGCCCCTATCCATATTAGTGTAATTATGATTATCTGACATAAATTTTTCATTCTATGAAAGTAATATTTTATATTTCAATTATAGAATGAAACTAAGAATGAATTCATACATATGATTATAGTCAAAATACTTTTCATTTTTATATAAAAATTGGAGGAACATCCATAAAATGGAGTCTCTCTATCATATATTACCAAAATAATTCAGCATGACTCTTTATTTGTTGAACAACCTCTGAGGCCCTATCAACCACTTGCTGAAGTTTAGTCAGTTGAACATCATTAGCCTCATTGTATTGACAATGTGCATCTTTAGCAGTTGAAATGGAATTTTCCCCTTCTGATTTGGATTCTCGCAATGATTGGTTTAGTTCCTCAAGCATATTTTAAACAAAATCCATTTTTTGTTGATGATGCCCTATTTCTGTCATCATCTCCTTAATTTACTAATTTAATTTCATAATTTGTTTATTATGGTTTACTTCTACCTCAAATACTATAGCTCAAAAATTCTCAATGTTTATGAGAATCTTTTAATTTATAAGATCTTTTTGCAGTTTGTGTTCTTGCTCCCACCAAAGAACAATATCTTACATGGCATTGTAAACTTGGTGACAATTAAATCTATAATATACCATTATGCTAAATAATTCCATAATTAGGCCAAAATGTAAGGAAAAATCATCCAATTTTTTTTAGAGATTAGATCCCAAATGGGTTCACATGTAGTTTTATGTGCAATACTAAGAGAAAACTGCAACTCTATGTCCGAATTAGAATTACTACCATGATGAAGAACATATTCTGGAAACAAATTACTCAAATAGGTTCTTGTCTCTACTTCTTTCAGAACAACAGATGCTTCATATTCTGTTGTTGGTTGATCCAATTCTAGGGCCACACATTAAAACCTAACTGTGGGAAAATTATCCCAAAATGGTGAATTGGAATTATTGATAGCTCTAAAAGTGTAGAGAGAACCAAGAATGATTAATAAAGTCAATGAAATTTACCCAATAATAATTCGGCTACTTCATATATTACACCCCATTATTCTTTACATCAATAGTTTGAGTAAGTACTTATTAGGGTGGGGCATTCTACTGTGATTTCCCAATCACCATAACCATAGGATATGAAGCATCTCCCAATGTTGGATTTTCAGTTGGTATTTCTTCAAAATGAATAGAAGCAGGATAGAGTGGGATGATGCATTCCTGAAGGGTCTTTGCAATGTTATATGAAGAAAAATGTACATAAATTGATTATTGATATGAAATACCACATAAAAGAAAAATTATGCATGGAAAATTCAAGAATGAGAAATTATGTCCTTTTAGTTCCCCCTTTAAATACCCAAACTCATTGATGGAACATGGAATATCAATGTCTATATTAATAGAATCCATCATTTCAAGGTACATGGCTTTGTATTTCATAACATCCTCACTATTTAAGGTATCCAACAGATGTTGATCGATGCCCAAATCGGCTCTTCTGATGTTTTCTTTCATCATCTCTTCAACTAGTGTAATGTCATAAAGCATTTCTAAATACAGATTGGGAGGAGTACCTACCTTATATTTCCCATGATCCTCAATACTTTCTCTTGGAGAAATAAGAATATCATCATTGATTTTCATAGGACCGTTCAGCACATGCAATAGATCTAAAATATTATGGAGAAAATAATGTTAGAAATGACAAGTGATACCCCTAAGTAATCCATTTGATATTACCATGACCCGTTATATCCTTGTAAAAAGAAGAGCATATGCAACCTCATCCATTGTTACATCATCTATTAAAGTAAAATATCTATCAGCATGAATTTTTACTTCTCATATAGTTTCCTTATCATTATTTGAAGGACAAATTTTTAATCCCTTAAGATAATAAAGGGATACAGATCCTATGAAAAGATGGACATGGTCACTAAGGTATTTCAAGAAAGTCATAATACTTATGGAAAATGAAAATAATTACTTTTTTTAAGTACACATCAGACTAAACTCAATGATTTCTGGCATTTCATTTCATTATATATTGGAGAGATTTAACTACTACTCTTGGCAGTAGAGACCTATGGTTATGGATGAGGATTTTCAATCATTATTACATTCATCAAGGTTTTTCCTCTTAGAGAATGTCCAATAGATCTAGGGGTTCCATGAAATGTGTCAATGGGGGTTCCTATAGGTCCATATTTTGGTGACTCAGGCACCTTTCCTTATGTTCCATCTCTAATTTCAAGCAGAAAAATGAAATCCCATAAATATTAACGATAGTGGATGGTGGAGAAGAATTGAAACAAATGAATAGGGAAATACATTCTAAGTATTAACATAAATTTCTCATTCCGCATCTGGGGGAACAATTAACCCCTCATGTATCCCTTGATCCATCATATCAGATATTAATTTTGAGGTTGTGAATTGGTCATGAGTAACTCATATGAAAGTCTCTAGCTCTATGATATACTCCTGTACTTCATCCATATTGCTGCCCAGATGACAATCAGAATGTTATCTAATATCAACCACATCTGGTATTCGAAGGCTAGATTGGAGAAATTCCCATGCATCCATGAGTTCACAAGTCATGATTTCCTAGTACTAGATTGATAAATGCCACACATTATTCAGCTTTGATATGGTTGGATGCGATTAAAACGGAACACCCTATGATTGGAAGGCCTCTTCAAACCTCCCTTATTCTTTAGAAGAATTTGTAGATGGGATGGTAACCGCTTTTTGATGATAATGATTAGATCACCTCGGTGATGGAGGTGTTGTCTCCTTGGCCTAGGTATTATTGGTAGTTTTTATTCTAGAATATTTTGATGGTTTTGAAGCTTATGAAGCCTCTAAATCATATTTGTCTTTATACATTTTAGCATGATTTCTACATACAGCAATTGTCATGGCCTCTACCTAATGTATGCCTTTTGTTAAATCCACCCGAGGGTATGAAGAAACATAATAATTAGCATATCCTGCCTCTAATACAATTGATTCATCAGATGAAGGTAATATAATCAACATTTTGGATGTCTCTAAAGCCATCATAATGAATAATTGGTAGGATACTATTGGGTTCTTATTATTCCTAACATATGTAGGAGGAAAAGTGTCATATTTTTGAAGACATTTGAATTGGTGAGAAAAACTATAAGTAAAATAAGCCGCATATGTTATTTCTCCATCAATAATAGTTGATAGTATGCTATCCCTAAATTACATCATATAAGCCCTCAGTTCGTAATTTTCTTCCTTACCATCATAAAAAATGTTCCAATTGGTGGGTTACCAAAAGGAAAGAAGCTTAATTCTCCCGATGCATTCAACTCCCTAAGTACTTAATTAGGGTTTTGGTTTAAAGGCTGAATGCCCTAATATTTCCTTTTAAATGGAATAAAGAGACCATTGGTGACTCTAACCGAGTTCAACACCAAATATGAACAAAAATGTGTTGCAATATAGCCCCACAACACTTGAAATGATCATGAAATTATAAATGGATCCTTCCCATTGAACAAATGAAACTGAGAGTGATAGATTCTGGATAATACAATAGTATCAAAACTATTATATTTCCCCTCTACCAACTTTTCTAAAGTAAACAATATCCCTAGTATTAAACCTCCACCACACACATGCATTGGAAGCATATAAATTCTTTTCCATATGGAAAGAAATCCAGCTAAGTGTGCCTTTGCATCAATATCGACCTTAACCCTGTAACCCCAATTCTTGTAATCAACTCTCTCTAATGTGATCCAGTATGTTCCTGAAGCACCCCAATTATCAATAGTTGGGAAAATAGTCTGAAATTGGTAAGTAAGACTATTCTCTTTAATTGGTTCTAAAAAAGCTTACATCTACACTCTTTTATGAATATCAAATCTAGTGCAAGAATTTTTATTTTCTTTAGTTAATTTATTTTATATTTCGAATAGTTCATGATCCAATGGTGGAATCCTCTTAGCATCACTCCATGTTTTTATTGGTGGAATGTATTTATCACACATCTCCCTAAGAATGGGAGACCTAGATATTTGGTAGTTATCCCATAAACTGATGCCAAACTCACCATTCTTCAAGTGTAAATAATTTTTCTACCAACTCCATCGACTCAGTAATTCTGGAATGAAGTCATTTTTGTGAACATCAGTTTTTCTTATCAAGAAAGCTTCAAAAATGTGAACATCCAATAGTTCTTTCTGAGAAAATTCACAAGTCCAGTGTACCCAAAACACCCATATCCATTCCGGCTTGACTAATCCTCCATAAAAGGTCCCAATAATCCTTCCTACCATTAGATTGATATATTTTTGAAGAAAAAAGGGTTCAATCATAGTATTATGGATTTGGATCTACAGACGGTCCTTTATATCATGAATGAAACAACTATGATTTTGGATGCATCCAATAGGGACTATTACCTTTTGAACATGCATACCCTTCACAGTAAGATCAATACAATGATAGTTGAGGTGTTGAAAAAACCACGTTTTGGAAAGAATTTATTATAAGCTGGAATATGGGCATCTTGTAAAATCCAATTCCCATAAAAATGCAGATAAAGTCATCAAGGATATTCACATTGGTATGGAATCAAGACATTCACCAACTAAAGAAGGGTACTCTCAACAATATCGTAATAGCTTGGTCTAATGGTTTTCGTCATTTTAGTTTGGAAAATTCTAGCATCAATAGTTGAAGTCATCAAGCCAGACATTTTCTACCAAAGAATTACCAAACTTTCTACATTAAATTGGAATATTGACTTAAGAAAGTTTAAATTTTAACTTAAAATAATTCAAGAATTTGGAAACAGAAAATTTCCATGCATCTCGTTTGAAGAGGTCACTGACATAGGTCGTTTGACAAGGTACCTAGGGTAGGCCCTTTGACAGAGTCTTACATAGCTCCATCAATAATGTAACTCCCCGTAGATCCATCACTAAAATGAATATACCTGAAGAAATTTTCAAGGGACATATGTGAAAAGAAAACATGATAGAGCTAGATGAATGAGCTATGAAATGAGAGTATAAATCCGAGAACATGGGTGAAGAAAATGAAAAAATAATGATGGTATTTATAGGCACTGTAGGCTTAAGTTGCTGATCTACGTGACATAGGTACGCAGCAGACCTGAATGGTCTATAATTAATTCTCCATGATATTTTCCTCATAAAATTTCCTTATAAATAGACCCTATTTCCATTCTGATCCAATTCTGTGGGGGGGGGGGGGGTTTGCTGACACTCATTTTTAGTAATAAAGGAAGAAAACAATGATTATGAAGAAACACTTTGGATATCTTAAAGTGTCAAAGAAATTTAAAGGAAGTAAAGAAATATAGTTTGATGGATCTATATAGCATGAATATGCATTATAAGTCCAGCATAGATCCTACCATTTCAGTATAAGGAGACATGGACCTACACGAGACAATAACACATTAAGTGTCCAATACATGTCCTTCCCATACAACCCAATGCGCAACCCCTACGTTGTTGGCCCACATCGAAGTAATATATGGAAGTATAATCTTTCGCACCACGTATGGATGAGAAACATTATGTAGCTATGATAAAGACCTAGGTGGAAAAACTCCATTCAACCATGTCCCATCCTTTCCTATAAATAGGACCCTTGGGCTCCCCATTTTAACAACTAAAAAATTTAGAATAACTCCCGAAGCTCCCATTGCATATCTACATCACCCATGTCCCCCTAATTTTATCAGTTAGTTCTATAAAAAAAGATAGAATAGATAATTATATAGTGTAAGCCTAATCAAGGACCTTTCAGAGTTTTAAATATAAAACATATGATTAAGGACCATCCTTTCATAAGAAGAAGCCATCTGTGCAAGGTACATCCCTTAAGCAAAGACCTGCATAGGATGCTTCTGAGGAAATCATGGGACACCAAGGGTGTTTATGTTAAATTCTCAACCAAGTTTTTTTGTCCCTATAATCTATTTCACAAGGCATATCAATCTTTCACAGGCTTATCCTTCCTATTCTAATGACTTTTTAGTTCCTCATTGGAACTACAATGTCCAAATACACGACATATCATTGTAGACCACCTACATGATCCATCCTTGAAATCCGCTTTTAATCCACCCATAGATGTGACTATCCTTCTTTGGTTTGATTTTCTAAGATGTCTAAACTTAAATCCTCCACCAAGACCTCCCGATTTATCAAATCTTTGGGAAAGGCACATCAGTGTGTCTCCCATTTGGATTTGGATATATATGGTTAGGGGTTTCCCACACTCCTCTCACCATAGCTTAGGGATAAAATAAGTTTCTATGGATCTAATATCCATGGTCTCATGTACCCTTACCCTATGGATAGTGTTAGGGAGTTCCTAGTCTCAGATTTTGGGGATAAGACTCAATCTTCCCCTCCTCGTCTCTAAGACACAAAGCCTTCAGTCCCTAATAGAATGAGTGAGGATCACACTTGATTTTCTCTTCTATAGGGAATGATATCATCCTTCCACTAGAAGAAACATCCCAAGGAATAATTCCTAGAGTAATACCCTATCCTTTCGAGGCAGATTCAATGACCATCACCATCATTTCACATTGAAGGGTTCATTACTCCATGCCCTCATCCACAGTCACCCTGGATTCTTTCACCATAGGCCGAGCCTCTTCTATCGATGGAGGAGAATGTTTGTAGTATGTTGAGACATTAAATTCCTATTATTTCTCACATAGAGAATGAATCACGTGATCTTAGATTTTTATTATGATCAGAACATCTGCAAAATCCATCTCATTTATTTAACAACAAGAACTCTGATTCCCCAATAATTGGGATACATAGGATGCCTTCACCTAGAGCCTGAGATCAATATACATCCTCCTCATGAGTCCAATCATAACTCCCTTATTTTGGGAATCCTCTATAGAAGAGGCCCTAAATTAATCCCCCTTAAATATCGATGAGTTAAGACATATCTCATGGACCTTCTTAGAGGGGCATCCTCTTTATAAGTAAGCCCCAACCTGTTTCTCTCAAAGGAAATTATTCCCCATGACACTTACCAAACTATAAGGGCTTTGATTCCCATCCAAGTAGGATACATAGGAAGCCTTTATAAGGATCAATCCCAATACTGAAAATCAACCATATTATCTCTGGGAAACATTCCCAATAGGGTCTATTACAACTTGGAAACTCATATCCTTTCCAGTTTACTTGGGCCACTTAGGAATAAGTCTCACACCAGGCTTTGACTAGACACCTTACACCTAGATTCCCTTACCACATGACATTAAACTATATGGTCAGGTCCTTATCACATGACCTTAAAATGTATGATGTTTCCCATTAAGCATAACTGAACTATGAGGGTTTTGATTCCTTTAATAAGGATACATTGGTAGCCCATCCTTGGGTAAGAACCCAATATCAATAATACTTTTTTCTCCCTAGATGATGATAAACTCTATAGTGTCCTCTATCTCCCTGGATGATGATAAATTCCATAATTCCCCACTAAGTGGCTTAATAACTAGAATTTTCATAATAAAGACCATAGATTCTCTATGTAGTATAAGATAGTTTACAATTGATGGAGAACCTTGAATACATAAAAATATATCTATTGATGAAGAACCTGGAATACATAAGGATGATTCTAAATCCCATATATACTAATAATTGATTTCGAATTTCCAGGGAAACATATGTTATGCATGGTAAATTAATAGAGATTAATGAACATATATCAAATCTATGTGAGAGTTATAGAGTAGGAAATAATTCCCCTAAAAGGGTGTGATGAGACTGACCTCCCATCCCCTCGACCAATGTGAGTTATTAAGCATCATGGGTCAAAATACCTAATGAGATACTTCCTTTGGAAAGTGGGTCCCTTTAGATATGTAACTATTGGGTGTTTTTGGTTCCATAGACAAATCTGTTTGAAACTATACAAAAATAGGGATTCCTAACTAGAACCCACGTTTCATGGGAAACATATGCTGAGATAGATTATTCCATGTTTTTTGGTGAGTGATAACCTTAGTTGTGTCATAGTTATATTCTTTCATTGACTTCCTTAATGGTCAAGTTGATAATGAGTTCATTAGAGGATTAACTGACAATGTTTCACAGGGTTTTGGAAAAGTACACTAATATCTTTCCAAAGGAGGTTGGAGTGTTATACCCATGATGATAGGTTGATTTTGGGATTTAACTACCATTTGAAATTTCTTTTATTATTAATTATTAATATAGTATAACACCTTATGGGTTGTGGGAGATATAATTATAGCTCAATGATTCTTTGAAATAGGATTTGTCTATCTACGTGTGTCACCTTGAGGTGTATTAGTTTTTTTCATGAAGAAGGATTCTAGTATTTTTCACCTTTATATCAATTATATCAACCTAAATCAAGTGAAAATTATTAAATACTACCCATTAACATGGATTTATGATTCATTATATTAGATGGGAAGAGCTAGTTGGTTCTTGAATATTTATTTACAGTTGTTATATCATTAGATGTTGGAGAATGATGCAGATGTTCCAAATACAACATTCTAATATTGTTAAGGGAATTACGAGTTTGATCTGATGTCATTCGGTGTGAGGAACATTCCATCCATATTCATAGGTTTTATGAATGTAGTGTTTAGGTATTTTTTTGTTGACTGTTAGTGTTTTTCATCAGTGTCATCACTTTGTACTCTATGTATATGGAAGATCATCAAAAGTATCTATGTGAATATTTTATAGTTCTTTGTCAAGAGAAGATGTTCAATAATTTGTAAAATTGTGTGTTCTTGGACCGTGTTTTTTGTTTCCTAGGGAATGTCATGTCCTATTGGAGTTACTGGTAGATATTTTGAAGTTTGAGGTAGTCAATCCATAGGAATCCCCCAATACAGTTACATAGGTGCAGATTTTCCTTAGTCTTGTAGACTACTATAAGAGGTTAATAACCAAATTATATTAGGTTCAGACTCCTATAAGAACCATGACACGATATTATTAATCATTATTATCTGATGATCAGTGTTATTAATATTTTGAGTACCTAAATGGGATGTTGGATGGTTCTCTAATACATTATTTTCTAGAAGAGGGAGTTCAGTAAGAGATTTTATGTGATGCTTTATATCTTGATTTGGGATTTGTTCTTATGTAGTTGAGATTTTTTTTTATATGAGTCTTGGAAGATAAATCCCCTTGATCATAACTATACCAACCATTATATTTAGTTGTAAACATATGTGTTTTCCTATAATTTGTAACAAAATTACCTCATTGGAAATAATTTTATGGTTTTTACCGATAATAAGATCTTGGGTTATGTTTTCACCCAGGATGACCTTGAATTTTGAAAAAAGTTGATAATATTATTATAGGATAATTAATTAGAGATTCCATTTTCATTGGGAAAGGGTGATCTTGTTTCTGATGTGTTGATATGGAAGTCAAACAATGATGTTTTGCAAGAATATGGAGATTCTTAGAGAGATATAGAAGGGATCTTAGTGATGTATCATTATATGGGAGAGGTTTCTGGTAGATATTGTCTTTTATATATAATATTGTATTTATCTTTGGTGTAGTAGGTGGAGGATTCCTAGATAGGGTATTTCGATGTAGAGGTTTGCAGAGACCAATTTTTTATTAGTGATATCCTTTATGGTTGTTCTCTAGATGAAAAACACCAGGTGTTTTTATAAGGTAGTCTTTTTTACCTTTTGAAATGTATGAGATAATACTTCATGAGTTCCATTTATCACCTTTATAAGTATTTTCTAGAATTGTAAATATTTAATGAGCACTGAGAGGGTAATTTTAGTGTCCTATGATGAAGTATGTTGTCATAGAGTCAGTATCTCAATGTTCAGTCTTCCAGCAGGTGATGTCTAAACATCATGTTACTAGATGTTTACTTCAGTTATTTAATCTTCCTCAATGGAAGTGGTATGAAAAATTGATAGAAATCATTACTAATTTACCTTGATCTCAAGGAGGTTTTATGATATATGGATGATAGTGTATGGTTGAAGAAATTTGATCAGATTATATTAGTTATGGATTTCAGCATAGTAGAGGTTTTATCAAGGTTTTATCCATAGGAGATGGTGATACTCAATAGATTTACGAGGATAATCATATCTTATTGTGATCCAAATTTTACCTATAGGGCTTGGAGAGGTCTCCTACATTATTTTTCATCTTAGTAATTCTATAGAAATGATTTTAATCTTCATATGGTTGTTTAGACAATACTAAATTTCCATATTCTAGAGGACATGCTGAATTATTGTGTCTTGGATTTTGGAATTTTATGGATGAGGCACCTTCCCATACTCAGGTTTTATAATGAAAATATTTTTCACTCCACCACTGATATGATATAATTTATGATTTGAACGAGGTATATTTCCATTCACCATTATGGTATACTATGGTCATAAAGACAAAAATTATTAGGCTACAAATACTACAGATAATTGCATAGACGGTTTAGGTGACTCAAAAAATGATAATAGAAGAAAAAATAATTATAATTCTTATACAAATCATAGGAGGTGACCTATGGAATTTTATTTCATAGATATCATGTTCTTGAAGGTGTATCCTTATTGTGTAAAGATAAGGTTCTTCCATGGGAGTTAGATTTCTCTACAGTTTATTAGTCAAAGGTGTTGGATCTTTAAAGCATGAACAATTATATCCTATTGACTGCTCAAGTTTATGGTGTTCTTCTAATATGTATAGAAGCACTTGGGTAGAATCCTTGACAATAATACTTTTTAACAGTCAACTATTTTTAGTTGATTTTATTTTAATTGGGGGGTTTTTTCTGTAGAGATCAATTGAGTTGATTGATTTATATAAAAATTTAATAAATATTGGGATGAGTTCATCATTAGTGAGTTAAGTTTTTTATTTCCTTGATCTCTTATTTATGTTTCATTAAATTAACACCCACTTCACAACATTACTTTGATCAGAATTCCCATGTGTTAAGGATTTAATCTAATCCTTAACTTAACATAGGGTTCTAATATTAATTAGATCTTGATTATGATAATGTATTTATGGTTCTAATAATCCAGCTAAACCATATGTTTCACAGAACAAGTCATTAATCCATGACAGTTTAAGTCCAACACACACAATATTCATTTAAAGAATAATCATCAAGAAAATACTCTCAGTCACTTAACATACCGAAATTTTGACTCACCCCAATGAGATATATACTTATCCATTAATATGACTAGTAATATGGTTTATTATATTTATGATTATAAATTAATAAGATAAGAAAAATAAAGGGATAATAAAGGAGTTGTGCACTGAACACACACACAAAAGGTGAAGAGAATTAAATATGGACTTTTGATTAAATGAGATATAAAATTAGGAAATGAATTTTAACATGGATTAAACTGTTATAAAAAAATTAATATTAAAAACATGGGGTAGATTATATTAAGTTATAATGGTAAAGAAACATCTATTAAAATATAATTACAAAACAAACACTTACAATATTAAAAATGAAGAATAAAACAAAAGGAAATGAAAATAAGAAAGGATGAATGATATCTAAAGTTGAAAACTGAGTATGGAAGATAATTTTATTTCTTTGGAAGTGGATTGGTCATGAAAACATATCTACCTTTTCTCTGAAATGCCAACCCCTTGAAAGTAGAATAGGGGGATTTATTTATAGCCCAATGGCGGTGGACTGTTTTCATTCCAAATATACCCCTCTTGTTGAATCACCAATTTGATAAATTATATAGAAGAATATGGAGATATGATATTCTTACAAGTTGTAGATATCAATATACTATGTCTACTTTGAAAATTTGGAGGAAATTTGACTTAATTATCCAATGTTACGGTAGGTGTATTAAAAAATTTTAATTTGTTCATTTAAATGCATAATTTTACAAGTCCTAAATGTGAATGGGTTTTTGAATAGGAATATTCCCTCAATTCAGAATACATTATTCAAAAAAGTTGGCCGACTAAATATCCTCTTTCACAATTAAAAATATCATTTAGAATGGATGTCCCTATTAGGAGAAATGTCAATTTTGGTGTTATTATTTCATTTCTTGTTCATAATGTTTGGATGAACATCATTGAATCATTTGAGTCACTTTTTAGTAGAGTTGGACCTTTTAAATTTTACCCAATATGAATAGTATTGTACTGAGACCTTTTGAGGATAATCAACAATTATGGAATTCTATATTGAGCCTAGTAATTAAATATTCCTAACTGATCGATTTTCATTACAGATTCTGAGGGCCTTCTTATGTGGTTCATATGACCCCTCAAATGGTAGAATTGGACAATGATTCCTTCTAATGATATATTAGAAATTGGATAAAGAATCCTAAAAAATAGAAAACATGAAATTTGGATAATCAGGGTGAGAGTTATAATTAAAATTGTAAACCGAATTAAATGGAATACTTTAAATAATGATCAAAATTTTATTTAGTATTAAAACATGAGTATCTCACACAAATTATGCACTTTTACATAAAATTTACTAGTGGGAGTACACAAAAATTTATGAATAAATTAATAACATTAACTCCCCTATTTCAGTCTTCTGAATTTCTTCTTGTGCAACAAATATAAAAACATAAAAATATTATTCTCAAATTCAAAAAAATATTAATATTTTGTTTTCCACAATTAGTGGAGTTTTAGAAGATTTTAATAATCCATATTGAACCCCACCACAGATTTTTACTAAAAAATGTTAAAAAAATCATTTTTCATGCTCAAATTTATAAATGGAAACTGTGGACAATCAAATATCACACCTCTCAAGATGATAAAATTTATTAATGGAGGTTCACTCATTCAATAACCAAAGGTGAAAATATTAGAGTTTGAAAGAGCTCTCAGATTCCATTCCCTATCCTAAAGTTCACAGAAATAAAGATGTATTTTGAAGGGGTTTTTATGTGGCTATAGAACTGATGGAATTTAATGTCCAAGAGAGAGGATAAGAGGGGTAAAACATCCGCATGGTTAAAAGAATGGATTTTTTTTTGAAATGAAACACATAAGGAAATAGAAACACATATTTACCAGGACAAGATTGTGTGAAGAAAGACACAAGGATGGAAAAAAATTATAGGGGATGAGAAGATAACATATTAAGAAAACAAAAAAAAAATCCCTAAATGACATAACTATTTTTTTTATTTTTTTCATTTTATTAAAAGTTGAACTTGAAAATAATCTCACACTCATATTCCAACCCATGATTGTTCTCCCCATAAAACTAATTGTAATAGTTATAATATTATTAATGGTTTAGGATGAGTGATGTTTGACCTACCCAAGACACAGCCCAATATTTTGTTTTTTGGATTTTTTATCTTTTTTTTTGTAAAATTATCAATAAAATTTTTTAAATTACATAAATGAATGTACATTGCCCAAACTCACATAATGAAAACCTTACCCCCGCATTAAAATTAATGCTTTCACTCAATCATATGATAACATGTTGAAAATCAATAAAAGGTATACCAAAAATTATATCCATCCCCCCACACTAAAATTTCAACACATTAAGAAATGTAAATCTATGTAGATATTTTCTAGGATAAGGTATTGGGTTTATAATGTGTCTATTAAAGAACATGTTTTCATTGGCTCGGAGGGGCTTTCAAAATAAGGATTAATTTAAGGGTAATGGGAGGCTATTTTGCTTTCTTGATTCTTATGAGGTTCAGAAAATGCCTCTATGAAATTAATACACACCAAAGTAGAAAATTCAGATCAAAGGTCCAAAAACACAAGACTCACAATTGAGGGTAAAAGAAACATGTTTAACAGATGGCCATAGGTTTCCTTGCCATGAAAGATAATGTTGTTCCTCATAGTTGGGAAAAATCATTTTCCAAATAGAAAACTGGGCAAGAATGTTTTCTTGTTTTGACACAAGATTCTTTATCCAAAATTATTATGAAAATACCAAATTTTTTAGTTTAAAACATGTCTTTTGACTCCCCGAAATGGTTGGGCAAAAATTTCCAAATTGGACGGGGAGTAAGTATGACCCTTTTGTTTTTTTCTGATTTTTTTGTTTTTTTTAGTTTTTAGTGTGTTTAATATACACACACACACAAAAGAGAAAGAGAGAAAGAAAAAAAAGGTTTATGATGAAAGTGGTAAAATTAATGAAAAGAAGAGGAAGAAGAAGAAAAATAGAGAGAGAGGGAGGAGGAAAAAGAGAGAAAGATAGAGTTAAAGGGAAAGAGGTGCCCCTAGGATGTATTTAATGGGTCTCCATATCTATCCGGTTGTGGGTTGGTTGAAGTTGTGGATCTGATAGAAGTCGAGGTGGTTCCCAATATATGTATCCTCTCATGGTGATGATATAGTGACCCTTTCTTTGCATACATTTATATCACATAATAATTAAAGTATATTTATTAAAATATATATCAAAACAATGACATGACTGTATAGGTATAATGTCTTTAAAAACTGGGTAAAATAAACAACTAGTTCATAAAACATCTACATTAGCTCTTATTTATTTCAATATAACTAGATTACTTTTTGGAATATCATACTTAATACCCTTATTCTTGTCCTGGGGAAAATAAACATATAAAAGGGTGATCTCAAATTCTCAGTAAGGGTAAATAAATTAAATAACAATTATATCATATTTATAAGAACATAACATTTGAAAATATTTTTACGTATATAAAAGATCACAATATCATGTCATGGGATAAATCATAAAAGTGAAATGTAATCCCAATTGTCATAACATAAGACTTTTAATTTTATGTTCTACACACATAAGAATATGAAATCATTTAATATTAGTTAAGGATCATTTCAAAGAACATCAGAGTGAACAATGTCAATTACTGCATTAAGTTCTATCCTCGTTCCAGCCCTGTATCACTATACCAGATTAACTAGAAATTCCAGATATGTCTATCTCATGTGATATAAATATTTACCAAACTTATTTGAGGGATATATAGGTACCAAAAAGCGCATAATTAAAATATTCTTACACGTGCCACAAAAACATAAAAACATTCATTATAGCATAACCCATGAAAACATGGGTTTCTTAAACATTTATCCATCATGACATAATCTATAAATGTATTTCATATAAATAATTTCATAATTAACACAATAAAATAAATTTAATAATATTTATAGAAACATAAACTAATGTAATCTTAGATGGAAAATAATTTTGATAAAACAATTGAGATTCATTCATAAGGAAAATATCTTTTCTTTTTAAAAAACAGTTCCTTTTTTCAAAATATGAAAATATTTTAGAAGAAATAATTTTATTTGAAAATAACTCTATAATATTTTAGGGTAAGAATCAAGGAAAAAAATCATTATGAACTAATAAAAACCCATTCATGATGTACAAGTTAAAAAACACTCTTCTTGTACTTTTTTCAGAAAAGTCCAAAAAGAACCTCGTATGGTAATCGTAAGAAAGATTCTTCTAAACCACATTGTAAAATTAGAAATGGGTAAAAATTACTTTAAAAATACATATAATAATATTAAAAATTTTATGATAGTACTATTATAAAACATGGAAATTGATTATAAATATACCCCCAGTAAATACTTACATATAAATAATCTTTGATAAAAATGAGATTGAAAAATGATCCCTTACCTTTGGTCTGATATACATGGTAAGTATAAAAACCTCCTGTAGAATGATTTAATTAATTTTACTTATTTATTCTAGAATCATAATCAATTATATGATAACATTTATGAAAATATCTTCATCTATTTCTTAGTAACATTTCATTGTTACTCGTTATTCAGGTATTATCTACTTTATGTTCTTATGTATGTTTTTTCTAATAAGTTATTATTACTAAATTTAGGTTATAGTTATATCATTTAAATCATGTTATTATTATAATAGACATATTATTTATTCATTAAATTCATTAAATAGTCATGGTTTAATGATGATTATGTAGAATGAATCACATCACACTATGGGGATGGTAAGCCGTACGTACGCACGAGCGACAATATCATTCCCATAATTGTTGAATGGTTTTGATGTGGATGGTGTATAGTATCTCATAATTAGTATCATGTTATAATAATCGTATAAAATTATTATTTCCACCATTATACCTATCCATGTAAGGTGGTGGTGAATAACAGATTACACCACAGCATGGAGACGGTTAGCTGTACGTACGAATGCATGATGATTTTATTTTTCGTAGGATGGGTAGAAGGTGAAATATGGTCGTTTAATATTTATAATAATATAATAGTATATTAGTGATAATTATTTTATTAATTTATAATGAAAAAACTAAATGATATGAAGTAGATGAATATATAAAATCAAAAAAATTGGTAGAAGAGATTACCTCTTCCGTGACGTGCCTCCTTTAAATTTCTACTTATGGAACTAGATTTTGAATTTTGAGAAGAACATAACATCTTAAATTTGAACAAGGAAGTTCAGAAGATAAACTTGTAGGGATTTGATGATCTAGAAGGCTCAAAATGGAGTTAATAGAAGAGGGAGGAAATTCCCTTTTATAAGAGATGAGAGGGACACTTTAGGAAACTATCAAAATATTAATTTATTATAAATTAAATTTCATCTAAAAATTGTCCAGAAATTATTTAATTCAAATATATGATGATTTTTTGTTCTAATATACACCAACCAATAATTTTTAGACAAGTTTAAATTCTGATTTTTTCCTTATCTTTTTGATTTAACCCTTTTAATCTTATCATGATATCATGTTATTTACAAATTGTGGGTTAATGTAATTACCATATCATGCCAAAAGACCTAAAAAATTTATTTATGACATATTTGGACTTATATTAACTATTTGGATGAATCTTATATTTTTAGGAATTTAATATCATTTAATAAACTATTATTTGTTTTAAGTTATGAATTATGTCAATTTTGGACACTAGTCATACTTTACTTTTTTTAAATTCATAAAAACATGATTAATTCAAGTAAAATGAATTAACACATCCCTAATATGTCAATGTCATCTATAGAATTCGTGGATGGCATAAAATTGTTCAAATTAAATTTATTTTAATATTTACAAATTCATTTTTTTGAATCCTTCATTAATGAGGTAATCACAACATCAGAATTCTGTCATAAATAAATATATTTATATTATGTATAAAAATTATAAATAAAATACCACAATGTAGGAAATATTTTTATAATTATAATTAATATTTATATAGATAGATATTAGTTAAATAACACTTTTTTAGAATTTATTTAGTAAAATTTATGTTTTTAGATTATAATTATCTTAAATTTAAATTAATTTTTATAAATTTTCATTTTCACATCCAAGTGAATCCACGAGGTCCCAAAAATGAACCAAGTATTCCCACGGTCAGAAATATCTCATCTAATAGAAGTATGACACGTTTTAGGGTAGTTTTATGCTATTGAAGTATTATATTTTTACCCATATTTACCATATTTACCCATTAGCCATGGTAAATAAAATAATATCTAAAGTTACTATTCATAATCTCAAAACATAACAGGTAAATATTAACAAAAGTTTGACCTTATGATTCAAAATATGGAATCCATTTTTCCAAATTAAAAACAAATAAATTTTAGTAGTTAATTTAAAATTAATCTCATTGTTGAAATGAGAAAACAAGTTTTAAAAGTTAATACATTGAAAAAGATTGAAATGTTTTACCTATGAATTGAAAGTAAAATTAATACTAATGAAATACATTACATTAAATGGTAAAAAATATATTCTATTTATAATTTAAAACCATTCAATATTAAAATTTAACCATATAAATTATGTCGATGAAAAAAATTTGTTTTTATAAAAATTTAGCATATTTTTACTATTAATCAAAAGATGAAAGTTATTAGAAAAATATCAGAAATTTACCATAAATAAATTTTTATATCCCGATTCAAAAAAAATTTTATGTTGTCATACACAAATTATTAATGTTTCAAAATATTAATTTAAAATGGGTTCACCATCCAAAGGTGTAAAATTATACTTAAAAAAGCTTCTTATAAATAAAATAGGATTTTATTCATACCCTATGACTAAAATATCCATAAGATGAATATAAAAAATATTATATTAATTATATAACACATATATATCATTAATTTCATTAATTTCATTATCAAATGTAATTAAATCAAAAATACAAATATGTAATTGATTTATATATTTAATGAATAATTAATAACCAATGAATTCATAATGCAGTTTCATAAGTTAGTTATAATTATTTCTGCCAACCTAATGACTAGGATATAACAGTAATTTTATATTAAGAGAATCTCGTTGTTATTTTAAAATCCCGATTGCGTGCAAAGAAAGCTGTTGAAGAATAAAAATTATTTTGGGAAAATATTTCTTAAAAAATTACGGGTGTTATAGATAATTTTCCTGATGTTCATTAACTGTGAATGTCCTTTTGGAAGATGGGTCTTAGACGTACACTATACTAAATGGTTAAACATTAGAAACAATAAAAGAACCTTCCCAACAAGAATTAATCATACCTATGTGATTCCAAAATTGATAGTTGAAGAGAAATACCTTTTTAATTTCATTGAGTACCTTTCTCAGGTTGTGTTTGTCATGGAGTTCCTTATCCTTCTATTTTTACAGATTGGAATTCTCATAGGAATCAAGTCGAAGCTCCTCCAATGTAGTCAATTTCAATAATCAATTTTCACCATGTTTTTTACTGTCAAAATTACATGTTTTCACAGCCCAAATTTACTTATGTTGAATTTCAACTGGAAAATGACATGCTTTACCCAAAACTATCCAAATGGATACATCTTAATGGGCACTTTGTAAGAAATTCGATAATCCCAAAGAGCTTCACTAAGTCTCTTAGGGAAGTCTTCTTTGGTGGTCTTAACAATTCTCTCAAAAACTATTTTCACTTATCTTTTAGAAATTTCAGCCATTCCATTTTATTGGGGGTGATATGAAGTGGATGTTTTATGTAAAAACCCATTTTTTTCAAAATAGATTCCATGGTTCTATTAAAAAAATTGGTTCCTAAGTAACTAATCAAGGCATGGGGAGTTCCAAATCTATGGAAGATGTGGGTTTTTATGAACTCACTAACAGTATGTGAATCATCCTTTCTAGTGGATTTTTTCTCAACCAACCTAGAAACATAATCAACCGTAATAAGAATGTATGATAATCTATTGGAAGGGGGAAATTTTCCCATGAAATCAATGCCCAAAACATCAAATATCTCATAGAATATTAAGGGATCTTAGGGTATTTCATTTCTTTTAGAAATTGTGCCAAAATTTTGGAAAGTGGGACATGATTTACAAAACTCATCTGTATCCTTGAAGAGTTAAGGATAAAAATCTAGAGTCTAGGACCTTTTGGGAGGTCCTTTGTGATCCAAATTGGACACCTTTGAGAAGTGAGAGACAAAATTTTGAGATGGAGGAATGTTCATTTTTATGAAAACATCTCTTAATTACCATGTCATCCCCAGTTTTCTAATGTAAATTTTCATCCAAAAAATAGTATTTTGAATTAGTTTTCATACTCATTTTTTGTTCTTTTGAAAACATTTCAAAAAAAAACACAAGAAACCAAGAAATTTACAATTAGGGCATAACATGGTGACATTGGAGTTATAAATGAAAGGTGCTCAGTGGGGAATTCAGGATCAATGATTTATGAATGAGAATAATTAGAAATAATAATTAGGTGATCAGCCATAGGGTTTTCATTTCGTGGTCTATCTTTGATTTCAATGTCAAACTCATGGATCATTAGGACCCATATTATTAGCCTAGGTTTGGAATCACTTTTTTTAGTATAAACTTTATAGTAGAATGGTATGTCAAGATGATGATTGTGGCACCTAAGAGATAGGTCCAGAATTTATCTAAGGAGAAACCCACTGAAAAAGTTCCCTTTCAATCATAGTGTACAGATATTGAGTTTCATCCAATGTTTTTGAGTAATAATAGATGACATGAGGAATTTTTTCTCTTCATTAACCAAGAACATCCCCAATGGATCTATCAAAAGCATCACAAATTAATTTAATTAGTAAGAACCAATCTAGGGGTTGGATTATAGGGGAAGATGTAAGAGTGGTTTTGAGTTCAACAAAGTCTCTCTTTCAAACCTCGTCGCAATGAAAAGTGAAATAATTTTGGAGAAACCGAGTGAGTGGGAGGAAAATATTACTGAAGTTATGGATGAATCTCTAATCGAAACTGGCATGATGGAGGAATGAACAAATTTCTCAAATAGAGTTGGGTTCATGAAGTGGTTGGATCACTTAAATTTTGGTAGGATCCAATTCAATAAACTCTTTTGAAACTATGTTCCCTTGAACAATCCCATTTGTAACCATGAAGTGACATTTTTCAAAATTTAACATAAGGTTACACTTTTCACACTTTTGAAGGACTGGAGAGAGTGAATTCAAGCAAGATTAAAATGAATCACCATAAATGGTAAAGTAATCTATGAATACTTCCATGCAGTGTTCAATGAATTTAGAAACGATACCCATCATTCAACTTTGGAATGTTGTAGAAGCATTACGAAGGATAAAAGGCATTCTCTTATATGAATATGTTTCAATGGGTCAAGTGAATGTTCTATTTTTTTAGTCTTGAGGTGTGATTGCGATTAAAAAGTATTAGGTGTATCGATCAAGAAATAAATAATGTGACTTTCCAACTAATAGTTCTAGCATTTAATCCAATAATGGAAGATGGTGCTGATATTTTATGGTTTCAACAATCAATTTTCTATAGTATATGCACACATTCCATTTGTTCTACACTCATTTTGTGACTACCTCCCCATATTCATTTATGATAAAATTTATTCCACCCTTCATAGGTACAACTTGAATTGGACTAACCCATTCACTATCATAAATTTGGTAGATAATACCATCTTGAATAATCATGGTGATATATTCTATAACTAAGTCAAGTATGAGTGTATTGAGTATTCTTTTTTGGTTGTTTAGTTGGTTTGGATGATTTCTCAAGATGGATGTGATGAATGAAAATGGAAGGGTTGATTCCTGGTATATCATCTAGGGTCCAACCTAAGGCCTTTTTGTTTACTTATAACACTTGAACAAGTTTGAAAACCTCAGTTTTAGTAAGTGAAGTGGAGATAATTAAAGGATAAGAGTGGTCATGGAAAATTAATGCATATTTCAGATGTTAAGGAAGAGGTTTCAGATAAGTCACTTCTTTCATTTGTGAGTTAAAAAACTCAGGAATGGAGGAAGGGGATTTAGTTGGTTGTAATTCATTTTCCTTAATATTTTCCATGGTGGAGCAGTAGAGTTAAGAGTTGATGTGGGATTCAAGATAGTTTTCAAGATCCTCTAGATTGATAGAGTCTATGAATGATAATTCCACATCAACTTCACAATTTATAACTTGGTTAATCATGGGTAAGATTTCACAAGATCCTATATCATTAAACATGAAGAAAATGATGGATTGGGGTTCAATTGACTATCATAAGTGTCCTCAAAAGCTTGGATTGAGAATTTATAGTGATCCTATGATGGGTATCACATGGCTTGTAAAATGTTGAACTTGATCAGTTGGTTACCAAATTCCATGGATAATATTCCTGAATGGACATCAATCTTTATTCTTGAGGCCATTAAGAATTTTCTTCCTAGAATTAAGGGAGATTGAGAAGACTTTGTATCACCTTCTATGTCAAGTACATAGAAATATACAGGGAATATAAGATCATTCACATGAATGAGGACATCATAGATTATACCCTTAGGACTAGAAGTGCTTCAATTGACCAATTGAATGAAAACACCCATTGGATGTAAGGGACCTAGACCATGGTTGGAGAATAGGGATTTGGGAATGAAATTAATTGATTATCCTAATTTTATGAGTGAATCATCAAAGCTGTATGTTCCATTTTATCATGGAACCATAAAGGTCCCTATATCATTGCACTTTATTGGAGTAGTTTGATGGGTGGAAACATTTTTGAAGGTCCTAAGTTTCCTCTTATGGGTGAAAATTTCCTTTAAAAACATAGACTACTTAGGGATTCTTTTATGGAATTTAATAGTGGAATGTTAACTTCAAGATGTCTAAACATGTCGAGCAATTCAGGATCAGGATAAAAGGACTTCTATGGCTTTTAATTGGCTTGAGGAAAAGGAATTGGGTTCCTAAGTGGAATGGAATGAGGTGAGGGAATGGATTTAGGTTCCTTTTCTAATTTCTCTTTCTTTTTAATTTTTAGGTCAACATTTAAAGGGGAGTTGGAGGACTCATTAGAAGGTATATCAATTTTATTTTCTGATAAAAGTGAAATTGAACTTCCATTACCCTTGGGTTGTGTAATGGTTGAGCTGGGAATTGGGAATAATTTTATTTTTGTTAATGGATCAGGTGTGATGCATGTTGAACAATTTGGGTTTCAATATTTTTAAGGCTGGAATGGGTGAAGGAGGAGAGATCATACACTGCACTTTCCCATGGTTTCTTAGAATAAGAGGCTTGTCCTGAATTGGAATTTACTTGATTTAAGTTATTGGGAAAGTAATTGTATTGGTTTGGGAATTTGGAAGGCTCATTAGGATAGTGAAATCTAGGAGGAGAAAGATGATGATTGATCCTTTGAGGTTGAGGAACAAAAGGGTAAGGTTGCTGGAAGTTATCAACACCTTGACTATATTGGAATTGTTATGGGTTCTGAGGAGGGAATTGAGTGGGATGTGAAATGGGATTACTATAACTCAATCCTTGGTTTAGGGAAGAAGACAAGTGATCATAGTGGGGTTGGTTTAAGTTTCTATTGAAATTGCCTAACTATTGAGGGTTTGTGTTCCTCTGAGCATATGATGCTTTGGGCATCATTTTTTTAGATAAATCAGATGGATCCTTTTAAATTTGTGGACTGTGTTAGTTGGAAGAGATGGGAGATGTAGATTCCACAATTCATGATAGGTCTAGGGAATATAGATTGCAGAGAAGATGTGGTTTGGGATTTGGTAGCCACAACTATTTGTCGCACAAAACCTATAAGTTCACTCATCTGCTATGTCATATTGTTCAGCTCTATCGATTGACTATCTTGGGATTGTTTTACATGAGCATATTCTTGATTATATAATTGTTTTGTTTTTTCAGCTATGTTTCTTATGAGATATCATGCATCTGTGAGATTTTTATCAACAAGAGCATCTCCACTTGAGACATCAATGAGAGTTTTCTCCATAGCGAGTAACCCCTCATAAAAGTATTGGATCAATAGTTATTTAGAGATTTGGTGGTGTGGGTAGGTTTCCAAAATCTTTTTTAACCTCTCCCTGTATTCATGGAGTGACTCATTTGGGAATTATCGGATACCACTTATTTCCTTTCAGATATAAGCTTTACGAAACCTTGAAATAATTTTTCTTAGAAAAGTCGCTTCATGTCATTCCATGTGGTTATGAAACCAGGAGAGAGGTAGTAAATCCCTGACATGAAAGTGTCATCTAGGGAAAAAGGGAATTCTCAAAGTTTGAATTGTTTCTCAAAAACCCCTTGAGGCTTCATGGTTGATCACAACACTTGAAACTCTTTAAGATGAATATGTGGATCCTAACTAGCTAGACCATGGAAATGAGGAAGTAGATGAATCAAAAATGATTTGAGTTTTAAGTCAGCCTTTATGTTTGGATAGTAAATACTAAGGGTATGGTAATTCATATTAGGATTATAAATTTCTTTATGTTTTTGTTCCATAGGTTTATCCATATATAACTCAACTAGTTGTACAAGGACTGGTTCATAAATGATGAGATTATCTCTTATGTTCCTCCAAAGTTGGTGAAGATTTTAATCTATATAAAGGAAAAACATATCCAAGGGATTATTTGGGAGGCTATAGAGCATTCAATGAAAATTTCTAATAATGAGAAATATGATTTTTTCTTTGTGTTTTTTTCATTTACGATTTTTATGAGGAAGCAGATTTTTCTTTGCGTTTTTTTCCAATTTTCTTTAAAATTTTATTTTTTTTTATTTTTTTTGTTTTTATACAATAAATAAAAACTAATGACTACTTAATGTACCATTTTCGGAAACATCTCTATTTGAATCATGACTGATTTTCACATATCGACCATTCAAGGTTTTGATGCTCTGCTAATGTGTATAGCAGCACTCAGGACGAATCCTTGACAATGATACTTTTTAATAGTCGATTGTTTCTATTTGATTGTAATTTAATCGAGGTTTTATTTGAAAATATTAATTTAAATTATTGATTGATTTAACAATTTAATAAATATTGGGTCGATTTTATCATTTGGAATTTAATCTTTCGATATTCTTGAACTCTACTTTATATTGTATTAAACTAACACCCACTTCACAAGATGACTTTGATCAAAATTCCTAATTGTTAAGACTTTAATCTAAGAATTTACATAACATTGGGTTCTAATAATATTCTGATATTATTTATGATAGTGTATTTATGGTTTTATTAATCCATGGAAACCACACTTTAAACAAAACAAGCCATTAATCCAAGACTTGTTAATTCCAATGTACATAATGTTAATTTAAAGAATATTCATCGAGAAAATACTCTCAATCTCTTAACGTCCTGGAATTTTGACTCAACCCAATGATAGATTTACTCAGCCATAGATTTGATTAGTAATATGATTTATTATATTTATGATGATTAATTAATAAGAGAAGAAAAATAAAGGGATAAGAAAAGTGTTGTGTGCCAAATACACACACAAACGTTGATAAAAATTAAATATAGACTTTCGATTGAATGGTAAAGAAAAATAGATAACAAATTTTAACATGGTTTAAAATATTCTAAGAACATTAATATTAAAAAACTGGGGTGGATTATATTTATATATAAGGATAATGAAATATGTATTAAAATAGAATTACAAAACAAACACTTACAATATTACAAACGAAGATGAACACAAAATTAAATGAAAAAAAGCATAGAAGAATAATATATCAAGTTGAAACATGAGTATGAAAGATCCTCCCAAGACTTTTCCAGAGCCATGGTCATGCCAACCTATCCTTATTTCCTCTAAAATACAACCCCTTTCAAGGAGAATAGGGGGATTTATTTATAGCCTAATGGTAGTGGACTGTTTTCATTCAAAATCTACCCCTCCAATTGAAACTTCAATTTTATAAATTAGACAGCCGAATCTCGAGATATGATATTCTTACAAGTTTTAGATATTGATCTCTTATGTAAACTCTAAAAATGTGATGGCTATTGGACTTAAAGATCCATGTTATGAAAATTTTATTAAATAATTTTAATCTATCCATTTGAATCTATACTTTTTGAAGTCCAAAATATGAATGGATTTTTGAATAGCAAGACTCCCTCAAATATGAACACTTTCATCAACAATGTTGGCCACCTAAATATACTATTTCACACTATAAAATGTCATCTATAATGGATGTCCCTATGAAGATAAATGTCAATATTGGTGCGATGATTTCATTTCTGAGTCAGAATGGTGGGATGAACATCATTGAAAGTTTTGGGAACCTTTTTAGTAGAGTTGGGCATTGAAAAATTTACCCAATTTGTATGGTATTGTCTCCAGACCTTTGGTGCAGAGTAAAAAATTTTGGACTTATAGATGGATCCCATTAATTAAATCCTTTTGCCTAGTCCATTTTCTTAATAGATTTTGTGGGCCTTCTTGTGTAGTCTATATGACCATTCAAATGGATGAATTGTAGAATTATTACTTCTAATGATATGTTAGAAATTGAATAGTGAATAAAAAAATAAGAACAATGCAATTTTGATAAAAATTATGAGAGTTATAATTAAAATATTAAACTGAGTTAATTGGACAACTTCAAATAATGTTCCAAAATTATATTTAGTGTTAAAACATGAGCATCTCACACCAATTATGAACTTTTACTTGAAATTTACTATATGGAGTATAGAAAAATTTATAAATAAATGAATAAAATCAATATTGTAGGAACCATGACATATCATACAACACTTCCGCCATGGATGATCCATATTTCTAATGTCTTTCTTATGTTTCACTTCTTCTATTATCTTCATGAATATTCCCATGTAATTTATTGGGGGAGAGATCAACATTTTTGGTTGTGAGAATTTTGGGAAACAACCTTTAGATATCTAGGACCACCATGATAATGTGTTACACATGCATATTTTCCCCTTGGTTCATGTCTTCTGTTGGCATAGTGTCCTGGAAGAGAGTACTAGGGAACATGAGTCATAAATATGTTCTTAGTACCTTGAAATATTTTGAGATTATCTATTTCTTTATGGTGATGTTTGTTTTTGGTTATTTAAACTTTTTATATTATGAGATGGTTTTCTCTTTATTATTTATTGGTATCCTTTCTCTTATTTTAGGGGAATCATCCCCAAGAGAGTATTTTATGAACTTGTTTTAGGTGTTTCATTGTTTTCTTATTGGTTCATCTAAGAGAGGTGGTTGAGATTCTGTTTTGGAAATATTACACAGAGGTATCTCAAAGACGAGTTGTTTGGGAAACCCTTTTTCCCTTCATTCCTCTCTAGGTTTAGTTTCAAAATCCAAAGAAAAAGTAGAGATTGAGAGGTATCTTATGTAAGGGCATGGATCCAAGTATCCCTTTATTTTTGTGCTTTAGGTGTTAGAGGTTGTTAGGTCTACTAGGATAGATACCATAAGAGGGTGGGGGTGGATAAGGTATGAAAGATTTAATCCTCTTCCACTTTTGAATCTTTTTTCACTAGGAAGAAAAACACTCTTCTCTCTCTTTCCCATAGTAAAGTATAAACAAAAATTAAATCATGCACATAAAAAAAATTTACTTGGTTCGACCTTGTTGGGCTACATCCGAGGTGCATACAATTACAATGTGCTGATGTACCAAATACACTAAAATCTCATAGTTTTTTACATTGTTCAGAGTGGACTCACTGTCCCTCGTGGTTTATAATCACTCATAATATGAAATGTCACTGCTCTCTCAACTGATGTGTTCTAACTACTTCTTCAAAAGATCCATGCATAGTTTAAAGACTTGTGGGTACTTTCATTATAACAAATGAATGCATATTTGTCTGTATGTAAATTCTCTATTGAAGCCGAAAATTCACCCACATATGAATCTCACTTTGCACCGAAGGTACTGGGATATCATCCAACTTTCACTTAGCCCTAGAATGACTGAAACACTTCTCTAATCCTAGCGTGATTCTCTATGCCGGGAGCACAAGTGACACCTAACTACATGCATGACAATCCCTTCTATAAATTATTACTTGGGAGACTCACACCCTTTTATGTCCAAACTAATACCGGTGTGCAACTATCAACTGGTGTGCAACTTTTGAATATCTTTATACTTGCACGCCCAAACCATGACTAGCACACCCAAACCTACTTGTGTGACTAGAGCTCAAATTTTCTCTAAGTGTTGAGATTTATTCATAATTAGGAGGGTTATCCCTCTATTTATAGGAATTTTGCGCACCCTAAGTGTCACACGTAAGTTTCCCCTTGGCGCGCAAGTCCAGTCTCCTGAACCTCTGTCGCCCTAGTCACCTTGCGCTCCCAGACCAAAACATGGGCGCCCCTATTTCCTTTGCCATATTTTGATGTTATAATCTTGAAAAACATATGGATAAAAAATTTAAAAGCCTCCAATAAAATTTAATGCAATTCCCTTTTCCAAAAACACTTTTCTCAATATGTAGATTTTGAGGCCCAAAATTTTTTCAAACACTGGAAAACAACACCACCATGTATATTCTTTTTTTGTACCACCTACAGATCATTCATTCCTTTTTTGAGGTTCTTCTATGAATCATGTTTTGTTGAAAACATATACTAAACACAAAAAATCACCATGGGTTCCCCTTTTGTCAACAAAATGTACTTAGATTACCACCTTGACAACAAACAAAACATCGAGGCCCACTTTGTCAACAAACACAACTAACCCAAAAAAATTTCATTGCTGCCTTGAGGAATTTTTTTACAACAATATCACCCTTTGGTTTTGTTAAAAAATCTTCCATAAAATGGTAATAAATTAATGCTTCATCCATTATTCTCCTCTTCCTATTCAGATAGAGATCAAGGATTCTCTCAGTATATACTCTAAGACCACATGAACAGTGTTCAGCATGGGAAACAAGAGAAAATGAAAAGTTCCCCAATGAATCACTTCATTTTTCGGACCAGTTGTTGATACAAAATTGATTCCAATTTGTGATTTATGAAAACCTTATGACACCATTACAACACCACTCTTCTACTTTTATCATGATCCTCAACTTCTTTGATATCTGTTATTTGATCGATCATATCTTGCATCGTCAGATTTAACAATATTTTTTCTTCACTTATTTGGTTCTTGTGTTTTCCATGCTATGCCTCTGCTGATCACTTAGAATACAAAAGAAACACATACTATCATAATGTTTCTTCCCCTACCAGATTCTCTAACTATCATGCCTAACTTCGCCTATTTCACTAATCCACATGTCATTTTCTCCCCATGACTTTGAGAAAGACATTGTCTCCCTTCATTAGCCATAGTTTCTATACCTTTAGGAGTCACTCTTTCTCCCAATTTATCAATGAACACCAATGTAACTCTTTTGTGGTCTGCAATAGAGAAGAGAGAATATATTAGTACAATAAAGGAAAAACACCATACCTCGGGGAGAGGGGGTTCCCACATCCACAATTTTTCAAGTGTGCATAGACTAATGGACTCCCAGAGCCACCCGATGCCCCTCAAATGCATCCATGGGTAAGAATTTTTTTAGAATGTCTGCATCCTGTAGCTCATAGGAACATACTCCCACATCAAAATCACTTTATCCTCTTTCTCATTGATAAAATTATACTTTATTTCAATGTTATTTTTCCTTGAGTGATGTGATATATTTTTATGAGGTTGATATCACTCGAATTATCACACTGGATTCCGATCAGAGAGTTCAATTCAACACCCATATCATAAAACTACTTCTTCATCCATAAAACTATGTGAATTCTTGAGTGGAAGCAATATATTTCAGCTTCTATGATGATTAATGAAATTAAATATTTCTTCATGTTGAGTTAAGAATTATACACGCATCCAAGATAAACGGAACCTCCCAACATTGAATTTTTTTCAACTACTAATCTGGATCAATCTGCATTAGTATATCCCAATAACTCTATCTGAGATTTTTCATTATATATCAATCCTAAATCCATCATTCCCTTGATATACATAAGTATTATTATTACTGCAAACATGTAAATTTATTTGGGATTGTTTTGATATCTCGTTTCTTGGCATGCGGCGAATACAATGTCAGGCCTTGTCGTAGTCAAGTACATCAAACTTCTAATGATTTTCATATATTCTGTGATGTCAGATGCTTTTCCGTCATCATATTTGGACAGTTTCATCTAGGTAGCGACCAGATTCTCCATATCCTTAGAATTTTCCATTCTAAATATCTTCATAACTTCTTTATAATATTTGTATTGATAAATAGAAGTACCATTCCTTTATTATGTCACCTGTAAACCAAGGAAAAATTTAATCTCACCGATCATTGACATTTCAAACAAATTTTTGATGAATTCAAAAAATGGTCTGCACTGTGCTTCATCTTATCTACTAAATATTATTTCATCGACATAAACTAGAAACATCATACTTTTATTACTTTAATTGTTTAAATGATGTTATAATAAAATCCACTACGCTGAAAGAGAAACATCTCAAAATACTGATCAAGCCTTGAGTACCATGCTCTTGGTGTTTTTTTAGCCCATATAATGCTTTACTCAATCAATAAACTTTTTTCTCATATTCCTGAATGAGAAAACCATCTGGATGCTCTCTATAAACATCCTCTTCTATAAACCCATTCAAAAATGTGGATTTGATGTCTATCTAGAACACTTTGAAATTATGTTGCACTACAATGGATAGAAATAATATGATTGTTTCCAACCTTGATACTGCTGAAAATGTCTCATCAACATCTATACCCTATATATGGGAGTATCCTTTGAACATTAGTTGTACATTGTTTAGAATCACTGAGTCATATTCATTAATCTTGATGTGAAATACCCATTTAGTCCTGATGACATTTTTATCTATTGGCCTCGAAAGAATCTCCCATGTGTGACTCTTCTCAATATGATCTAGCTCTTAATTCATAGCATGAACCCAATTTTTATCTTCAACTGCATCATCAGAGCATTTTGGATCTACCTGAGATAGGAAATATGTATTCTAAATTGATTTCATTCTTCTTATATTAACAAGAGATAACTGATCACCAATGATATTCTACCTAACAATTTTAGCTCCAATCCTTGGCTACTATGCATATATAGATTTTACTTCTTTATTCTCATTATCATTATATTCTCCTGAATCACCACCAACCACTTCTAATCACCCTTCATTGCTTTCCTCCTCATCACTTTCATTAAGAAATTTTTCACTGTGCTATTGAATGATCTCTTCATTATCCACTATAGTGACATCATTTCTCTTAACTAATTTTCCCAGTCTCTTATTAAAACATTTATATGCATTTATTTCTGAAGAGTATCCAAGGAACATCCCCTCATCTCCTCGTGACTCAAATTTCATATGTTTTTATTTATTGAGAATAACACACTTGCTTCTAATGATTATAAATTACTTCAATGTTTGATTCTTTCTATACCATATCTCATATGGAGTATTTCCTTCTATTATACACAACATAGCTTTATTATAAATGTAGACTGAGGTCAAAACTGCTTCCTTCCAAAATTTATTTGGAAGGTATTATTTAGAGAGAATCATTTTGGCCATGTTGTTGATGATATGATTTATCATTTCGACCACTCCATTCTTTTGGAAAGTTCACACTGAAGAAACTTGATGGTTTATTCCTTGTTTCTTAAGATAGTCTATCACATGACTTTTTGTGAATTCTGTACCATTATCAGTATAAAACTTCATAATTTTCTACCCAATGACCCTTTTAGATTCCCTCCGGTACTATTTAGGAAACTAAACCAATCATACTTATGGGAAATGAAGAATACCCATTCCATTATGATATAATCATCAATGAAAAGAACTTAATACCTCTTCCCGTCAATGTCTCTTGGTGAGATAGGTCCATAGACAGTAGTATGCACCTATTCAAGTACTCTTGTTGACTTATTTTTCTTTTCCTTGTATGTATTTATGATTATCTTCCGTTGTTAAAATGAATCACATGTATGTGTATGATCATGTGATAGCTTAGCGATGTCTCTAGCTGCATCACATTTCACCAAATATTCCCATGATGGTTGGCATAGATGACCAAGTTATTTCTGACACAACTTGTTTTCTTTCTCTCTAGATTGAAAGCGCATATCTTCTTCTATACTTACTAGGTAAATATTTCCCATTACCCTTTTTCCATGTAGAACCTATGCACTATATTTTTCTTTGATGATACACATCATGTTAGTAAACCTTATAGAATGTCTTGAGTCACATAGTTGGATGATTCTCAGCAAATTGTGACTGAGACCTTCTACTACTAAGACATCAGCAAGTCTCATATCTTTTCCGCAAACGTAGACTTTCCCAATCCAATAATATTCAGTCCACCATCATTTCAAAACCTCAAAACTTTTTATTTGTAATTATTTATACAAGTGAAAAGATCATTATTTACATTCAAGTGAGACGTGAAACCGCTATCAAGGATATATACACCATAACAGTCTGATACATTAAGGGAAATACCTACCACCACTACCTTATCTACCTATTTGTTTTTTATCCAAGTATTTGACATCAAAATCAATGTAGTTTGAAAATATTTATCTTTTTGGAGTGAGATGTCCCAACTTCGTCATGTAGATATGAAAATTTATTTTCCATTTTCAACTCACCAGTTGGTTTGTTGATTTTATACATGCGACTACTTTGTTTTTTCCTTGGTACATTACTCTGCATGGTTTATGTACAATATCTGGCCATGTTCCCAAATTCTCTGAAGAAAAATCAATGTCCCTCAAAGGATGTTATATAATATCAAGCTCTGTTGGGCTTCCATTGTTGTTCTTGTACCCTTTGATATCTCTTGGCTATGTAACACTCATATTGTGAATGTCCCATATTTCCACAACAATAAAACCTGATATAGGGTGATGTACTGCGTGTCACTTATGCACTGCTAGTTTCCCCTTGGGATCTCGGAATATTATGATTCTTATTTGTGCCCAAATCATCTTTCAATTTTAGAATGGGTTCTTGAGATTTGACATCATCATTCACATATTTCTATTTTCGGTCAAGCCCCATATCAATCTTAACATATAAACACGATTTTCGCTTCTTTTATACTGAACCACTATTCTTTACTTCCAATTTTTCAATCGTTTGAGTGATTAACTTTCCTGATGTTATATCGGGAGTCATTATTTTTCCTTGATCCTTAAATTTTTGTTTTAGTCTGAGGAATTATTATTTAATTTCTTTAATAAGTTTGATTTGGTATTTCACTTTTTTATTCATGCCATCTATCTCCCTTTTTCATTCTTCATCCTTGTTCTTATTCCCCAAATCGTTTTTTGAGCTCTATGGCCTGGAAGAGTTATGTTTTTAAATTTCTTTTACTAGAACAGGCTTGTGTTCCTATTTATATGGCATATAGGGTTTGAAATCATATACCACATTATTGGATTTCTTTGTTTTTTCTCTCTAATCATCTATCTCTTCAAGAGTTTCTTCTAATTCAGCTTCCATGTCCACTCTTCCTTTAACATCTTCTTCTTATTCATCTGCATAAGTTTCCTCATCTTTCTGTGTACTACTGACAACTTCCAACATATAATTCTCTTTATGATATTTTTAGTTCTCTATATCTTCCACCTCTTCAACCTCAGACTCATCTAAATTGTCCCATTCTTGTGAATGAAGATTCATTTTCATAAAGAAATTTCTCCTAAACTATTTCTTTCCATTAACATAGGTTGAATACTTCTTTATGGTAATTTCATCTTCATCCCCATCACATTATTATATCTTTTTGGGGTACCTTTCCATTAGATGTCCAACCATTACACATAAAAAACAAGCCATTGGATGCTTCCACTTGAACATTTTTTTTCCACTTTTCAGATTTGAAGATATAAATTACATCACCTCATCTATATCTTTATATTCCTATGAATATTCAATGGTGAGATTATTTATGGCCTTGAATTCCACCTATATAGATTTTCCCTTTTCCACAGCCTTATTATCATCGTTCCTCATTTCATATGAAAACAATGTACAGTGAAAATTGTCTAGTGTTAGCTCTTTTAGATATTTATATTCCATTACTAAAAATTTTAGATTGAACCAAGGTGGATGTTTCCACATGATTCTCTTCTCTATCTTCATATTTTCAAATAATTATCAAAGACCTCACATATCTTCCAAAACAATATTTACCCCACCAAATAATGCCTCATTAGACTCATTCGTGTTCATTGCCAGAGAATCATTATTGTTTCAAAAAACCTGGCTCTCTACTTATATGACCTTTGTATCTCGTTAATATATATTAAATAGATTTTTCCACATGGAATGTGATGCTTTTCATGACATCACCTTTGTATAGATAGCATTGGACAAGGCTCCCCCAAAAGCATTGATTCCCCTGGCGTCATCATAAATTATCTTTTCTCGGCTTCTGATAAAGCACCACTTTTAATATCGACTGTTATACAATGCATTGATATAATAAAAACATCTATTCCCAATGATTAGAAGTAATGTTTCATCTGATTCTACCATAGCTGAAAAATTTTCCCATTGAAGATCAGAATCCCTTTATGATTAGTGACCTCCATTTGAGAGAGAAATATTGATATAAACCTTTCCCTCTGATACCAATTGTTAGGTCCACTGGGATAGATAACCTAAGAGGGGGGGGGGTGAATCAGGGTATGAAAAATTTAAACCGTTTCCCCTTTTGATCTTGTTTTGATATTAATAAAAACACTCTTCTCTCTCATTCCCATAGTAATGTATAAATAGAAATATAATCATGCACATGAAAGAATTGTTTTTACATGTTTCACCCTCACTGGGATATGTTCAAGGAGAATACACCGGCGATGTGTCAATGTACCAAATCTACTAAAAGAGCACTACTATTTACCAAGTTCTGAGTAGACTCACTGTGCGTCCTAGTTTACAACCACTCACCACATGAATGCTCACTGCTCTCTCAACTGAAGTGTGCTAAATAATTCTTCAAAATAACCATGAAAATTTTACTGACATTTAAGTTCCTTAATTATCACAAATTAATTCATCTTTATCTGCATGTAGATTCTCTATTGACATCTAACTTTCACCAGTAGATGAATCTAAATTTTCATCGGAGGTTCCAGGAAAACTTCCAACTTTCACGTCGCCCTAGAATGACTAGTGTGATTCTCTAAGCCTGAATCACATCTCTATTCCTAGTGCACAAGTGTCATCTAACTAATTATGAGACACTCCCTTCGCCAACATAGAACATGGGAGACTCATAACATTTTACTCCCAAACCAATATTGGTGTGAAACTATCAACTGGCATGAACATCTAAATATCTTTATACTTACGTGCCCAAAACTCCACTTCCGTGCCCAAACTAAAACATGGGAGCCCCTCTTTTATATTCTATATTTTGATGTTATGATATTGAAAAAAATAAGGCACACAACATTTCATGATTCCAATACACTATCATGCAAGTCCCTTTTCCAAAAACACTTTTCTAAATTTTTCAATATTGAGACCCAAAAATTTGGCAAAAATTAGAAAACAACACCACATAATATCTTCTCTTTTTGTACCACCTCCAGATCGTCCATTCATTTTTCAAGGTTCCTCTATCAATCATGGATTTTAAAAAACATATTTGGAACCTTAAAAATCACCATGGATGACTCTTTATTCAAAAATATGATCTTAGAAATCCACCTTATTAACAAAAAAAACATTGAGACCCACTTTGTCAACAAACACAACCAACCCAAAAATGATTCAATGCTTCCTTGGAGAATTTTTGTCCAATAGAGGATATAAGAGGATGATCAAGGCATAAATTAGGGAGTCGAGATGAAATCTCAAATTAGAAGGCTTCTATAGCATGGATACTTGGGTTTCATCATATGATAGGACACTATAGTGTAAAGAGATCCACTGAAACGCAAGGGGTTCAAGGGAAGATTTCAGAGCCACTTCACTTTCTTATGTATGAATCATGAAGAAATTTTATAGTGTATACCTTCCCTATAATGGTTTTATTCAATGATTTAAAGAAGAAAGATGTGGCATGAGATTTCAAGGGGTAATTTTGGTTGATTTTTCCAAATTTGGTACCTCTATGGCATAGAGGTAGGACATAACATAGGATCCTTCTAGGTTGTTGGGTCTCATGGTATGGTGTAGAATAATTCAACACGGTTATCAAATATAAATATAAGATTTTCACTATAGTCCAAATATTGTTCCTTAGATGTTCCTTTGACCAATAAGGCTACTGAGTGGTTCCTTGTGTTGTTTTATGGGCCTTCTTGTTTCATCCGATTCTATGGCATTGTCAAGGGGAATGTGCTATAGTTTTATGTTTACCATGCTGTCTATAAAAACAAAAAACTCCATGACCCTAATTTTCTTCCAATTTTTTCTCTGAAATACCACACACCCAAGAGTTCTTTTTGAAGTCCTTTGTATCCCCTTTCAATTAAAATCAACCCCTTACTTCTAAGGATTGATCCGTAGTGATATAAGGTGACCTCTATCTATTTTCTAGTAGCTTCTATCTTCGTGATGTTGTTTCCTCCCATTTTTTCATTCTATGTCATGAAATTTGGTCACCATTTTTCCAATGGAGTTTTTCAAGGTTGTTGGTGTGATTGTGGAACAAAATTTTTATAGGGTTATATATTTCCTTATGGGAGAGGTGATTAAAGATTCATGTTGTGGTTTAGTTATCATTTGATGCATTAAAAACTCAAGGTTGAGGATTCATTACATCTAATTTTAGTTATATAAAATTGTAAAGTTATCAGACATTAGCTTTTGGGTGGTGGTAAGATTAAACATAATAAATGATTAAACAAATAATGAAAATAAATGGTTTATGGTGAGAGATTGCATGTTCTTCCACCATGATAATAGTTTTCCTCTTGATTTACTAGAAATTGTGATTTGTATGGTTATTTTTTCATCATATCTATTATTATTGGGTTAGCATGTATAATTTTATGAAAATATTTAAAGAACATAAAGATAGTAAACTATTTATGGGATACTAAATTTAATGAGTGTTGTTTAATCAAAATGTTGTTTTGTATAATTTTATCAAAATAAAATTTATTATTGATGCATGATTATTTAATTTGTTCCCTATTCTAATGGAAGAGGATAAAGAACCTAAAGATATAATTCTTGAGGTAGATATTAATTAAATTCATGTTAAATTGAATTATTCTTCACAATGTTTTTGAAATTGGAATTGATGATAGAGATTATTTTGAAATAATTTGGTATATTGTTATATAATATGAATTTGTTTATCCATATTCATAAATTGTAATAAATGTATTAGTTAAGTTAATATGGAATAAAAACATGTTATTTGATAAAGATAAATGTCTAGGACTGAATCATCCTATTTTTATGTGATGATTTGATTCCTTGTTTCATGGACTAGATTCTAGGTTAACTCTATTGTTATTTTTTCTTCCTTATATGTTTCATTGGATGTGAGAGACGCTATGTGATTTGATGTAAGCCTGGGATGGTGTATGGTTATGTGTGGGGAGGCTTAGGTTTTTGGTAGCAATTGATGCATGTGGTAAAGGGATTCATTAAGATATAGATGATGGTGTGAGGGATGAAACCATGTTTAATGTAGTGGGTTGAAGCTAGGATTTATCTTTATTTTGTTAAAATCAGAATGCATGCTTTTTAATAAATCTTTTTAATGGCTGGATGACTAGGTTGCGTGTTTATATTCTACCCTTTACCCACTACTTGAGGAAACTATATGTTATCGGTTATGAATCTCTTTATGGTAGCTTAGGATGTTCCCTAGAATACCTGGAATAATTAAATGATGTTAATTTTTAATAACGTTTTAACCCATGGCATTATTTCTTACTGGAATGAAAACAATGTTAATCCTAGGGAACTGTGGAATCTATTGGATTATGACTGGGGGAATTTACTCCACTTTTATGGTTAATGAAATGTAATTTGGTGTAATGTTAAATAATAGTTTAAGAATAAATTAATGTAAAGAGGAATGACAAAATAAAGTAATTAATGAAAGAGTTCTTAAAAGTTTTATGATTACAGAATATCTAGTTCTTTATGGTTCTAGAGGGGGGTTTGAGAGATGATAACCACAGTTGAGATTAAGAATAGGTTAATATATATAGTGTGGTTTTGAGATAAATTTTTCTATATTGTTTTATGATTTCATATGCTACACAACCTTACCGTTTGGGATACTGATACCCAATGGACTCTGGGACAGTGTTTCCCCCATATTCAGGATGAATAGAAACATATTACCGACTAACCAATATGAACCTACTCTCTTCTTCTAGTAATTTTATATATTGGTATGCATAGTGGTTAGTTTCCCCACATATTTTTGTAGAGATATGTAATGTATTAGGGTGATTTCACACACATGTATCTCTTGATATAGTAACCAAAGGGTCATTATCGGTTTGATGTGTATGGATTGTGATGGATCGAGGTATATTACTCAATATATAGGATGTAATTGCTTGAGGAATAATACCTGATGTTAATACAAGACATACAAGTTGTGTTAGATCTTAGAACTTACATGGTATTATATTGATATGTGGAATGGGATTATAATATGAGGTGATGCAGTAGATGCATGTTATTATACTTTCTCCTATGTTTCCTTAGGCGGGTTTCTTTTTAGAGAGGGACAAATCGGGATGTACGATGTTGGGGAAGAGTGGAAAACCAATAGAGACGTGGCAGTAAGGAACCATTGTTTCATTACTATAATATATGATCTATTGTATGCATTACTTAGTGAGATATAACCATGGTGAGGCTAGGATCTTAGTATACCCATTTAGGTGATGTGTTAGTTTCATTTTTTTAACTAGGATTTAGTATCATTTCATTATCTTTTGCATGAGAGGTTCTAGGGAGGATCCTACTGTGTAAAAACCATTATTCTTACCCTATGTATATACAAAATATTTTTCTTATCAGTATGAGTTGGTTGGATATTAGGATGAATCTTAATAGTTCATGTTTGTTCATGACATTTTTAGGCTTCAGGGTCACTACAATGTTTATATTTTGGTAAATGTTTTTTTCTTTCAATTTGTTTTATCTTGTATGAAATGACATGTATATACATGGGTATTCATTACCTCTTTTTGAGTAGGATTTTATTAGTGTACATGTCTTATTCCATTTTCCTTATATTATTTTAGATAGAGATCCCTCATATTTTTATTTATGTTATAACCTCTGTGCTTTCCACCAACCCATGGCCTTTTGGAGATAGGCTTTGGGTGGTCACTGTCTCACTTCTCACATTTCCGATCAAAGAGGGACACCTTTGGGGGTAGGGGGATTGGAAAATTTATCCATGGAATAATTGAAAAAATTAGAATAGAAAATAACTTTTTTATATACGTAAAAAAACTGGAAAACATTTTCTAAAAAATAAAGAATTATTACCAACCAACCTGAATTATTTCACAAAAACCTGCTAAGATCAAAAGTGAAAACTAGAATCTAAAACATGATTAAATTTATTCTAAAACTAAACAATAAAAACATGATTTTTATTTATAAATAGAATCTATGCATGATAATTTTAATATATAATATTCAAAAACAACAATACCAGAGCCAAAAACACATTTTTTTATATTAAGAATAAAACTAATAAGAATGGAAAATATGTAAACAATAGAAATGATAATAATTATAAGGTAAAATGAATTCTCGATACGTAAGAGGAATAAAAATAGTTCATTTATTAGAAAAATAACTCATTATTAAAGTAACATGATTCTAGAAAACATTAACATGGGATTAAAAAAGTTTAGTGAATTTTTAATAAACTAATAAATATAAAAAAAATAAATGAAATGAGGATTTTACATGATTCAAATAATTAGGCAATGTGAATGTGGTCATATTATCATAGGTTTCAATAAAAAATAATAATGTAATGCATAATAAAGAAATATAAATAAAAAATATACTGACATGGAAGATATGATAAAGAAATAAAAAACATTTATATGACTTCAAAAAATCAACAATTAGAAATAAATAAAGGATATATATTTCCTTACATATTCTAGGTCTCACCTTTACTAATGAATAATCTTGATAAAATATCTAACGTCATCATTATTTCATAAATTCTTCTAGATACAAAATCTTCTAAACTTTTTATCTCTATCCATGTTAAATAAAAAAATAACATCAAAATCTTGATACTTTATCACATTCTTCTTTAACATGATATATAGATCTCATCCTAAGTTCTTGAAACCATATATGGAATATGAAAACCTCAAAGACTCTTCCTCATAGATAGTGAATAATTTTAGAAAGCACTATCAATCTCCATATTTGATTTGAATCTAATTCAAATATTGAGTGTAGGGAATCACCAAAACTTGACGAGTATCTTCAAAAATTGAGGAGATATCCACTGTAATATAGGAGAGGTAGTTTCAGATTAAGAGGTAGGGAATTGTGGATGGCCTAGATGGTATTGAAGGCATCCTGAGGTTACTAGGTGTATGAATCCTTGTAAACATGACCAACACTAATTGGATAGAAATGAGTTTAAAAAACACTAAAACATTTTGTTTAGATATTCATAATAAAGAATATACTAAATTGAAGACACCCATAATGTCTAGTGGATCAATTACACATGATGACAGATAAGATGCAATGTGGAATGTCCCCTGGAAGGTCAATGTAAACATGAAAAAAATGTGAATTCAAAAAGAAATGAAATAAATAAAATATAATAAATAAAAATTATAATATATCATTAAATTTATATTAAATGATCTATTTAATTAAAAATAAAAAGGATATTCAAAAGTAACATTTAATAAATTTAAAATATCAAAAACAAAATTAGTTACATTTTAGTCAATAAATTTAAATGATATGTTTTATTTAAATGTATTTATTTTATAATAATTAGAATAAATATAATATTCAACTGACATGGTTGAAAATGATCCAATAAATGAAAAAATAGTTTTCTATATCAGTAATATTGAAGCAATAATGGCTAAAATTTCTATATTTGAAAGGCCCAATAATGACAGTCAAAACATGTAGCTATCTATCTATAGTGGCTAGCCCACATCAATATTCCTATCATTATTTCCCATCCCATTGGAGGATATAATATCCACTATATGTTGATAACTATTGGATATCATGTGAGAGGATATAGTGACTTCTAAATAAATGTCTGAATATATTTTTTTTAAAAAATTTTAATTCATACGCATACAAAGTTTGTATTAAAAAAATATAAAAAACATCAATAAGAAACAAGACTTAAATCCAATTACATGGGGATGAATAAAAGGAAAAAATATTTCCAATTAGCTCTATTAAAGACCATATTTCCATCGAAACCATTTCTAATAAGATCATATTGAATGGTTTTTCTAAAGTTCATTTTATGTCAAAATTATGTTATTTTATTAAGTGTTTTTTTTCATTACATTTATCATATTAACAGGAACATCACTAATTATTCTTCAAATATGACCAAAACATATTAGTCTTTTCCCAACCATCTTATAGTTAGATCATTTTTTGAGATCCGCACCCATAATCTCATATCTTAAAATTAAATAAATTCAAAGTAAAAGATAAAAAAATAAATAAATAAAATAAATAAATAACTAGAAAACATAAGTATTTTTTAGATTAAAAGTTAGTACTATAAAAAAGTAGGCTTTGTCCATTTGTTCATTTTAAAACATATTAGTTTTTTAATCTTTTATTAATTTAAAAAAAATTTCTAAAAATTTCAAGAGAATACTAAGTTGGATTGATGCAAAAACTGTTCATATAAGTAACAATTAATTAAATGATATTTGTGCCATTTTTTTACATCATTTGATGTCTGTTTCTTTGTTTGGATTGTTACCCACCAAATTTTGAGTTTTAGTACATTAAAATTGTTTTTTCAGTCATCTCAAGAAAATAAAATGAGATTTATGTGGAATCAATTCTTATATATTATAAATCCATTAGTGGTAATTATCATAATATTTCAAGGAAAACCAACATAATTTTATTAGTTTAATAGAAAATATACATATTTAAAGACTTTAATTTCTTCAAATACTGATTATTTAGTCATTTCAGTCACATCACATGTTAGATTATCATAACATCATTTTTTACTTTATAAAAAAAATTACAAGATAGTGTAACTACTATTTAATGTAAATTCATTTAAATTTTTGGGTTTTTACTTTTAAACACCTGTTGTGGGGTTTTAAAATACTAATTTTTTTTGATCATCCAGAGTAAACACAAACTCATATAGATTTGGTTTAAATTCCTATATTTTATGAATCTATAAATGTTTATTTACATATTATTTCATTAATATTCAAGTTAGATTTCATATTTTTTACCCCCTCATTCTTATTTTAGATTCATTAATAATATTAAAGATTCTTATTAATCTAATTGGAGAAAACTAAACATCACATTGTAATTCATTTCATTTTTACATTTCAAAAATAACTTAGTGATAATTGTATTATGATTTCATGTCAATTAATTGATGTTTTCTAGGTTTTTAACATTAATATATTTTTTAGAATGTTGAAAATATAAATGTGAATTATTTAATATATCGAGAAAATAAAAACTCATATTAATTTAGTAGTAATTAATATATTTAAAAAATCAAATTTTCTCATTTACCTAAGATTGTATAATGATTTAATATTATTTTGTTAATTTTTAATCAACAAAGAATGTTTTTGAAGAATTTTTTATCTTAAAAAATTACTTATTTAGTTATGTTGAGCACCCCCATTATCATATTAACATTCCATGTATTTGTAAGTGTAAAAAATACTCCAATTATCATTTTCCTATGTTACCATGAAAATTCATGTTTTTTGAAAAAAAAAATTATGGTCATATTAATGATTTAGTGTTTTGAAACCCAAAAATAAATTTTTAGTCACGTTAATAAAACATCAACTTTGGTTGATTTTATTTGTATTCATAAATATAAAAAATCGATAAAAAATAATTTTCCTAAAACTTATTTTTGATGGAAAACATATTTAAAAATTTATTATTTAGTCATTCTAAGAAAAAAATATTATTATATTTATGTTTTTTCTATTTTTATACTTAAAAAACAGTGCAATAATAATTTTCATATAATTTAAGGTTAGTTTTTTTTTGTTTTCATGAATATAACCATTACACAGTTTTTTTAGAGTTTTAAAAAACTAAAAGTTTTTTTGATAGTGTTAGGAAAACCAAAACAAAGATTGATATAGAATCTCATAAATATCTCATATTTCAATAATCAATTATTATGCTAATATTTCATGATAATTTTAGGTTGTTTATTTAATTTTATCCCTTGTGCCTTATTTTAAAAGAAATTAATATTAATAAAAACAAATTATTCTATCATTCATAGAACACCATGAGTCAAATTGATATACACTATATTTTTTATCGAAAAAATAATTAAAATTATATTACTCTTTATTATCACTCGAAATCTTGGTATTTTGTAGTTATTTACTAATACACACATGTTTTAGAGTTTTAAAACACTAAAAATGTGTTCTCAGTCATACAATGAAAATAAAAACCATGATTTATACGAAATATATTCCAAAATTCAGAAAATAAATCCAAAATAAGTCATCCTAGGATTTCATGTCAGTTAGTGCTCATTTTAATGGTTTTGACACCCAAACATGCTTTTAAGGATTTTAAAATCTTAAAAAAACAACATATATAGTCATTTTGAGAACATCAAATTCATATTTTTGTGTCATCTATTCATAAATTTAAAAAATAATTCAATGATATTTTTTCTCTGATTTTACATCAATTTATGGTCATTAGTCAATTATAATAGTTAAACATATGTTTTAAAGTTGTAATTCATAAAAATTGAATTCTTCATCATCCTAAATAGACAACAACATGAATTGATGTGTCATGTGATCCAACATTTCATAAACAAATCAGAAATTATGGTAAAAATATTTTATAGATATCCATGTTCATGTTCCTATTTTTAACCCATTGGTAGATTTTTTTAATGTCTTTAAATTTTTTAAGAACTTCTTATTTAGTAATTCTAAGATCATCATAGGTTGAGTGGAAGAGCATAATCTTTGCACAATAAAAAATAAATAAATAAAAGAACAATGTTTTATGGTTTTCAATCAATTATTAGTCATTTTTTAGGTTTTTAATTTTAAATGAACATTTTTTAGTTTTAAAAATAGGAAAATTAAATTTTCAACTATCCTCAGAAAATGAAAACTTAGATTAATGTAACATATATTTCTACATTTTAAAAATCAATCGAGGGCTAATTTCATATGATTTCATAGAAATATATGATAGTTTTTTTTGGTTTAACTTATTGAATAATTTTTTTAAAGTCATTAATATATTTAAAAAATACTTATACATTCATTATGATCACACCATAGGAGAGTTTGACATGTTTCCTATTTTTACTTGTTAAAAATAATTACAGTACTTTTTCGTATAATTTCATGTCAATTTAGGGATGTTTGGAAATCTTTGTATACTAAACATAGTTTTTAATGTTTTAAAACACTAAAAGTACATTTTTGGATCATGTTGAGAACATTGAGTCTTTGATCGATGTGGTGAATATTCTTATATTTGCTATATCAGTCAGTGTTTTAATCTTAATATTTCATGGAAATTTATGAATGTTTTACTAGTTTTGACCCCCTGATACATGTTTTTAAAGACTATAATATCTTTTAAAACTAATTTTTTAGTTATTTTGGTAACATCACAAATTTAATTTATTTTTTCTTTTTTCATTAATTTAATAACCAATTCAATGATCATTATCCAATTATTTCACATTAATTTATGTTTCTTCTAGTTTTTGACCATTTTTAGCATGATTTATAGTTTCAATATGCTAAAGGTATATTTTATGTTATACCGACAAAAACATAACTCAGATTGATAAATAATCTATCTATACATTTCCCAAATCAATCAATAGTAATCGTATTAAGATATCATAGTAATCGTAGGTAATATTAAGGGTGTATAACACCTATCACATTTTTTAAAAAACTTTAATTTCTTTAAATACTTATTTTTTAGTCATTCTGATAAAAAAAATTGTCAAATTGATGTGTAGTATATTTTTACATGTAAAAAATATTTCATAAATCAATTTCTTATCATTTGATAAGAAGTAATGGGTTTTTTTGTTTTGACCTTAACACATGTGTTCTAGTATTTTAATGAAGTAAATTTATGTTTATCAGTTATCTTAATAAAATTCTAACTCATATTGAAGTGTAATCTCTTCCTAAATTTTATAAATGAATAAAAAACCGTTAAACTAGGAATTCATTGAAATATAATGTTTTTCATTTGACTTACCTCACCTCATGAACGTTTTTGAGGCATTATTATCAATAAAAATAAAATATGATGTCATTTTGTACACATATCATGTTATATAGAAATTAAATCTATTTTTATATTAAATATAGAATTAAATATTATTTTTTTATTATTTCATTTTAATTTGGGCATGTTTTTATGGTTTTTATAGTGAGAGGCATGTTTCAATATTTTAAACCGCTAAAGTGATTTTTTAGTCATCTTGAGTAAATTATGACATAGATTGATGTTAAATATTTTCCAATATTTTAAAAATCAATCAGTAGTCATTTTCCTAATATTTCACAATAATCAGAAGATTTTCACTATATTTTGACATGTTGATTCTTTTTTTAAATACTTTAGTATCTTTCAAAAAATCTTATTAAGTTATTCTAAGAACACCACATTCTAGAAATATTTGTCATCCAATTTAACACGAAAAAATTATATAAAAATCATTATTATATAACTTCACATTATTTTGTGGTCATTGTGTATGTTTTTATCATTAGATGCATTTTTTAGAGTATTAAAACACTGAAACATATTTTTATTCATCCTAAAAAAAACTATAACCCAGATTATTGTGGAGTTTATTCTCAAACTTCAAAAATCAATCAGAGGGAATTTTCCTAATATTTTACTGAAATCAAAGGATTTTCTCAGGGTTTTTGACCTCTATGATAATTTTTTAAAACTAAAATATCTTTGAAATTTACTTATTTAGTCATTCTGAGTATATTATAGGTTTTATTTGTGCATTGTTTATTTTAAAATTTCAAAAATATTTTAAAAATGTTTCTCAAATTATTTCATGTTCTTAAATATCTATTTTATAGGTTTTTATTATTTTTTTATATTTTTAAAACACTAAATTTAATTTTTTATAATCCAATGAAAACTGAAACCTAAATTAATGTGGAATTTATTCTTACATTTCTAAAATAAAAAAAATTCTTTTACTAAAGTTTCAGGTCAATATGTGGTTATTTTCTTTTGTTTTACCGAATTTAGAATGATTTTAAAGGCATTAATTACTTTCATTAAATTATTTATCCATTCAAAGAAAATAACACATTGGATTTATGTGTCATCAATATTTAATGTCAAAAAATTCAAGGATCCCACTCTTATAATTTCATAACAATTCATGGTTGTTTTCTAGGTTTTTACTATTCCAACATCATTTTTGAGTTTTAAAACACTAAAAGTATGTATTAAACTAATATTGAGAAAACTACAAGTGAAATTGGTGTTTATCTATTCTAAATTTTAGAAAAATAAATATGAAATCATTTTCTTCTACAAAATAACAATCTTTCGTCATTTTCATGGTATTGACCTCCAAATTCATGATTTAAAGACATTAATATCATTAAAAACTAAAAATTCATTCTTTCCAAGAAAACTAACCATTATATTGATGTTCCATATATTTTTACATGTAAAAAAAATTAATGATAAAATTTTCATTGATTTCTTATAAATTCTTCTTCATTTTCAATGTTTTGACACTATCACTAAAGTTTTGGAATTTTAAAGTAAAAATGTGTATTTTTTGGATATCATAAGAAAACAAAATCTTCCAGTGATGCAGTTTCTATTACTATATTTCAAAAATAAATTCGAATCCACTATCCATTAATTTCACAATAATCCAACGTCATTTTCTTACTCTTGACCCCCATCATTCACATTTTTGAAAACTATTATATCATTAAAAAAATATAATTCATTTCAAGTGAAATATATATTATATTAATATTTCAGTATCTAATACATTTAAAAAATAATTCAATGATTGTTTCTTATTCCATTCACATAAATTCATACTAGGTTTTATATATGAAATGCACACTTTAGAATTTTAAGTCTCTAAAACCATATTCCTTTTTTAAAGTTAAACAAAAAAATTTAATTAATGTGTCATATGTTACTACTTTTAAAAAATCGATCATTGGTCATTTACCAAAGATATCATGGAAATCTAAGGTCATTTGGATGATTTTGACCATATGGAACATGTTTTTAATTAAATTAATATCACTATAAATTTTTTACTTTATCTTTATGAGAAAATTATAGGTTTGATAGACTTAATGGCTATTCATAAATGTCAAAAATAATTCAGTGGTAATTTTGAGATCATTTCATATCAATTCACAATTAGTTTCATGATTTTGACTATTACATGTATTTTTTTTATTTTTAAACAATTAAAAATTTATTTTCCAACATCCATAAGAAACCATAATAAATATTGTGGAGGAATCTATTTATATATTAAAAAAATTAATCATAAACTATTTTTATAAGATTTATTTTCAATCTATGGTCGTATACTTGGTTTTAATCCCTTGATGTACATTTTAAAACAATTTAATATCTTTAAAACTACTTATTGAGTCATTTAGAGAACACTACATGATAGGTTGATAGAAAATTTACTCATACATTTTAATAATAAGTAAAATAAAATTTTTCTCTAATTTCACCATAATTTAGGGTTACATACAGGTTTAAACAATTAAACACAAGTGTTTGAGTTTTAAATACTAGAAGAACATTTTCATTCATCCCATGAAAACTACAAATATTGTTTATATCGTAATTTCTTTATAATTTGTAAACTCAATCAACAGTTATTTCTTAATATTTCATGGGAATAAAATATTATTTTCTTTTTTATGACCAATGAAGTATGTATTAATTACATTAATATATTTTAAATCTTATAATCAAATCATTCTAAAAAAACATATATTAGAAATATGTTTCTTTAACTTTTTCATGTCACAAATAATTTAGAAATTGTTATCCTATGATTTCATGTCTATTCATTCTCATTTTCTATATTTTTACTATAAAATCCTTTTCATATAATTTTAAAACACTAAAAGTATGTTTTTTATATTCATAAAGTAATTAATACTCTATTTGATGTGTCATATATATAATCATTTAAACAATTAATCACCTTTCATTCTCCTATGATTTTATGGAAATATAAGGCCATTTTCTTGGATTTATCCTCATTATGTAGGTTTGTAAATACTATAATATCATTTAAAACCACTTATTCTATAATTATGAGCACAAAACACATTATATTTACACTTTTCATTAATTGAAAAATATTTTTTGTTCATGATAGGTTTTGAAAGTTTAAAGCATTCTTTAGAGTTTTAAAATATTAATAGTGAATATTTCATTCATCTTGAGAAATAAACTACATGTACCGATTTGGAATATATTATAACATTTCAAAAATGAGTTATTAAAAATTTTCCTATGATTTAATAATAATATGAGGCCATTTTCTTATTTTCAACCCCTCATGCATGTTTTTAATGACATTCATATCTTTAAAAATTATTATTAAGTCATTATATAAACACCATGCGTTGGATTAATATACCATCTATTACTATATATAAAAAATAATTGAAATATCATTTTTATATAATGAGACATCAAATAGTTGTTTTTTATATGTTTGGACCATCATATACATGTTTTAGAGTTTTTTATCCCTCAATGGGCAAATTTTGGTCATCATGTGAAAATATATGACACACCAGAGTCACTATTTGTGGGGTATTTATATGATTTTAGTGTTTTTATATGTTTTTGAGAAGTTCCATTTTAATATTTGATAAATCTATAAATATTTATTTGTTCATGGTTAGAGTGAATTATTTTACGGAAATCATGTGTTGACCCTTACACATGGATTTTTTCTTTTAGTTTTTTCTAACTTGGCTTGTTGTGCATGATTATCACATGATTTGAGACATACTATGAAAGTCCCAATAGAGACCACATGGATGTGTGGTAGTTTTTATAGTGTAATTTAACAAGGTTTATGCATGGTTTGGGATAAAGTGCGACCAAAATCCATAGGTTGTAATTTATATCTAATGTGAGACATACAATTGATATATGTTTTACCAACCATATGTCTTAATCACGTGACAGCCTTGAACCACTAATAATATTAATTTATTATTATATAAAGAACCTTATTTACATGATTTATGCATTCCTCCTCTCCCATTACCCCCAATCAACCATCCCATAGTGCTCAAAGATATTTATCTTTCCTTATTTCTTTGATTATGGATTTTTTATTTACAATATTAATTAGTTTTTATTTTAATCTATTCCCTTCCATAATTTTCTCTTATTTACACCCTTTGATTCCCATTACCCATATGACTTTTCCTCCACCTAGAACCCTAAATCACTATGTAATTCAAGGCTAGAATTTGGGGTGGTTATTACTTTTGGGTTCAGTTTTTAAGGATTCTATAGGGATTTATGTTTGTTTGTTTATCCTCTATAATCAATGTAAATTAGTTTCCAATTTATTTCCATCCAATTTAGATAACTGATTCTATGGTATACCATTTTTTCAATTAGTTTGTTTCTTGATTTTAAAAACATATCTCATATTAAATCATAATTATATATATTTCTAATGATTTATTTATAAACTATATTCCATGAAATTTTATCTTGTAATAATGGGAATCTCTTTTGAATTTCAAGGTTTTATTTTGAAATAAATTTTTGCATGTGACAGGAATTTTTTAAAAGACATTGAGACTTTTAGATATTCTTTTTATGGCATGAGTTTCTCATTGAATCCATTATTATTTTAATGGGTCGATTCCATGTTTTAAAAATTAACTTAGATTGATTTATTACAAAGGCTTAATTGTCCCTTTAAATGGGTTGTTAATTATTATGAGGCCCTATTGTTCCACATTATATTTTTTTGACCACTTGAGGGTTATGTATTATATTTTTATTATCTTATGATGTGAACTAGAGTTTTTCTATGCAAGGGTGTTGGAGGAGGGGGGTTGTTTTTGATGGTTTATTGATCCTTCTATTGTTTTTTACTCACCTCTACTTTATATTGTCCATGAGAACCCAAGAACTAAGTATGAGAACATTATTTTTGGGTACACTAGACAAGTCCACACACTAGTCTTGTACCAACTACTTGTATGCTATGAACCTATTTAAGAGAGTTCCATTGACATTGTAATGTGTGGGTAACTCGGATGGCTTGTGTTTTTTGTTAGACTTAATGTACACTAACACTTGGTCATTAGGGTTGGAAAAGTCATAAATTTCTTGACTATAATACCTAGGATGTATCCCATTACACTGATTCCTTGATTGGTGTTTTTTATAGTGGAAATCCTTCTATATTTTTGAATTTTCCATACTTATAATTTTCTTATGGCACCACATCCATTTTTATATTATTTTAATTTTCTTTGGATATATATTTCATTTTATTTTTTTGATTAGTTTTAAATAATATATGTATGTTCATAATTACATATTTTTCACAGATAGTTTTTTAAAATTGATTTTTGAGTTGTTTTAAAAATAGGTTTTGTTTTGGTTTTGATGGAAAGAAAGATTAGTATTTTTTCTATAGATTCAAATAACTTTTATATGGAGTAATGTTTAATTTTATATGGTTGATAGAATGTGATTTGTTTTAATTTAATAATTATGTAATATAAACCCTAAATTTTAAATTATATTTTAAACTAGTGTTTTTAAACTACTTAATAAGTATTTCATAGATTCCTTGGTGAGATCCTACCTAGATAGTTTTCTCACACCCAACTTACACCAATTTTTTCATGTAGAATTATGTTTACTAGAGGACATAGGTTTCATTTAGTTTTTAGTACCACTATATTGTTCACAAAATGGCTATTCAAGATGTAGAGAGTGACCTTTTGTTGCATGGATCTATTTTAATAGGTTGGGATTGTTTTTTTATTCTAGTTATTAGATTTTTCGGCCACACCGACCTTTTATTTAGTAATATTTTATTTCTTTTATTAATATAAAATTGTATATTTAATCTAGATGATATTTTATATTGATATGAATGGGTTATACTATTATTTATGTTTTTTGATACTCACTTGTTTTACCATGTATATATACATATGTTTAGGTTTCTTTTCAAAGATATCAAATTTATAATCACTTTATGCAAGATTTTGGGTTTGGATACACTATTGTGTAAACTATGTTTTGAGTAAGAAATATTTCCCAATATTGATTTCTATAAGGCCAAGAAACTTGTCTCCATCTTCTAAGGATTATGAATTCACATTGGTCTATTTTTAGATTGGTTTGGGTAAAAATATAAGTGTAAATAAAGGAAAATTTGTAATAAAGGGTATCAGAGTAATGTTTTCTTTAGGAATGCTTTGGTTATGTAGGTTTTATCATGACATTTAAGGTGTATATAGATATCATGAAGACTATTAATTCCATAACACAATAGTTAGGAGCATGGGAAGAGTCGAACATGCTATTTATCACCTAGTTCCTTGAGTTTCTATTGACAGACGAGATTGATTCTTTTTACTTTCCTACATTATTGATTAGGTGATTTATTTTGAAGTTTAAGGATAAAATTGGATTATTTATGTGTTTTAATAGTGAATCTAGAGTTCCATTTCATTTTAGTGTAAAAAAGAAATTTGTAATTAGGCCATACAATTATCTCATATGGTCAGTCAATTTGTACACATCCCAAGCATATGGATTTTTATAGGCCAAATTAGACGGTTGGTTTGAGGTGACCTAAGAATAAAATACATAAATATTATATAATATTAATTTTTTTTTCAAAAACTACATTCCCAAGGATAGTAAAGGTGTAATTTATTTGAATATTAGATATATTATCATATCATTTAGTAAAATACGCGCAACATATATAATATATTTATTTTCACATAGTAAATTTCTTAGACCTACCATACATAAAACCTTTATTCATAACTTAGGGAAAGGAAACATTATAATTAGTAATATCAGATTCTTAGTATGTGTAAATATAAGAGATATTAATAAATGTTCATATGTTAGAATAAGATAAACATAAGGGTATAAGAACATGATCATATGTTATAAAAATCATACCTAATTAGTTACAGATAATTAATACCAAATCATGGGATAATTCTTTTTCATAACAAAATACATAATTCATAAGTGTTTCAAATCATAAATAATGAATCATAATCCTTGAGAATATACTATAACAATCAGAAATAGGTTTTATGTATACAAATAAGCATAAAAATCATTTCTTTAGTTAAGTCTCTCAACCAAGGATATCATACTCTATTAGGTTCAATCCAAATTCCATAATTTCTTTAGTTATGTTAAAATAAAAAGATAGTAATTGTGGACATGGTTTCTTATTAAATTAGGTTCACTTACGTTCTAGTTATTATTAACTTAAGAGATACCATTCCTTACCCAATTCATTAGAGGAATATATAATTCTGGGACCACACAACACATAATGGGAATCATACAAAAGTGTTTCAAAAGATCAAAAAACAATCATCATAACATCCTATCATACCATATAAAAAATAAAAGCGTATTATAAAAATTACATAATCTCTATATATTATAACCTATTGAAAAGAACCAGGTTTCATTGAGATTTCATCCTAACATAAATAACCCAGAGGGAAAAAATGGGTTTCATGTAATCATACTAGGATCCTCATAATAATAATTTATCAAATAAATTTGAGGGAGTCATAAGATCATATCACTAGTGAAACATAACAATATATAAAGGATGCTTACATAGATGAAAAATATATTTAAAAGAACATATTAATCTTTCATTGAAAATATGAGAAAAATATCACTTTCATTTGATAATATGTTATTTTAAAACTCGAAATTTTTGAGAAAGTATATTTACTTTTAAATAACAATTTAATATTATAAAAGATATTAAAATAAAATAATGTTCTTGGAAGTGGGAAATTCCATTCATTCCTTGTATGTTAAAAAAAATAATGTCTATACTTTTATAAAAATTCCAAAAACAACTTGTTCAGAAATAGGTTTTTAAAGAATAATTAAAAATAATCAAATAAATTATTAGGTAGTGGAAATGAATTTTTTAATAAAAATTAATTTATGTCTCAAAACGTCTATAATTTTCTTAGAGCATAGGTATCGAAGAAAAGGTTCATCGAATAAATAGTAAATAAGGTCATATTTTCATTGAAAATAATTTTATCAACAATTTTAAGTACCAAATAGAGAAAAATGATAATAATATATAAAAATTGTTGGAATAACTAGAGAAGAATAAAATAGATAAATTTTAAAGGTTAATATCCAAAAAAGTTTTCTTAAATAAAATTTAGCATAGATTATTTAGAAAAGAAATGATATTACAACATAAATCCCATATAGGGTTGGTATCTTTTGAATCAAAACACCAATGAGATAAATAAAATCAAACGAAACTCTAAATACAATTAATATAATGATATTGAAGATATAACATATCAATGGGGTAGTAAATAACCCATATTAAGGAAACAAGTGGTTAATATTTTATATATCTTATTGAAATAAAAGTGAGATAAGAAACACTTACTACATTGGTAACTTTTGAATCAAAACCCCTAGGAATAAATAATTTTAATTTTAAATTAAAATACCATAAATTAATATAGACCCATTATATAAAATTTACGTGGCTCGGTATATGCACCTAATAAACATATATAATTTCATACAATTAAACACATCTCAATGAACCAATATTAAGATGAAGAACCCTTACCTCAAGTCCCATCATACATCATACACATTGAAATATCATTTATAACAAATATTGATTTAGTATAAATATATTTTAGAACCATATTGATAGAAAAATTAGTATGTATCATTCCTTAATAATTTTAAATCACCCTTTTATTAACAAATTCTTCATTAAAATGAACATTTAGATAGAAGGAAAGTTCGTTTTCCATGTATATTTCAAATTAGAGGTTCTAGTACTAGCCCCATAATCCTTGTTTTATATTTTATATAATATTAATAATGAAATAATTATAATATATATTCATTATATAAATTTTTATAATCATTCATAATAAGTAGTTTTGAAAAAATTATGCCATTTTGTTTAGATGGTAGTCTGTACATACACATGAGTGATATTTACACTATTATTTGGATAGAGAAAATGAAAGATAAAAAATAAATAAACTTAAAAAATAATTATTATATCATAAATTTCATATATATTTATTAAATATATCCTCATTACCATCTATGTAATGAATAAATAAAAAAATAACATTGTTTCGTGGAAGTGGTAGTCTATAGCTACTCATGTGTGACATTATTATTTTGCAATGTAAAAAAAGGAAAGAAATTTGATAAGATATTATAATTAAAAAAAGAATAATTATATAATAAATATCATATATATAATTAAATTTATATTAATAACCCTCCATAAATTTTGGTGATGAAAAATTAATCATATCACTATGTGGAGGTGGTTGTCCACATGTGTGCATGAGCTATACTTTCATTTTTCGTTTGGTGGAAAGGAGGTACAAAATGGTTTTCCCATAATCATAATAACATATCAGAACATTTATGAAGATTAATTGATCATTTTAGTATGAATACAATATATTTATTTAATGTATAATAATAGATAAAATTTGAAAAAATAAGGTAAGATGCTTACCTTATCTTTTAGATACCTCATTTTACTCATTATGCCTTCTTAGGATTGTCATGGGGTAATTATATGAGATAAATAATGAAGAATAAATGATGGTTTTTTGGAAGGTATTGGATGATATATAGTTCTCAATGCTTGGAAATATGGGAGGAGAAGTGGTCCCCTTTTATAAACAACGGAAATGACACACTTGGAATTACTTAAAAGATATAAATATAATATATATCATAATCATGTAGAGTGAAAAAATGTAAATAATTTCAAAATTTAGGACATGTAAGGTATAAATAAATTAAATAAATAAATTTTAAACATGTTAAAGTTTTATTTTTAACCTTATATTTTTGTTTAATCCCCTCATTATTCCTTTCAAACCTTAACCGTTATATCACATTTTTTTAGCATTTATGGTTCATATATTTACTTATAAGGTGAAAAGTGTATCACAAATGGTAAAAGGATGAAGTTTTATACCATTCCCAATAAAATTTTTACTATATAAATATTTGTTTAATTATAAATATTTTTATAAAATAATATTTAACAAAAAAAATTTCTAACGTTATTTTTGGGACTATTAATTTAATTTGACTTTAATGATATCAAGACATCATTGAAATTAAAATATAAAACCATTTAAAATAGTTTAAACTCTATAAATACCAATTAAATTCAAGTAATACCGTAATTTATCAAAATAATATGAATTTTATTTTTTAAAATCATTTACCTATATTTTTCAACTACTTGTACAAGTACTATATCAACATTATATAAGTGTTTAAGGTAGTTATATAATAAAAAAATTTAAAATAATTTACTATAATAAAAATAATATGATAATAATGAAAATAAACCTCTATATACTAGTTTAACTTCTTTATTATATTGATGAAAATATATTATATATATTAAAAGAAAGATAGTGAAATTTGTATTTATTCATTATTTAAAATAATAAAAATTTTATTTTCAAAGGAAAATGGATCCAAAATGACATATATTATTTGTTATGATGGATATGGTAAAATTAATTATATAAAATTAATTAAAGGAAAGTTTTTGGTTTATTTTGATATCTTATCTCATAGTTTTGAAAATGTTTTACCCATTTTTCCCTTATCAAGGTGGAAAATATTTTATGTGGTTACTATTCATAATGACTAATAATAAAAGAGAGCAGATTAAAAAAATTTAAACTTCATTCTTCAAATTATGGAATATTTTTTTTGATTAAAATTTTATAATTGGATGAAATAAAATTTAATATAAATGTATAAAATGCAATGAGAATTTGTTTTAAAAAACATGTGTTTTTAAGAATAATAATGAACTTATAAAAAATAAAAATATAATATTGATTCCCAGGGAATTATTTAGACTATGTTTAATTAATTTTGATCTTATTTCACTTTAAAACAATATTTAAAACATAAATTTTAATTTCAAATTACTTTATTTAAAGAATAAAAATGATAGTTTAAAAAAATCATTTTTTACTTTTCAAGTAAAAATCAATTTTTTCATGAAAATTTGAAAAAGTTATCTTATTACTATTATGAAATTTAAATTTAAAATTTATATGCATTTTTTCAAATAAAATTTATAAAATTAGTAGACATTAATTATAATATCGGATCATAAAATGGAATAAAACACATCTATGAAGAAAATATATTTTTGAGGAATAAAAATACTATACTAAAAATTGATTACTCATTTATAATATAATAATCAGTAAATTTTAATTATATTTTAAATTTATAGATATTTTTAATAATTTATTTGTTTATATTCCTATAATTAATTTAATTGGTGGTTTATAAATTATGACAATTTGTTTAATCTCAGTGTTTTGTGTCAAACAATATTTTGAACTCTTTGATTTATTTAAATAGAAATATATTATAAAATTTTGGGGTAATTCATTCTTCTTGTGTTTCATAAATTTGTCCCAATAATTTTTAATTGGCACTTACTAGAATTAGTGTATCATATTAATAATATTGGATGTGGATTCTTATATGATAACTAATTTCTATGTCACTACTAGGAAACTTAGTATTTATTAATTACGTATTTAATAAACTATGTATATATCATTATAAGGATTATGATTTTAAAAACAAATACCATTATTGTTTATTGATACTTTAAACATAATAATAAATAGATTTATTATCCTATTACTTGACTGAAAAAATAATTTCATGTCAAGGTATATAATACAAGATAACATCATTAGTTGATTTCTTTATATACCGTAATCATAATTTCATCTTTTTTATGAATAAATAAATGTTACATGCCTTCTTCAACTGATATTCTATATTATAAATAAGCATGATGAATTTTTTTCAGCCCTAAATCACTAAAATTAGCTTTTAACAGATCTTAATATCTATAAAATAATTTCAATTCATTCTTCCTATATTTATATATTTTACAGAATTTTTTTTTATCAAAAGTTATATAATATGAATTAGTAATCATACACAAATATTTAAAATATTCACCATAACACCCAAATTTAATATTTAACCATTCTATAAATAACTATCCTTAACATTCATCAAAATTTTCTAAAACAATTTGAATCCCAATAATTAGAATGATTTAATCACATATTATTTCATGAAAAATATAACAATTACCACTAAATAAAATCAATAAATCATAAGGTTATATACCAAAAATTAATATATAATGATAACATGTTTAAAAAAAATATGCTAATAATTTCCACAAATATCCTGCATAACCATAAATCCATAATAGAATCATATATTAATCAAAAAAATTAACTCTACATAAACAATATAATGTATTCCATAAAAAAATAACTATAATTCAACATAAATAAATATTTTATAAAACCTCTAATAAATTTCAAGGTATCCAATACAATACAATTTATTTATCAATATTGAAAACCTCTTTATAATAAATAAATATTATTAACTCATCATCGGGCATATATTAAGGGTTATTTATCCCTCAATCATGTTTTTTCCAAAAATACCATGAAACTACTTAATCAATTTTCTAGGTTATTAAAACCATTCAACTTATGTTTTCAATTCCTTGAAAAAGAACAACTATAGAAAAATACATAGATGTTTCAATATTATTAAATCTAGATTATAATTTATAATGTACTTAAAATAATATAATTTTCGAATCCAAATAAAAAACACTTTAATCATCCCACTAAAGTGGTTAGTATATCGTAGTCACTTTCTTGGTGTTGAAATTAGACATTTGATATGGTCATTGACATGGATAATTCCCAAGTTCCCCGTAAATAATATATTGAACTATAAATGGTACCTTAGAATGTAATTTTTCCCTATATATAAATCATTATTTTTTACTTGTAAATTATTTACTTTATTCACTTCTATTCCTAAAATAAAACATATCCCCTTTAAATTGAGACATTTTCATGGGTTTTTCTTCCCACATTCTTGACACATAGAAAGTAAATTCTTTTTCCTCCATGATCTTCATAAAATATAATTTTTATATTATTTTGATCATTTGGAAGCTCACCAATGTTCATGTAGTTATTCATATAATTAGGTATCTAATTTGGAATAATAACAATATTTCACATTCCATCACCCATTTTATTTGGTTTCTCATATGTAAAATCACTACATCATCCATCACACTTAGTGTTAACATGATTTATACTAGTTTCATCCATTAACTAAAACCAAAAATCAACATCTGGGAAACAATAATATTAGTGAGAAATCATATATTGATGAAAATTAATTTATAAGATATATAAATCATGACATATTCTTTACATACATTGGCACCTAAGGTTTATCCTAATCCATCTTTGGTAATTATATATTTAAATCATCTATAATGGTTCATAATGAAAATGTGAATTAATCTAATAATACCCCTTTAAGTTTATTCATAGGTGTGTAGTCTTAGGCCCACCAATCTTGCACGTATGGAGAACGTGTTAATACAAAATTCATCCATTTCAGAGTCATTAACCATCAGTGAATTCATTCCACAAGTGGATAAGCGTTTTGATTATCCAGAAATGGATATATTTTTTATGAAAATCATACTATATCTACTTTATCAAAGATTCACAGTATTATTCTATAAATAGAATTATCTGCAAGTTTATCAACTATTTTTTCTAATCAAAAACTCTAAAAATAACTAAACCCTCCTCCAATACCAATTACGGTGACCCACACATAACATATATAAATATTACATCATTTTAGATAGATAGTAAATATATCTCATACAAACACATGGTTGATGACCATATAAATTTGGGTTCTTTCGAGGATACATATATAATCATATTATTTTGTGAAAAATATTTTACATATCTAAATTTTTTTATCTCACATAGATACTTCTTTGACATACCTTACTTAATTTTTTTTTGATAACCTGGGGTATGTAAACAAAACAAATGATAAGGTCAACTTTCCATAAATGTTAAACATAGGAGATATAAATAACTGATCATAAATGAGAATAATAGAATAATAAGGGTATGTAAATATGATAAGAACTTTTTAAAATTATACCCAAGAAAAAGATCATTAATCATAAATCCTAGCATAAGTATTTTTCGTAACAAAATAAATAATTCATAAGTTTTTGTAATCATCAATAATAAATAATGAGACATTAGAATATTTCATAATCATTAGACAAAGGTTTGTGTCATAAACATAAAGAGAGAAAATAATTTTCTTGGTCATGTATAACATCAAAGGATATCATATTTGGTTTGTTCACTCACCATTCCATAAGGTAAAATCACAATACTATCATAGAGGAGAAGTAACCTTAATAAACTATGTTCACTCCCCATTATAGTCCTTATTATATAATTAGATAACATTATTTACCCAATGAATTGGAGGGATATATAATTCTAGTCCCATCCATCTCATAATAAAAATTATATATATGTTTACTACAATAAAACATTCATAATATCATCATAAAATAATCATGTAAAGTAAAAAATTTTAATAAAATTTATATAATTTCATTATATCATATCCTAGGAAAAAATGGTTTCATAAATATTTCATTGTAAATTAATTAACCCATGGTGAAGAAAAGGGTTTCATATAATCATACTAATATCATCATCACCATTATTAATATAAAAAATTGTGTAGTATCATAAGATCACATATTTATTGAAAATTAATAATCCTTATAAGATACAGATATAGACAAACATACCTTTAAAATAATTTTCAAACCTTTATTTGGAATCACAATAAAATTAAACAATTATTTTGATAAAATTTTACCAAAAAATTCATAGAATATTGAGAGAATAATTATTTTTTTAAAAAAAATTTATAATTATAAAGGAAGATTAAAAGAAATGAATAGTAATTATAGAGGTAAAATCTATTAATATCGTATATCTTAAAATAGAACATTAATTCTAAAATTTCATAAAATGTCAAAAAATGATATTTTTTATTTCAAAAAAAAACTAAATTTAAAATATTATATATAATGTAATTATAATTGAAAATAGAAATTTTAAAAAATTTAAATTATAGGTTAAAATATATATAAATCAATTTTAAGATTACGGACATGGAAGAAAAAGTTTGGTGACCAAAGAATAAATAAGGTGGGATTCTCTATAAAAATAATTTCAAAGATAATTTTTAGTAAAAAAGAGATTAAAATAGTACTAAGACATAAAATGTATAAGAATAATAGAAAATAATAAAATATATTTTATTTTAAGTATAAGATTTTTATAATTTTCCTTAATTAAAATTTAGTATAGATAATACCAAAAGAAATGACACTGTAACATAATTCCATTCTAACAATAGTAACTTTTTATTCCTAATACCATAAGAGAAATAAAGTAAAATGAAACATTGAATAATATAAATATTAATAGATTAATTATATAAAATATATAGTGGGAAGTATATATACCACATGTAAATAAATGGTGAATATGACATATGTCTCACAAAAACAAAAGTTAAATGAGATACCCTTACAATTTTTTCAACTTGTGAAAACAACTTGGCGGAAATAATTGGAATTGTAACTTTAAATACCATAAATTAAGAAGTAAAAAATGATATATCATGTACAAGTGTTAGTATATTCACCTCGTAAACATAAATAGGTTCATAACATCAAATGTTCCTCAAATAAAAAATATTTAGACAATGGATCCTTACCTCAAGACATACCTTGTTTCATAATCATTAAAATATTATATATATTAAAATAAATATTTATTATAAATATATTTAGGACCCATATTCATACATAACATACTTTGTATCATTATTTATAATTCTTAAATACCCTTTTATTAAAAATTACTTCATTAAAATATACTTTTTGGTGAAAACTCATTCATTTTCCATGTATGTTTCGATTTGATTGTTTTAGTACATGGACATTAGTCATGATTTCATAATTTATATAATGATAATGGTGAAATAATTATCATATATATTAATTATATTCACTTTTATAATCATTCAAATAAATCATTTATGAAAAATGAATTATATCACTTCATGGGGACGGTTGTATGTACATATTCACAAGTGATGTTTACACTATTTAATGGATGGATTGGAATAAAGTTAAATGATAATTCACTATTAATAATTCATTATCATATATATTCATTAAGTATATCTTTATTACTATCCATGTAAATAGGAAATGAGAAATTAATCACATACCTTCATGGAGGTGGTAGTTTAAACATATGCATATGCAACATTTTCATTTGAGCAGATAGAAATATAAGAAGACAGATAATATATTATAAATTTAATGTTATAATTATTTCATAAATATCATACATAAATAATAAATCCATCATAATAACTAATGGTAAAATATGGTGATAGAAAGTGAATCATATCACTACATGGAGTTAGTAGTCCACCTTTACGCATGAGTGATACTTTCATTTAAAAATAAATGGAAAGGAGTGGAAATTGGTTGTACCATAAAATTAATTACATATAAGTATTTTTATGAAACTATATTCATAATTTTATTATTTTAAAAATAAATATATAGAATATAGAATAAGATATAAACTTTGAAAGAATCTGGTAATATGATAACCTCATTAATAAAAGATCACCTTTGGGTTACACCTTATTCCTTCATAAGATGGTCTTAGGGTAATAACGGGATCCCAAGAACAAATTTAAGGTGTATAAAAAGGTTTTTGGTTAAGTATTTTATGATAAAATTTACTCAGTGTATACGAATAATGGAAGAGAAGAGGTTCCATTTTATAAGCGAGGGAAACGACACACAAAAAATTACTTAAATGATTTAAATATCAAAAATACCATTATCATTTAAATTATAACTAAATATATATTATTTCAAAGTGTTCAAATTATATTTACATAATATATTCAACAAATAAAACATATAAATGTTCATGTTTATTTATAAACCTTATCTTTTGGTTTAACCCCTAATTAACCCTTTTCAACTTTAACCATTGGAACAACTGTTTTTTCCATTAAGAGCCATAAATTTAATTATAAGATGATATGTGTCTCATAAATATTACAAGGATTAAGTTTAGTCCATTTACTATTACATTTAAGCTCTTATATTTTTTCTGAATCCTTTAATAAAATATCATATTATATAAAATATCATTAAAGTTAATTTTGGTACTATTCATTTAATTTAAAATCAAAGACATCAAAAAAAATATGAATATAAATTAATTTTAGATAATTTATACATTATAATTACCTATTGAATTCATTTAATTTTATAATTCATAATTTTTTTAATTTAATTATATTTATAATCATTTACTATGATTTTTCCACACCTTTCACAAGAACTGTAGTGGTGTTGTGTTAGTATTTAAGGAAATTATATCATCACTAAAAAAATAAATTATATTCATAAAAATAATATTTAATATTAAAAATATATATTTATAACCTGTATTAATTTTTTATTATCCTAATGAAAATATATTAGTGTTATTAAATTAATGATTGTGAGATCTTTTATTTACTATCTACATAAATTAATATAAATGTAATTACCATAGGAAAATTGGACCAAACTCTCATATATTTTAATTTATGATGTATATGTTTAAATTAATCCAATAAAATTAAACAAAGACTAGTGTTTTCTTAATTTGGAGAACTTATCTCATATTTTTAACATTATTTTTCCAATTTTACCCTTACCATGGTGAGAAATATTTACCATATTTATTATTGATGTTAACCAAATATAAATAGGAAATATTTAAAAAAAATTAAACTCATGATTCTAAATATAGAACCAAATTTTAATGATTCAATTTTATGATTTGAATGTAATTTGTTTTAATATAAATACATAAAATGCAATGAATTTTTTTTTAGAAAATTTTATTTTTAAATATAAAAATGAGCTTATTCTGATGCCATATATAATTCTTATTAATATTTATTAATTTATTTTATTTTTTAGAAAATATATATTATGTTACATTAAAATTAAATTCAAAACAAAATTTAACTAATTAATTTCTTGATATAATGAAATTAATTGGATATTTTTCAAAAATCAATTTTATTCTGTTCAGTTAAAATCAAAATTTTATTAAAAATGTAAAAAATTAATCCTAAACATATTATTAAAATTCATTCTAGAAAATGATGTCCCTTTTATAGAATGAAATTAATAAAAGTGATAATAAAGAATTATAATATATGAAAAAAATGAAATAAAACCATTTTTGAAGCAAATGTATTTTTCTGGTATAAAATGACTTTATTTAAAATTGAGTTCTTATTTATTATTTATTAATAAATATATTTTCATTATATATAACTTTTTATGAACTATTTATTTTGTTTATATATATATATTTACCTCAAATTGAATGGGTATGTTATAATATAACATGATTCATTTATGATCTATTTCACATGTCATGAACGATATTAAAGACTTAATATTTATTTAAAGAAAAATATATTCTAAAATATCAAGGTGTTACATGGAACAAAACTTAAAAAATCCAATAGCCAAAATTTTCACATCACTGAATCCGTATAAAATTTTATATTTTGATCACCCTTGGTTCTAGAGTCCTTATAATGTGGTTTCTACTTAATAGAGGTGGATTAATGATAGTTTCATTGTATTTATTGTTATTTTTATGATTAAATTATATAGATGTGTTTTGTTATGTTAATTTTGTTTTTTTCGTATTTTAAGTATTTTCTCAGTAAAATTTAGAGGTTTATGGAATATTTTGGATTCAAAAAAAATATTTTTTTAGATAATAACTTAATTATATATTCATGCAGTGTTTTGAAAGTGTGATTTAATTTATCATTGTCTTTTGAAATAATTCTAAAAAGGGAATTCCAAATTATGAAGTATTTAAAAAACCCTACCTGAGTAAAAAAATTAAAATTGTAATATGTTGTTAATATGATTTAATAGATTTTCTAAATTAAATTGAGTATTTCAGAAACATTGATTAATCTTTAAAGTAGTGTGGTTTTTTTCAAAGACATACCTTGGTGAAATGAATTTAATTTAAAAAATTAGTGTTTTTAATGGAGAATTTATTATTTGTTTTTTATTTTTTTGTTTGTGTGATTCATGTTAGTTGAGTGGTTCAATGGTTGGTCATGAAATCACTTTACTTTACATTATAATTCATGAAATTAAAATTTCCAGGTCCACTAGAACTTCTAAATATCCCTGGATGAGAGATATGGTCGTATTTCTCAAATGTCAATAACATGTGCAATGGGTGATGATAACCCCATCTCAGTTTTTTTGGAGTATATTTTGGGAGTTTTTTAAGTTAGTGTTGTCTACAGATTCTATATATAGGATGTGGGAATGAAGAGTGATTTTAATCATGTGATATTCTATAAAAGCTTGTTTTTTGAAAAGTAATATTTTGACATCTACATAGATCATGTGGATTGTTTTTCAGATAATCATCAATGAACTTATCAATGATCATTTCTCTTGGGAAGGTCATTATCCACAGATCAAATCAAAAGTGCTTTGGTATGGATTGATATATTTTAAAGAGATGGATAAGAAGTACATTATGGTTGAATATCATTAATTTTGAATTCCAATGATGGGTAATTCCTTGGTTACATCAAGTGGTAATGAAGGTAAACCACCAGGTGTGGAGAAAAATATGGTTGATCCCACATTGGAGGTGAATATAAGAGAGGGTGATTATTCCTAAGAAAATATTCATGGGATGAAGATACCTATCATGTGTTTCTAGTGATGTTATTTGGGGAAGCTATTACCTTTTGTTATAAATATCAAAGTACCAACCTTTAGTGTATTCATTAGGGTAATTTTATGATGTTTTTATGTTTTTTATTATAAGGAACATTAAGTGTAATTTTTCCTTGGGATGTTTATTTATTACATGGTTCAATTTTTGGTTTAGGTAAATTTTATCAGTTTTCGGGTCATATATGGAATGTTTTTTTATGTTACTTATGGTTATTTTATTGGATTATTAATAGATTATGGGGGAATTTATTCTTGTTTATTGGAATCTAGTTTCTCATGGTTTCTATATATGAAGGGCTTATGATAAGGATTGATTCTCAATGAGATAAATTGGGGAAAATATTGGGTGATTGATCATGTATCTAGCTTTGGGGAAACAATAGTTTAGATAATGTGCTGGATAGAATTTGAGTTATTATTATTAGATTTATTGTTATCCATTGTTCTGATTATCAGCTCCCGGTTGACAAATTTTCCAAGGTTGTGAGGCCAGAGGTTAAACCGAAGACGCACCTTATTATGGTTGATTATTAATGATATAGTAAATTTTCATGGGTTGGAGACATTTTAGTATATTTATTGATTTATTTAATGAGAACATTTCTATATATTTTTGTTATTTTCAATGTGTGGTCATTTGCAGTATATGGAAGATTCATTCATTTGGGTTTTGTTGGGGATTGTGCTTTCCGGTTCCAATGGTTCTCTTCGTAGGAGTTTTCTTATTCCATATATCTGTTTTATAAAAATTATAACTAGTGGGGAGACCCATTTTAGTGTCTCCAAAATTATATTTTTTTGGTTGGGAATGTGGTGTAGGATGTTCTTAAATATTGTTAATGATTTTTTGGATATTATTTTATATAGCTAAGAATATTTATAAGAGTTTGGTTCTGATGGAAGATTTTATTGAAAAATTTTAAATGGTGGTTAATTTCCCAAACCCACACCCTCTTGTGGTATAGTGTTAAGGGATTTAGAATTCCATTAACTAATATTTTTTACCATAAATTCATATGGGGATGAAAAATGGAATGGTGGGAAGAATCATGACCCCAATTGTCGTTGTATTGTGTTATTTAATATTTTTAAATAGATTTTGTGAATTATAATCTTTTGAGAATATTTGGTTTAAATTTTTTAAATATATAAATTCTTCCTTTACCTAGGTTTAACATTCATAATTTTGGGAAACCATGTAGTGTCCCTCACACAAGGATTTCTCCCATTCATTTATTATATAATTTCTTATGAATGATTATCACAATTTTTTAAATATACCATGAAAGAATAATTAGAAACAAGGAATAATTCATATGGTTTAATAGTGTAATATTAAAATGTGGGCACAAAATTTGTGATATCATTCAACCAATTTATACAGCATGTGTTTTGTATCCAATGAGAGGTGCATAGCTGGTGAAAACTTTACTAAACTATTGTGTCATACTAGTGTGACTACCCAAATTCACATAAAAAGAGAATTTTATATTCTATCTAAACCCTTATTTACTATAATTTTCTCCTCATCCTATCTCGTTTCATTCTGTTGGACCTCCTAATGAGATTAAAGAGAGATATCCTCTCCTCCTTCTCAAACTATATCTTTATTTTTATAGATGTAACATAGTTTTTTATGTAATACCTTACATTTCATCTTCATTATCTATTTTCCTCCATTACTTTTCAATTTACCTTATGATTTTACCTCCTTGTAGAATCCAATCTCAATATTTGAGTCAAGTCTAGGGTTTTGGGTGGTTCTAAAATGAAAATTTTGTTGTATAGGGATTATATTGTGATCCATATTTTTTTGTTTGGTCCTTTCGATCCAAGGTAGTTAGTTTCTTCTATATTTACATTTTATTGAGTTAAGTGAGTCATGTTCATGATATAATATTCAATTCATGTGATTCTTTATATTTAGAACATATCTCTTATTATATAATAATTATATATATTCCCAAGATGGATTTATAAATTTGATTCCATGAAATTATGACATAGAATTAGTGGTTTCTCTTATAAATTTCTAGATCTAATTTTTTTATATAATGATTCTATATGCTATGAATTTGAGAAATTACAATGAGAATTTTCATGAATTTTTTAAGGTAATGAGTTGGGATTTTAATCCACTTGTATTTTAAATGGTAAAAACCTTTTTTAAAAAACATACTTTGTTTTTTTATTCAAAATGCTCATGTTTCCCTTAAAACTGATTTTTCATTGTTGTGAGGCCTTATTTCTTCCCCCCATATATCTATATCACCTATTTTGGTTTGTTTATTATATAATAATGATAAAATGATATTCTTTGGAGAGGATCTATTCGAGGGTGTTGGAGGATAGGAGGATTATTATTTGTGATTTTTTATTCATCTTTCTAAACTAGTTTGATCCCCTCCATTTTCATATTATTCATAGAAAACTAGGAACTAAGTGGGATACCTTGATTTATACTATATTATAATAGTACAAAATCTAGTTCAGTGTCTCCTAGTTGTATCCTATGACCTTGGATTGGAGAGTTACTTCAATAAGGTAATGTGTGAGTATGTTAGGTTTCAAATATTTTTGTTTGGAATTGATATATACAAATAGTAAGTCCTTTGGGTTGGGTAAAGTCTTAAATTATCTCACTATAGTACCTAGGGTTTCTCCCATGAAACTATTCCCTTTATTTTTTGTTGTATTATATGAATTATGCTTTATGTTTTTGGTATTTACCCATTTTATGATTTCTTAGTAAAACCCTTCCATTGTTTTTTTAATTTATTAAGATCCCTATTTTCCATTTAAATTATTATTATTTTATTCAATTATTTATTATTACTAATAATGGACGTTTCAAATATTTTTTTGGGAAGGTGTTTTTTGAAATATTTTTGAAAATGAGTTTTTTTTTTGTTTTAATGGAAATAAAGATTGGTATTTTTGCTAGAGAATCCAACCACCTCTGTATAAAGGAATTCCTACTTTTGTTTATGATTGATTTCATGTAATTTCTTATCATAACCATTATGAAATTTATACCCTTATATTTTTATTCTTTTCCAAATTAGAGTTTTTGAACTACTTAATAAAGGTATTGCATAGACTCAATGATGAGATCAAACTGGGTATGTTCGCTCACAACATAAACCCACCACTCTATGTATAAACATTTATAATTACCAATGGTTATGGATTTTTTTTGATATTTCATAACTTTTCTTGGGATTTTATGGTGATTCAGGATGTGTAAAGTGACCATGGGTTTCATGTTGGTGTTTCTGTGGGGTGGGTTTCATTTATTTTTTATTTTATTTATTATATCTATTGACCACACCAAACTTTTATTTATTAATATTGTTTTTTACTTTTTTTATATCATGTTATATATTCATTTAGGATTATGTTTTATATTAATATTAAATTTTTGGAGCATTATTTCAATTTTTGGAGACTCATTTGGGTTAATATGTTTATTTATGTTAGTTTATTTAATTTTTCACACCTATATAATGTATGATTATTGAATGAAAATTCATATTATGGATCAAATATTTTGATAACTCTAATTTTAGTGAATCATTTTCCCAAATGTAATTATTATTATGGAAATGAGATTATCTCTAGAAAGTAGGAATTTGGATTTCCCTTTAGGTTAGTGAAGGATAGGTCTGGGTATCAGTTATGGTGGTAGCATAGTCTAGTTCATTCAAAAACCAAATATAAGATTGAATTGACATCTATTCATACATATTAAAATTAAATTATAGACCATTATAAAATTTTTTCTTGAAAATATTAGTTTTTTCATGGTTTGGCACCCTAAAAAATGTTTTTAAAGAATTAAATATCTTTAAGAACTACACATTCATCAATTTCGATAAAACCAAACATCATATTAATATTTCATCATTCATAAATTTTTTAAAAATAATCTAAGGGTTATTTTCTTGTGATTTTACATCAATTAATGGTTATATATTAGGTTTTGACTATTTCACACATGTTTTAGTGATTTAAAACACTAAACGTGTGTTTTTTTGGTCATCCTAAGAAAAAAAAATAGATTGAGTAAGAGTAAATTTATACATTTTAAAAATCAATAAATGGTCATTTATCTATGATTTCATATAAATTTAATAATGTTTCCTTAGTCAAACCCCTTGATATATTTTTTGGATTAGTTTATTATCTTTAATTTTTTTTTATTTTATCATTTTGAGTACACAACCATTTCAATTGGTTTTTATTATATATTTTCATTTCCTAAATAATTAAAATACCATTTTACTATGATTTCACATCAATTAATGGATATTTTGAAAAATTTGACCATTACATTCATGTTAAAGAGTCTTCGAGAAATAAAAGTGTTCTTTTAGTTATCTCATGAAAACTGAAGCATAAATTGATGTGGTGTCTATTCCAATATTTTAATAACCATTAATCAACTAGTGTATGAGTATTTCATGAAAATATAAGGTTTTTTACTTTAGTTTTTAACAATTGATACATGTTTTTAAAGAATTTAATTTTTTTTAATTATAATCATTCTAAGTTGATTTAACTTTTAATTGATAAAATATCTATTCATAAACTTATTAAATAATCCAGTAGAAATTGTTCTGTCATTTAAAACCAATTATTGGTCATTTTTAGGAATTGAATATGAATATACTATGTGAGACACAAGTTTTGTAACTATAATCACATTTATAAATATTAAAATAATTTATTTATATTTATTAAATATAAAATTAAATAATAAAAATATAATGAAGCACATGTCACAGATCTGGTATATCTATATATGGATCACCTATAGGCTCACGACGATGTCCACTAACCAGATTTGATGTTTATAACATATAAAAATATTATATATCTCAAGAATGATGAAAAAGAATGTAATAATAAATTATGTTCTTCAGTACTTGTGCTATTGAAACCTGTACACCATCAAATAGACACTATATTATCACATATTCTATAATTATTGACATATGTGATAAAATATCTTCATAATCTATATGAAGTTATAAAAAATAACAATCTATATTTTCCTCCATAGTATAAAATACAACATTTACCTCAACATGTCTGCATATCCCTATATCACGGTATGCACTGATCACCTTTAATCAAACAACTACATGATGTAGGACACTTATTCCATATGTTAATAAGTAACCATGATCATGAATCCCTATTACATGATGAATTATGTTATCTCTATGTGTTGTATTTTTTCACTACTTCTATGGGAATTGTGCTAGCTCAACATCAAACTATTTCTATTTAATATATATAAGTTATTAATGACAATATCTTAATATCATTAATAAAATAAAAATACAGTTTTTTTTGTAAATAATGACCTTAATATAATTCCATTTACATCATTATCAACAGTATGATGAGTTATCATACATACTAACATCCAATTAGTTGGATCACCTTACTAACATATGAACATCGAAAGTGACAAACAATTATTTTATTATACTAATGTTAGAATATAAAATTCTAAATATACGGATGAGAAATAAATTCATAAATTCATTATGTCTAAGTTATGGACTGTACATAGGGCCAAATTAGGAAGGTGTAACTATCTATCTATGACTATGTGAATAGTAAACAAATATGATATAAATTAAATATATTTAATTATTATATTTTAAATGTTAAACTAATTTATATATTAAATGATATAAATATTACTCTTACCACCTCACTTAAAAAAAATATAACCAAATATGACCACTAAACTAGAATAATTTCTAGAAAGACTTCTTTTATGATGTGTGAAATATCAAAAAAGGATACCTATTGATCCATTTTTACTATTCCCTTATAAAATTTACATTGATTTAAATATTTGGAATTATACACTGGATGAAACTCAATTATATAGGGTGTAGAATTATCCTTTACTAAAAAAAAGTATCGCTATCTATAATAATATTGATAAAAATAATACCTTGAAAAAATAAACATTAATTTTTCCCGAACCACCATGTAGAATGTGTCAATACTACCCAAGGGGAATTACATCCAATTGTGTGTTTTCATAAGGAATTTATTGAGTTCTCATATCATATGTCCTAGAATATGAATAAATACACTCTAAACCAATCCAATTATTTGAAATGTGTTTTCAAATAATACACATAGTTAGATACCAAAGTTTTAAGAACAAACCCCTTTTACAAGACCCCTATATATTATAGAAGACCCACTGAATATTTCAAAATATAAATTCATATTATTTTTTTAAATAAAAAATGAAACTAATATAAAAACACACTTACAGATTGTTACAGTTAATTAATTTAAAATTGAAAACATATAAATGAACAATGTAAGATGATCTACCCAGAGACTCATATGACACAACTTCATATAATAAAAAAAATAAAGACAAATAATGTTTTTTTTGAAAATAATTCATTATTTTTTATAAAAATTCAAAGAAGTTTAAAATGTAATTGGAAAATTATTATATAAAATCATCCATAGGTCATAAAAATCTATAGTATCTTATTTAATGGTCTCCCTAACCCACGGTAGATATTATTCTCATATAACTAAATTTTATTGTTCCATAGTTTTAATTGGAAATAAATCAATATCCAAACCCATTATTTCAATCATAAAACCCCACTTTCTTGAAATTTTCACAATAAATTTCAAGTTTGAATAAGTGATAACAATGTAAACCCATCATGAATGCAATGTAAATATAAATTCCATCATTCTTTATTGGTCATTTTGATAAATTTTTTTTTGATAATTTTAACTAACATAAATTAAAAAATTTCCAATTTCATTCACAAACTGGATAAAACCAGTCACACAAAAATTTTATATATTTGAAACCATAACCATAAATAACTCCAATTATGTCCCTGATAAGTCCATAGTATTTACCAAAATTAAAGGATGGAAAAAATACTAATATTTTTCATTGGTCAATTCAAATCCACATTAGTATAGAAAAACAAAAATATTTTATCATCTGAATAATTGTAAAAATGTCCAATGCAAAATGGACCATCAGCTAGTTTTTGATTTATTCAGTCAAGAAATGATTACTTAATTCGCACATATTGTGAATTTAAAAATTTCATGTAATCCAATTGATGGAAGAATGTGAAACTACCCCTATGATACATTATTAAAATATTAAATTAATTATATAGGAATATGGGGGTCTTAAACCACAAAATAAATTCATTGAAATGATGTTGTTGAATGTGATGACCTGTCTCATGGGTAATTTCCCATTTTAGTTTAAAAATTTTATTCCTAAATTGAATTATAATAAAATATTAGGGAAAATTGAACTTCAAAATTCCATACCTAATAGTCCAAAAATATTAATTACGGTATCAATGGAATAACTAGAAGATTGTTTAAAAACATGTATAAATGCAATTGAACCCACTCATCATTGTCTATTTCGAATGTTTCCACTTATCCCATAGGACCTTCACCAATCCCCGAAGGTTTGTATCATTTTTTTCATCATCATAAATATATATATAATAGAAATTGGTGAATTAATACCTTAAATAACCCTTAGAAATTAATTTTTTTTAAAATATCTATTACACACATACATTTCAATGTATTCAAGGATCCCTCTATTTTATACATCTAATTGAATATCATAGGACCACAATCCATGAATTAACTCCATAAATGTAAGATAAATTTGACCATGGAATTAGTAAAGGAAAAAAATAGTTTATTTAAATAAAATTGTAAACATTTTTTTTCAAAATAGTCAAGTTATGATTTCTTGAGTTGATTTATCCTAAAAAATTATAATCTTCAATAAAAAACTAAAAAAATGGATAAGAAAACAATAATGAATAGAAATTTTGGATAAATATTAAAATAAAATATTATTATAATGAATTTTTATCCCTTATATTATTTTGATTTCAACATTTACATTATTTTACATATTATAACATTTACCAACATCAACTATGACCATCATCAGAATTGATAGTTCCACTTTCTATATTTTACCCCCATGTATTCTGAAATAATAATGTATTTCACAATAAACTAAAATGACTTTAAATTTAAGGGTTTTCTTAGTTGAAGATCTTAAAAATAGTATCAAGAATTGATACTATATTTTTCCTCTAATTCCCAAAATGGTTCCCAATATACTAGTGAAAAATATTTTCTTAATGTGCATTATTTTCAAATCAAGTATTAAAATATTATTTTTAGTAAGTCAATTAAATGAAAAATTATCTTCTTCCAATTATTACTATGTTTTATACTTTAATTATTTAAAGGAATTCAATATAGCAGCCAAAAATCAAAAAAAATTTAAATGATGTGAATCTCTTAATGGTTAATTTTTGGTAAAATTTTAATCTTAGAAAATATTTATAGTTATAGTAATACAACATTTTTTTTGAATTATATTCAATATTTACAAAACATGGGTGTTATAGGAAGAATATACCACCAAATTAATCTCTTTTACTATAGTAATTTATCAATGTTGATTTATTAAATTTATTTTTACCAATAAGGACAAAATCATCTTTTATACTCTAAAATTATAATATTGAATACACTTGAATGTTGAAAATTCTCCCTATCAAAGAGATCTAGAGAGATAAAATTTTGTAACCTCTTAAATTAAATTAAAAACACCATATATAAAAAATTTATGCATCTTATAAATAAGTGATTACATATAGTCATCAATTTTTATCATTGAGTTCTCATATTGAATTGATAAGAGTGGAAGTAATAAAAATTAATTCCTCATACATAACCATGGGGGAAGGTAGTATGGTGTAAAAACTACTGGACATGTATATTGTGTCACAAAAACTATAGAAATTAATGGGTTAAAATCATATACTATCAAACCTAGTGAAACATTAGGGATATAATGGGAAATTATAAGTGTTACTAATCAAAATGATTCCCTATAAATTAATCTTCGGGGTGAATTAACATATTATTCTCTTTATTTCAATATGAATTCCATAACATTGCTACATTAATTTAACATGACATAAATAATATCTTTAATCTCAGTTTCCATGATATATAATACATCTGAATTGTGTAAATTTTATTCCCATGGTTTAATATCATATAAAGATAAATATAATAACCTTGATTAATACCACTTCCAACCACTTGGATTAGTTAAAAAAATTACAAGCACGAAGAAAATAATTATAATTTTTAAATAGAATATAATTACCTAGAAATATATCTATGATATCATATATGAACCTAGGGTTATCCATCAGCCTACAATCATGGTAGTATGACTCTAGATTCTTCATTCCAATAAGGAGAAACCTCAATAAAAATTACAAAAAAACCATCGAAAGAGTTATCAGGACACTTTTTCAAGGTCTTTAACAGAAAAATAAGAAAAATAATAATAGAATAAATATTTTACATATTGAAATATTTCATTACCCATATCATCAATAATTTCAATTCTTCTCAATCTATATAGAATGATTATTAGTCCACGCAACATCATTGTTCTTGATGTTACACATAAAAAGTTGAAACTAATGTATAATTTCATTGATTATTTCATCTATCACATAAATTATTATCAAATAAACATTGATATGAACACTTTTTGAATAGTGATAAGGAACACACCCATCCCTATGATGTTTACATGACATATAATTATTTAAAATGAAATTTAAGAAATGATGTTACCTCACAGTATCATCTTTAAAGAGATACCTATTTTCAAAAATTAAACCTGGAAAACTGATAAAATCATATTGAAATAAACTATTAATATAAATAATTTTTATAATTACATAAAAATATTCAGTAGAAAATATATTTAGTAAATCAATCTAGTTCATTACATATCATTATATATTGAAAAACATATTGAAATATAAAGTAAATAAATCATAAATTAACATTAAAATTATATATAAAAATAATAATATGTATAAAAATATAATAATTATAAAAATAAAATGATACCTATTTTTACAATTTAATTTGTTTTTCATAAAAAATCACTAGGAATTGTTATAAAATAAATTATATTATCTTTATTCAATATGTTTAATATTGAAAAAATAGAACTTAAAACATTATATCCTAATAAAAAATACAACATAACATGTTATTGAGAGATCAATAAATAAAAAAAATATTGACTCAAAAAAATATCCATTGTTTAATGTGAAAACTAAAAATATTTTTAAAAAAATAATTGGTTATTTTACTTTTAACTAATATATAATATATAAATTTATTTTTTAATAACATCATGGATTCCAGAGGTCTTTAAACCCCTTCCCACCTTCTTTATACTGATGAAATAATCCACTTCAATTAATGGGACAAAAAAGATTAAATAATTTGAGAGATCATTATTATACTATAAAAAGGTATATGGATAGAAAATTATATTAAAGATGGAATTAATTTACCTTTTAATGAAAATTAATCCAATATGGAAACTTAAAATTGTTAATGAACTAGGTATTTAAGAATTTCCCTTTCCTTTCACCTATCTTAGTGATCCCATGTTATGGGGAGACCAAAAATCACATGATTTTGTGGAATCATTGACCAAATAAGAATTCAATGGGCGTATTTGATGTGAATATCACTTTCTATGGATGGTAGAATATGTCTATAGAATTCATTCATCCTATATAAATTTTTATATCAGTTTATGGTTTTCATATTGGTTATATTTTTCACTCGAAAACATTAACACATCTATAAATAACTTTTTAGGGGGAAATATTATTCTTGAAAGAAAATCATTATAGCTTCATGGATAATTTTTTTAAGTCTTGTGACCATGAGGGTAGGTGAATAAAAAAAATCAAAGATTTAATCAATCCATGAAAGCTCACCTTATGTGGAGGCCCATAAATGTTGACTTGATGTACATTGGATTTATTAAAGGATGATTATTGTGAAATATTTGGAAAAGATATAAATTCTAAATGGAAACTTTTTTTAGCCTTATATCCTCCAGTGGCTCTAATGCCTTCATTTTTTATTGATTTTTGATAATCCACCTTTCATGGGGTGCGGTGGAACCCTTACAAAGCCCATAGGTGTAAGTATTACCTAGACCATAGGCCTTAGAGGAATTCAGTGCCCGTAGGATTTAAACATTACATACAACCCAGACTAACAACTTGGAAATTCTCCTCCCTAGAATCTTTGTTGTGAAATCATCTTTCCACCTTTGCATGGCAGTTCACCTAGGTTTTCCCATTCATGAAAAGGCTTGTCCCGATGGCAGGTGCCATACACTCTCATTCTTGCAATCCGTTTAGCTTCTACATTGGTGAAAACTCCTTGGCCATCCTCCTTCTAAAGCTTGTTCCTTGTAGGTTGTCTGGTTTGTATCTGCACTTAAGGTGGCCCGAAGGCGTTGAGGTTTCCTGAAGGCCTTACTGACCTGAAGGCCTGGGTGGCCCAAAGGCCTTAAGGGACTCAAGGACCAAATTGATGGTCTGAAGGCCCAAACGGGGGAATATTCCCAGCCACTACAGTGCCAAATAGTTCCTACTACAGTTCCCGCTATAGTACCTACTACAGTACTGCACAGTGCCTACTACAGTACTGCACAGGACCTACTATATTACTACACAGTTCCTGCTACAGTGCTTCTACAGTACACCCAGAAATTAGCCATTGCCTGGTCTTGATCCCAGGTCTCTTGGATGAACTAAATGAGTCCTCACCATTTGGGTTGAGGCTCATGTGCTTTAGCCTTATATTAATTCCTATTTCTCTATCATTCAATATAAATAAATATAGATTACCTATAGAGATTAATATCTAAATTTATGGAAAGAAACCAAGACTATAATTCCCTTCACAGAACCTATTAAATTGGCATCCAAAACTGTGGAAATGAATACCTCAATTAAATTGAAACTGGAGACACCTTGAATATCTTGTATGATAGATTAAATCCATGTGGAATAATTTTTTGTTTATTCATCACCAAGAAATTATCGTTCAAAAGTCTACCACCAATGGATTTATATCTTCTAATATTTTTTATCTCAATCTGATTACTCATATTTCTATAGGTTTAACTTTGGTCTCTATGTTTAATAATGGATGGACATGAATTTCGTTATTTATACTTGTTTTGAGGATTTTTAATAATTGGTTTTGAACCCAATCCTTCCTAAAATAATTCAATATCCTCATGTGTTTAAGATTTAGTGTCTATCACCATTATAAAGATGATGTAGAGAACATATTTCTCTATTATGCTACTATATCGGTCTTATAGAGTTTTCTATTTAACATTTTTAAAATTTTAATAATTCTATCCAATTCAATCTTGGAGCTAGTAAAAAAGATTATGGATCTCCATCTCTCCCCATATATTTTAACTTTATTATAGCTTACTATAAATGAATTAGGCTTGGTAATCTATAAATATAAATTAGTATTTTTTATAACCAAGTAAAATTTAATATCCAGGATTCCATTATTCATGTGATAGAAGAAATAAAGGATATAGATCATTCAAGAAGGTAAATTAATCATAAATCCATCCAATACCTCTTTGTACTTAGAATTTATGTCATCAATAATTATTTCAAACCACCGTTGAGAATTATCAATGATTTTTGGAAACACCCTATTGCAAGATATAGTAAATCCAACATGGATTGCTCATCCAGAGGAAACCTTAGACCTTTGAGTTATGGATCTATCTTCAGATATCATAATAAGAATAAAGTGGGAAGTCTATATATATATATATATAAAATGTGACATCACTATATCTCTAAATGTTGAGATGGATCCTTCTTCGGAGATTATCATGAGAATATAGTGGAATGTATATATATATATAATGTGACATTACTACCACTATCAAAGTTGTGATGGTTGGAGTAATCATTGAAATTGAAGAAGCCAAGAAATGGAGTTGAAACAACCTCTAGTTGGTATGTAACTATACCACCATCATTAAAGAAATTAGGATGGGTTCAACCCATCTCTTTTAGAAGATGACTGCTGCATAGATCAGATTAATGGATTCTCTCTCATATAGGGAATTTAATTTCAATCATACAAAAAGGGAGGGTAAATTTACCACGGATAGTCCTTCCAATAAAGGTGTCTATTGCGGTGATATTATTTGATCTAGTGGATACTCGATTATATGAGCCCTTATTTATAAATGGATCATTGTAAAACCTATTTCTTTAGACTATTATAATCCTTTTAAAATTCATTTAATAAAGGACCCCTTTCCACCTATGATAGGTATCACCCATTCTTGTCTAAATATAACACAATAATTTATCAATAATGGTTTCAACAAACAATACGTTGATTAATTAAAAAAACATTTTCATTTTAGGATTCTTTTGAAATAATTATATATATTTTATGATTATACATTAAACTTATTTTATGTTTTTATAAATTTTAAAAATATATATTCAACCAAAAAAATATATTACAATTATAAATATATTGTAAAATAATATTTTTTATTTAAATATTTTTCTAATATATATAATCAATGTATAGTTAATAATATTAATTACAATGATAATTTTTTCATAATAACATGGATAAAAATCGTACATTTAAAAACCATTTAATTATTAAAAATCAAATAATTAATAATTTATTTAACTTATCTAAAATAACAACATTTAATATTAAAAACCAAAAAATATATCAACTGACATACTTTAATTACAATATAAAACATGTCTCCAAGACTTTGAAAACAATATTACCATATAAGTTTTTCAAAACATGATATAGAATCAACCAAAATGATCTGTAATAGGGTAATTTCAATAGTTCGTACATCATAAATCCCTAGTTACCCAAAAATCCATTATTTCAAAATTAATTATATACTCATTTAAAAACATTCTAGAGGGAATTTTAGTTTATTCATTTAATTTCTTAAAACTTTATCCAAAAAAATCTTGCAAAATAGTGGAATCATATAGAATAGTATTTTTTGAGGTGGATGGGAGGAAATGTCAAGTTGGAGTAGGTAGCATGGAATTTTGGTCACATATAAAAGATGAATGATAGTGAGGGAGGAGATATGTGACTGGGTATAAAGGGGAGGAAAACTAGTAGAAAGAGAGCATAAAGAGACCATTGGTAGGAGGAATCACAAGAAATCGGGGTAGATTATGTGTGTATGATGACATAGTATATTTTACATGGGGGTTGTTATGGGAGATATATAGTAGAGATAATTGAAATAGAGTTAATTTTTTGGTTTATTTGTGAATGTAGAAAACATTATTTGGTGATCCTTGTTGCTTCTACTAATAACTTCCATGTGAAAAACCTATTTTTTGGTAGCATAAGAATTAATTTTAATGTTATGTTCTATATTTAATGACCATATTATATAGATATATGCTATAATAATCATTGATCTATAAATTTTTTCCATGTTATAGTGATTACATAGTCAATATAACGGTGAATTTACTATTTTGAATTTAAATCAAAAAAAATGTAAATAATTAAAAATGGGTACAATGTTTTTTTGAGGTTTTATATTTTTGGAATACAATTTATATTGTCTTCACCACCTCTATCTAAGCATGGTATGAGTTACAATCATGTAGAACACAATTTTTCTAAGATTCAAAATCATTATTGGACAATAAATTTTCCTCACATTGAGGAAAAACCCATGAATGACCTTTTTTTATATAGAGGCACAAATTAATCATGGAAATACTATTAGGAGACACAACTAAATATAATGAAACTTTTTTTTATAAAAAAATTAATTAAAAAAATTAAAATGAGATGAAAAATAAAATCACAATGATCATAATAAAATAGTGTTAAAATATTTAGGAGTAATTTAGAAGATCAACATCACAAGGGAATAGAAGTAATTTGAGGGTTTGTGGGAATTAAATATACATTTATATTGACCAACTATTATTTTTTCATTATAATTGATTCTATAATGATCATAAAAATTTCTTATAATAATGTTTATTTCATCATTTTTTTGTATTTTTTACTGTATTGTCTATATCACTATTATAAAAGACATAGACTTTCCATTATCAAATCATCTTCAATAAATTCCTATATATTAAAATTAATTTTAATTATTTTGAAATATAATATATAATTTTTTTTTCATGTTTCAGTCTATAACTTCTCATCCTATTGATTATATGAACATTTATTTTCCCACATATCTTATATAAATTACATTTTCATGAAAAAATAGTTTTTTTAATTAGATTCTTATATTTGTTAAAGAGATAAGACAAATTTCATACAACAATATATAGAAATGATAAAAAATTAAATTAATCATTTTTATCAATATTTTATAATTATTTCTAATAATACATACATAATAAAATTTATATAAAGAAATCATATCATATATAGTGATGTGTCATTCCTTGTTAAAATATCATTGAATGAATTTTAATTTGTGTTGAAAAATTATATCATAACCAAGATTTTTCATTTTTTTGTTACAAATAAATATATCATATTCATACTTGTTATGTTTTGGATGAATTAATTTTTAGTTTAGAAACTTGTAATTATAATTTTAGAATAATGTTATGTCTACTCAATATACCAAAATGTTACAAAAAATGTGTGGAGTATACATCACATAATGATTAAGAAAATATTATTTAATTCTTCTAAAAATATTGAAATTTATTCATATTCATTGTAATTTTTGAAGTGACTTATTCTAGAATTATTATTACAATACTGAAAATCATAAATCCTCTATATAGATATATGTTGAATTTTACCAAACCATGTTATACAATATTTTTCAAATTTTATTTTTATATTATATATTTTCTCATAGTTTTTATTTCAAGTTGTATAATTTCTAGGTAAGGAATGAAATAATGGAACAAGATTCTTATGAATAATGGTTGAAATAATGGAATATTAAGATTGATTAATTTTATGGAAATAATTTTGGCTAATGTAACATGTATACGAGGTATTTAAAATAATATGAACTATGCAAAAATGATAGAAAAGTCAACATCATTATTAGTTGATGATGGAGACTTATTGGATCTAAAATCTCTGTGTATTATGTATAATAACCCTCATCTCACAAACATATTAGTTCAATATTTTTCACAAAATTACAATATAATAAAACCCACCATGAATCCATATTGTCTAATGTATTTGAGATATTAACTATAAAATATAATATTTCTCTAAAAATTAAAACTATATATCCATTTGTTACCAACTATATAATAATATCACATATTACGTATGATGTTTGAGTCCACCAATGGTATCTTTCATCTTATGGTTTTTATGAGTTATTGAATCACCTAGAGTTTTCGAATGATCCTCCATTTACTATGGTACATAATTTTCACTATATAGTCAATTAAGAAGGAGATGAAAGATTAAACTAGATATAATTTACATTATATATACACATTATTCTTATGAATTTAGCTTCCTAATATGGGAATTGAGTACACTGAATAATCCTTTATGACTTTACATGAATGTGTTATAATATTCAATTAATTATACAGTAACAAACATTTTAAAAATATTTAGAGAACACATGTATTTAACATTTAAATTCACTCATGATTCTCCAAAACATTTCATTATATGATACATAAATAAAAATGGTAATATTAATGGAAAAGAAACATAGGCCTTAATGTTTAAAATAAAAATAACATATAAACTATATACATTAATTGATACATATCATAACATTTATGATATGTAAAAATTGAATAATAAAACATGGTTAAAATTAGTGTAGTATGATATCATTATATCATATCCAAAAATATACCTAACTATAGAATTTTATATGATTTTCATCATCAATTTTGAACCATGGGACATCGTAATACCAACTTATATAATATAACCTAAATAAATTATATGAATATAATGAATTATCGAATATCTCCATCATTCACTAATTGTAACTAAATAACAGAAAAATATAGGTTATTTCTCCTTATATTGTATCATATAAAGTACCTTAAAAACTACATCCAAATATATTTTTGGATATAACTAAAATAATTTTATAAACATATCATTTAATTATCCTTGTATCATATCATATTCAATTAGTTGTGTATATCCATCCAAAAATCCCCTTTTGATAAACTCTAAAATAATTTTAGAATATTTCTCATAGTTTTATAAATATTAATACAAATTTATACGACCATATGTGTGACCCCATATTATTTTTAGTGTTTAAATCAAATATAATATCCCTAATTCAAAATTATAAGCATGGATTGTCCTTTTATAAAGAATTAGTTCTACTCAAGATATAAAGGGACCTAGATTGATATTTATCAAACACATGTCTCTCTATAAATATGTAATATAGATTTATATTGTATGTGTATGAATAATCCTATAATTCTGTTGTCCAATACAATGAGTAATCATGATATATTGAGCCTTTCAATCCTTTATATCTTCTCATAAATTCTCTATTAATGAAGTATATACCATCCATGTAGATAAAAAAATTGTATGTTATTACAATGTTTAAATTTTTATTTAATAAATTTTGGATACACCTTAGGAACAATGAGATAATCATTAAATATCAACCAGATTCACTCCCAGAATATGACCTGATAATGCAATATTGAAAAGATATTGGTGTCATATATAATGACAAAAAACTTCTAAACATATTATTACCATATTTTTCTTATAAATACCATATAATAAATCACACCCAAAACATATAGGTATATTTTCTTAAAGATATTATCATCAAAATGAATGACTATTTTAAAAAAATCACTGCATATCCATTAGTTTCCATCTCTATAGTAAGATCTTAGATCACATTTAATGTTTTTTCTTTGATCAAATAACATTTATTCATGAAGCATAAGTCATAAAAACCCATAAACCATTATCATAAATTAATTTAAATTGAAACCATGCATATTATAATATGAAGAATATACTCTATAGTTTAATCCATTATCATCCTTGATTTTATGATTAATTATATCCCAATAAAATATAATTATAAATTAATGTTGTAGTTTATGATTGGAATCCCATGATAAGAAATATCATCCTTCAACACCACATATCATGTTCTAAAACATAACTTATATATAGTAATTATGATATGAAACTCTATTTTAGATATCTCAAATAGTTAAAATCAATATTATCGCATATTATGATTCCCTTAATTATATGATATAAAAAAGATGAAATTTTATATCACATATCATATGTTACAATACGATGAAACTAATGGATTTAAATTATGAAGTAATCTATGATATATTTTAGTAATGGTTAAATCATATAATTTCTTATGAAATCCCATATTGTAAAATAAGCCAAAGTACTAATTATATATTTTATTTTAGAGTTGAGAAAAAATATCCATTTTTCATCATTTTCAATACTATTTAATATATTATTTCTACCATGAAATTAATTTTATACCAAAAATGGGTTTCTTAGGATTTAATCACACTTATTCAAGTAGTGAAAAACTGTATAACCCTAAACCATGATTATCCATGGTTTTAAACCAATACAATTTATAATATAAAATAGTCAACATATTATACACTGAATATGAATATTATTATTAAATTAAATAACTTTATTTATAAATATCACATTAGAGAATAAGAAGGTATCCTTCCTCATATAGTATCCATTGTTATATGGATCACTAAAAATTTTAGGGGGATCCTCATTTGGACTAATATATAATTTCAAATCTCTATGTTAATGGAAGGAGGATAAGAGAGCATCAACTAAGGTAATTTTATAGAAGATTAATACACAATTATCATGGATTCAACTTCCAAATATATGAATCATAGATGATTTTCAATATTTTATTCATTTTTTAAACATTTCATAACATTTGAGTAGTTATTTTTTTTAAAAATTGTATACATTTAGTAGATGATTGTAATAAACATTTAAATGAATTTATGAATATCATAATCATTTCATCATTTCAATCATCAATGATCAATAATATCCAACATGAAAGAGAAATACTAATATTAATTTCTGATTTTTGACTACCATATCAATCATTAAATTATCGTTGACACATATCAACCCACATTTAATATGTCTATATAGTATAAAAATATATGGATAAAGGAATTGTGATATGATATCACTATATCATATCCCACAACATATCCAAGAAAGGGGCAAAACATACCAAAAATAAATCATATGTATTACATGAACTAGTTCATATATATATCATATATGTATTCCTTTTTTTACATGGGATTCCTTTTAGACATACATAAAATGATGGGTGTGGTAAAATACCAATAAGTATATATATAAAAAAACCCCGAAGGTGAGATATCATATGAGTTAATAATTGTAAAATGGAATCATAAAAAAGGATAATTATACAATGTCACTTAGAATCATATAATAAAGGTTATAACATCATTGTAGTATGGTAAATATGATATTCATAATAAGGTGGTTCAATCATAAAATATGTCTTTATAAACATACGTTAAGGTTCTAAACTTTGATATCAAACATAATATGTATGGTTAATTCCAACACATCATGAATAGTATCTAAAGTGATATAATCATCACCCAAATAAATTATGGGGATATAAAAATCCATGAACACCTGTCACAATATAATATTCCATGTATTTGTGTATATATTTAAAAATAAATCATACTTCAAGCATAAACATGAAAAAACCCATGAGAAAAAAATAGTTACATAAAAATGTTATAAAGAAAATAAAAATGATGAATATTGTAGAATTATTAATGGATATTTTATCAAGTAATATTATAAATTATGAAAAGAATAAAATTTTATTGGTAGAATATATTTTTCATAGTGTGAAATATCATATAAAATAAGTGGGTAAGAAGATGTATTGAGAAAAATCATTTTACAAAAAATTCAATATACTAATAAAATGTTTTTATATGGGAAAATATGAATATAAGAAACGAAAATCCAAAACACAATTATTATATAAAACATATAATTATTTTGGTATAGAAGAAAAAAATTAAATTTACACATTAATAATGATACATGAAGAGATGAAAAAGTGTTCAATGTGAATGGTTAGTCTAAATGAAAATTACTAATAGATTTATAGAATAAAGAATATATACATAGGGAAATAAAGGAAAATGAAACAAAATAAATTAATAAGGGATGTATATAGAATGTAGAATAATCATATAATAAAGATAGTGAAAGATAGACATATTCTAAAAAGAAGAAAAGAATATTTTTCTATTACCTTGAGTCCCATATCAATTTAGATGCAACTCTGACCCGTTGAATAACCAAATTTTATAAATTAGTTTCATATTACAAATTAGTATTATTGTTTATAAAATCTATTATAATCCATTTTTATCCTATATTATTCATTTTTTATATTATTCATTCGATTTATTATTATATATTATTCAATTATGAAATTATTGTTTCTCATGTTAATCATTCGATATTGTTTGGTACACAGTTCCAATTCTATTTGGTTTAATAATAATGGTCAATTTTATTAATAAAATGGCACTAGAATATCTATATTTTTATTGATATTGGTTTAATATCATTCAAGATGTATATTAGTCTCACATTTTATAAATTACTCTAAATTAGGTACAAGTCAAAAAGTGTTTCTTGATAGACTTGTTTTAATAGATTAAATCAGCCACCATGGTTTATTATATATATAATTATTATCATGACAATTTTAGGACCCCAAGATTTATTTTATTCAAGTTTAAATTAATTAATTTATTATTATTTTTATATTTTGGAAGTTGATGGGATTTACAATTTATAATTTAAGAGTTTTTTTATGTTGTCTGGTATCCCCATAGTTAGTGAATGATTATAGAAAAATCTTATAGATAATTATTAAAAGGGTTAACTGATGTGGGTTGTTATCGAACATGTTTTAGAAAACCATATTGGGTTACCATTACATAGAGTCCTTTCTTACTTCATTTTGATTGGGCATTGTTTAATCTTCATTAGTAGCATACTGTTCCGAAAAATCCCATGGGGTACCATTATATAAGGGATTATTAGTTCACTATTTGTTCCCAGTAAGGATAAACCATTTTTATCCATGAAATATGTTCTAAAATCTTAAAAAATATAAATTAATAGTTGGTTCCTCATTTTTTAATCTATAAGATAATTGTACATGATAACAAGTTTTATAAAAATAAGATTTTCCAATTATTCCCCCTTAATTATTGTGGTGTTCTCTTCCTTTCTTATATATTTGGTTCATACAATATTTGGGTCCTAATTGGTGGTTACACTCATCATATATTTTGATTTTGGAGCTCATAAACCTTTAATTAGAGAGTATTTCTGAAGGAAAAAACAGTCCCTTCCATCTTTCTCATTTTCCTTATCCTTAATTTACCTCTCTTATTATGTTTTTTCCTTCCCATTCTACCCAAGGAGATTCCAGAGTAAAATTTAGGTATTGGGTTGGCTTATTATTATGGATTTTATTAGTGGTTTTTTCTTCGAGTCCCTTAATTGTTGTTTGATCATTATCCATTAAATTTGATGACTTTTTCTTGTATATCATTGAAATAATATTGATTTTTTTGAAATATTTTCCAATATACTACCATTATTTTCTTGATAATTTTAAATGTATTATTTTATAAATTAATTCTATGTGTGATAATTGTATTAGGTTATAAAATGGTTTTAATGTTACTTCTCACTTAACATAAAAAATTATTTGATATGTTTCTATTTTTTTAAGAAATATTGGAATTCTTTTTGGAATAGAAATGTTTTTAAAAGATTGATTAAATAATAAATTTTATTATGATGGTATTTGACACCATTTGGAAAATAAATAGATAAAAAGTTATGTTTTGGATTTTTAATAGATTATAATAAAAGGTAAATTGGTTATTGTAATGGGATATTGTGCCTTTTAACCTAGATTATTTTAGGAAAGTTTTAAAATGTGGTTTGAATGTTTTTTAAACATACTTATCATCTTAATTATTCTTTAGTAAATTAATGTTTAGAAATTTTAAATTTTTTAAAATGATGTAGGTGTGTGAAACCCTTTTTCCATTTGATTATTTATTCTTCATGGGTGGTGATTTATACATGTTATGACCAGGTGATGAACAAAATGGATTTTTTATTGTGAGGGAATAGACAAGGAGGGTGTTTTATTGTTTATTTTTATTGATTTTAATGTGATTGTTCTCTCCTTCAGCGTTTTTCTCATGGGAACCCATGTAGATATGAAGGAAGCCTAAATTTATGCTATACTATTTATTCCCACACTAATAGTGCCACTAGTTATGTGTTTGGGATAGTGAGAAGATTACTCAATTATAGGCTTAGAGTACGCTAGTCAAGTGGGTTGTGTTTGGATGCAATATATACTTAACTTAGGTATGTGTTGTTTAATGTCTATGATTGTATCACATTTGGTTCTTAGGGAAATCCTTTGAAACCCATTCCTTGACTGGTGGTTTGATGTAGTGTATTCCCTTAACTAATTTTATATCCACTAGTTAATTCACAAGTGTGACACATTGGTTTTTTTCCTATATTTCTTGTATAATTTATTTTTTTTGAAAATGTTCCATTTTTGTTAATATTTTTTATTCAAACATTATATGTGAGTTTTCTGGGAGGATTTTTTAATTGGTTCTAAAATACACTCTTAATTGAAAATGTTTTTTATATTTTATATAATTAATGTCGTTTAATGAATTTATTTCAAATTTATTATTTTCATTTAATGAAAATGAAAAAGAAGAGTCTCTAAAATATTCTTCGATATTATATTTAGTTGTTTTATATTTATAGATTATGAAAATTATAATTTAATTTCAAAATAGAATAAATGAAACTTCATTTTAAAGGAATAATATATGTATTGTAGTGAGATCTGAATGGGATCAATTTCTACCACACTGTACACCCACCATTCAACATATTTAGTGATTTTGTTTCTTTTATGGTTCCCCGAATTTGGTCTTCTCTATTAGGAGTTTTAGTTTATTGTGTTGGCTATATTGGGATGTGGTGAGTGGCCCTGAGTCACATGGATATTGATGGTAATGGCTTGGATTGAGTTTTAATTTTTTTAGGATGCTTATGTATCAACCTTAATAGATTGAATTTTTATCATTCCTTTATTTATGTATGTATTGTAATTATTTATAGTTTATATTATTTCTAATTTAGTTTATTTTTTATATTAAATATGTTTCATAATTTTATTGTGTTCATATATTTATTAATATGTTTAAATCATTCCTATTGGATTTTATATTGATCTCCATGAATTTTTGACCATATTAAGGTGAATTGGAACACAACTAGGGCATATTCTTTGAGTAGTGTAGGTTAATATTATATTGGTGGAATGGGTTGGTTCTTGATAAAATATATTAGGGAACCCTATAGTTATTTATTGTTTATATAGTATAAGGTATAATTGTAACTTTTAAGAACTCAAGACATATATTATGAGTAAGTACATGATCACCCCTCTCATAATGTAACATTAGTAAACATGGGTGGTTGGGACATGAGACTTGATTTTGAGTTTTATTTTAGGTGTTGATTATAGGTTTTAATATGTTATAATAGAATTATGATGATCGATTAGTACATTAGTGATGTTTTGGGTTGTTTTTCGTTTCATAGGTGAATGTGATGAATGAACTCGAGATTCATAGAGAGCCTACTTGGTATAGTAAACCAAAAAATCTTATTCAGTGTGGTTCTGCAACTATTATAGATATAAATGCCCTATTGGTTCATGGTTTACAGGACAATTCATCCAAACAATGAACAATATTTTTCTCTCTATATAATTTTTATATTTCTTCCATTTTTATCGAATATGAGACATATCGTTTACACCATTGTTATTATATTAAACAGTGGAGTTTTACTTTGGAAATTGATGTCATTGAGTGTGGATTTGAATGATTTTTGAGATTATTTATTGATTTTATCTTAGGAAAAGTTACTTTATAGTTATTTGGAAATGTTTTTAATGAACTAATGAAATTATTTAAAGGATAAGCGTTTTGGAATGGAGTTTGAAATAATTTAAAATATAATTTGATAAGTGTTTTAAATTAATAAAAAAATTGCATTTTAAAACTTAATAGATAATTTTCATGAATGAAATTCGGCTGAAAATGAGATTTTTGGGTTTTTTCTAAAATTAATTTATTTTTTAAATTATGTATTAAAAGTGGATTATTTTTATGATTAAATCTTTTTATAGTACAATTAAATTTTTATTTTTGAAATAAAAAAGGGAAGTTTAAATGTGTTAATTTGGGTGAGTTGTGTTCTAGAGATTTTTTTGAGATGATGTAGTGTGATTTCATTTATACAACTTGATTTATGTTAGGATCATATATATTTTTAATTTATTATATGTATCCTAGATAATATTTTAATGAAAAGTGGGAATTTATTTCATTTAGGGTTTTTAGTTTCTTTCTTGGTTTTAGGGGGTTTAAGAGTATTTCTATGTTTTTAGTGTATTTTTTTATTTTAGGGTTTTTATGGTTTTTAGTGTCTTTTAGAGTTGTTGGGGGTTTATATTATTTTAGTGTTTTTAGAGGTTTTATTGTATTTTAGGGGTCATAGGATTTTTTTAATGATCTTTTAGGATTTTTATGAGATTTTAGGGTCTTTTATCATTTTTTATGGTTTTATAATCTTTTATGGTTTCTAGTGATTTTGAATATTTTAGGGGTTTTATGGTTTTTTTTTGTACTCATGGTTTTAATGTTGTTGGATATTTTATTTAGTGTTGTATTAAATTTAGGAGTTTTAGGGGGTTTTAGAGGGTTCTCATGTTTGTATTTTTTTCTGGGGTTTAGGGTTTTTTGTTATTTTTTTGGGGTTTTGGGGTTTTTAGAATTTTTTTAAGGAAATGTAGGTTTTTAGGGGGTTTTATGGATTTATAGTTTTATAAGTGCTTTTATGATTTTATTATAATTTTTATGGGTTTTTAGGTTTTTTTCGTTTTTAGGGGTTTTAGTTTTTTCTATTTTAGGGTTTTTAGGATTTTTGGGGTTTTTTGAGTTTTATTGTGGATATTTTAGGGGTTTCATGTTTATTAGTGGTTTACTGATTTAAGGATTTTTAAGGTTTCAGTAGGGTTTTGAAAAATTTATATGGGTTTAGTGTTTTATGGGTTTTTAGGTTTTAAGGGTCTTTTAGGATTTTTATATAGTAGTTAGAGTATTTTATGATTTTTAGGATAATTTAGGGATTTATGGTCCATTAAGGGTTTTTAGTGGGGTTTCAGGTTTAATGGTTTTTATATTTATAGGATTTTTTGGGGTTTCCTTGGTTTTTTATAGTTATAGGTGTCTTAATAGTTTTAAGGGGTTTTAGGGATGTTTGGTTTTTTCATAATTTATATGGTTTTTATTTTTTAGAGGTATTAGGTTTATAATAGTTTTTTTTGGGTTTTGAGGGTTTGGCTTTTAGTTTCTCAATCATTTTTTGTATTTTATGGTTTTTTTGGTTTCTAGTGGTTTTAGGATTCATAGGGGCTTTAGTTTTTTTAGTGTTTTGAGTTTTTTTGGTGTTTTTGGGGGGTTTTAGTGTTTTTTAGGTTTTTAGGTCATTTTGGGTTTTAAGGGGTTTGTGGGGGGGGTTGGTTTTTATAAGTTTTATATCATTTTTTATTATTTTATTGGGTTTTGGGTTTTTAGGCACTATGGGGTTTTATGTTTTTCTTAGAATTTTTATATTTTTTGTGAGTTTTCTAGTTTTTATGGGTGTTTTATTATTTTTAGTGGTTTTTGGTTTCTTGGAGGTTTATGGTTGAAAACAATTTGTGGTTTATAGTGTTTTTTTCTTTTAGGGTTTTTAATTTCTTTTGAGTTTTTTAGGTTTTTTAGGGTTTTAGGTGATTTTTAGGGTTTTTATGGTTTTTAGGGTGTTTGTAATTTTCAGGATCTTTTAATGTTTTTAGGGATTTTGTGAATTTTTTTTTTATTTTTTTGTGGGTTTTATAATTTTATGTTCTTTAGGGTTGTTTATGGGTTTTAGGGTTTTTAGGGTCATTTTTATGGGTTTTTTAGGTTTTTATTGGTTTTATGGGTTTTAAGGTCCTTTAGGGATTTTAGATTTTTTAAGGCCCCTTTAGGATTTTTAGGGTTTCATAGTGTTCTATAATGTTTTAGAGTATTTGGGGGAGGGGGTTCATGGATTTTATGGTTTTATAGTGTTTCATGGATTCTTTAGCATTTTTAACGATTTTTTAGGGTTTTGGGTTGTTTAGGTCTTTTGGGATTTTTGGGTTTTAGGGGTTTTAATGGTTTTTTAGGTTTTATTTATTTTAGTGTTTTTTGAGTTTATTTCTAGGGTTTATATTTTTTTTATATACTTTATGGGTTTTTGAGGGTTTTTAGGTTTTTCTATTTTCTTTTGGTTAATTTAATATTTGGGTTGTTATTGGGGGTTTGGGGTTTTTATGGCGCCTATATTTTCAAACTATTTTAAGGTATTTTTATAATATTATGTCCAATTAGTTTTTTAGTGTTTTTAATGGGTTTTATGGGGATATACGATTTTTATGGTTTTTTTATTTTTTATGACTTTTAGTATTTTTACTATTTTATGGATTTTAGGTAGATTAGGGTATATTAGGGGTTTTAGGGTCATTTAACATTTTTAGAGTTTTTTAGATATTTGATGGGTTTTTAATGTTTGAAGGATCCTTTAGGGGTTTTAGTGCTTTTTTGGTTCGTTTAGGGGTTTTAAGGGTCCTTTAGGATTTTTTATTGTTTTCAATGTCTTTAAGGGGGTTTAGGGTATTCTACTGTATTTTAGGGTTTTCATAGAATTTTTAGGGTATTTTAGGCCCTTTTATGCTTTCATAGGGGTTTTTGGGTGTTTTAGGATTTTAGGGGTTTTAGGTACTTTTAGTGTTTTTAGGGTCTTCTGGGGGTTTTATGGTTTTTAAGAGTGTTACTATTTTTTAGTTTCTTAGATGTTTTATGGTTTTTATGGTTTTAGTGTTTTTAGGGATTTTTTGGTTTTTTTTGTTTTCCATGGGTGGTAGGGATTTTAGATTCCTTTAGGGGTTTCATTTGGGCATTAGGGATTGTTCTGGGTTTTTCTAGTTTTTAGGGGTTTTAATATTTTTTAGGGTTTTTAAGGGGTTTAGGGTCTTTAATGTTTTAGGGTTATCTATGTTTTAAAGGATTTTTAGTGTTTTTATCAATTTTTATTATTTTATTTGATTTTTAGTGTTCCATGGATGTGGGGGGAGGGTTAGGGTTTTTGTGTTTTTATATTTTTTATTATTTTTATTATTTTTTCGTGTTCTGTAGGATATTTTATTTTTATGGTTTTTATTGATTTATTCAGGATTTAGGGGTTTTATATTTTTTGGGGTTTTGGTATTTTTATGTATTTTTATGGGGTTATATTGTCTTTTGGGGTTTTTTGGTTTTTTAGATATTTTTTTTGTGTTATTATAATTTTTAGGGTGCTATTGTTTTTTTGTCATTGTTTTAGTTGTTTAAAAGATTAATAAAACTTTTTAATGGTTTTAAAGGTTTTATGGGTTTTATGGGACTGAAGGTGTTATGTGGTATTTTAAGGGGTTTATACAGTGTTTTAGGGTATTTCATGGGTTTTCAAGGTGTTTTTGGGTTTTTATAGTTTTTCGGTTTTTTGGATCATTTAGGGGTTTTAGGGAATTTCAGGGTTTTTTTGGTTTTTTTGTGGTTTTTATGTCTTTTTAGTTTTTTATTTTATCATTAATTTAATGGGATTTAGTTATTTTATAGTATTATTGTATATTTTGGCATTTCAAGGTTTTTATTGGGTTTTAAGGTTTTTTTCATTCCTAGGATTTTAGGGGGTTTTAGTGTTTTATTGGGTTTAAGGGTATTATGGTATTTTTAGTATTTTAGTTAATCTCATAAGGTTTTAATAGTTTTTTTGTTTATTTTGGTCTACATGTATTTTTAATAATTTATTGAGGTTTTAGGGTTTTATGGGTTCTTTCTAAATTTTTAGGGTTTGGGGTTTTTAGGTTTTTGGGTTTTTAGGTTTTAGGGGGATTTAAGGTTTTTAAGATTTTATAGGTTTTTATAAAATTTATAGTTTTTAGTGTTTTAAGTAATTTAAATTTTTTCTGGGATTTCTTTGGATTTATTGTGGTTTAATGGTTTATAGGGTTCTTAATGTTTTTTATAAGTTTGTTGGGCTTTATGGATTTTTTTTAATTTGTTAGTTTTTATTAGGTGATTATAAGTTTTTAGGGTCTCCAGGGTGGTTTAGGATCATTTTGGAGTTTTATACATTTTAAGGGTATTTTAATGTTTTTTTGGTGTTTTTTGTTTTTTTGTTCTATTAGGGTGTTTTTATGGTTTTTAGTGTTTTATGGGGGTTTAGGGTACTTTTTGGGTTTGTATTGTTTTTATGGATTTTAGGGATTTTAGGGTTTTTAGGGATTCTAGGGGATTATGGTTTTTGGGGGTTTTAGTTTTTTATAGTTTTATAGGGGTTCTCATGATTTCTTTGTGATTTTTGGTTTTTAACTTTTCTATGATTTTAGTGATTTTTAGTGTTTTTAACCATTTTAACGGTGTTTATGGTTTTGGATGTTTTAGGGGTTTTTAGGGTATTAGGGTTTTATGGGGGGTGGGTTTGGGTTTGTAGTGTCTTTATTATTTTAGAGATTTCATGGATTTTAGGGGTTTTAATTTTGTTAACGTTTTTAGCACTTTTCAGGTAATTTAGGGGTTTTTGGGTTTTTTATAACCTTCTAAAGTCTTTTATGTTTTTAGTTCTTTTAGGGAATTTTGGGGATTTTGGTTTTTTTAGTTTTTTAAGAATTTTTTATGGGTTTTAGGGCATTAGGTGATTTTGGTGTTTTATTGGTTTTTTGGTTTCTTGTTTTTTTGGTTTTTTGGGTTTTTAGGGTGTTTTAGGTGTTTTAGGTCTTTTTAGAGGTTTTAGGGGTTTTGGAAGGCTTTTAGGTTTTTGGAGATTTTTTGGGTTGTTTAGGGTTTTATGAGTTTTAGGGTTTTAGTAAAAGGGACAAAATATTCGCAATGGTTTTCAAAATTTATACAAAATATTTTTTGGTTTTTTTGAACTTCTTCTAAATTATATTTAAATAAAAGATTTTTAGTGGTGTTTTATAAAACCCACAACAAATTTCTGGTGGTTTTTAAAAAACCTAAACTGAATTAATGGGAAAAATATTTAACATTACATGTTTAATTATGATTTATTATTTATAAATATTACATATTATTTATAATTATTTATTTTTTATTATTTAAAATTTTAGTTAATTATATGGTATTATTTATTAATTATTTATAATTATTAGTAATTAATTGTTTGAATGTTCATTAAATTCTTGGGTAATTTGAAAACCAAACCTCAACTTCAAATGACCATAAATTTTGATTCAAATATTGGTTGTAGTTCCACAAATACTTAAATTTTATCTTATCAAATCAGTTACAATAAAATTAGATAATAATATGGTAATAATTAAAAGAATAAAATTTGTTACAATTTCAATAGTAGTTGGAAACTAAAATTCTACTTCAAACACCCATAACATTTGATCTGGGTGTCTGTTTTGGCTCTATAACATATAAAATTGAATCTTGTGACATTATTTACTCCATTTTGATCAGGGGTGGCCTATGTTTCTATTTTTTGAGGTCAAAATACACTAGAAGCCCACCAAAAATATTTTTTTTGTTTGAATACCATGAATTTAGAACATTTAAGGAAATTTCACTTTGTTTAAGAGTGTTTTCATATGCTTGTGAGGGAAAATATGATTTTATTCCATAAATTTACATTCCTATTTATTTTATGGTTGTTTTGACATGAGGCATATGTGTGGGAGCGAACAAAATGGCTTGACGGATAGCAACTAATTACCTGATGGTATAGAGAGTTTCATGTGGCGTTCACCATTTTTGTTTCGATGTGATTCCCGTCGTGACCATTTTTGGTGGTATAGATGGTTACACTGAGATAGGGAAATATATCCTTCTTGTATCATGAAGGAGGTTCCATAGTTGGGTGGTCCCAGTGGGTGATTTCAGGGGGTTCAGTGTTTGTTCAATCATGTAATGACCTGGATTTTCCATGTAATTATTTTAATTATATGTAATTGTTACAAGTCTGCGAAAATTGTTGGTGCCTCATCTTGAGGCCCAATGTGCTTAGAATGAATTTATGAACTTTTTTATGGTACGTTCAGTAAATGCGTGAGCAGTATTTTTTAACTTTTGAACCATTTCTCGGATTTAAAATATGAGGGCACCGTTGAATCCGCAAAGCCGATATTCGATTATGGCAGGGTTTACCTTGACCGCAGAAGGTTTGAAGAAAAAGATATGTTTTTGACTTTTTTAAAAAAAATTAAATAAAATAATTTTATTATTTTATCTTCTTGTTTTCCACCAACAGACAAGAGGAGTCTGGTGCCAGCGATGTGTCAAGCCAATAAATGGATTGACCTATAAAACATAAGTAATGACGTCGTCGGGGAATTATGAATGTTTTTAATTAATGATCCCCCATTAATTCTCCACATCATTACTTACCCTCCCCCTCTTTTATATATATGGAGTTTGGGGAGGTGTATCAACATTACTTCGCGAAGAAATGAAGTGTGGAAGGAGTGTCGAGACGCCGAACCCTTAGAGGACGGAGCTGATCCCAGCGGAAGGTGATGGGTGACACCGAACCACGAACTGAAGGAATACCTACGAGTGGCATCGTTTGGAACTGGATGTGGGAATGAAGAACATGATCCACCTTCAAGCTCGGATATTCTCTGATGTTTTCCGAGGTAGGGGTTTATTCTTTTACGCATTTTAAATGATTTCCTCTTCCCCATTCTCGAATAATAGAAAGAAAATGGACCAACCGACTAACAGTTTGATCCTCGATTCATTAATTTTTGAGGTAGGTTGTTTCGAGGTATCATTGTAGGGTTTTGATTTTTTTTAATTAAATTGATTATTAAACCCTTAATCCCCTTCACATTTACGAGTTAACACGGAGGGCACGGACCTAACGAATTCGGCCGAAACCCTCCACTATCATGCTATCCTTGCTCTTCCATGGAACACTACGATCGTGGTGACACTGATTGGCTATGTTGGGGATTGCGCATCGGCACACGCCGTAAGAGGAGGCTACAACACAAAGCTGCGGCAGGAATCAGAGCGGTTGGTGTCGGCCGACCGCGGAGGAGGCGTGGCGCACCATCACGCACCGTCGGTGAGAAAAGGGGGACGTGGCTCATCAGCTGCGGTGACTGGAGGATAGCGGCTGGAACATTGGGCAACTGCATGTGGTGGAGCAGCACACAGTTGTACGCCACTGGAGAAGTCGATCGACACACCATCCAGCCACGACGGATTTGGAAGGACCTGCCACAACGGGTCTTGTGTTCCACCTGGCGGAACCACGTGGCACCGCTGCTGCGATGAAGAAAAAACCACCTTCGGTCATTCAGTAAAACATGGGGGCGCTTACCCAGTGGCGGCTAGGGCGTACCCCCTTTACGGGTCGTGCATCACGCGGTCGGGCCACCGCCCAGTGGACCGCCTGCCCAGTTGGTTTCCCCCTTTGCGGTCTGTGCCCTACGTGGGCAGGGTCACCACTTTGTAGGCAGTCTCTTTTCTTGTCAGGACATCCCCCTTACAGGCTAGTCCACCCCTTGTGGGCCAGGCCGGACCTCTACCCAGTGGACCAAGATCGCCACGACCTAGCCCAAACCGGGTCAGGCCGGGTCTGTCTAACTGGGTCGGATCGGACCTGGGCCAACCAGACCCAAAATCACTTGAAGGGCCATATTTTTAAAATCAGATGTTCGTTTAATGAACTTTCTGTGATGTCGGTATCCTTGGATAGAGATAGTTCATTTGGTATAGTCCTCTTGAGTTTTGGAGAGAGTTGGAGTATGACTTGGGTTGGATCGAATCTGAATCCAACCGGGCCCCCGGAACTAAAATTCTTATAACTCACAGACCGAGCGTTTGATTGACACACCATCTGTCACATTATAACCCTTATGACATGACGGTTCTTTGGGTTACTCCTTTTTCATATCTTAGTGGCAGTCGAGGTACAACCGAGATCACGAGGGTAGATTCGATGGAACTCAAGAACACCGGGTGCGGGGAATCATGTGGCAAGTGGTGAGGTGGAGGTTAGAGATATACCGTACAGAGGTTAGTACATATAGATCCTGTGTGGTTATGCACCAAGCAGTATTATGTGGTTTAGCACCTATCAGTCCTATGTGGATCAACACATATCATCCATTTGTGGATCAGTACCTCGTGACCCGATGAGGACCATCCTTAGAGTGGACCATCGTGGTTCAGCGATATACTAATCCTGTGTGGGTTAGATCCTTTGTGGGTCAGCGGGGATTAGTTACCTATCGACTCAGGGTGGGTCAGATCCAATGTGGATCATTACGGGGGTTAGTACCTATTTATCATGTGTCAGTCAGACTCAGTATGGTCTGAAGTAGTGCCTCTTGATAGAAAGAGATGATCTAGCATCGTGACTAATCATTTGTACTTCTTTTCTTCATAGAAACCCTAGTTTGAGATGAGACTATTTTTGAGATGTTTTTATTTCTTTGTTCTTTGTGATTGAGATCATGATTTTTTGTTTTCCTTTGTGTAATTATGAAAGAACAATGGGGGTCTCGAGATCCTTACTGGGTATTGTTATACTCACCCCTGAATGGGCTTTTACCACACCTTGTTCTGTATTGTGTAGATGATGACCAGTTGGGCTGAGAGTTGAGGGGACCAAGACTAGATGTTACACATAAGAGATGGGAAGACATAGAGTGCATAGGAGGTGATATGTACCTACCCATCAGGTAGTATCCTCAGAGGAAGACCCACGATCTGTTTCTCTTTTATCAGTTGTATTGAACTTTTGAGTTGTAATTTTACTTTTCCAGTTGGGATTGTATTCTGTTCCCTTACTTTCAGCACACTTTTACTACATCAATTACTTAGTGGTTACTTCATGTTTCATTCTAGACTGTATGTTTGTACAAGTTTAAAGTAAATTCCTTCCCGTTATAGGGATACACTGTTATGGTGATAGTTTCCAGCCTCTGGCCTTTGGAAGGCGGGCTTGGGGTAGTCATAGAACGGGCCCTAGGGGATGGGTGATGACAAAGTGGTATCTGAGGGGTCGGTTCTACCAAAAAAATAAAACTATGATCTTTTCGTTGTATCAATAGTGTTAAGTGTTATGAGTGTGGTTTTTAGTTCGGGGAGTCTAGTGTTGGTGCAGAAACCGACATATACATACACCCCGACCCTGGATTTTTGATTTCTATCTCAATGAACAAAAACACTAATTGTGTGTGTGTTTTGAACATTTTTCCTTTTTATTTTTTTTGAGTCAGATCACCAGGTATAACTTTTTGACAGTGGAACAACTGCCTTCTTTCAGGATGCCACCACATAGATAGCCTACCAGGATTCTTGGGAGAATATTTGATGATGGCCTACCAAGCGATGAGGCCTCTGTGCAATTCCCTCTTACAGTGTTAGTACATTCAGGTGGGGTACCAACAACACCACTGCCTATTGGGTATCCGTTTCCAACAGCCACACTAGTAGAGGTTGCATGCCGATTGAGCGTGTTGCACGAGTTTCAGCGGTAGAGGCCTCTGAGGTTATGAGGCGAGATGGACCTGCAGATTGCTGAGGACAGGTTGGAGGCCATAGCCTGAGTTTTCCACCTGGTTGGGACACCGTCCGACCTTATGGTGATCCTAGAAGCCTATCTCTTCCATAAATTAACAGGGAGATAGTGGAGCTTGATGCTCCAGATACACGACAAGGTGACCCTATTCTTGGCAGACTTAGAGAGCCTATTCAGGGAAGAGTTTGTCCCAGAGACCTTTCATTTTTTGCGTATATAATATTTACTTCACTTATAGCAGGGTATCGTGAAAATTTCCTAGTACAAAGAGAGATTCACTAATCTCTCCTATTCCTCCACCGACATGGTACCAGACCCTTTCTTTAGGGCTTGGACATTTGTGTAGGGTCCTTGATGGGAGATCAGATCATCGATGGTATCGTTTAGCATACTGATGTAGGTTGGGGTGCTAGGGAGAGTGCTTTTTGTGGAGATATTACTAGCTAAGTATGCACCCACCGTGAGAGCCACCACCAGACATCAGGTAGTAGAGTCATCTGCAGTAGGCAGTAGGAAGATGACACATAGGACCAAGCAGACCAAACCTTCTAGTGGATGACCTCGGGACGTAGGTTCGGAGGTGTGTGGCTCTTGAGGAAGAGGAAGTCAGTTGAGGGACAAGTAGTGTTACACGTGCGGCGGGCAGGGACACATGGCTCGCGACTGCCCGACCCGTCATACGAATGACCAACAGACAGTTGAGGGATCACTGAGGTAGAGGCAGAAGTTCGATAGAGGAGGTCCATAGGCAGCAGGTAGATGTGGCAGAGGAGCTGGTCGTACAGTAGGCGGTGGGCAGCAATACGAGGTTCTACCACTACCACCACTAGGTAGTACACCCTGACCACAGTGAGAAGGTGGAATGGGATGATCTCAACTTCAGGCAGCTGATGCCTACGACCACGACACTCTAAAGATGATTAGAGGTACGATCTGTGTCAAACCACATTAGCTTCAGTACTTATAGATATAGGTTCCAATCACTCTTTTATTTCCATGGACCTCATTTAGATATCAGAGATTCCGGTAGAGGCATTGGCTCAATTTTTAAGTCTAGAGACTATTACAGGAGAAGATTTGATGATTAAACACTAGTGCGGGAAGTGTGAGCTTGCTCTAGGAGGTGAAAGATTTGGATAGGATGTCCTAGTACCGGCATTGAGGGCTTATGACATCATCTTGGGTGTGGTATGGTTATCCATAGTCCATGATCATATTGACTATATTAGGCACAAAGTTCGGTGTGTCCACACAGATGGGACCAGGTTTTCCTTCACCAGTGAGAAGGAAACCTTTGTAGCATAGGGTGGACTTACCCAGAAGAGGGTACCGATTAGACAACTATTGGATAGCCTTACCCTCAGAGTATTATATGTTGAGAGTCTGAGCTATACTGTAGCGGTGGACCAGTATGTCTATGTCATTCCTAATGATGTTCTAGGACTACCTCCATGCAGAGAGGTAGAGTTACACATTTACCTATACCCTAGGATGGAACTGATATCTACACTAGCATATTGGATGGCTTACGTGGAGCTTCGTGAGTTACAGGTATATTTGGGGGCCTTGCAGAGAAAGGGGTTCATAAGGCCCAGTGTTTCTCCATGGGCAGCCCCGATGTTGTTTTCCATGAAGGCACATGAGATTTTGAGACTCTATGTGGACTATCGGTGCCTCAACCAGGTTACTGAGAAAAAGAAGTGTCCACTGCCAACGATTGATGATATTTTTGATTAGTTAAAGGAAGCTCATTGATTTTTGAAGATAGACCTGAGATCAGGCTATCATTAGTTCAGAATATGAGATGAGGATGTGTATAATATGTACATCGGATTTTAGTATGTCCACAATGAGTTCTTGGTTATTCTATTCGGCATGACCAATGCCCCTTCGGTGTTCATTGGACTCTGTAACTAGATCTTCCATCCATACCTTGATTTATTTGTTGTGGTCTTCATCAATGACATCTTAGTGTACACAGTGATGGAGGAGTAGCATTCCTATCATCTGCTGATAGTTCTGGATACACACCGAGAGCACCATCTTGATGTTAAGCCCTCTAAGTGCCTATTCTAGATAAAAGAGTTCCACTTTATGGGACACGTTATCTCGGAGGCCGGAGTTGTAGTGGATCCAACGAAGATAGAGGTTTTACTTTCCTGGGAGCAACCGAGGAGTGTGACCGAGGTGCGGAGATTCCTGGGGTTGGATGTATACTACTAGAGATTCATGATTGACTTTTCTATAGTTGCGGTACCCTTTTCAAAATTTATTAAGAAGGGGAAGCCCTTCATATGGACAAAGAGATTCTGGCAATGATTTTAAGAATTGAGGCAGAGACAGATGAGTTCCCCCATTTTGAGGCTACCAGAAGAGGGTGTTGGGTATGTAGTCTACTGTGATGCATCGTGGACCAGACTTGTGGGTGTCCTATTGCAGGAGAGAGTAGTTATCACCTATGGATCATGATAGTTGAGAAATAATGGGCAGAACTATGCTACCTGGGGCCTGGAGTTAGTAGTATTAGTCTTCTCCTTGAAGGTGAGGCAACATTACTTGATGGGAGAACTCTTTTCAGTCTACTCTGATCACAAGAGTCTCAGGTATATCTTCTGTCATAAGTACATAGACCTGTGATTGTGGTGATGTCTAGAGTTCCTCCAGGACTATGACATTGAGATAGTCTATACTCTTGGGTAGGGGAACATGGTAGGAGATTCACTCAGTAGAAGGTCATGTCTATAGTTTCCGATTGAGGTGATAGAGCGGCTAGCCGTGTTGTAGATTTCCGTTGTGGATAGAGATGAAGTATCTTACATCTAGTCTTTGGAAATAACTCCCCCACTCCTTCAGCGAGTCATGGAGGTGCATCTTGGGGACTTTTACTCTGAGGCTCGACGTGCTCAGATATCCTCAGGACAGGCACCTGAAAGATTTTTTGAAGTTGGGGATCACGTCTCCTCTTCAGAGGATGTACCATAGTACCAGTGGTGCTATAGGAGGAGTTGTTGAGGGAGTTCCATATATCCCCTCTGGTGGTACATCATAGTGTCGCATAGATGTACCAGTACCTCCAGTGTCAACACTGGTGGCCAGGGATGAAGAAGGGTGTAGCAGAGTTAGTTTCCTGATGCCTCACTTATCAGCAAGTGAAGGAAAAGCATCAAGTTCTAGAAAACACAGCTCAGCCACTAGAGGTGCTGGAGTGGAATTTGGATGGGATCTCCATTTAATTTGTGACATGGATTCCACGTATGTCTAGGGGATAAGATACCATCTAGGTGATCGTTGACCGACTCACCAAGTCATCCCACTTCCTACCCATTTGAGAGCAGGGATCTGTAGAGGGCTTGGGACGTCTCTACATATAAAAGATTGTACGACTTCATGGGGTTCCGTCAATGACCATCTCTAACCATGACACACGTTTTACATCCCTATTGTGGAAGGGACTACAAGAGGCATTCCAGAGTCAACTATATTTGAGCACCGCCTTTCATCCTCAGATGGATGGTTAGACGGAGTGGACTGTTCAGATGCTAGAGGACATGCTTCGTGCATGCGTCCTAGATTTTGGATGTAGTTGGGAGGATAAATTTCCCTAGGTGGAGATCGCATACAACAACAGTTATCACTCCACCATAGGTATGACACTATTCAAGGCCTTGTATAGTTAATCTTTCAGATCACCTCTATGTTGGACAGACCCAAGGGAAGTCAACACTTATGGGTCTAGAGTTGGTATGAGCTACCACTGAGAAGGTGTAGACTATCCAAGAGTGGATGAAGACTGCACAGTGTAGGAAGAAGTCTTATGATGACAAGAGATGGTGAAATTTGGAGTTCTAGGAGGGGTACCATGTATTATTACGAGTCTCCCATCGATGGGGACTACATTTATTTGGATGAGGCGTTAAGTTATCACTAAGGTTTATTAGAATTTTTCTGATATTTTGGAGGATAGGTGAGGTGTAATACTGCTTGGAACTTCCAATGTAGTTGGAGAGGGTTCATGATGTCTTCCATGTATACTAGCTGAGGAGATTCACGCATGTCCCATCTCACATCATTGACCACAGTGAGATGGACTTCGATGATGGGGAGACATTTACAGTGGTTCAAGTGGAGATTGAGGATCGATAGGAGCAGGTCTTTCATGGGTGGTCGACACCTCTATTGCACATTTGCTGGAAGCATAGGAACCTCTAGAAGACCACATGGGAGTGGGAGGCTCAGAATCATGCTTAGTACCCCCATTTGTTTCCTTAGTCTATGATGTGGATTTCGTGGATGAAGATACCTAAGGTGGGAAGAATGTAAAGACCTGATTTTTCATGTATTTCTCTAATTATATGTAATTATTATGAGTCTGTGAAAATTGACGGTGCCTGATTTTGAGGCCTGGTGTGCCCGTAATGAATTTATAATCTTTTTTCAGGTACATTTAGTAAATGTGTTAGCGGTGTTTTTTAACTTTCGAATCATTTCTTAGATTAATAATATGATGGAACCATTGAATCCGTATCACTAGGATTTTCTTAAGGGAGGCTTTACATTGACCGTAGTAGGTCTGGAGAAAAATTTATGTTTTGTGACTTTTTAAAATAATTGATATAAAATAATTTTATTATTTTATTTTCTTTCTTCTCCACCAACAGACATGAGGAGTGTGGGGCCAGTGAGATTTCATTCCAATAAATGGATTGACCTATCAATCTTAAGTAACGATGTCATTAGGAAATTAGGAAGGTTCTTAATTAATGAGCCTCCATTAATTCCCCATGTCATTTCTTACCCTCCCCTCTCCAATATATATAGAGTTTAGGGAGGGGTATCGATGCAACATCTCCAAGAAATGAAGTTCTGAAGGAGTAACGAGATGTTGAACCCTTAGAGGTCAGAGCCAACCCAAGTGGGAGGTGACAAGTGACACCGAACCACGAACCGATGGACAGCGTACCAGTGGAATCATTGGGAACTGGTTTTAGAAATGAATAACATGATCCACCTTCAAGAGAATACTTTATCCAATATTTTTCTATGTAGGGGTTTTATTCTTTTAGGCATTTTAAATGTTTTCCTCTTCTCCGTTTGTGAATAACACAAAGAACGTTGAATAACCGACTAACGGGTTGATCCATGATTCATTTGTTTTTGCGGGAGGTTGTTGCGGAGTATCTTGGTTGGGATTTGATTTTTGTTTAATTAAATTGATTATTAAACCCTAAATACCCCTTATGTTTATGAGATAATGTGGAAGGTGCGAGACAAATGAACCCGACCCAAACCCTTTGCTATCTTTCTATCCTTGCGGCTCCATGGAAGACTGTCATCGTAGCAACACCGACTGGCTACGTTGGGGATATCGCATCGATGCACATCACAAGAGGAGGACGTGTCACAAAGCTGTGGTGGTCATCGGAGCGGCCAACGCCGGCTGGCCACAGAGGAGGCATGGCGCGCCGTCGCATGCTATCAGTGAGGAAAGGGGGTCGAGGCTCGTCAGTCACGGTGACCATAGGATGGTGGCCGGAACACGGGCTGGCCACGGGTGGCAAGGTGGCCCACCATCGTGCGCCACTAGAGAAGTCAGTCGGTCATGACGAAATCAGAAGGACCCACCCCAGTGGGTCCCACGTGCCACCTGGAGGCGTAACATGACCTCGCTGCTATGAAGAAGACCGAACGGTGTACGAACATTCGATAAAGCCCAAGGTCTCTCCCTCAGTGACGGCTTGGGCAAACCCCCATTGCGGGTCACGCCTCACAAAGTTGGGCCGCCACCCAATATGATACATGCCCAACGATATGACTCCTACCAGGCCTCCCCCTTGCGAGTCGTCCCCTATGTGGGTAAGGCCGGCCCCATCGCGGGTCACAGCCTACGCGGGCCAGGCCACTCCCTTGCGGGCTACCCCATTTCGTGTGAGGATGCCACCCTTATTGGCCGGGACACCCCCTTGTGGGTCGGGCCGGACCTCGGACTAGCGGTCCAAGCCTATTGTGGCCTAGTGGACCAAGCCTACCGTGACCCAGCCCAGATCTGGTCAGCTGGGGTCAGTATAACCAGGTCAGACCGGACCTGGGCCAACTGGGCCTAGAATCACTTAAAGGGCCATATCTTGAGACCCGAACGTCGGTTTAAAGAACTGTTTACAGTGTTGGGATACATGGAATGTGATGGTATTTTGGTATAATACTATTGAGTTTTAGATATAGTTGGTGTATGACAAGGTTAGATCGAACCTGAATCCAACCGGGCCTCCTGAACTAAAATGATTATAACTCACAGACCAAACATCCGATTGATGCACTGTCTATCACGTTGGAACCCTTATGACATGGTGGTTCATTGGGTTACATATTTTTGTATCTTATTATAATTAGAGGTATGACCGATATCTTGAGGGAAGATTCTATGGAATTCGAGCACATCGGGTGTGAGGAATCTAGTGGCAGGTAGTGAGGCGGAGGTCAGAGACAGACCATACAGAGGTTAGTACAGAGAAATCCTATGTGGGTTAGAACCTAGAGGTCCTTTGTAGATCAGCACCTATCCATCCAGTTTGAATTAGAACCTAGAGGTCCTGTGTGGATCAGCACCTCGCAACTCGATAAGGACCAGCCATAGAGTGGCCCATTGTGGTTTAGTGATATTCTGATCCTATGTTGGTCAATAGGGGTTCGTTACCTATCAACTCGGGTCGTGTCATATCCTTTTAGGATCACTTTGGGTGTTAGTACTTATCGGTCATGTGTGGTCTAGACTCCATATTGTCAGAACAAGTGCCTCTTGACAGAATAAGATAATCTAGCTTCTCAACTAATCAAATATACTTCTTTACTTCACTGAAACCCTAGTTTAATCTGAGACTCTTTTGTAACTGTGTCTATTGTTTTGTGATTTGTGATTGAGATCATGCTATTTGTTTTTACTTTGTGTAATTCTGAGAGACCTACAGAGGTCTCAGGGTCCCTACTCGGTATTGTTAGACTCACCTTTGTACGAGCATCACCCGCACCTTGTTGTGTCTTGTGAAAATGACGAGAAGTTCGACTAAGGTTTGAGGGAGCCATGACTAGGTGGAATGTGGAGGAGACAGGTGGACGTGGAGTGCTGAAGAGAAAATTTGTACCTACCCTTCAGGTAGGATCCTCGGAGGACAACCCCATAGTTGTTTCCCTTTTTCCAGTTGTATTAAAATTATCAGTTGTAATTGTACTTTTCAAGTTGGGCTTGTATTCCAGCCCCTTAAATCCAACACTCCTTTACTACTGTAATTATGTAGAAGTTTATTCTTATTTCATTCTAGTCTATGTGTTTTTTTATATTTATAGGTAATGCCTTCCTGTTATAGGGATACTCCTTTCCGGTGCAAGATGATAGCCCCTGGCCTTTGAAAGGCGGGCATGGGGTAGTCACAACATGGGCCCGGGGAATAGGTCATGAGAAATAAACCCATATCAGGTATGATTTCCTCGAATGGTCACTAAAGAGTTTATTTTTAGATCCATAAACTACCAGTGACCCTTTATCCATGACTCATGTACATGCTTTCCAAGGGAATACACTCATTGGATGATTGGCCAAAATCACCTAAGGACTCCATTGGACTAGAGGATGGGAGGTTGGGCTCATCACACACAATTGGGGGGAATTTTTACCTATTTTGGAACTCTCTTATAGATTTATGCAATTTCCATATATTTTTGAATCCTTGGTTTGTTCCCAAGCATGTGTCAGTGGATTGCATCTATGTTTTAAGATTAATAAGAAATATGCATGTGTTTAGAATCATCTTTATGTATCTGGGGATCTCTACTAATGAAGACATATTTGCCTGTCTAGGGTTCTTCATCATTGTTACCATTTTACAAACACATTAATGATTCCTATGTATTTTACCAAGACAATGATGATTTAATCCATGTGATGAGGAACTCTAGACTTTATTATTATCCAGGGGGACGGAGGTCATTTTGATATCTTGATCAAACCCACAAGATGGGTTTCCTAATTATCCTAATGAAAGGTGTTCTATTCCACGTAGTTCATTATCACTTTGCTGGAGACATCACCTTTTAAGGTCATGTGATAAGGAAACATCCATACAATTTAATTTCATATATAAAGGAAGTTTAGGAAAAATTTCCTATTCAAGAATTTTTGAGGTACTTATGCTTAAGTGGCATATGATTCTCAGAAGATATATGGTCTCTTGGGAGGATATTACCCAACCAAGGATATGGCTCAAGGAACATTAGGGGGATTTAAGTGTTGGGTTTGGACTGTAGAGAGGCTTCCTATGTATCCCATCTAGTTGGGAATCAAAGCCTTTGTAGTTCGGTTAATGGTTGGAATTATACCCTATAGGATACCCTGTTAGAGAGAATTAAATATGGGCTTATTACAGAAGAGGATACCCTAGTGATTTATGGGGGATTTTTACTGGGACTGACTTTCAAGGAGAATGTCCCTCGATATCAGGCCTTAGGTAGGTGTCTTATGTATCCTGATCAGAACAAGAAACATATTTCTCTTAGTTCTTTTTGTTTGGGGTTTACACATTTTAGGGGGTCTATTTATGGGAGGAACAATTTCTAATTTCATGGATTAGATGGTATGGATCTCGGACCTTATTAAGGATTCCAATATATCCTAGTCCTGGAAGGAATCAATGTTCTCGTTGTTTAAGAAGTTTGGGGATTACATCTTCTAGGAGTCCAGGGTTTGGGTTTATGTAGATTTCATGATTTTCTCCAGACTCTAAGACCGCATGAGACACACTTGGTGTGAGAAACTAGAGGAGGAAACAAATTTGAAGATCGCACATCCCACATAATCTATTGATAGATGGTACTGGAGCCTAGAGTGAGAGGGAGAGAGATAGGGATTTGAAGGTTTAAATACCCCAAATTTGTTTTCAAACCCTTGATACATAGATTAACTTATCTAGGTATGTTCTAGGTGTAGAAATATAGTATAACTGATGCAACATCTTTCATTAAAAGTATTGGGCTTTTCTTATTGAGAGTTCTTGGAAATTGGTTCTGGGAAAGGGGATGAATGTTGCTTCTCATTAAAATGAAAAGAAAGAACAATTTTCCATATATATCATTAACCCTCATCAAAGGGAATATCCCATGACTAACCTTGATATGTATAATGAGGAGTATCACATTATTATCCCAGGGTTGGACCCTGGGTTACCATGAGAATGTAAAATTATTGACATTCTGAGGGTTTACACTGTTGCGTGGATTACCTACGTGATTATTCTTACCATGGGTATGTAAACTCAAAAGGGAACATTGATTCCCCTGGTGGGGTTTTCATACAGGTCTCATGGATTTGGAAGATTCTCTGGCCTAATGTCGTTGGATTGGTTCATAGAGGGGCTATAGAGGGTATGGTGGAAATGGAAGGAGATGATCAAAGCCGAAGTTTGGGAAATTCAAGGGTACCCTATTCAGCGTACCATTTAATAATTTGGGATGGTGGACTCCCCACGTAGCGTGTTTCTATGTAGTTGGAGGGATCATCCATGTACCATGATGGTACACCAACCTGTATGTGGTCTGCGTAGTGATTTGCTACATGGGGCCAGGTTTTAGCCACGTACCATGATGTTATGAAGTGTTGAGTTCTGTCTGTATAGTGTAGTGCTATGTGGTGCAAGGTTCCAACCATGTAGCCATGTGCTATGATGGGTGCCAGAGTGAAGGAGGGGAATTGGTTCAGTAACTTGCATTAATTTCATCCATGAAGGGGATATGGTTCACCGTCTACTAATTTTTATGTTTCCTCCTTTATTTTTCCTCTATGAAGATAGTTTATACCTACGGAAATTATTTGGAAAAAGTACATGACTCATCAATCAATCCCTTCAAAAATCCTTCTCAAAATTTTGTCCAAACCTCTGAAATCTGGTCCTCTTCTCAGCTCTCCTCGGGGTACTTTTATAGAGTGTTGGGAATTCAGATCTATTAACACACACAACGTTTTTCCGAATCTCACAAAAAATAAATTGACCCATAGATGACTCGTTCAACAAATTATTCTGGTTCATAGTAGTGCAAATCACCACCATAATCCCACAAACATCCTTATCTCTCTCATAGAACACCCCTAGCTTTGGCTCTCCCACAAAGCATTTAGTTCTGGAGGACGGTAAGCGGGGTCAAAATTCTTCACCTCTATTTTTTCAATGACATTGTTCATGGTGATGATATTCCAAGGTAAAATTCTCCACCTCTATTATTTCAATGACATAGTTCATAAGGATGGTGCAATTACCTCTATCCTATGACCAATTTGGTTTACAGTGATTTTTTGATGTCGCGAACCACCATGTAAATAGGTATTATATAAAGGAATTTATGGTTTACAGTGACTACTGTTGCCTTCAAAAAATTTACATCTTTGGAATTTTCCTTCAAATCATCAGTCAAATACTTTTTCAAAATTTTGGATGTATTTTATTTCCCCTTCCAATGTTTTTAGGACCCAACAAATGCCCCCATCGGAATACGATCTGATTGGGACAAAGAGGATGCTATTTAGATATAGAAAGGGGATCATGATTGTACTATTTTATGGTAGAAAAATAAACCCATATGGGGTTCCATTCCTATATATAGGGGGATAAGTCTTTTTTCTTTTACCACTTTTCTTTATGAACTCAGTGCCCTCGATTTTCTCTTGATCGATAGCTTTCACAAACCACCTTCTTTACCATTATCTTCACCCACATATTGTCCTTTTCATTCTACGAACCAATATTTAAGCCTTTTAATGGTGAGTTTGAGATTTCATGTAGTGAGGGATGTATGTGGGTAACCTCTATTCAGGAAGTAAATTTTGAATTTACGAACTCATCTTCAAATTCCCAAACTATAAATTTGAATTTCCTCGTAGCGATGGTTTGTGTGTGCATTTCTTGTTCCATGAACTATTCGTTACCCTAGAAAAAACTCTCTAGGCTAGAACCTCATGGGTTTCCATGGCCAATCAGTTCATTCCTAGTGCCTTGCACGTATAATTTCCCAAATTCAGTATGTGGTACACATTAAGTCATTTTCCAATTTTTCGGACTGGACTTTTGTGTGATCTTTTCATTTCGGAATGACAATGGCCCTTACACTAACTTCAGTTGATGAAACCAGAAGAAGGTAAGATATTGTTGAAATTTTGAAGGCAAAATCTAGTCATATTTTATTCCTCATGATGGTATTCTTAAGGACCTTCTCTCACTGGATCTAATGGGCTACCCATTATCCAATCGATCACCACTCTACAACTTCGGTCTCTAGGACCATGCCTCTTTTCTATCAGTTGACCAAAGAAACATCACTATTCATCTAGATATGTCTATAGAGTATGATCAGATGAGTATAAATTCCATTATGGAGATAATGATTTTTACGAGCCCATACAACATATTTGTTATGAATAGATCTATGTGGATGTAGAAAAATCAATGTCATCGTACAAAATATTCTGAAAGAGTCATACAGGACAACCTGAATATTGTTAACATATCATGAATAAATCCCATTGGATGGTGGATATCTAAATGGGATCTCAGTTCTGGAGGTTTCTTTTCTTATGAGTGGTCTTTGGTATTCTATGTTCATTAGAACTACATGGAAGACTTTGCGCCACTAGAAGCCGTCAACCTTTACCATGTAGAGTGGGCCTCTTAAATCACTATCTATTTATTGGGAGAGATAATTCCTGAGCAGCTCAGCGACTTGTGTTTAAGAAACAGCACCATTAAGTTATCCCACGGTGAAGTGGGGATTAGTTTATAGAATTTCTACTAGATATGGGGACATCCTATCCTTGTAAACATGCATTACGAATTTTTACCAATGGCCAATGGTTGGAGGAATGTTTAACAAGTATCCCCATTAGAAGAATAATTTATAACCATAAAGGAGAGGAAAATTGGTAATAATCTTCATGATAATACAATTATTTCATTTGAGGATTAGATTGGAATATTCTTGGAGGAAAAAAATCCAAGGCTAAGAGTTTGATATAGCCGAACCAAAATGACCCAGCAGTCACAACTCATTAATGGCTATTACTACGCTACCCTTGAGGTGGGTCACTACACCACCTAGGATTATGAGGTGTGAAAGAAAATATCTCATGGGCTTAGACTGAAAGTATTTATTTCTATGTTCCTAAGAAGGTGGCTCTTTCCTTCTTGTGATGCTTATATGGGGGTCTGGGTATGCACCCTAATGATGGCAGCCACACTGGCAGAGGGGAAACCCATCAATTTATTCATCCCCACCCTTACCCTAATTTATGATATTTTGGGGAAAATATAGGAAGGGAGGAATCCACAATGTCTCATTTGTCTATTTCAACTTTTTTACGATTGGATTTCAGATCATTTAACTAGCTACAAATATCAGCACACCGTGATAGTCCCCCATACTATCTTCTGTCCGTCATTACATAACATTTCTATTGTTTGTCCTGAGTCCTTGAGTGTTAATAGAATCATTGAATTGCTGAGTGGCCCTTCATATTTATATTTTTCAACTTAACTTGTGCCTCATAGAATAATAGAAGATGATGGGTGGGGCTCTTTAGAAGCGCGTTCATACATCATCAGACTTTGGGAAGGAATCTTAACCACTCGTATAGATAGGATGACAATATGTGAACCCTATGCACCTTAATGGTTTTCTAGGTAGTTTGGATGTATAAAATGAGTCACATTCCTCCCAGTTACCCTCATTCAAAGGGAATATCACCCAAAAATCCCTCATTAACTATAGTTGATGATGATGCAGGAGGACTTTGGCATCCTTTATTTATTCCTCACATAGTGGCCCTTACTTACTTATCATTAGAGTAAGCCCAACAATGGGTAATGTGATATCCAAACTATAGACTAGACAATATAGTACGATGGGTGAAAATAACATTGGCTACTTGAAGCCCCATTTTACCTATTACAGCTACCCCATATCCATCCATTCCTATTACTCAATGGCACTCCATCTTCCGTCACATGCATTCAAAGTGATTAGCTCCACATTTTTGATATCATTGTAACCATTGTCTTTCTTGATGACTTGTTCCATGTCAAATTTTATCTTTAAATTCTATGAGTGTTATTGAAGTGTAAAATATAGTCCTTCAATGTGGGTATAGTACTCTACTTCATTGTTTGTGTGTCCTTCTGATAGTAGGAATGATTAAGGTAGGACTAACATTTCTAGAGATATAAGTATGATTCAAAGTCCTACTTTATTGAATTGGGGCCTTCCATCCTTTTCCTTGGAAGATATCTGGATGCACCGTCGAAATACATCTCCCATGTTTGGGAACCCTCTTGAACATAAAATACCTCTTCATCGGGTAGTTCAATATCCAAAAAAGCTATGTTTTCTTAGGGGCGTTCTACTATAAATTAGGCTAATACATTACATTTGATGTCTTTATAAGGCAAAGATAGTAGGTTGATCTACTGAAAAATGACCAACCATCGAGAAAAGCATCCTGTCGCTATCGGAAAACTATGAATGTACATGAGTGGGTTTCTAAAAGAGACCAAATGGACCTCATGGTGCTGCAAATAGTGACTTAGCTTTTGGACTACAAATATTTGGGCCAACGATCTCTTCTTGATATTTTTAATAATTATTCAATGTTCCAATAATGGTTCGTCTAAGATAATATAGGTTATTCTATCTTTTGAAGTCACTCTTCTGTGCCTGGAAGGCACCCAGTGATCGCTCCAAGGAGTAAATTTACATAATAAGCAGTTGTACATTGATAGATAGAATTTTCACTTGTGGTTTCAAGAGGTATTTCTTGATGTTTTTAAATGCTTCCTAAAAATCTTGCATTCATTGATATGTGGCCCATTTTTCATCAACCAAGCGAAAGTAAATCACTTTCAAGCATGGATGGGTATGATACACTGAATGTAGTTCAACTATCCTTGAAGTCCTCTTAACTTAGTGAGGTTGCAATTAGGTGACATGCAAATGATTTCCTTTTTCTTTTCAAAGTCTAATTTGATTCCATAGTGGCATACGATGAATCTAATTAATGTAAATAAGGTAACACAGAAATCATAGGGGTTCATTTTTAGACTATGTTGTCGCACTTTATTAAAGATAGTTTAATAATATTCCAGGTGGTCCTAGTGTTTTCATGATTTAACCACCAGATCATCTACATATCATTCGACAAAATTTCCCATGAAGGGTTTGAAACTGCAATGCATGGCATGCTAATATGTGGAGCTGATGCACCCGATTTTTGTATACATTCCCACATACTTTATTGAAAATAAGAACATGTTTTCTAAAAATACCTACTACTTAGTGGAAAAATTCATTGATTTTGGTGATATTGCTCATTTTCATGTGATTTCTAGCCAAACACACAAACCGGGGGAAAACTAAGCAAAATTTACAACTATAAAACATGTACATATATACATTCTGTGTAGAGTCAGGCTCAGAAATAGATTGGCTAGGACCATTACATGCCCAAGTTACCAGAAGAATGTACACACCGTGTACTAAAACCACACGTTGTGTAAATTATACTAGAAATGGTTGGTGGTTGAGAAGAAGTCTACATGCCCCTATGGTTGGCTAACATTTACATGTCGTGTACATCATCTATATTCCATGTATTTACTTATAGAAGTGGTTTGTGGATGATAAAAGACAATACAAACCATGTATGGAGGTGGTACATGCCATGTATACCCACCTACTAGGCAGCATCGTGTTCCATGTCAAAGACATAATGTTAGGCCACCTACCTGCAGAGAAAAAGATGAAAAAAGCAGATTGTAGAAAGTACACAACATGCACTTTTTACACACGCAGTGTACATTTATTTTCTATAAATAGAGTCATTAGCCTCCGGTTCAAAAAAAGAGGAATAGGGGGTGAAGGTCTGAAGGAAAGAAGCTTTGTTGTCGTGCTCACATCATTCAACTACTTCTCCATTCTAGCATTCTACCAAAGATACAATATCTCCTTGAAGTTTCTATGATGATCACATCATGTATCAAGGGTTATATTTTTATCTTTTCCTCTATGTGTAACTAAATACCCTATTTTTTGGGGTCGTGGGAGATGAAGGATTTGAAATTTTGATGAGTTGTTATTAATGTGTTTGTTCTATTATCCTCTTCTTATTCTTCTTTAATCACTTCATTTTATCACTGGGAATTCTTATCTAGACCAAAGGTATAATTTTCAGGGATTCAATAGAAGAATAAGGATGAATACTTTCATGATCATTTGAAGTATTCATCCACTCAAAAATGGACTAAGACAAATAATGAAATGTGAAACACTAACTACTAGGCCAAAAAGTCAGTTTCCTCATCTCAAGACATATGTTTACTGGACCATGGAAACATTGTTAAAAATTGAAACCCCAAGTGTAGGGTTATTATGAACAACACAACCTCATAAGAAATTTAATTTAATAAACAACCTCTAAAAAAATCAAAAACCCCAACACATTTTCCTCCATATTTACATCAAAACCAATTTGTCTTATTTTCCTTTATCCGTTATGTAATTTTATAAAGAAATTTAAATCTAATTACCTTTTTATCCAAACATTAAAAAATGACTCTAAATTCAGTACACTTCACTAAGAAAAAAATACAAACTAAGATAAGCATGATAAAAATAACTTCTTTTTTCCTATGGATCGACCTCTTACTGGTACTATAATCATTAAAATAAAATAATTTGGGACATCGATAAAATACCTTTGGTAAAATGGCTCGCCAAATTTTGGAATCATTTCCAGGGAAATGAAACGTTAATTTTTTCCATGTTTTAATTAAGTTTGTATCATATTTTAGTGGAAATAAAATACATAAATTCCCAAAAGAATCTCCTTTAAAATATCATTTCTGTTTATCTTTCTTATTTATTATTTATGCTTGGTGTATTTAGTATTGTTTTGGTCCATCAGTGTATTAGTAGCTGCCTCACTCATTCGAAGAACCCAGAGTCATCATGGTTATTCCCAATTGACCTAGAAATCAAACGAACACTCTTGAGGCAACGACAAGCACTCATGGCCGAGCACAACCAAAACATTATCATGGCACAGAACAAAGAAGTAAATTCATATGATGTCCAAGGAGATGGACAACTTTTTGTTCTGGATGACAATCAGAACCAGCAAGCTCCACTTGCTCCGGGATATGGTCTGCAATAGCTCCAATAGTTCCAACGAGAGAGGATTCCATTTTTATAGCCATGTTAGGGGTTATAATTTTCTCCTCAAGAATAGAAATACATGTTGCCTCCACTCCCTGAGTATCCACCTTTATTTCATACTCTCATAGAGTATGACATTCTATCTATTCACGGAGCTGACATGGGAATCGTTTTTCCACAGGTGCAGGCCCACCAATTCGAGATAAATACTGCCATTATGCAGCTAATCCAAAATACCATTCAGTTTATCGACCTGCCAAGTGAGGACCCCAATTCCCATCTCACTAATATTATAGAGGACTGTGACTCGTTCTATGACCACGATGTGTCCACAGATGCCATTTTCTTCACCTATTTCCCTTCAATCTAATGTATAAGGATAAAGACTAGATTAATGGTTTTCCACAATGATCTATCCTCACTTGGGAAGAGCTAGCCCATGAATTCTGGTCTAAACACTTCACACCCTCGAAGATGGTGACTCTGCGGAACAAAATAAACAACTTCCAATAGCATAACTCAGAGTCATTATATGAATCATGGGAGCACATCAAGAAGATATTGCGAAAATTTCCACACCACAGACTCCCACTTTGGATGAAGGAACAAACTTTTTATGGAGAACTGACGACGAATACAATGTTCGTAGTGGATGCTGATGCTGGGGGTATAGTTATAATGAAGTCTACAGAAAAGATTTTCAAACTACTAGAAGAAATTCCTATAGGTTCTGGGCACAGCAGAAGCGCGTTTGTGGGCGTTCCCAAATTTGATTTTAGCATTAAAAATGTTCAAATTGAGATCCGTCACAATATAAAATGCTAGATCTTCAGAATAAAATGAAGAACGAAAAAAATAGGGAGTCCCAGAACTATAGATATAAGATCATCATATTTTGGTTATAATTAATTTAATTAATTCAAAAGAATTACCATGGTGTAATTCTTTCTTCGTTGATGTCTCTGGTCACGATCTGGTGTGATCCATTATTGTGTCATAGAATACAAGTGTAGGATTCCTCTAGAAGTGATCAACATGTGATCCATGTAACTCTGGATGTCACTGAAGGGATCTCTGGGTGCTAGTGTGGACTAACCTTCACTGGCGATGTCCGCCTTTGATCACCTCGATCCGGCGGTGGTGGATATCTCTATATCTTGAGACAGTTATTGGAGGAAGTAGTTCTTTTATCCTTGAAATAATTCTCCAGAATTGGTGTGCACAACGATTGGGGAAAAGTGTTGGGTTTGTGAGGATATTTATAATCGGGTTTGATTTTATAGAGTTATGACAATTAATAAATGTGTTACATGTTTTATTTATATCATTAACTCTTATGAAAAACCCCCATGTATAATTATTATTTCTTTGACATGAACCCACACTAATTATAATAAATATCATATAATAAAACAATATTATTTACTCAAAATCCTGACTGAAAAAACTACATGTCATGTAATCATTAATACATGGTGTGTACTTGTTTTCCATAAAACTACACAGCGTGTATATTCAATATACACGATGTGTACTTTTATTTTCCATTTTTCCTTTATTTCTTCCACCAAATTTATTAGTGCCTGAGTAATGGATATTTAATTATTAAATAAATGTAACTATATTAATCGCTAATAAATATATATTATTTCATCCACAATATATTCTCTTGATTAACTAGTGTCGAAATAAATGTGATCAGGCATCCTTAAATAATTATTAAACCACAGTCAGGAATAGTATTTATTTAACTGAGATACATGGTCACACTTAGTGTGTGGCCCTCTAGGACTCTATCTTGTTGGAATTAGGAGGGCATGCCTAAATCCCAAGATTAATGTCTAGCAATGGGTCAAGGCACCCAATAGAAAGAAGTTGACACTGCATTGATGTGTCACCTCATACGAACAATTACTATGTAATATAATCCATTTTTCATGATATCTCGAATCAAGTGGGTTTCATGCTAGTTCCCTCAACCCATGTGCTCGATTGTTTATTCTTTGACTTTCTGGAATTGAACTTTCCCATTCCTTACCATGGCCATGGATTTACATAGGCTATATCAATTCCATCAAAGGGACTAAGATATATACTTCTGTTATGGAACATAAGGGACAAATCCTTTCTCGCATTATCTATTAATGCGGTATTACTCATGATGCACCCAACGTATCCTACCTCACCACGAATAGTGTGTCGTCATAGTTTTCATTAATACATCTAAGTGCACGATTTTTAATACCCATTAATAATAATCTTAAAGTATAAGGACCAATACACACGTCCGTATATAAGAACATCAAATGACACTATGAAATGTGTATTTCTTACTAGCAGGTATCATTCTCATAATATCCTCCTAGATATTACCAAGGGCATACACCATGAGATGGTGCCTCAATGTTTTATGAGTCCTCACCCCTAATGTCCTGTATTATTTGTGTGCCTCAAATAACATCATCCGGACATAGAACATATATTCAAGAATAGTGTAATGGAACATTCGAGTTCTCGTCATAGCAAGGATCTTCTATGACCCTGTAATGCAATAGATATCCTTAAGACATTATCACATGCATTTTCACGCAGAAGAACAATCAAGATTTGATAAGGATTTTATTGATGAATAAATCAAAAAGTAGTTGGTTCTTTGACACCAACTCCAAAAGACTCCCACTTGGACTAGATACAACTTATAACAACTTTTAAACCGCTATCTCTCACATGATATTCATGCTTCTTCTGAGATAGGCCTTTAGTCATGGGATCCACCATGTTCTCTTTTGTGGACACTCTTCTCAATACAACTGCACCCCTTTTTTATAAATCTCTCAAGATGGGATACATTTGGAGTGTGTTATTTGTCCGTTGATGCGACCTTGGTTATTTTGCAAGAGCCACTACTATAGTATTATCACAATACAATGTAATGGGATCTTTACTGCTAGGCACCACATCAATCTCCTGGACAATGTTCAGAATACAGACGGCTTCTTTGGCTGCATTGGAAGCCACTATATACTCGGACTCCGCTGTAGAATCAGAAACAACTATCTACTTTGAACTCTTCCAGCTCACAGCTCATCTATTGAGACATAAAAAATATCTGTATTGCAACATCAGATCGTTCTGATCTGTTTGAAAACCAGCATCAACATACACTCTGATGACGATCTCCTCGTCTCCTCTAAACACCAGGAACATATCCTTAGTTCTTCTCATATACATAATGACAATTTTAGTAGTAGTCCAATGTTGTTCTCCTAGATCTTCTTAATATCTTCCTACCATGATTAGTGCATAGGCAACATCAATCCTAGTACATAACATGACATACATGATGGATCCTATAGCCGAAGCGTATGGGATATTACACATTCTATCTTTCTCATGTTGTGTATGGGGACACATTTTCTTAGAAAGATGTAATCCATCTGACACTGGAACCAATCCCCTCTTGGATTGTTCTATACTAAATCTCTTTAGTATCTAGTTAATGTATGTACTCTGACTTATTCCAAGAAACCTCTTGGATCTATCACGAATGATCTTGGTCCCTAGAATGTAGGCTGCTTCAACCCAAGTCCTTCATGGAGAATCACTTGTTCAACTAGTCTTTAACTGACTGTAATACTGTTATGTCGTTTTCAATAAGCAATATGTCATCAACATATAATACTAGGATAATGATCGCATTCCCATTAAACCACTTATAAACACATGCCTCACATTCTTTCTTAATGAAACCAAATTCTATTATGGCTTCATCAAATCGAATGTTCCATGACCTGAATGCTTTCTTTAATACATAAATGGATTTCTAAAACTTGCAAACTCGTTTGGCTTCACCTGGTGTCACAAACCTTTCTGGTTGTGTCATATAGACATCTCCCTGAAGGTTCCCGTTAAGGAATGTCGTTTTTACATCCATTTTCAAAATCTCGTAGTCATGGTAAGCTTCTATGGAAAGTATGATTCTTATGGATTTAAACATGGAAAATGGGGAGTAGGTTTCATCATAGTCAACTCCTTGATGATGTCTGAATCATTTAGCCACTATCCTTGCTTTATAGGTTCTAACATGACCTTCCATGTCCAGTTTTCTATTGAATACCCATTTTCATCCAACAGGATTTACATCAACTGGCTCATCGACCCGAACCCAGACTTGGTTATGATATAAGGAATCTATCTCAAAATTCATAGCTTCTATCCATCTTGTAGCTTCTAATCTTTATATTTCTTCCTTGTAGGAGAGAGGTTCATCATTGTCCAACAGTAACGATTCACCATCATCGGTGACTAGGAAACCAAATCTCTCTAGTTCCCTTACCTCTCTTGAGTTTCGACACAGTACCTGTGTTTCTAGAGCCTCTTCCACAGGGACCTATGGAACTTGTTCCTGTAGCAACTCATGTATATCTTGAGCATCAACATCATCAAATTAAATCTTTCTCCCACTATCCTTCTTGAGGATGTGCTCCTTGTCAAGAAATACGGCATGTCTAGTGATAGTCACTTTCTTGTCTGAAGGGTTATATAGGTAATATCCTTTCGTTTCCTTGACATATCCTATAAAGATACACCTCATGCCCCGGGGTTCTAGTTTGTTGCCTGAGAAGGCCTTAACAAATGACTCGTATCCCCATTCACATGTGTGTGACACAATGGGTTTCCTTCCATTCCATAAATCGGATGGAATTCCATTTTCCTCCTTAGTTAGTACTCAGTTTAATGTGTATGCTATAGTTTGTAATGAATATCCCTAAAAGGATAATGGAAGATCTGTATGACTCATCATCATCCTCACCATGTCCAACAAGGTGCAGTTCCTCCTTTCACTAACTTCATTCCACTGTGGTTTATAAAGAGGAGTGAGCTGAGAAATAATCTCATACACCCGTAAAAGATCAATGAACTCTTGGTTCAGATATTCTCCGCCTCAATCCAATCAAAGTTTATTTATCTTCTTACCAAGATGATCCTCTACTTCATTCTTGAATTCCTTAAATTTTTCTAAGGCCTCTTACTTATACCTCATTAAGTAGACGTAGCCATATCTACTCAAATCATTAGTAAAAGTAATGAAGTAAGAATATTCTCCTCTAGCTTCTACTAGAAATGGTCCACACACATCCATGTGTACCAATCCTAGAATCTTTGTGTCCCTTTCACCTTGTCCATCGAAGGGAGTCTTGGTCATTTTTCCTTGTAAACAAGAGTGACATCTATCAAGTGGTTTTATCTCAATAGAGTCCAAATAACCATCTTGGCAGAGTTTTTTAAAGCACTTATCGTTTACATGACCGAGATGGTGATGCCTCAACTGGGTGATGTATGAGTCATGTGAGTTTATTTTATTATGGATTTACAACACATGGTTTTTGTAATTTAATACATACAAACCATTATTTAAATGTTCCATACCATAACATATATTGTTCTTATAAAAGAGACAACCCGTATTTCTAAACATGAAAATAAATCCATCTATATCCAAACAAGATATAGAAATTATGTTCTTGGTAACACTAGGCACATAATAACAATTATTTAAAACCAAAATCATCCCAGTCGGAAATGAGAGGTGGTAATCGTTAATATCCAATGCAGCTAGACTTGCGTCATTGGTAGCTCTAAGATCCACCTATCCTCTGGAAATCTTTCTAAATATTCTTGGTTCCTGCATTTGAATACATATGTGAGCCCCACAAGCTATATCTAATACCCAATGTGTAGAAATATAAATATTACACTCAATAATGAATTCGCCTTTATCATTCCCATGCTTTTGGGTGCAGTTCCTCTTTCAGTGGCCTTGCTTTCCACATGAAAAACACACCACCTCTTGTTCCTTTCCTTGCCTCTGGATCTTCCCCTTCTTAGAAGGATTGTTTTCGGGGGCTTTGGGCCATTTATAATAATTTTTCCCCTTTGACTTGTCCTTCATTTTCTTATTCAACATAAGGGTTGCGGGTTTGTCACGCCCCATGTCCTTATCTACCTAGCGAATTAAGGTTAGAAGTTTTGATATAATCACCTCATTATTTCTCATATTGAAGTTGATAATAAAGATAGGAAAGGTCTTGGGCAGTGATGATAGGATGAGATCTATACGCAACTCATCCAAGAATTTAATCCCTAGGATGTCCATGAGTTCAATGTAGCCAATAATCTTGAATACATGAGGCCCAACTGTCATAGACTCTCCAAGCTTAGTTGTAAAAAAATCATTGGAGATCTCATATCTCTCTTGTCTCGCCTTCTCTTGGTAGAGATCCTTAAAGTGAGACGTCATGCTATATGCGTCCATGTTTTCATGTTGCTTCAAGAGCTCATTAGGCATGGCTGATAGCATGAAAACACTGGATATCTGTGGAATCATCCATGTGTTTCATGTAGAGAGATAGTTCCCCATCACTGACCTCATTTCCAATCACAACTAGAATAGGCTCTTCCAGCACAAACAATTTCCTCTCGTGGAGAAGCATAATGCAAAAACACCTCTACCACTCTTGGGAATTGGTGCCAGTGAGAAGGTTTTCCTTCTCGAGTATGGTTCACAATGATATGTTTGAATTAATTTATCTTGCCTTTTCTATAAATTAAAATGAGAAAAAGTTTATTACTTTATTATAAAATTTGAGACAGATAAATAAATTAATACTTCTTAGTCTCCCACTATTTTATCGAAATCTAATAGCCCTGACAATTGACTTTCAAATATTCTGTTGCCTAAATACTCTAGTGGCATGGATCCATATTGCCCTTTGTATTACCCGAACTAGGGTTGGTCAAGAAACTTGAAGTGTTTTAGGTAGGAATTCCAAATTCCAATTGCATTAACTCACAGCTTATTGATCCTCTAAGTGGAATCCCCAATCCTGAAATCTTTTTATTTTGGATGTAATCAACCTTTTCCTCTTTGTCACACCAAGTCCTACTGTGGCAGTCAACCCTTGATGTGAACCAAGTTAAGTCAACCCAAAACCATGAATTAAGATTCCCTGATAATTGAAAGCACCCCAACTAGGGTTGGTCAAACACTTTGAACTATGGATCAATTCTAACATAGATTATGGAAGGATATACCAAGTTAATATTACTTTGAGGGATTTTATCCTTATAAGTGAATTTCCATTTTATTTTCTTTTGATTAAATTATTTTTAATATTTATTGAGATATACATAAGTGATTAACCATGTCTATGATAATATTTACTCATAAGATGATCTTATTTTAGTTTCATCTTGCATGCTTGTTTAATTCCTTAATTGGGTGATCATGACAACACACCCCCAATAAATAAACCATGATATTGATAGAAATAAAATAAATGGAATTACAATGAGATATGTTCTATTGGTTAGATTATCTAGCGGTTGATAAACTAACCCATAAACTAGAGGAGAAAAACCTTGAACCTTTTGGGTTCGTGTTTATAGCTTTCCACCTGTCCACCTTTGTATCTCCTTGTATTGGTTTCACCTTGGTTCCTATCTTGATCTGCCTCCACTAGCTTGGGAGATCCATCCATTACATATGCATTTATCTCACATGCAAGTGAGGGGTAAAAGGGGTTTTCACATAAAATAATCCTTGGGTGCACAGGACCTACATATTAATGAGGAGAATTCTCATAGACCAACAAATTTAATTTAAATAAATAAATTAAAATAAACCATTCACATACAATGGTCTTGGTCTAGCTCATGATCATCCATACATGCAACGATATTTACGCATAAATAAAAATAGCATTCAATTCATTAATAATTCTTGTTTAAGATAAATCACGCTCAAATTAATTAATTATCTTTAATTAATCAATCCTTTTATCTTAAACCCTTTTCTGAATTTTATTGAGATTCTCATCCATCATAATTTTAAAAAATAAATTTATTTAAAATTATCCTTGTACGTAACTTGTACCTTGGAGGAAACCCGGGGAATTTCCATTCATTACACAGATGATAAATTAAACACACATATATAAAACACTTATCATGTGTTGTGACTCAGCTTTACGCCTGCACCATGGTACACGTATCAATGTATTATATAATATAATAATAAATTTCAATAAATCTTCATAATTTGGATGAGTACACGTCGTGTAGTTCTGAATACATGGCGTGTACTTTTTTTCATCGTCCAACCAAAGTACAAAGCCGGGGACATGGCTTGTGGATGTACTTTGGAAATTTTTAGAGTACACATCATGTTCAGTGGGACACATGCTGTGTAGTTTCTGCATTACACGGTTTCCAGCCAGGCAAGCCGTGCATGGGGTACACGGTCCAACCCTAACCCAAATGGACTACACACCGTGTTTAGTTTGACCACACAGTGTGTAATCTAGAAACTGTGTGTCACCTATTCCTGTTCATCACACGGTGTCATAAATGACTTAGATAGGACCAATACATGATCTGATTTGGCGGACCAATCTGATGCATGAACATAGACTACACGGTGTGTTCTTCTGAATACACGCAGTGTATTTTGGTGATGTATAGCCAGGAGTGTTTGGAACCTCTAGATGAGTTCCTCTATTTTATTTTAATCAAAATTAAAATAAAAATCCATTTCTGTAAGGTGAACAAGAAACGAGAGGGGAGGAACAGATATCGAGATTCAGATTTTTAAGAATGGTTAACTTGAATTGAAACAACTAAATTATTAAATGCATAAATCACAAACAAAAAACTAAATAATTATAATAAATGAAATGATCTGCTCTGATACCACTTGTAGGTTCCGGGTGCAGCGTGAGCGTGTTGGTGGGTTTTCCCAACTTTTATTTCAGCATTAAACAATGTTCAAACTAAGATCTGTCATGATATAAAATGCCGGATCTTTAGAATAGAACGAAGAATCAATATCAAAATAGAGAGTCCTGGAACCATAGAGATAGGATCATCATATGTTAGTTGTAATTAATTTTATTAATTCACAAGAATTACTTTGGTGGATTTCTTTCTTCATTGATGTCTCTGATCATGATCTAGTGTGATCTGTCAGTGCATCGTAGAGTCTAAGTGTAGGATTTCTCTAGAATTGATCCACACATGCTCCACGTATCTCTGGATGTCGACGAAGGGATCTCTGAGTGCTAGCGTTGAATAAACTTCACTTGCGATGTCCACCTTCAATCGCCTCAATCTGCTGATGGTGGATCACTCTCGGCCTTTAGAGCGTCCTTGGAAGAAGTAGTTCTTTCGGCCTTTAAATAATTCTCCAGAATTTTTGTGCACAACGATTGGGTAAAAGTGATGGGGTTGTGAGGATATTTATAATCGGGTTAGAGGTTATAGAGTTATGACAATAAATAAACGTGTTACATGTTTTATTTATTTCATTAACTCTTATTAAAAACCCCCCATGTTGAATTATTAATTCCTTGACATGCGCCCACACTGATTATAATAAATATCATTTAATAAAATGATATTATTTCCTCAAGATCCCGACTGGAAAAACTACATGTCGTGTAATCATTAATACATGGCGTGTACTTGTTTTCCATAAAAATACACAGCGTGTATATTCAATATACATGATTTGTACTTTTATTTTCCATTTTTCCCTTATTTCTTCCACCAAATTTATTAGTGCTTGAGTAATGGATATTTATTTCTTAAATAAATATAACTACATTACTCACTAATAAATATATATTATTTCATCCACAATATATTTTCTCGAATAACTAGTGTTGAAATAAATGCAACCAGGCATCCTTAAATAATTATTAAACCACAGTAGAGAATAATATTTTTTTAACTTGTTAAATTAAAATTTAACTGAGATATATGGACACACTTAGTGTGTGACCCTCTAGGCCTCTTTCTCGTTGGCATTAGGAGGGTTTCCGAAAGTGTAAGATTAATGTCTAGAAATGGGTCAAGGCACACAAGAGAAAGAAGTTGATGCCGCATTGACATGTCACCTCATATGAACGCTTACTATGTAATATAATCCTTTTTCATGATATCTTGAATCAAGCAGGTTTCATGCTAGTTCCATCAATCCATGTGCTCGATTATTCTTTATTTGAATTTCTAGAATTGAACTTTCCCATTCCTTACCGTGACCATGGATTTACTTAGGATATATCAATTCCATAAAAGGGCCTACGATATCTACTTCTATTATGGAATAGAAGGGACAAATCCTTTCTCGCATTATCTATTAATGTGGTATTACTCGTGATGCACCCAACCTATCCTACCTCACTGCGAACAGTGTGTCATCACAGGTTTCTTCAATACATATAAGTGTGTGAGTTGTAATACCCATTAATAATAATCATAAAGTCTAAGGACCAACACAAACGTCCACAGATACGAACATCCAATGACACTATGAAATGTGGATTTCCTACTGGCATGTCTCATTATCATAATATCCTCCTGGATATTACCAAGGGCGCACACCATGAGAAGGTGCCTCAAAGTTTTATGAGTCCTCACCCCTAATGGTTTGTATTATTTGTGTCCCTCAAATAACATCATCCGGACATAGAACATATATTCAAGAATAGTGTTATGGCACTTCTGGGTTCTCATCATATCAGGGATCCTCTATGACCATTTAATGAAATAGCTATCATTAAAACATTATCACATGTATTGTCACGCAGAAGAACAATCAAGATGTGATAAGTAATTTATTAATGAATAAAGTACAAAGTAGTTGGTTCTAAGCCACCAACTCCATCAATGGATGCCAATAGCTTCTAGTGGAATTCTGAGAGGGACACACAAAAAATAGGTATGCATCATGTTGATGCCACAACTATTCTAGCTACTTAGTCAGACGTTGTGTCCAAAAAGATCGATGCGCTCAATCTGAAGGGTGCGTCCCAAGTACATGCACAAAACCATCCAGCAAGAAGTGAATGTGGTGATAATCACATTAGTGTTGAATTCCCAAGACCTACAAGCAACCCTTTGATGAGAGAGGTGAGTTATGTTGCCCAAAATTGAGGGCCAAACCAATACCAGCAGTACTAGAAACCGGCATGATGTGATCAAAAGAACATAGGCTAGGGCCAACAATAGTAGAATCCTCTTCCCCAGTGACTGCCTGGATATGGTTACACTCCTTATCAGAACCAGTACCTGAGACAACAACAGCTCCAGCAAGGCTCTTATCAGTAAAAACGGTAGCAAAAACCTCGCCTGCTGTAACATTTTGGATCCGGAATCCACACAACGGGTTCCCCAAACCCGATTGATGACATGACCACAAGTGCATTTCCCCAAATGCCAGAGGCTGCCGACTAGTAGATAGGTCCCAGGTCTGATAGTGGGGAAACTATGCCCTCATTTTTCAAAGTGTAGCACAGCGGAAGAGAAAAAAATATAACATACAATAGTAGAAGCTAGAAATTAACAACTGAAGTAAAAGAGAAACAACAATCATATATATACCAAGATGAAACTTTTCAGTAATTTGATGAAAGCAGCCAGGACAGGATACACTGTAGTACAATACAACTCAATGTATAAGGTACAAAAAAAAAGTAGAGTAAATAGAACGCAGCAGCATCACAAGCCTAAGCTCGGTCCCATCCTCTCTTACTCCTCTACTAAAATCATGTACCTATATAGGGACCATTTCTCTTGTCGAAACCTACAAAAATATAGTCTGTTTGGGCCAAATACATGTCCCAAATAGTGTGTGAGAATTAAATCCCAATAGGCACCCGCCAAAGGCCCGTGCCCAATTGTCAGTGAAAATGTGCAATAGTAGTGTGCAAAATTAAATGAAATAAACCAAGAAATACTCAAGATTAACTAACTTTACCAATTATATTGATATTTTAATATTCATTAAACCATGTCAAGCCTATTCTTTAAATTGGCAGGTATAATAAATGGAAATCACCATGGTGAATATTTATGATAACACTATAGTCAGACATACAATCCTTACCCTCAGGTAATTAGAATCAAAACCCACAAGTGTCTTCCCATAGGAATAATGAATATTTCCCACAGGCGTATGAGGTGTCACCCACAGGAACATAAAATACTTCCCACGGGAATAGAAACTATTGCCCACATGCATGATAAAGGTTTCCCACAGGCTAAATGAAAACCGCCCTCTGGCTATACAGGTAACTGGGCCGATCCCAACATATAATCAAGCAATCATAAACAATTCCTCTCAAGTAAATTTCAACACATGCTAAAATTCACTGTATACCCACAGGTATTTTGGCCAAATGCCTAAACAGAGGAATGCACCCTCGGGGTGGTCCGGGATCCATGCAGTGATCCCAAACAACAGTTTTTACTTATCATTAGATAATCTATGCAATTATAGATATCTTTCAGCAAAGGCCAGAGCCACACAACATCCCAAACATGGGTTTGTAGCACAACAGTACACAAATTCAACTCAACAGTTGGAAATAAACACCAGAACACCCACCTTGATCTCCATTGATCAACAAATGCAAACAGTGACTCTCAAAATGACCAAGAATGGCATAGATATGAAACATAAGATTCGTCATTGAAACATAAATAACTTTCCCTCGGGAAAGAATGAGAAGGAAATGTTAAGGAAGAGTGAATAACTCACTCGTGTGGTTCAATTGAGACCATCAGTGAAGGAAATCGAGTTCTGGTCGACGATCAGGAGCTCCTCCAAGCTCCGGAACACTCTCCCATGTTCTTCCGATGTCGAGTGCCTCCTCTGCCGAATGAGGAGTCTACTGCATGTTTTAATATAAAAAAACAAACTACAGGGTGTTTACTCTAAAGTACACGATATGTAATTTTATTTTTTTAACTGTTCATTTTTTGGATTCTATCCACCACATCACTATTTATCTTTCAATATGACTACATAGCGTGTATTCCAAAATACATGGCATGTACTGTCGCTCAGCTGGCAGCTACCTCTACCACCTTACTATTAACCTTCTGACTGATTACACAATGTGTAAATACCTAGTACACGTTGTGTAGTCAGTTTTTACACACTTCATCACTGACAGGCCTACACGCCCTCTGTACTCATCCCACATGGCCAAAGTACATAGCTTGTGGAAAAGTATATGGTGTGTACCCACAAAATTTGAGATTTTCCCCCATATTCATTGTTTTATCAAAATACATAAGGAAAGAGGAAAATAAGAAAACCGTACCTCAAAAATAAGAACCATGTTCTTTCAAACTTCACCCCCATAATGAAATTAGTCCCCGAATTTCCATTCCAAGGGTGGTGAAGATAAATTTGTGAACAACTCCAGTCACTGAGCATGTACGTCGGTCTCCCACTCCCAGGTTTCATCTTGCACCCGGCCATGCTACCATAGCACCTATATGAGAAGAACTGACCAACCTTGCAGAACCTTCATTCTCCTATCAACAATATGAATCAGAAGCTCCTCAAAGGATGCATCGACCTGAAGCTCAACCTCCTTGGGCTGAAAAACATGAGACAAGTCTGAGTGATAACGGCGAAGCTGAGATATATAGAATATGTCAGGAATGGTCCGGTACCTCTGTGGTAACTGCAACTGATAGGCAACCAACCCAACTCTCTATAGAATCTGAAACGACCCCACATATCTTGGTGAAAGCTTACCATGTCTCCTGATCTGCCGGTGTCCCAACCTCAGCGAAACACACAAGAAAACCTGATCCTCGACCACAAACCCCGTGGGTCGTCTACGGTGATCAGCATAAGATTTTTGATGAGACTGTGTGGTATCCATCCACTTATAAATCAACTTGACCTGCTCTGAAGTCTCCTGCATGAGACGTGGTCCCTGTAAAGCTGCCTCACCAGCCTCTAACAAGTACAAAGGTGATCGACATAGCCTAGAATATAAATCCTCATAAGGTGTCATCTCAATAGTTTCCTGAAAACTGTTATTGTAGGAAAACTTGACCCGGGGTATGTACTTCTCCCAAGATCCCCCAAATTCTAGGATGCATGCACGCAGCATTTCCTCAAGCACCTATATCATACGCTCTGATTGGCCATCTATCTGAGGGTGATAAGCCGTCCTCAGAAGCACCTGTGTACCTGGTGCCCTCTGAAATACCTTCCCTAAACGAGATTTAAAACAAGAATTCCTATATGAAACGATAGAACGAGGGACCCCATGAAGATGTACTATATCTAATATATACAGTTTATTAAGCACTCCCACACTGAAGGTCTCCTTGATCAGAAAAAATTGATCTACCGTCATAAGTCAATCCACAACAACCCACATGAAATCACTGCCTCGAGGTGACCTCAGCTACCCTATCACGAAATCTATTGTGACATCATCCCATTTACACTCCGGAATGGGTAAATGTTGTAACAATATGGCTGGCCTCTGATGTCCTACCTCAACTACTGACAGGTGGAACATCTCGCAACAAAAGCAACAATCTCTCTCTTCATACTCGGCCACCAATATTGACGTCTTAAGTCATGGTACATTTTGGTAACTTCGGGATGCACTACCCATGTTAAAGCATGAAAATACCGCATCAGATCCTCACGTATATCCCCTATAACCCACACTCATCCACAGAAATGCATCAACTCATAATCGCTTATCGTCCATCCAGGAGGAGGGTCCTCACTTGACATCGAATCTTGTAGAACTAGACCTTCCGAATATGATAGATGTCTCATCCTCACTCTATCCAGGAGGTTAGAAGTCACAGCTATGGAAGAGAGATAGGTTTTCCCCTGACTATTGTGAACCTTCAAATGCATCTCAGAGAACAAAGACATAAGATGCCACTCACCTATGGCCTCCTGCACTGCCCATATCTGAGTCCTCCTACTTAGTGCATCAACAACGACATTACCCTTTTCAGGTGCATAAGCATGTTCAAAGTCAAAGGACTGAAGGTATTCAACCCACCTTCGCTGTCTCAAATTCAGGTCACACTGAGTAAAGATATATTTGACAATTTTTTGGTCCGTAAACACCACAAAATGTTATCCCAATAGATAATATCTCCAACAACGTAACACATGAACAACTCCGGCCAACTCGAGATCATGCGTCGTGTAATTCCTATCAGGTGGCCTCAACTGCCGAGACCCATACCCGACAATTCGATCACCCTGCATCAACAGTACTCCCAACCCAATACCTGATGCATCACAGTAAACTGTATAGCTCTTCCCTTGCTCTGGAAGTATCAGGATTGGTGTTGATTTCAACTTTATCTTCTACTCTTGAATGGCTGTCTTGCAAGCTTCTGACCAAACAAACGTCACACAATTCTTAGTCAAACCCATCAACTTTACTACTAAGCTGGATAAGTCATGTATAAAGCATTGGTAGTAACCATCCAGTCCCAAGAAACTCTATATCACAAATACATTCTTAGGATGCTCCCAGGAAAATACTTCTCTTACATTCTCTGGGTCTACTACAACTTTTACATCTGAGATAATATGACCTAGGATGTGAATCTGGTCCATCCCAAAGTGGTACTTTGAGAGCTTAACATATAGCTAATTCTCTCTCAGTGTACTTAGTATAATCTCAAGATGGGTGGCATGGTCATGTCGAGTGTGAGAGTACACCAAGATATCATCCACGAAGACTACCACAAAAGAATTCAGATATGGATGGAACACATGATTCATCAAATCCATGAAAACTACTAGAGCGTTTGTGAGTCCAAAAGGCATGACCAAGTACTCATGTAAACAATATCTACTCCGAAAAGCTGTAAGTGATATGTCTGATGGTCTCACACACAAATAATGATATCTGGATCCCAAGTCAATTTTTGAGGACACTTGTGCACCGTGAAGTTGATCAAAATGATCATCAATCCTCGGTAAGGGATATAGTTACTTAACCATAAGATGGTTCAACTTCCAATAATCCACACAGATTCTGAGGGTATCGTCTGCCTTTTTAGCAAAAAGGACTGACGAATACCAAGGAGAAGTACTGGGTCGAATAAAACCCTTTTCCTACAACTCCTATAACTACCTCTTGAGCTCCTGCAACTCTGGTGTAACCATCCTATAAGGATGAATGGACACCGATGCTGCTCTTGGCACTATCTCAATAGAGAAATCCACCTCTATCTCTTCCGGAAGACCTGAAAATTCATCCGGGAAGACATCCCTGAAACAATGAACCACTGGAGGGAAATAATTCTAACAAGTTCCCTGAACATCCAGATACAAACTCGCAATTTGGGCTATTATTCTACCTCACCAACGATGCTCGGGTCCATCTTGGCTCACCTGGACATACCACTCTCCCTTGTATAGAAACTCTCTGCCCTCTAGTGACGTGAAACTCACCCAGAGATGATAGCAATATACAAAGGCTTGAAAGGGTACCAACCAGTCCATCCCAAAAATGACATCATAGATTATCATCTATAAGATGTAGAGGTCCCACAGAAAGTAACACCCACCAACCTCAAGGGGGAACTCCCTAAACTGATGCACACCAACCGTTATAATCCCCAACGGAGTGTCTAAAATCATAACAATTGAAGAGGAAGAAACATTGATCCCAAGCCTCTCCACAACAGGCACAAATATAAAGCTGTGTGTAGCACCAGTATTGAAAAGTACTGAAGACAAAATAGAAGAAACTATAATAGTACATCTGAAAATGTATGGTCTGGGATTCTGCTCCGGTTTGGTCTGTTGCATTGCATATGTCTTCCCAGTGTCGTGACCCTATGACACAGCCTGACTACCCTGAGCTGACCCATCCTACTGTCTCTGTGATCCTGGTGTCTGGCTACCCCGACCATGACCACCATCTCTGCCTGCACGCCCTGACGTACCCCAATTTCCCGATTGGTAAGAAGCTACTGGTCCTGATCCCACATGTGGAGTCTTCACAGAACCCCTCTCATTAGCCACTGGAGGAAACGCACAGCAAGAACGTTGTAGATGACCCATCCTTCCGGAAGCTCAGCACTCCACTAGGACATGTGGACACTGAGGTCTCTTGTGCCCCTCTCTACTACACTGGTAGCACATGACATGGCCACCTGAAGATTTCTTCTGGATAGTACTTCCACCGTGAGAGAAATCCATATGTCTCTTCCTCTTACCAGTAGAAATAGTACTAGAAACTGGTGTTGAACAACCCCAGCCTGCACCACTAGCTTCCCGCAGGTTCCGTTCAGTAATCAGTTCCTGGTTCACAATAGCATGCACTGTAGGCAACATGAAAACAGTCACCAATGCTCAGATGTCATATCTAAGACCATACTCAAAGAGTCTATCCCTCAACGTCTCATCACCCCTAGAACAGGTGAAAAACACTGAATCTCGGTAAAGCGGACAGAATAATCCATCAGTGATATGGTTCCCTGTTGCAGATTCATGAACTCTAGAGCTCGATCTTCCCTCATCATCTTTGGGAAGAAGAAGTCATAGAAGGCTGCCTGAAAATCTTCCCATGCCATGTCCATGTGATGCTCAGTCTGGGTGGTAACATCCCACCACCGCTTGGTGGAATCACACAGCATGTATGTTACGATCTTGACCCTTTGACCATGAGGTGTCTCAAGATGCTCAAAAATGGTCTATAATGAATACATCCATGACTCCCCAACCTATGGTCCTCCATCCCCTAAAAACATAGGAAGATACTATTGCTAGAATATATGAGTCATCTCTACCATAGATGTGGTAGCCGGCGGTGCTCCCTGAAAGGTCTGCATAAACAGCATGAAGCCATTATGAAACTGCGCATCCATGCCTATGTCTGATATAACGGCTGGCGCCCCATCTGGATCTGCTGGAGGATCCATCAGTAGCTCATGACCTACAATCTCTAGAGTATAATTGTAGCCTCCCTCTTGGATAACAACCGGTGGTCGTCTCAGTGGCATGACTCTACAAGGTCAAATTCACACCTTAAATTAAGGTTATTAAGGACTGAAAACGAGGAGAACAAGAAGGGAACAGAAGAAAGAAAGCATTCAAGATTTACAAAACTTGACTACACGGTGTGTATAAATATTACATGGTGAGTTCTCATAGGCCATCCCTAACTACACGACTTGTTGTCTTAACACACAGTTTGTACTTGAATCCTACTTCCCTGCCCGAGTCTTTCTACATATATTAAGCCACACAGCTCTGCTAAAACAAAACTACACAACATGTCCCACAGGAACACGATGTGTACATGGAAATATAACACCGACCCGTGTTGTGAGTAACACGGCCGACTACTCTGCTGACACCACATGACGCGTTACACCTGCACATGGCATGTACACCATCCCATTTTCCCAGCCACATAGTTTTCCATTGGTCAAGACTACACAGCGTGACCCTTAGGTACACATTGTGTTTAAGAAGAGGTAACACCGACCCGTTTTTGTTAGTTACATGAACGGATCCCCAGGTCAAACTACACGGTGTGTCTATCATTGACATGGCGTGTATATGTTCATATTTCTCCTCCCGTGTTGTTAGTTACACGGCGGAAACAGGTTCAACACAACATGACAAGAATAAGAACTACATGGCATGGGTCTTCAAGGTTTAACCATCCCATGTTCCTTCCTACACGGCCTATGACACAGGTAAGAACTACATGGCGTGTACATAAGGTACATTGAATGTACTTAAAAAATTCTATTTTCTTCCTGAAAATAAGTTTAAACGGCATGTAATCATAATTACATGGCATGTATTCTGGGTTTTTCTGGACATTAAGCCTCATAAACTACTCCAAATCCCATAAAAACACTAAAACCAACACCTAAGTGCGAAAATCCGATCTGTGAGGGCCCATACTCCCCACGAATCAAATTTTGGCATCTTATACATGTTATAACAAGTAAACAGTCAACGATCCACCAAATTCTGGTCAATGAGGGCCCATACTCCTCAAAAACCGAAGTTTGTCATTCATTATACTATACCTCACATAACCATACCCTATCAAATAGAAGGTATTTATCAAATAAGCTATAAAAAATCATGATTTTCTAGAAAAACCATTATCACAACAACCTGCAATCTCTAATGAACCTACATGGCTTGGAAGGAATGCATTACATGTGATTTCTATAATGTGACTAAATGATGCATGAGATGACATACTATCATCTCATCGGGTTTCAAAAAAATAGAACCCAGGTTGGAAAATATAAATATCACACAACAAGTGTGTCACCCAACGATGAGAATCAAATCAACTGTCAAATTGGAAAAATTATAAAAAATGCAATAAACAAGGTAGACATGCTTTTTCCTGTACACGAGTTAGCTACTCCCGGGCACAGCTTATTCCCAACCACTATTTCCATCATATCCTTGACTAAAGATCCAAATAGTAAGTCAAAGAAAAGGACTCCTCTGATACCAATTTGTATGGTCCCAGATCCGGAATCCACACAACGGGTGCCCCGAACCCAGTTTGTTACATGACCTCAAGAACATTTCCTCAAAATCCAGAGGTTGCCGACTAGCAGTGAGGGCCCAAGTATGATAGTGGGGAAACTATGCCCTCATTTTTTAAAGTGTAGCATAGTGGAAGAGAGAAAAAAAGAAATTTAACATACAACAGCGGAATCTAGAAATGAATAATTGAATTAAAAGAGAAACCATAGTCATATATATACCAAGATGCAGCATGTCTCTAATTTGATGAAAGTATCCAAAATAGGACACAATACAATACAATACAACTCAAAGTACAAGGTACATACAAACTAAACAAATCAGAGTAAATAGAATGCAACAGCATCGCAAGACTAAGCTTGGTTCCATGCCCTCATACTCCTTTTATACAATCATACACATGTATAGGGACCCTTTCAATAGTCGATACCTGCAAAAATATAGTCTATTTGGTCTGAAGACATGAACCAAACAGGGTGTGAGAAAAAAATCCCAGTTGGAACCCACCAAAGGCTCGTGCCCAACGGTCAGTGAAAATGTGCAACAACAGTCTGCAAAATTAAATGCAATAAACAAAGAAATACTCAAAAGTAACTAAATCTCCCAGTTATATTTCCATTTTAAAATTCATTTAGCCATTCCAAAAATGTGCCTTAACTTGGAAGGTATAATAAATGGAAATCACCATGGTGAATATTTATGATAACACTGTACTCAGACATACAGTCCTTACCCTCAGGTAATCAGAATCGAAACCCATAGGTTTCTTCCCATAGGCATAACGAATATTTCCCATAGGCATACGAGGTGTCGCCCACAGGCATAGAAACTACTGCTCACGAGCACAGAAACTACTGCCCATATTCATGAAGAAGGTTGCTCACATGATAAACGAACACATCCCTCAGGCTATGTAGGTAACCGGGCCGAGCCCAACACATAATCAAGCAATCTTATACAATTCATCTCAAGGAAATTTCAAAGGATGCTAAAATTCATGGTATACCCATAGGTATTCTGGCCAAACAGCTAAACAGAGGAACGGACCCCCGGGGTGGTCCTGGATCCATGCAGTGATCCCAAAAAGTAGTTTTAACTTTCCATTAGATTATCTATGAAATTATAGATACCTTTCAGTAATGGACACAACCATACGACACCCCAAACATGGTTTCGTAGCACAATGGTACACAAATTCAACTCAATAGTTCGAAATAAACATCAGACCACCTACCTTGATCTCCACTGATCAATATACACGAACGGTGCTCTCGAAATGACCAAGAATAGTGTAGATATGAGATATAATATTCCGCACTCAAAGGTAAATAAATTTCCATCAGGAAATAATTGGATGTAAAGGTTAAGGAAGAGCAAATAACTCACCTGTGCAGTTCAATCGAGACAGTCAGTGAAGGAAACTGAGTTCTAGTCGACGATTGGGAGCTCCTCCAAGCTCCGACCATCTCTCCTATGTTCATCCAACATCCAGTTCCTCCTCTATCAAATGAGGAGGCTACTAACCATTTTAAGCGAAAAAACAAACTACACGATGTGTACTCTCAAGTACACAATGTGTACGTTTCTTTTTTTTAACTGTTCCTCTAGCGGCTTCTTTCCACCGCGACATTGTTCATCTATCAACCTGAGTACATGACGTGTATTCCTGAATACACGGCATGTACTATCTCTCAGCTGGAAGCTACCTCTTCCTCTTTACTGTTCACCTTCCGACTGATTACACGGCGTGTAAATACCTAGTAAACGGCGTGTAGTTAGTTTTTACACCCTTCATCACCGACAGGCCTATACACCCAATGTACTCATCCCACAAGGCCAAAGTACACTATGTGTGGAAACGTACATGGATTATACCCACAAAATTTGGGATTTTTTTCCATTTTCCTTATTTTCTCAAAATAGTTAAGGAAAGAGAAAAAGAAGAAACTCGTACCTCAAAAATAAAAACCAGGTTCATACACACACTGCAGCCACGTCAGCCACCACCTTCACCAGCTGCACAACCACCTCAACAGAATAATTCCTCAAGGATAGAGGATCTCATGAAAATATTTATATCTACTATTGAGACTAGATTACAGAATCCAGAGGCTTCTATTCGAGGTCTAGAGAACCAAATTGGCCAGCTAGCAAACCAACTCTAAGGAAGTAAACCTGATACACTACTGGGTAACACTGAGAAGAACCCAAAGTGGGAGGCCCATGTCGTCTCACTACAGAGTGGAAGGAAGCTAAAACAGAACCAACTAGCAAAGCCAAGTGTACCTACAACCCTTGATAATTATGAAGGTATAGTTACAGAACCCTCCTCATCTAAAATCCCATTGAAGGTGTCTTCACAAAGAAAAGTAAAGGAGGTTTTCAAACCCTTCAAGCCTATCATACCCTTCTTCGAGAGGATGAAGCCGAGAAAACTTGACCACCAGTTAAGAAAATTGGTGTATGTGTTCAAGATGCTGCATATCAATACTCCATTTGCAGAGGCACTGACGCAAATTCCCACTTAGGAAAAATTAATGAAGGAGATCCTCTTCAACAAAAGAAAGATGGAGAATCTAGGCACCACTGCACTGAATAATGAGTGTTTGGTAGTTGTCTAACATTTTATTCCTCCCAAACTCTAGGATCAAAGTAACATCACTATTCCATGCACTATTGGACCATGTGAGTTTGGGAAGGCCCTATGGGACTTAGGGGCCAGTATCATACTCATGCCCCTCAGAGTTTTTAAGAAGCAAGGGATCAAAGATCTAAAGCCTACCCGAGTATCACTTCATCATGATGACTGATCCATCAAATATTTGAAGGGATTACTGGAGGAAGTTCTGGTCAAGGTGGGTAGGCTAATTTTCCCCATTGATTTCATCATCCTTGACAAGAATGAAGACCAAGAGGAACCTCTCATTTTGGGAAGGCCTTTATTGTCCACTGGGAAGGTATTGATCAACATACCCTAGGGGGAGCTAATTTTATGGGTAGGAGATGATAGAGTCTCCTACAATGTCCTCTACGCATTCAAGCATGCATTATTTTTTTGATAATTAGGTATGTTTTGCAGTGACCACCTTGGATGAACACTTGAGTGGATTAGGGGGTGATATTTTATGTTATTTTACATTAGATGAATTGGTTATTCCATAAATTCAACCAGAAAAAGCACCATAGGACCCGTAATTCCTAGAAGGCTAGGGCAGACACTACTGGAAACATGCAGTTATACCCGATATTATAGAGTAGGAAAAGGTGTAACCACTTGTACCTTCGATTCTAAAGGTACCTGAACTCGAACTGAATCATCTTACATCTTCTCAGATGTATGGTTATTTTGAAAAAAATCAAACATTTCATGTCATATATAGTGAAACACTATCACAAGAGTAAGAGGATGCACTTATATAGGTTTTGAAATAGCCCAAGCATGCAATTGGGTGGATATTTGTAGATTTGAAAGGCATCAATACTACCACTTTCACCCACAAGGTGCTGGTTGAAGAAGGTGTGAAGCAATCTTGGTAACCACAACGACGCCTGCCCCCCCCCCCCATGAAGGAAGTTGTGAAGAAAAAGGTAATTAAGTTTTTGGATGTGGGAATAATTTATCCCATCTCAGATAGTTCATGTGCGAGTCCCCTACAAGTGGTACCGAAAAGGGGTTATCACTATGATTTCAAATGATATGAATAAGATCATCCCCACAGGCACTATCACGGGCTAGAGAGTATGTTTGGATTACAGGAAGCTAAATGACTCCAAGGGGAAAGATTATTTCCCCCTTCCCTTCATGGATCAGATGTTAGAGGGACAAGATGGGAACACTATTTACTGCATCCTTGTTGTCTATTCCAGCTACAATTATATTTCCATTGCTCTAGAAAATCGAGAGAAGAGAACATTTACTTGCCCATATGGTACGTTTCCATACTGAATGATGTTCTCTGTCTTGCGAAACGCCCCCGACACCTTCTAGCAGTGTATGTTGTCTATCATCCATGACATGGTGGAATAGATCCTGTTGGTATTCATGGATGATTTTTCTATTTGTGAAAAATCATTCACCACTTGATTGCGGAACCTAGAGCTAGTTCTAGAAATATGTGAGAACGCTAACCTAGTTTTGAACTGGAAAGCATGTCATTTCGTGGTGCAATGTGGCATCTTCCTTGGCCACAGAATCTTGGAAAAGGGGATAGATGTGGACCTGTAAAAGATAGAAGTCATTTAACAACTTCCTATTCCATCTTCAGTTAGAGCAATCCACAGCTTCTTGGGGCATTCCAGTTTCTATAGGAGGTTTTTCCGCGACTTATCAAACATAGCCCAGCCCCTCACCAACCTTCTAACCAAGGATGTTTTATTTGAGTTCAATGAGCCATTCACCACAACTTTTGAGCACCTAAAGAAATGCCAAATGGAAGCTCCAGTAATGGTTGCTCCCAAGTGGGAGGAACAATTTGAAGTGATGTGTGATTCCAGTGACTACGCTATAGCAGCATTCTTGGGCCAGCATCTTAACCAATTTTTTTGACCAATATATTATGTTAGTAGGATTCTCAATGAGGCACAAATGAACTACACCACCATAGAAAATAATATTCTAGAAGTGGTGCTCACATTTGACTGGTTCCATTCTTATATAGTGCTATCTAAAGTTATTGTTTACACTGACCATCCAGCACTAAAGTACCTACTAAACAAGAAATATGTGAAGCCATGACTGATTTTATGGGTACTCATCCTATAAGAATTTGATCTAGAGATCTGATAAAAGAAAGGGAGATAAGACATTGTTGCTGATCATATCTCCCGCCTAGAGCTGCCTAATTTGGAGAAGGAGGAAGATCGAGAGATCAGGTAGGATTTAAAAGATGAGAAACTCTTTTTAGTCAATGAAACACCCAGAACTTGGAATGTTAATATTGCTAATTTTTTGGTTACAGGTGTCGTTCACCCTGACCTCTCCTTCCAGCAAAGGGCGTGAATTCTCTCTAAGGTCAAGAGGTACTTATAGGAAGATCCTCTTCAGTTCTGATCCTGTGGAGATGGGGTGATCCATCATTACATCCCAGAAATTGAAGTTCATGGAGTCCTAGAATTTTTTCATGCCTCACCAGTTGGGGGACATCATGGCCCTGACCATACTATAGAAAAGATCTTGTAGTCTAGTTTTTTTTCCACCATGCATAAAGACTCCTGAGCCTTTTCTTCTTGCTGCGGTCGATGCAAGAGAATAGGTAATGTGGGACATCGTGTTGGGATTCCCCAGCACCCCATCTTGAAGGTCGAGATATTTGATATCTAGGGAATATATTTTATGGGACAATTCCCCCTTATTTCATGAACACATACTTCCTGGTCTGCGTTGACTACGTCTCCAAATGGGTGGAAGCCACTGCTACAGCACACAACATGACAAGGTATTCGTGGGATTTTTAAAGACACATATTTTTATCAGGTTTGGCATTCCCCATTTACTAATGAGAGATAGAGGGGCCCACTTCGACAACACATTGATTAAAGGAGTATGATTGAAGTGCAGAGTTAATCATATTATGAGGATGCCATATCATCCCCAGACTAGTGGATAAGTGGAGCTCTCCAACCATGAGCTCATACAGATTCTAGAAAAAACAGTGAACACTTTGAGGAAAGACCGATCCAAGAAGCTAGACAATGCTTTGTGGGCATATCAGACTACTTTCAAAACACCACTGGGGATGTCCCCATTCTGCCTCATCTATAGAAAGATGTCCAATATTATAGTAGAGTTTGAGCACAAAGCCTACTGGGTTTTCAAGGACATGAATATTTATCTAAAGGCTGCTGAAGAGAAGTGTAAGTTCCAACATTTAGAACATAATGAAATAAAATTATAGGCGTATGAGAACACCAATTTGTACAATGAGAAGACAAGAGAAATCCATGAAAAAATGATTTCACAGAAAACAATCCAACCTGGTGATCAGGTACTCTCTTTTAACACTTGTCTTCGATTATTCCCAGGGAAGTTAAAGTCAATAATGTTAGGACCATTTCAGATCGTACGAGTATTCCATCATGGAGTGGTGGAAATTTCTATATAGGATGGTCAACCGTTAAAGGTTAATGGAGAGCGGCTAATGATTTACCATCACATGAAGGACACAATGGGAACATTTTCCACCATACCTCTTAGGTAAGGATAGGTAAGTCAGTCAATCTAATGACTTAAAACAAAGGTACTTCCTGGGAGGCAACCCAATGGATTCACGCTGTGTACCTCTTGTCCACACGGATTGTACTGATTCCTTTTCATTCATATTATTACTATTATAAATATATAGGTTAACTAAGTAATAAACAGAGATGATGTTGGTTCTGATGTTAAGGTCACTAGAGTTTATCCGAGCTGTCACTAGTTCGAATCCATCCCGATCTACCTTCGGCATGGGGTTCCTCCTTTTTATCTTTGTGTTTTCTTACATGGAGTGTCTATAATTGTTCATATTATATATATATATATATATATATATATTATTATAAGAAAACCCATGATGGGGATGGATCAGTTAGTTCGGTTCACAACCCGGCTCCAAAAGACCCGTGTTTGAATCCTAACAACCACCCCATTTCTATCATTTGTCCTTTTAATAAAACCACACGATGTGTCTTCTGATATACATCATGTACACTATGTTTTAATTACTAAAATGAAAGGGATTTCAATATAAATAAATACATGTGGGTGATGTTAGAATATTGGCAGAGTCTCGGCCCTGGATCTAAATGACTCGGGGTTCGAACTCAGCTAATCTCCCTGCTTCATCCCTTGTTGTATAATTAAAAACCACATGATGTGCATTCCCTTCCTCCCATGTACTATATACCTTATACATTAAATATATCTAATTAATAAATAAGAGTAGCAATACAAGAGTTTCTCTGGTGGTTGAGGGCTTCTTTTTGGAACAGCCGAATGCCGATTCAAATCTCACCCGAAGCACCTAACCAAAAGTTGTACTTTACTTTTTCAAATTTTATAACACATGATGTGTATTTCCTGATACATTACGTGTATAGTTTTATTTTTATATTTTTTATATATTTTTATATATATTTCTTTGATATAAATTATTAATATTAATTATTATATAGATTACTATAATAATTATTTATCTATATATATAACGAAAAAAATATGGTACATAGCTTTTAGGCCACTGATACACACTGTTTATTGTGTCTATAAAAGTTTTTCCCCATCTGTCTTGAGGCCGTGTCATACGGAACACCTCTCTTTCCATTTCTTCTACCGAACACTATTCTACCTCCCCAATTCCAAATCTGTAGATTCCATGCATTTTGGCTTTTGATTTCTATTGAATAGTGATCCTCGGTCTAGGTACGCCCTTCTACACCCTTTATTTCAAGCTCTCATATGATTTTAGGGTGATTTTTGGATCGTTCGACCGTTCATCTTCGACGATACATGGGCATGATTTGAAGAACACATGTCGTGTACTTCTATACACTTCCACACAATGAGGACTTATCAATTTAAAAATACACGGTGTGTATGTTCGGTACACACCGTGTACCATCCCACATCGTGCCCAGGTAGCTTATTCACATGGCCATGGACACCATGTTCTTGTACATGGCATGTCTATTCAGTACACACCATGTATACCATTTTTCTCAGCCAATACGTGTCTTGAACTTCACATAGCTGTATGAACTCTGTTCTTACACATTCCAAGTTTTTCCTTCACAAAACATGTTCAATATTATTAGTTCTACTCATATAGTGGTCGTGTCCTTAGACCACACGAATAGGAGAACTTTTCGTGTACACGGCATGTATGTTTGGTACATGCCGTGTAGCCTACCCTTTTCCATGTTCACTCAGCGTGTCTATCCAGAGAACAAAATATGCAAACCCGCTTCCACTACACGCCCTGTACTCTAGATATACATGAAGTGTAATTTATTATTTTTTAGTTTTATCACATTTCATTCATTTAATTTCTTTGCCTTTTTATTTTTTACATTATTTTTCAATATATGGTAGACAGAGACCCTTCGTGTGGGAAGTGGCCTGCCTCCATCCCTAAGGAAGAGAGTCCCGCTTTTCATTTTATCTGACTCCAGCCAGCGACGACACCAGCTCCAGACTATCGGGTGTACCAACCTCCTCCTCCAGCCATCCTTCCACCACTCACCTCCTTGGTAAATACTTGTCCTAGTATTGCCGCACATATACCATCCAACATAGAGCCTATGAGAAACAACCTTTCTTCCCCAAAACCTGCCACACCACCTGATCCCTCCTCAGTCACAGCTGATCCCTCATCAGTCGACCCATCCAATGGGCCTTCATCTAATGTTGTCGTTATGCCCCCAGAGCTAGCCCCTACTTTTGTACCACCTGGGCCGACCCCTGCAGGTATTCCTTACCCTTTCATGGAATTCCCGGTCACAGACTTGGTGCATAACAGTGTCTGGACTTTCTCTCACCACTCGATCCCATTGAGAATCCATTATCTCGATATTAGCGTCCCTCAGCAGTTGGGTATCTAGGGAGAGTTGGATGATCTCCTTGTGCACACACCGTTACTCACGATCTTCTAGGTTAGCGCTCCTATTTTCAAAGATTTATTTTTGATGTTTGCATCTTCCTTCGAGTTCAATGGGCCCAATTACTGGGAGATTCCTAGCGATGTGGTCCTAGTGGTCCGATTTTAGATAGGCAGAAAACCCTTCTCCCTTACTGTGACTAAGTTTGGCCGAGGGTGTGGTTTCTATCCTCATCCCGTCACACCACCCCGAATCGCTACCTTGACCCACCCAGAGAGCATTGAGCTCATTTCCATGTGGTGGTATATCACTGGGCCATACCACTGATACACCCCACTTCCCAAAAGAGTAGCCTTATTGATAACCCTATCCTCAACTTCACCCTCCGATGCTTTAGTTCCATCCTTTTTCCCCACCACGAGGATATGGGGGTTGTGACCAGCCGTGACATGGAGCTCATAACCTGTGTCATTCGGCAGGACTACCTGAACCTCCCTTACCTTATAGCCTCCTATTTCCATGCCCAGTTTACTGGCCGTCGGGGAAAACTAAACGATGGGTTTTACGCCACCCTCCTTTCCCACCACCTCAGGGTTTTTGAGCCTTCTCTTCCCCATGACCTGTTAGGTTCCCACCAGCAGATAGGCTTTCTCATGCCTGTTTACATGGGATTGGTCGGGAAGCTGGGGTGCTTACGTCCTTACCCAGCCACCACCCCAACCACCTAGCGACCCTCCTTCCCCCACCAATGCACCCGCTCCTCCTTCCCCACCCCTTATGTCTTCCCCACCCACCCCCTTTTTCGGATCATCCTTATTCTCTTCCATCTACTTCCCTTACCTCTACACCCTCGGTCGATCACTCCTTTTCTCTCCACCTAGTTGCGGTAGAGAAGCACTTGGTTCTTCTCAATCGATGTTAGGACCGACTCTAGAAGATTTCGAGGCTTCTTATTAATCATCATGGTATTCCACTACCCCCACTACCTAACCCTACCTCGGCTCCTGGACCTTCATCCACATATCCACCTCCATTTACCAAAATGGTCACAGATTCAGTTCTCATACCCACTACGGGCCTAGAAGCTACCTCTACTGTTACCAATCCAATGATCGCCACCAAGCCTTCTCTTCCTAGTCTAGATCCTACTCCCCTATATTCTCTGGTTTCTCTTTAAGGTGGAAATTTCAAGTCATCGATTTCCAGGGCTCTTGATCCTTCTCTCCCAGCTGTTTCTGTACCCGATGATTCCTCTTATGAGGCATCCCCCCTGACTTGTTTTTGGACACATTTTTTCCATTATATATATTTTTGTGATATATTATGCATGTGTATGTTGTTTATGCTTACAGTTTTCTCTCTCCATGACCGTCACAGGTAATCTTGCATGATTTGGGATGTACTTATCCACCACTTCCCACCATTCTTCACCTTTACATGAGTGGAGTATTGTTTTTTACATATTTTTTTTTGTTTTTTTCTCAATTTACTTCTTTCATTACATTCCCTCATTCTGGTCCACTGTTGTATCCCCCTATTCCATTATCCACCTTTATATGGCACATGGTGGACCATGTGCGATATTATGTATGGGGGAGAATCTCTCGTCTGCCTTAGTCTTTTCGTTTACCATCATCTAGGAGACATCATTATTAGAAGATATATTTGAAAACATGAAGAAATTTTGGTTAATCATGTTTCTAAATAATAAATCCGAAATTGAGAAATTTTTAAAAGTTGCATTCTTATTTTTGTTCTTAAGTGTTTTAAAATTATTGCGGATATAGTTTAAATTGCAACTCAAAATATTTGGATAATTACATTGTTTAGCCTAATCATTTATATGCAAGTCACATACTGATTGTATCTTTATTTGTTTTTTCCACTCTTGAGAGGTATTCTAAACCATTCGTCATATTCTTCTAATACCGTATTTCTTGAGATATTCTTAAGATATACATAACCACCATAATTTTCAAGTTTTCTTTTTGAAACATGAATAATTTTTCAATTAGATTAAAATGATTGAGGCATTAGATTGTTTCAAACCCTTTATCTTGATACCTACCCTATATCTGATCTTCGTGAATCCCCTAGAAACCATGAAAAACCTTTATAAGAATCCATATTAAAAGATTATTTACATTCCTACCGTAATTTTATTATAATTTTTCCTGATTATTCACTTAATCATAATAGAAGTAATTGGTAGTACATGTCATATTTTTTTTGAATTGTCATGAAATTAAGTATGGGGGAGATCCTCTTCATCATTTTGGGATAAAGGGTTCCAAACCCCTATTTTTCAAATTTCTAAAAGGTCCCCTTTGTAAAAAAATGACAAAGGAACCTTATACTCACTAATTGGTTTGTGAACCCTACCTAACTAAAAAATATGATGTTGATGAGATAATTTGAAAGAGTTTGTTGAGGAAGTTTTTACACTGAGCTTATTTTTGAATATCATGCACTGTTCTTTAAATAATTTTTCCTCCTTTTTTAAACCTCAGAGTATTTTTTCACAACTTTATCTACCAACCCTTATCCCTAGAGACATTTGATCCTTATTGAAAAGTCCTCATAATTTTTGTAAATCAATTTTCTGAAGTAGAGAACTATATTTCTTGAAAACATGTGGATTGAGTGTATATATCTTTGATTGAGCATAAAATTGATTTAAAATATCTTGAGTGTTTAGTATATTATCGGTGAGGTATATCATAAAGTGGATTGTTTATTTCTTAAAGGTTAAATCATGTGTTTAAAGGAGGATGAAAGTAGTTAATTGAATTTTATATGAGGCATGATTAGAATATCTTATGAATTGAAATTTTTTTTGTACCTTTTTATAATTTTATCTTATGAAAATATCATTTAAATTTATTATTAACTGAGTTCCTTCCTTTTTAAAATATAGACTCTTGTAAATAGATATTGATATTTGTTTGAGGGAGAGAAAATGACTTGGTTTGGGGGAGTTTGATGCACTCGATTTGTGTATACATTACCACATAATTTATTGAAAATAATAACATGTATTCAGAAAACACCTACTAATTAGTGGGAAAATACTTTTATTTTGGTGAACTAGTTCATTTTCAGGTAATTTTTGGGCAAACACACAAACTAGGGGGGAAATAAGAAAAATTTACAACTACACGGTGTGTACATATATACATGTCGTGTTCAGTCAGACTCAGACATGGATTGTCTAGGACAAGTACATGCCTATGTTACTAGAAGCATGTACACGTCATGTACTAAAACTACCCTCCATGTATAGTATTCTTGAAGCCAATGATGGTTGAGAAGAAGTCTACACGCCCATGCGGCCAGTTGACATTGACACGCCGTGTACATCATCTATACATCATGTATTCCCTTCTATAAGCGGGTGGTGGTTGATAAATGAGATTGAACGCCATGTATGGAGGTTCTACATGACGTGTATACCCACCTAATAGAAGGTTCCATATTCCAGGTCAAAGATGGAATGTTAGGACACCTACTAGCGAAGAAAATGATGACAAAAGTGCATTGACAAAAGTACATGACATGTACTTTTTCTACACGCCGTGTACTTTTATGTACTATAAATAGGGGCCCTAGACTCTAGTTCAAAAAAAAGAGGAAGAGAAGGGTGAAGGAATATAGGAAAGAAGATCTGTTGTTGTGCTACCATCATTCAACTACTTCTCTATTCTACCATTCTACCAAAATCCAATCTCTCCTTGAATTTTCTGTGATGATCACTTCAGGTATAGAGGGTTCTATTTTTATCTGTTCTTATATGTGTAACTAAATACCAAGTGTGTTGGGGTTGTGGGAGATGAAAGAGTTGTAATTTTTATTAGTTTTTATGAATGTGTTTGTTCTATTAATCGCTTCTTATTATTTGTTTAATCAATTCATTTTATCACTGAAAATTATGAGCCAGACCAAGGGAAGAATTTTCAGGTATTGAAAAGAAGCATGACAATGAATACATTCTTGATCATTGAAAGTATTCATAGAATAAAAAATGGACTAATCCAAATAAAGAAGTGTGAAACACTGACTACCGGACCAAGGAGTCAGTTTCCTCAGCTCAAGACATAAGTTTACCGGACCAAGGAAACCTTGTTACAAATTGAAACCCAGAGTGTTGGGTTATTATGAACAAAACAACCTCATAAGAAATTTTATTTAATAAAAAAACTCTACAATAATCCATAGCCCAACACTTTTTCTTATATATTTTTATCAAAACCAATTCCCCATGTTTTCTTTTATCTATTAATTAATTTTTTAAAGAAATTTAAATCCAATTACCTTTTTATACAAACATTGATTATCGTCAATAAATTCAGTACAGTTCACTAATAAAAATATACAATCTATGTTATGAAAGACAAAAATAACTTCTTTTTTCCTGTGGATCGACCCCTTAATGGTACTATACTCATTAGGGTAAAACAATTTGGGACACCGATAACATACCTTTGGTAAAACGACTCACTAGGAGCCATAATTTTTGAAACTAAAAGGCACTAATTTATAGAAAAACACTCCCTATAGAGCCCTAAAAGAATTGGTTTATTCATATTTTTAGTCCAATAATATTTTATTATTACTTGAATTGTCTTCCATGAAAGGGAGATCCTCATATATGGTAGTTTCATCGATCAACAATTCTGTGTTAGGGATAGAGAAACCATCTTTGGGGAATTGCTGATTGAGATCTTTGAAATTGATGTAGACTCTAATATGATTGGTTTTCTTTTTTACATGGACAATATTTGGTGTCCATATCGAGTATTATACTTCCTGAATGATTTTGGATCTGATGAGCATGTTAACTTCAACATCTATTTTGGAATCATGTGTCGGGAGTGTCCTTCTAGGAGCCTTCTTGTAACCATAGTGGACTTTTGGTAGGTAAAGGTGGTGAGTTGACACCTCTAGATCAAGGCCTGACATTTCTATATAATTCTAGGTAAAAAATATCAATTCTACATAAGTAATTAGGTGTATACCTATTTCTCTTTAGAAGGCCAGGCCACACTAAAAAGATTTGGTCGTGGTTCTTCTTCTCTGCCCAAGTTGATTTCCCAGAGTTCATAAATGGTTATAGAGATGCCTTCCTCAAATTATAGAGGAGAATACCCAAGGAATTATTTTTCCTCCTTTGCATCCTCAACATCTTCCTCTTCTTCATCTAATAGGGAAAAAATTCTTCAGATCATCATTCCATATATGAGGGAAGTGTTTCAATTTTGGTGTAAGGGAGGTGAAGCTGACTCTTCTTCCTAGACTGTCACCGAGGGATTCTCCAGAGAATATTAAGTAAGGGGTAATAGATTTTCCTTGCCTTTTGGAGTGACTTGAAACTTTATCTAGCCTCAGTGGTCAAGGTAAGTATTTTTCTTGAGTATTGATGATGATTTAGGGGAATTTTTATCTGAACCCCCACCATCATCTTAAAAGTATGTGAGATTCTAAACATTATCATGCTTCGCGTCCATGCAAAAAAATCATGAGGGATTCTGAATATGAATCCAAATTTGGACTTGTGAAGTCAATCTAATTGATGTGCAGTATGTATTCTTCCCCAACCTACGATAGGGGATCAGTTGGATACATTTATAAATTGTTTGGAGCGGCAATCCATTCCACCCCATCAGTTGTAATTATCTTCCCCTTCTAATCATAGAACCATGCATCAATATTGTGAGATTCATGGAGGTAGATTTGGGCCTTATCATCACGAAATGTCCCGCTCTTTCAATTAAATCTATATTTGAGGAACTGATGGTAAGAGGATGGGATTATTGCATGTTGATGCAACCAGGGCCTTCCTATTAGGGCATTAAAGGATGTATTATTTCACAGCACCCGAAATTATGAGTGGTCTACAAGGTCAACAAATTGGGTTTTGAGATTAATTTGGCCGAATTGATTCCTGTCTATTCATTCATTTCCCAACAGAGTTAGGGTGTAGGGCGTCAAATCATCCTCATTGTAGACCAGCTGACGAAGTGTCTGTAGAGGGAGGAAATTTAATCTAGATCAATTTTCAATGAAGTCATTTCGAATATAAATACCATTTATCCTACCCAACACAAATAAGAATTTTATTTATCCTTTGATGATAGAATATTCATCATGATCTATGATGGATATAACTACACATCATTCAACATGATTGGTATATGTCTGATTGACTTCAGCAGCTACTACATCAGCTTCAAACTCTTGGGGGATTAACAAAGCATCAATGAGTTCTTCCCTGAGACCTATCGATATATTTAGTATATAGAAGATTGAGAAATTGGATTTTACTAAATATAACTGCTTCATAATATCATATTTATGACCTAAAGGCTAGGGCTTCCCAGCTCGGGGATGAACTTTCATAGGATCATTAGGGTCATGATAATTTTATTATGACGGGTTGGACCTCAGGATTAGAGTGGAAGGAGCTTTTTTCCATTGAGGATTAGTCTAGGCAGTTATACTAACATGTTGAGGAAAATTAGTCACCAGTTATTCCTCCGATGAATACTTTAGAAATATTAGACTAGTGTGGATTCTTGTAGGGGTAGGATAATTTTCCTATCCCCGTTGGATCTATTGGAGGGTCTTTCCACAAGTTTCTACAACATTGAAGGTTTGTGTTGGGGTGAGTCCATAACCCTCATTTCTACCATGGATGTATCTCCCTTGACATCCTTGGATTCTATGGATTATTCATTCAGACCCCAATTGGGTGTGGGGAATTCTAGTTGATAACCATATTCATCATCGGATGAGGTATCAATTAAGTTGAGTACATTGATAGAGCCAAAAATCTACTCCTATTGGGATGATGACTCTACCTCATTATCTACCTCTGGTGGTATCGTTTTCCAAGGAGGTTACCATATCTTCAGATATTTTAGCTTGAGATATTAGAGTGTCAAATCCAAATTTTGACTTGGTGAAGATTTATCTTATTTCACTAGGTCATCTTGACCCTTCATGGGTTATAGGGCTGAGGATGTTGGATATGTTTCATCAGGATATGTTGGAGGCATAATCAGATGCATTAACAATGGTTATAGGATACTATGGGGTTGGTTGACTATTTTCCATGTCATCCAACAATCAAAATTTTTCTTCTTTTTTGTTAATTTTTTTTTCAACTCTCCTCCATCTGAGTAAATGGAGGAAACATATGCCACTTTCATTTTAAGTAGTCCCAACTTGACTTTTTTTAAAACTATCATTCATTTCAGAAGGAAATTGAAGACAATGAACTCCTAGATAATGTACCCAAATATCTATTAAAAGGGATAGTAATTTGGCTGGACATCAAGACCCAACTCATCATGCCTATTCAGCTCTGGATGTTGGAGAAAGTTACAATTCTTGGTGGTTATGAAGTAGACATAGACTTGGTCATCCCAAAAAGAGTAAATTTATTCTTCAATTCCTTGATTATATTTTACCTAGTTCCTCTTTTCTAATCTTGATGAGGTGAGGGAGTTTTCTGACATCCAGGGGGCCGCACATATTTTGGTATGGGCCTATGAGCCTAATCCAATTCAGGGGGTTCATTAAGTGTGATAGAAGTCACTTTATCTCTTCATATTCTTTTTACTAGAGCTGATTTCACTTCCTAGAATATGAGATTAGTTCGTTTCAAGGAATATTATATCCTTTGAGTGACTTTGGAGTAGTCTTAGAACCCACTTGTATATTTCACTGAAATAATTGGTGTTCAGAACTCATCACAGAGGTTATCTATGCACATGGACACCATCTCATCTTAGGGGAGTTTCTGGTTCAAGTAGTAAGTCATACCATTCCATCTAGAAATAATGTATGAAGCCCTGTAATTATCCCGATATTTGCAATTCCTGATGTCATTGACTATTGTTTTTGTCAATTTTGAGATGAACTGGAATAGTAATTGGCACCGAAGATCCTCCCAACATGTTATTGGGATGGCTGAAAAACTAGTGTAACACACAAAGGATGAACCTTGCAGAGTTTGATAGAAGAATATGAGCCTCACAGCTTCTTTTTGATCTTAGGCTCTCATCATGGGATCATACTAAGATGTGCAGTGCATCATGTGTTTCTCCATGTCACCTAAGCCACTAAACATTGGGAACTTGGGATTCCCAAAATTTGGTGGTGGTGGAGCGTTGCTTACCTTTCCAGTGTAAGGTTTTTATTCTGGCTATTCCGGATCTAGAATCCCTTCCATCACTTCCAACTGAGCTATTAATGAATCATTAGTACTCATGAGCCCATGATTCCTATCTTATTGGACTTGATCATGGTTAGGTACAGCAGGGGACAAGATTGGGTGTAACAGATCAGCTGGTACCTGAAGTGGATTCCTAGCTAGGGCCATCCTTTGAGGGATTTTCTTGGATCTATTATGGTTTTTTCCTCAACAGAGGGAAATCTTGGTATCCTCCCATTACTAGATTAAAATAGATCAATTGTACTGACACCACACTAGATGACAATCTAAGCCTTGATTAATTTTCCAGAAGGAACCATCATGGTTGGGGCACCGCTTTTAGGAGTGTATGCTAAAGTTATTCCTGAGAAACATATCTAGTATGATGCTTTAGTGAAGAAAATTAGTATTTATACTCTTTATCTCTTTCATTTCATCCTTCAATCATGCAAATCTCTATTCGAACATTTGAGTGACGTTATCATGAGGTGGAGGATGTGGGTTTTTCAGGATCTTTTTTTATTCTTCCCCTTGTTAGAAATTCACAAATATGGTAATGATGAATTGGTTGAATGAGTGTCCAATACAAGGTTAGATCATTGGTTATGAGTACACAATCCTTTAGGCTCAGTGTGGTCCTCCTCTTAGGGGTAAACAAATTCTATTGAATCCTCATCATTTGTATTCTTTTTAGTGATATATTTGGGGTTTAATTCCATGATTTTTACTGATGCATACTATATTGAATATAGCATACTAGGTGTCAAATGGTAGGAGAGAGACTTGCATCCCTTGTCAAATATTTTCCTTCCACTTTGGGATCCTCATCGAGTTTTCTAGTGAAGAGTGAATAGAAAGGAGACTTGATGTGACATGGAAGTATATATCCTCTCTGGGGAACATGAGTCATGAGATAAGATAGAAAGAGTAACCTCTCTATTTATTTTCTTCCCCAAGCAAGAAAATATTGTCTTTTGCTGGGTGGGTGTTTGATGTAAAACTTCCCTCTGCCTTATAGTCAATGATTTCTCCCTTTATCTCATTGATGTGCCTTGTATCTGATTTTTTGTCATATGAGTGCATAGTGTGTTAAAATTTCCTCAGCCCTATCGGCTATGGATGATCACGTATTGCGACAGTTGCTGCTGATATATCCTCTTTCTTGATCTCATGAATTCACATGCGGGCATGGGCTAGATATGGTGCTGTATGTGAATTATTTTATTCCAAGGGCATGATCATTACTCATTTTTTGTCTTCCCATTGGTGAGAAGTCTTCTGAATGTTCTTAGTGACATGGATTAAGAGTTTTTTAATGGCTTGTTCTCATCGATCCTGCCTCTTTTAAGATTTACTCAAGGTTGGTTCTCGTCAAGAGGGAAACTTTTTCAAAATAGGTAATTCATATGGATGCCATCTCGGGATGATGAAATTGCAGGACTTCATTTCTAGTGGGTTCTACTTGACTGGACATGGGTTGAAGTGTATAGATCCTTTTTCACACCACCGTCGGATCTGAACACAAGACGGGGTGTCATCGATGAGGACTACCATCATGGATTGATGTATAACAACTTGGAGAATACTATATATGGAGTATACCTTGTGGTGGACCACCAGGGAGGATGACACAAAGGAGTGGAACTTTATGGTTTTTGATCATCTAGTCAAGGGGATTGATTCCTTGACACACATCGAGATATAGGATCTCACAATTGATCATTTTTGGCCTATAGAATAAGCCCCTATGGGTGCTCTGAAGAGGACCTTCAATGCTGCTGGTAGTAGCATTGAGGGGTCAACCTTTGAAACTAAAATTGTTACATTCATAATTTGTTAATTGATTGACAGTATACCGATCCTCTATTGATATAGGTCTTATGGAAGTATGAAATCCATCTTCTAGAAGAGTAGAATCATGAATGTTCTCTTCCTTTACTAGCTAGATTTGGAACCTTTCATTTTTTGGTGTTGTCTTATAGGAAACTGGGGTCGCCTGCTGTTTTTAATGAACTTCATATACAGGTCTAATTTTTTTTGGTTCCCACAATGTCACTAGGATAAACCAAAAATCATATTGAGTTCCGGTGAAGATATATGCATTCCCTAGATAGACCACCACATTTGGTCAGTTTCCTCCAATTTGAAGGGGTGTTTGTTTCTGATCTAAATGTCTATTTTTAATAGAATATATATATAAAACCACCTAGACTAAATCAGGGATGCACATATACTCTGGATTAACCGTATTATTTTTATGATGAATCACCCTGCTAGGGGAGACTAGATCGTGGGCCAAACTCCTTTCATTTTCCACAGACATGATGACGTCTTTACCAGTTTGGAGGATATTTTCTAGAATATACATTTGATCCTACATAATTTTCAGGATGGGATGAGGTACATCTTTGACCGAAATAGGTATAAATCCCCACTCCAATGATGGAGGAGGAGTTTGTGCCTCATTTAGTTCTCCATGTGTTTCTAGTGGGTACTATCAGTTCTCCAATACTCAGGTAGAGGAATGTGCCTTCCCCCATTTATTCCGGATACACTAGATAATTTCTTGGGATTCCACTGTTTTTGACTAGTGGGATTTATATTTGTGAGTAGGAATTTTTATATACTTGTTTTTTGTTGTATTTGTCTCATGGGATAGTTGTGCATCTATATGAATCTGACTTCGCTTATATTTTCTTTCCACAATATTTGATTAGTGGGATTTATATTCCTTGGTAGTATTATATGACTTCCCATAGTTTGTAACCCTATTTAAATGTAAGTCGTGGTATGTGAAAACGTGAATTTGGGCGTACTTGTGGTTAGATACCACCCTATTTAGATGTTGGGATTCTTGTGTGTAGATATATATTTTTATCATCCAAAAATTTTCCGCCTTGATTTCACTATGGGAATAGTTCGAATTTATAGAAATATGCATTTTCTGGTAATGTGAGACTATGTTTCTATGGATGGATTCATAAGAGGGGTTGGGGATATGCATATTATCATAATTTTTTGTCATATCTCTATAGTGGGATTCAGAAGAGGGGACAATGATATATTTCTTCTCATAGTCTTCCACCATGTTTTTTCAGTGAATCTCCTCCTCTTGAATAAGGGTGATTCCATGTTCTAAGTGATAACTTCGTCGCCCTTGGTAGGCTATCCAAGGGGTATGTTTCTGTTGGACTTCAACAGGAGCCCTTGGTATGATATTCTCTTCAGAGCGAGAGTATTGGGTTTCATGGAAATGGCTATGATGTTCTCCAGTGGGGTAACTCAAATGGGAATCTTGTATAGAACATATTTATTTTTTGGCAATGTTCTCATCAACATCTCTATGGTAAGGGAGGTAATCATTATTGTGCTCTAGGAATAGGCTTCCTAAGTGATTAGAGATGTCTAGTGGGGCCTCCTTATGTTGGGACACTAATCACAGTTGAAGAGGTGGATAAAGATATTTTATTGATTGGAGGTCCTGTCATGTATCCTTAATTATGGGGAATGTACCCTTATGGTGGTATTCTCGGATCAACGCATTTAAACCTAGTGTTGAAGATTCTAGGTAGGTGATAGAGTCCTCCCCCTTGTGGCGGACTCATCCGGTGCATTAATCATCATGCATGTTCAAAATAACATTGAGGATTAAATTGTATTTAAGGTTGTTATGGAGGCCTAAAACATATGTAACAATCCTAGAAAACAAAACCCCATCCCAATAGTATCTCTTTATCACATTCATAATTGATTATATTACTTGGAAATCTTACCTTTGGATGTGAAATGGGATTGAGGTGGTGTAGCCCGCCACCTATGATAAAGATTAATTATAAGTTAACCATTTTTGTTTGTACCTGAGGATCAATTGTGGGAGTGAAAAAATGGTCTGATGGATAACAACTAATTTGATACTATTATAGAGAGTTTCATATTGGGTTAACCATTTTCTATTTCGACCCGATTCACATCATGGACCTTTTTTGTGGGTGAGATGGTCGCACAAAGGACTGGGTAGTAAATCCTTCTAATAATATGAAGGTGGTGCCACAGTTGAGTGGTCATGGAGGTTGATTGTTGGGGGTTTCGTGTTTGTGAAATCAAACCACATCGGGTACGATGTTCTCAAATAGTCTCTAGTGGGTTTATTCGCGGATCCAGAAACACCCAACGACCCTTTTATACAGGATTCATGGACATTCATTCCAATGGAGGACACTCAGTGGATGATTTGGCCAATGATAGCTAAAGACTCTATTTGTCGACAAGATGGGAGATCAGGCTCATCACACACTTTTGAAGAAAATTATTGCCTATTCTGGGAATTTATTATAGATTTAAGAAATTTTCATTTGATATTAAATACTTTCTCATTACCAATTATTTTTCCATAGAATACCCCTATCTTGAAAGATCAATAAAAAATATGAATGGGTATAGAATCATATGAATGTATCTGAGGTTTGCTACTGATGAATACATTTGTGTGTGTTTGAGGTTCTTCATCAATGTTACCCATTTACAGACACATTAATGATTCTCTAGTTTTTTAATGAGACAACAGTCACTAAATCAATGTAAGAAGGTGCTATGGATTTTATCATCATCTAGGGGGAGGATATCATTTTGATATCAGAATCAAACCCAAAATATGGGATCCGTACGTATCCTCATTAGATGTATCAAATTCCATGTAGTTTGGTGTCTCTTTATTAGACACATCACCTTTTAAGGACATGTGACAAGGACCCATCCATGAATGTTAACATCATGTGTCAAGGATGTCTAGGTGGAAGATACATAGAAAAAATTTAGTATGGGACTTAAGATGAAGCGGACCAAGGTGTAAAAAAGTGATATGGCCACCCAGGGGGATATGACCCTACTAGGGATATGGAACAGAGAACATTATGGTGATTTTTACTTTGCTCTTGGAGCTTATAGAGGCTTCTTATGTATCCTAATTAGTTGGGAATAAAATCCAATGTAGTTATATTTAATTTGGGACTTATACTATAGAAAAGATTGTGTTTGAGAGAATTAAATTAGGACTTATTTTGGAATAGGACTCCCTAGTGAGTTGGGAGTGAATTTATACTAAGAAATACTTTCAAGGAGAATGTCCCTTGAGCTCAAGCCTTCGGTAGGCGTCTTACGTATCCTGGTCAGTTTATCGATAAGAGTCCTCGTTTTTCATTTCATTTGGGGCATAGACCTTCTTGGTGTCCCATTTGTGGGAGGCACATTTTCTCATTTCAGGGATGAGATGGAATCGGGATCGGGCAATTGGAAGGATTATTAAGTATCCTATTCCTGGAGGTAGTCAAATTTCTCGTAGTTTGAGGAATTTAGGGCTTATACCTTCTAGGAGGCCCATGATTAGGGGTTAGGCGGATGTCATGATTGATTCCAGCCTCTAAGACCATGTAAGGAACACTAGGTGGGAGAAACAGGAGGAGTTAGTGGATATTAAGATCACACGTCTCACATGATTTAATTATAGATGGTACTAGAGTCTGGAGGGAGGGGAGAGAGCGGTATTTGAACATTCCAATACCCCACCTATTTTTCACACCCTAGGTAGTCAGATTTCCCTATCCATGTATGCATTGGGTATAGGTTGAGAGGGTCATTGATGAAACTTCATGTAAAAAAATCTATGGTCCTACCTCATTGGGAGTGCTGTGAATTTGGTTTTGGGAAAGGGAGGAATGTTAAATATTGTTAAATGAAAAATAAATCATGATCATCCATCTATATCATTTACCCTCATTGAACGGAATGTCTGTTGACTACCCTTGATACCTATAATGGTGATGATAACATAAGTATCCAAAGGATGGACTCTAGGTTACCCTGAGAAAGTAAAAATATGTTTGATTTGGGGAGTCCACACCATTTTGGGGAATACCAATGCGATTCTGCTTACCATGGGTGTGTAAACTCAAAAGGGTGTAGTGCTGTGCCTGATTTTTTTATCATACGGGTCTAATGGATTTGGAAGAAGCATTGGCCTAATGTTGTTGGAATAGATCGTGGAGGGGATATAGAGGGTATGATGGAAATATAATGAGATGATCGAAGCTAGAGCGTAGAACATTTGAAAATACCCCGTTCTGCATATCATTTCATCATGTGGGATGGGGGCCTCAACATGTAGCATGTTGGTATGCTGGTGGAGGGACTGTTTTCATACCAAAATGGTATGTGGATTTATACACGGTCCAAGTAGTGCTTTCCTACACAAGGCCAGGTTTTTTCCACATACATTGATTTTACGCGATATTAGGTTCCATCTGCACAGTGTTGTGCTATGCAGCTCAGGGTTCCACCCATTTAGCCTTGCACTACGCATAGCGTTGAAGTGAAGGAGGTACATTGGTTCAGCACCTTGCGTGAATTTCATCCATGAAGGGGATATGGGTCATGGTCTACCAATTATTATGTTTCCTTCTTTATTTTATCTCTATTTGGTGAGTTTATACCTGCATGAATTCATTAGAATATTTCTATGCCTCCTCGATCATTTTCTTTAGAAATACATCTCAAAAGTCCATCCAATCCTCAGAAATTCCTTCCTTTTCTCAGCCACCCTCAAGGTACTTTTATAGGGTGTTGGATAAGATGGATCTATGGAACATGCAACACTTTTTTAAGAAGACCATGGGAAATAACCATGTCAACGGATGAATCAATCATCAAAGGCATGTGGTTCATGGTGGCGAATATCACTACCTCATTATCGGGAATGACCTCATCTCACTCGTGGGACGTTGCCAGCTTCGCCTTTCCCACAAACCATTTAGTTCACAGAGAAGGTATTCAAAGAGGAATTATCCTCCTCTATTTATCCAATGACATGGTTCGTGAAGACAATATGTGGGGGTATAATTATCCTCCTTTAATTTTCTAATGATGCGGTTCTTGAGGACGACCCAACAACCGTTGTCCTGTGAACCATTTAGTTTGTTGCAGTTTTTTAAGGTCATGGACTATCGTGAAAATCAGTTGTCCATGAAGCGATTTATGGTTTGAGATGCCTATTTTTCATTTTCCAAAATTTACTCCTTCGACATGAGTCTTCAAATCTTCAGTCGAATCCTTTTTCAAAGTTGTGGAGTATTTTTCCCCTTGCAATGTTTTCAGGACCCAACAATGGAATTAATATTGTGGAGGGTTTTCCCACTTTTATTTATTTATTACCTCTTATATATATATATATAAGTATATATGTATGTATGTATTTCTATACATTAATGTATATTTATTTACAATTTATATTAATTTATCAATATTTATTTATTTTTATATATAGTTGTATACATGCATAGATATTTATATGTATTTATGAATATATTTTTTTATTTGTAATCATTTTTAAACATTTATATATATGTATGTTTACATATTTTTATATCTCATATGGGTATATATATAGATATTAATATCAAATTGTGTTTATATACAATTTTATTTTAATACACAATCAAATATATATGTGTGCTATTATATATATTTAGGTAATATAAATTTTTGTTTATATATGTTTTTGTAAATTACATTTTATTTATTTATATTTATATTAATTTATTATTTATTATTTATTTTATAACTTATTTATTATGTATTTAGTATGTATTTATTATTAAAATATTGTTAAATTATTATTCATTATTTATTTATTATTTGTTTTTATTCATTAGTAATTAATCACTATTCTTAATTTTTTTATTATAATTTTATAATTTTTGTATTGTTTATTTATTTATTTATTTTATTATATTGATTTCGTAATTATTTCCCAATTATTTACTTTATAATGATTTATTTTCCAATATTAATTTGTTTTTACTTAATTAATTAGTTATATTTTATTTATTTTTGGTATATTTATTATTTTTTTAATTTTTCATTATTTTGTTATGAAGGTATTATTAATGTATTGTTTATAACTTATCTATTACTCATTAATTATATATATTTTTACGTATTATTTATTTATTATTTATTATTTATTATCTATTATCTCATAACATTTTATTTATTTAATTATACTTTTTTATTAATGTATTAATAATTCTTTATTTATTCATTACTTATTTATTAATAAATAAAAATTAAAAATTTATTTATTACTTATTAATTATTATGTATTATGTAATATGTAATATGTATTATTTATTATTCACTATTTGTAACCATTTTATTATTTTTATCATCTTATCTATTTATTTATTTATTAATAATTTTATTATTATATTATTAATTAATTATAAATTATTTATTTCATATTATATATATATATTTTAATTTTTTCAAAAATTTATTATTATTCATTAATATTATTATTATTAATCAATATATGTCTATAATTATATTAAATACTATTTACTCGCCACATGAAGAGCTTGTTGGAGTGGTTAAGTGTTTACAGAATAACAAAGATGTAAGGGGTTCAAATATCACCTAAAACACATATAAACTTAATTTATTCATGGCCTATATTTCCTATGCATGATAATAAATAAATAAATAAATAAATAAATAATACATAATAAAATATAATATGTAAAAATACTAAATATTAATAAATTATTAATTATTATTTATGTAAATAAAAAACAATGACTTGGTGAATTAGCGGTGGTCTAAAGAGCTACAAAATGATTCTCCTGGTTTTTCAAAAACCATCGTGAAATATTTCTATAGCGGTTTGGAAAAGTTTTGCTAAATAATTTTTTACACAAGATTTAGCAGTGGTTTCCCAAAACTTTCACAAAATGATTTAGAAGTGGTTTAAATTACTTCTAAGGGATAACTTGGGTGTAATGTTTTTGGGGGTTTTCAATATTTTTATGATTTTTGGGTATTTTTAGATTTTTAGTGTTTTATGGGTTTTAAGGTCTTTTGGGTTTTTACGATTTTTAAGGGTTTTTGGGTTTTTGTGTTTTAAGGTTTCTTATGGTTATTTTGGGTGTTTTTGGTTTCATTTATGGTTTTTAGTGGTTTTAGCATTTTTAAGGTATTTTTAGGCATTTATAGAACTTTTTAGGGGTTTTAGTGTGTTTTTACTATTTTTTTGGTTTTATTATTTTTAGGGTTTGTTAGGGTTTTTAAGTATATTTAGGGTTTTAAGTTTTTTGAGGTGTTTTTTAGATTTTCATACTATTTTAGGGTTTTCTGGGTATTGTCTTATGATTTTATTGGGTTTTAGAGTTTTGAAGAGTTTTTGATTTTTTTCATTTTAGAGGGTTTTAAGAATTTTAAGTATTGTAGGGTTTTAATGGTTTTTTAGTTTTAGATGGTTTTACTAGTTTTTCCGGTTTAATGGTTTTAGGGGTTTTATATGTTTTTAATCGGTTTTTGGTTTTGTTGGTTTTTAACAAATTTATAGGGTCCTTAGGGTTATTTTAGTATTCTTAGAGGATTTAGGGTTTTAGGGGTTTTAGGGTTTTACTGTCTTTTAGTGGGTTTTAGGATTTTATGGGTTTTTGAGTTTCTATGTTTTTGATGTTATTTAAGTGTTTTGGGACATTTTGGGTATTTATAGGGTTTTATTGTCATTTAGGGTTTTTAGGGAAACTTAGGGTTTTAACAGTTTTTAGTTTATTTTAGGAAATTTTAGGGATTTTAGTGTTTTTTAAAGGATTTGATGGTTTTAGGGTCTTTTAGGGAGTTATTTTATTTTTATGTTTTTAGGGGGTTTTATAGTTTTTAGAGGTGTATGGATTTTTTTACTTTTTTTAGAGTCTCGGGGGTTTGATGGGTTTTTTTAGGTTTTTATCACATTGTGAATTTAGGGGTTTTGGTCTTTTTCAGTTGGGGGGGGTAGGGTTTTTAGGGATTTTGGGGTTTTATGATTTTATGGTTCTATGGTTTTTAAGTGTTTTGTTGTTTTTATGGGTTTATAGTGTTTTTTATAGTTTTATAATTTTTATGGAGTTTTTAATGCTTTTTGATGTATTAAACGGGTTTTTTTTTGGTTTTATGATTTTTAAGGGTTTTTGTGTATTTATGGGTTCTTATGGTTTTTAGGGGTTTTTATATTTTAGGAGTTTAAGGTTTTTTATGGTTTAGGGGTTTCTCGTGATTTGTATAGTTTTATCATTTTTATTGAGTTTTAAAGCATTTGGATGTTGTAAATGAGTTTTTTTTTGTTTTTTTTTCGTTTTAGGTTTTAAGGGTTTTCGGGTGTTTATGGTTTCTATTTGTTTTTAGGGTTTTATTTTATTTTAGGTGTTTTAGGTTTTATTATTGTTTTTAAGAGTTCTTAAGTGTTTTAGAGTTTTAGTATTTTTAAAGTTTTAGGGATTTTTGGGCATCAAGATTTTTAAGGAGTTTTAGGCAATTTAGGGGTTCTTAGTGTTGTTATAATCTTATAGGGGTTTTATGGATTTACGATATTTTATGGTTTTCATGGGTAATAGTGGTTTTCATTTTTTTTCATGTTTTAGGGATTTTTGGGTTTTTATGTTTTTTTTAGTTTTTAGTGGTTTTATTTGGTTTGGGGTTTTTAGGGATTTTTAGGGTATTTAGAGTTTTTACGGTTGTATAGGGTTTTATATCTTTTTAGGGGGTTTGATTTTTTAACTATTTTTAGTCATTTTATGGTTTTTAAATATATTTTTTGTGTTTTTAGGATAATCTAGTGGTTTTATGGGGGTTTTATGTTTTTCAAGTTCATTTTGGGTTTTTAGCATTTTTAGGGTTTTACGGTCTTTATGGTTTTTTGGGATTTATAGGCTATTTTATGTTTATTTAATAGGTTTTGATTTTTTAGATGTTTTTCAATGTTTTTATGGTTATAGGTTTTTTTTGGATTCTTCATGTGATTTTGTAGGGTTTTAAGGTCTTTTGTGGTTTTAGGGTTTTTAGGGTCCTTTATAGGTATTATGTGTTTTTAGGTTCCTTTTGAGTTATAGGGGTCAATATGATTTTTAGGGTTTATACATTCCTTTTTGGTTTCTAGATTTTTTAGGGTCATTTAGGGTTGTAAGATTCATTTAGGGTTTTTGGGTATTTTGGGGTGTTTAAGTCTTTTTAGTGGTCTTATGTGGATTTATGGGTTTTAGGGTCTTTCATGGGTTTATGTTTTTTAAGTCTTTAGTATATTTTAGGGCTTTTAGAGTATTTTTGGGTTTTATGGTTTTTTGTAGAATTTTAGTGTATTATGTGTTTTAGGGTTATTAAGCTCTTTTAGGGATTCTAGGGTCTTACGTGGTTTTTATTTTTTATAGTTTGTTAGGGTTTCTAGTGGTTTTATAGGTTTTTAGGGTATTTATGTTCATTAATTTTTAGGTTACTTTAAAGGGTTTTAATTTTTTTTGGGTTCTTCGGATATTTTAGGGTATTTTGGGATTTTCATTTTTTTGGGGTTTTAAGGGGGTTTTAGATTTTTAGGGACTTTAATGGTTTTAGATTTTTTTTGCGTTTTTTGGTTATTTTGGGTTTTTAGGGTTTTAGGGTGTTTTGGTTTTGATGTATTTTTATAGATTTTAGAGATTTTAGGAATTTTATTAGGTTTTAATCATTTTTAGGATCTTTTGGGTCTTTTTAGGTGTTTAATTGAGTTTAATGATTTTTTAGGGTTTTTGGGTTTTTGGTGTTTTATAGTTAATTTTTTTGGAGATTTATAATGTTTTTATGGTTCTTAGGGGATTTTATTAATTTTCATGTTTGAATTATTGTTATTGGTTTTTAGGGTATTTTATTGGTTTTAGGCGTTTTAGGGGGTTTTAATAGTTTTTAGTGTTTTTTAGTGTCTTTTAATTTTTATTTGTTATAAGGGATTTTAGTATTGTTTTTGGGTTTTTATTGTTTTTAGATTCTTTATGTTGTTTTAGGTTTTTTATGGCCATTTAGGTTATTTTCAAGGTTTTGAGACTTTTAGGATCTTTTAGGTGATTTAATGAATTTTATATTGATTTTTTGGTCTTATTAAGTATTTAAGGTTTTTTTATTTTTTTAGGATCTTTGGGGTGTTTAGGGTTTAAAATTTTTTAATCTTTTGTGTTTTACTGTTTTTAGGGGGTTTATGGTATTTTAAGATTGTTTTAGGGTCTTTTCAGGGCAAGGTAGTTTCAGGGTACTTTCTGGGATTTATGTTCATTTAGGGGTTTTAGGAATTTCTGGGGTTTTTAGGGTTTTGGGCAATTATAATGGTTTTTTGGGGTTTAAGGTTTTTAGTGTTATTTGGGTTTTTATGGTTTTATATAATATTTGAGTTATTTTTAGTGTTTTAATATATTTTTATGTTCTTTTAGTTGTTTTCAGTTTTTTAGGACCTATTAGGCTTTTATGGTTTTCAGGGGCTTTAAGGGTTTAAATGTTTTTTACGATGTTTTAGGGATTTTGGGGTCGATTTAGAGGTTTTTGGGGTGTCTTGGGGTTTTAGGGTGTTTAGTGATTTTTAGTTTTTTAGGCCATTTATGTTTTTAAGGTTTTTTGGGTTTTTTTGATTTTTTAGGGATTTTTTGGGTTCTTAGGGTATTTTAATTTTTTTTGGGTTCTTAAGATCTTTTAGGGGTTTTAGGACCTTGTATGTGTTTTTAGATTTTTTAGGGTCTTTTAGTGTTTTGGGGTTTTATGGTTATTTTATAGTTTTTAGTGTTTTTAATGTTTTTAGTATCTTATTATTTTAAGGGTATATTATGGATTTATGGGATTTCTAGTTATAGGGTATTGGATTTAGGGAATCGGTTTTAGCGTTGAAGATATAGTGTTTGGATTTTAGGTTGTAGGGTTTAAGGTTTAGGGTTAATGGTTTATGGTTTAGGGTTTGGGGTGTTGTGTATTTCCATTTGGGTTTATGGTCTCTGGTTTAGTGTGTAGGGTATAGAGTTTCAGGTGTAGGGTTTTGGGTTTAGAATATAGGGTTTAGGTTATAGTTTATAGTGTTTACGGTTTAGGGTTTTTATAGGTTTTAGGGTTTTAAGTGTTTTTAGGATTCATAGGTTTTTTGGATTTTCATTAGATTTTTATGGTTTTATTATTGGGATTTTGTGGTTTTGTTTGTTTTTAAGTGGTTATAGGGTTTTTTTAGTTTTTAGGTGATTTTTTAGGTTTTTATACGTTTTTAGGGTTATAGAGGTTTTTAGGGGTTCTAGTAGATTTAATGGGTTTCAGAGTTTCTAGATATCTTGAAGGGTTTTTTGGTAGTTTTAGTGGTTAAGGGTTTTAATTTAGTTTTTATGGTGTTGCAGGGGTTTTAATGAAATTTTGGGTGGGGTGGGTGGGTTTTTTTATTTTAGTGTTTTACTAGTTTTAGTGTTTTAGGTTTTTTAGGGGTTTCTATTGTTTTGGGGGTTGTTGTAGCTTCAAGGTGGTGTGTTTAGAAGTAGTGTGGAAATATTCGATGAGGATTTTCACCCGTACCTTTTTCTATAGAGGTGAGTTATCGTCGAACTTACCATTCCTTTGTTTTGACCCGTTCAACATCACTATACTTTAATGAAGGTTGAATTAACCCTGCTAAGACTATTGGTCCCAACAGGTGATTGTGTGGGTTCGAACACTTGTGTAATCTTTCCTTCTCGGATGTAACTTCCTCAGATGGTCTCCAACGAGTTTATTCGTGGAGCCAAGAATGCCCAACAACCCTGGTATCCACGATTTATGAACCTTCATTCCAAAGGCAGACACTCATTGGCTGACGGTTTGGCCAACGACACTTAAGGACTTCATTGATCTAGATGATGGGAGGTCAGGCTCACCACACCCTTTTAGGGGATTATTGTTGCATGTTCTGGGACTCTCTTATAGATTTAATTTGTGTTCATATGTTCATGAATCCTTGGTTCATTCTTGAAGAATGTATCTGTGGGCTACCCTTGGTTTGCAAAATTGTTGTAAGCATGCATATATTTAATGTTATAGTGGTGATGCTGACTTGAGCCATATTATAAGGTTCTCTAGATTTTATCGTCATCTAGTGGTGAAATTTGACTTGATGTTGGGATTGGGACCATAATGACAACATCCTATGTATCCTCGGGAGAGGAATCAGAAACCAGATAGTTCGGAATGTGTGGGGCTTAAGCATAGAAACTTCCCATTTGATGGGAAATGATTGGGTGGACCCGTTTGGGTGGGAACCCTTTTGAGCTTTGTATTTCTGGTAAGCATCATAAGTATCATGTTTTAATTAGGAACTAGAGTTTTCGTAGTTTATATGGTGTGGGATTTACGCATGGGAGCTTCCCATTTAAGGGGGTATGGATGGGTGGACCCCTGGATGGATGGAAACCCAGTTGAGCTCATGCCTTCTAGTAGGCATTCTACGTATCCTGATTTGATCAGGATTTATAGTTCTCTTAGTTCATATAGTGTGGATGTTGTAATCTTCCCAAATATCTAAGTACACGTGATTGATGATCGGTGTGAGAAATAAGAGGATTTGAAAGATTCAACAATGCACATGACTCCTCCCCTATTGGTGGGGGAGGGAGAGATCGAGATGGAAGAGGTGGGGGCGACAGTGGGTGAGGGCGCCAAGCAATGAACCTTTCCATTTGAGATTTCTTTAAAGGTCATTCGGCCTGGCCTTGGACGATTTGGGACATAACTCAGTGGGAGGGCCTCATAGCACGTTCTGGGAAGTGGAAGAGTTTTGTACTCATCAAAGGGGGGGAGCGAACATAACCCCTTTGACTGATCATTATCCCCCATTGAATGGAAAATAAAGTCATCACCCATAATCCTAAGAATAGGGAGGTTCCCATCGGACTCCCAAGGTTGGGATCTGGGTTACCATGGGGATGTAGCCTCCCATGAATTCTTGAATCATGCACCTTTGTGGGGATGACCTTTGTGACTCTGCTTACCATGTGTTTGTATATTCAATGGGCCATGTTGATTCACCCAATGGACTGATCTTACAGTTCTGGTGGCTTTTCAAGAGGCTTTGGCCTAATGTCGAAGGACTGGTTATCAGAGGGACCATGGAGGACTGTACGGTAGTGGAGGGGTGATTTTGGAACCGGTGGGAACAATACCCAAAAATACCCCATTCCACATACTAATTTTTCATGCGGGATGGGGGAGGCTGCTCATACCATAGTGATATGAGGGAAGAGGGCTCGTCCGCGTACCGCTACGAGAAGAGGGGTCGTCCGTGTACCACTATGGTACGCAAGCATGGGTATAGCCCACCACTTACCAAAGTGGTACGCGGATCACCGTGCCCCTTTGGGTTATATCTGCATACCGATTTGGTACGGGACACTGAGTTTAGCCCACGTAGTGGTACGCTACACAGAGCACCATACAGGAGGAGCGTCAGGGGGATCATCATTTGTAAGAGTTCATCTATGAGAAGTCTTTACTCTGTGGTCACCAGTTAGGTTCACAGTTAGATTATTATTATTCAATTTCCCCATTTTATGGTTCGCGACTGGTTTTACCTATGGAGGAGTGGTCCACAGTTCGTGGTTCAACGATGAAACAAGACGGAAGCCAAAGTGAAACCTCTAAGTCTCCCTCAATTTGTCATTTTTCATCCTTCTCTTCATCCATCAACCTCTTTGTATCCATTTTCGTACTTCTAATATACTCCTTTTATAGAGAATTTGATCTATTGTATCTATTGGGAACACGACACCATTTGTGGAGGCCCATTGAAGCAATATCCTAACCAACAGAAGAATCAGTCAACCGGGGTTTGTCGAGTCTTTGGTTTGTGATAATGGTTCATGGAACCCTGCCCGTTCACTTCGTCTGCGAACTGATGGGTTCGCAGTATGGTATGCAGACTATCTTTATGCACACAAATCTATTGGTGATGTGGTTTGTGGTTTTCCTTGCTTGCTGGCCAACACCTCACATACCTAGCGGTTCACGATCCATCTGCTCTGCATACCATTCCCGCTGATGGAATGCCGGCAACTTAAAAAACATGAATACTTGAATACTTTCAAGCTCCATCAAATAATTGAAACTCAATTTGAGTCCTTTTTCATTGATAGACTTGTAAAAGCACTTACTTCCTTTTCAAAGGTGATCATGGGGGGGATTATCTTTTCTTGGAGGAAATTTTAGAACCCTACAAATGCCCCCATTGGAAAGGTGTCTGTTCAGAATGAAAAGGGAACTATTCAAATGTATATGTGGTCCTAAACTAAAATGTTTTGTGGTAGAATAGGTAGACCTGGTAAGAGGGGATCACACCTATATATAGGGGCCCAAGTAATTTTTCTATTACCGTTTCGCACGACAAAAAGAAATTCTGATTTTCTCAGCCTCCTTTACTCTAACATACCATGATTCTTGAGAAAATCTTGTTCCCAAACTTCTTTGTACATTTTGCGAACCAATTTTCTTTTTGTTTAATCATCTGCATACCATATTTTGGATTCCATGAATGGGACTATGGAATTTTAAGACCTGAAATCTAGATTCCACATGGAAGAATGCTATGTGGATGAATTTTCTGCATACCAATCTTGGATCAGAGAACCTAACATCAAACAATATTAATAAAGACTTAAATTTTAACCCAAAACTTCTAAAAACAAACTTAATTGTGGCTAAGGATCGTAGTTTCTTCATTTAGTGAACCATTCTGTTCATCGGCCAATGGTTTGTGGGGTTGTGCCTCATGGTTCTTTCATGTACCATGGATGTATGCGGTGAACTGTGTCTGCGTACCATAGTTGTAGGTAGAATATCTTTTTCATTTCATGTTGTAAGTGGAATGATCCTTCCACATACCGTTTCTAGGAACAGTATGCAGAGCATTTTGCAGACATGTTTTAAGTACTTTATCCATTTTATAGCCTTTTCCCAACAATTTTTATTACAGAAACTTCTCGTCAGATTTTGGATATTTTTTTGCATGCTACAATGGCTGATCCACAGGCCATTCCTAACATCACTTCTTCTCGTAAGGTTACTATTATTTCTCCTCTTTCTGATGCAGATGAAAGATTGAAGGATATGGAAACTTTGGTTGAATAAAAAACTTTGGTCGTTCTGTTTCACCAACCCCTTGAAAATATTCTCATAGTGGGTCAATGGGAGTACCCGATCTCAGATGTGCTTCCTTCTTACAGATTTTTCCTTTTTCCTAACAAATTGATTCCAGCACCAAGACCAATTGAATAGCCTGATGCCTTAATTATTAATACTTTCATTCAAAAGGCTTTGATTTCTTTAAAGGGAGGTACCTCGAAAGAGACACTAGCTATGGAACTTTGCTGCACCACGCAACTCAAAACAAATAGGGGGTGTAGCGGAAGCCTGATAAGATGTCTCACTATTACTAGAACATTGTGAGGATGGCTATAGAGAATGAGTAGAATAGTTGGTCATCTCAATGGGAACCTCATTCTGGGTGCTTGTTTGGATTATACTAGTGGTGTCCCTTCTTAGTTCTCCATATTTTTGATGAATTCTGAGTCGAGTTACAAGTTGTGGGACTATAAAAGGTTGTGTGGGTTTCTCAGATATACACCCATCATCCCACTGCCCTTATTTCAAAACTCTTATATTGGTGGAGTCCTCATACCAAAACATTCCATCTGACCTAGAGGGAGGTTGGAATTAGCCTTTGGAAAATCCAGTTGATTTCGAGTGTCCCTAACATTGGAGATATCCTCGATTAATTTCTTGCTCCCCCATCTATTTATGATGATGAGGAAACAACCCCCCCACCCCCGGCTAAGAAACACATCACCCAAGTGAAGACACATCTCAAGCAATGAGATACCTATTTGAAGTAGGACTTTTTTTACAAATGGTTTGGTTATTTCACTAAGAATACTAGCCTCAAGACCGATCTATAGAGACCTTGGGATTTTCCCACCAAAGCCACCCAAAGGCAAGCGGGTACATACATGCCCACCATAAAAGAGGAGGATTTTAGAAAATGGTGATGGGGGATCATATTAGACGTTGATCGGTTATTTCGACTAGCAGATTTCTTGGACATGTTATTGAGTAGGTGATTTTTATCAATATGGGAATCTGGTGGTGTAAGACCCTCAACCTTTATTAAGGCCACTCAGTTGGACCCCATAAAATTAATTAATTTTTTTATCACTGTGTTGGCCAAGATATACCACCTGTTGGGCCAAATCAGCGAAGGGGTGTCACCCTACCAGATGGTTGACCCTTTTCAAATTCATTCACGGATGGATGGGATCCCATACATGGGGGTTATTATTTCATCCATTTTTTACCAATACCGCATTAGACCCTCCGACCATATTTTCAATGCACCAGCAGGGTTATGCCAGTGACTTGGGCCTCCCAGGATAAGAAAGAAGAGAAGAATGAAAGAAATAAGCATGACATAATGTCTTTCCTCAATGTTTATAAATGTTTAGCTTACCAACCATATGATTCCACCACTAGTACCATTAAGAATAATTCTTATGAATACTTCATCAACTGAGGTTATTTATTTTCCTTGCGAGAAGGCATCTTGGTTTCTTATATCATAGGGGAACTTATCTGTGAGGGCTATGCACCCTCCAGGGTTAGTAGGTAATTCAACTACTTTCAGAATTTGTGCCTTCCTACTCTTAACAGTGATTTCCATGAGAAAAATATGATGAAATCCTGTCAATTGTGGCTGATGATTACCCAGGAAGTCACCTAGGGCTAGTCCAGGCTTTCAGATCTTGGGGATTCTGTGCCCTTATTTACTAAGAACTATGTTGAGGCCTAGGTTAAATCATACCCTGACAGACAATTAACTGACTTGGTCTCCATTGTGGAAACTTACAGGGAATCAGTAAAAAGAGAAAGGGGAATAAACATGATGTAGATGAACACCCTAGACCTAGAAAATTTCTTTGAAGGTCTCTTCGCTCCCTCCCTGGGAAAGTTGATAAAGATGGGTTTATAACCACACAGGCAGCTAAACAAGCTACTGGAGTTGCTGCCAAGAGTCCTGAAGGACCCTAGACCACCCTTAGAGGAGGGGTGAATCAGGGTGTCAAAATTTCCTCTTCATTTATGGATCTTGTTCCCACCGTGGTAGGAACTTGTTTAAATCTGTATGATGGATATGTGTAGTAATTAAATCATGCATAAGGACAACAGAATGCTTTTTTACTTGGTTCACCACTAAGGGATACGTCCAAGGAGCATATACCGAAAAGTTGTCATTTGTACGAAATTTCACTAATATTAACTAGATATGGATTCAAATGGTTCAGGAATAGTCACTATTTCCCAGGATCACTTCCTTTACAATGGTTCAGGGATAGCTCATTGCGTCCCTTAGGTCACTCCCATTGACTCCCCATAACTCACTACCTTGGGTGAAGTCCCACTCAGTTTATAGACATGAAGGTATCTTCAATATATTTTCATTGAATTCATTGTATCTGTCTAGAATGAGAAACTTCTTACATAAATGTCCTAGATTGATGAACATGAAAGCACTGAACACACAAACCGGATACTCAAAGAATTATCACAATTATACTTCCTTGAATAATTCAAAATGTTCAGATGGGCACACTATGTTCTTCTCATTATTCTCTTCCATTAATTTCAAATTTCATCACCTAAGTGTATTGGTATACTTCCTTATTTCAGTGCATATCTGAGTTTAGTTTCACGTGTCATTCTTCTTCTCTTCGCATGGCACATTGAGGGTGTTAAACACCAGTCATGTGTGTGTGGTACTACTTCTCTTCGTAAAGCCAAATAGTTCATGGTACTTCCTTCTTCACGAAGCCGCTTTGAAAGTGATAAGCACCTATCAAAGGCTAGAAGGACCCCTAATTTTTCATACACCATTCTAAGTGTCATGCGGATAAAATTCCAACATTACGCGTAAAAACACCTTTTGGCGCACAAAAATGATTTTCGCGCAACTCTTCTTTTTCATGCAGAACTTCCCTTTTTCGCAGAACACATTCTTTTTTGCGCAAAACATATTATTTTCACACTCCACTATATACATCAATATTTCCGTGCATCAAAGATCATGATTTTTCTATGTTTTGAGCCTCTCTAAAAGAGAGGGGTTCACCTTATATTTATAGGCGTTTGACCCTCCGTGTAAAACACCTTCCACCATGTAAAACTGTCTCTCACTTCTTTATATTATGTGCACCTTCCTTTATTTTCCCAGAACACCTAGATTTTTTTGTGCAGCTAAGGACTTTTCCATTTTTCATTATTCTAAACACGATGCCTCTCTAGTGTATAAAACATCAAACCGGTATTTTACACACTGACCTCCAATTTCGTGCATATCCGAGATTATTTCGTGCACATCATGTATTTGTCAATTTTTTACTTTCTGATCCTGTGGCACCCCTTTCGTGTAAAACCTCAAACCGACATTTTTCACACAACCAATTTTACGTGTACAAGTATGATGTTCCATGCACATTTCAAAAACATCTCATATTTTTCGCGCAACTATTACCTTTTCTGATTTTTAGAATTTCTGGTCTGGGGCACTTCTTACCAGTTATTTCACGCACAAAATATTTTGACGCACATTCCCATTTTTCGTGCACAGCTATGGTTTTTTATTCACCTATTTATTTTTCAAAATATTTATGTTCTGGTCTTAAATCACTAATTGTGTGAAAAATTGTAAACAACATTTCATATTGTGTGCAAAACCAATCCTCTGTGCAGCCTCCCTTTCCACTCACTTTGCCCAATTTTTGCACACTCCATTCCTTTTTAAAATTTCAATGTTCTGATCCTAAAACATCAATTTCATGAAAAACCCACCTTGAACATATCGCACAAATTTCTATACCAAAAACATGTTTATTTCATCTTCTGATTTTCAGGCCCAAAAATTTGGAAAACAATGGAGAATAGCACCACCTTCAATATATTCTTCAGCCATAAGCTTAATGCTTATTTTTTGTGATTTTCCTTCTTCAAAAACTCTTATTCATTCATTATAAACGCCACTACCATGATATATATCCATTGATAGATTAGCTTTAGCATCGTTAGAGTTTCTATGGAAAGTACTATAGTTTCCCTTTCGTCCACCAGCATCTTTCCTTCCAATATATATTTCATCATAGGTTCTATTGAATTATGATATTTTTGAAATAAAAATCAGAAAATCATCATCTGATTTAGATACAATTTGAAATTCATGGCCATATCATAATTCCAAGACCTTCCACACTCTCTCTTCTTCTTAAACCATCATTCTCTACTTCATGAAAATCATATGATTTTATTCTTCATGTAAGATCCTTCATGGTTCTTAAGAAATCATGAATAATTTCATGGTGTTCTTATTAAATCATCCTCAGATGGATGATACCTCACCATTCCTTTATTTCATTACTGTTCTTCTTGACCTCCTTCATTTTTATCTTCATTGACAACAATTGACAACAAATACAACCTTTTACAAAAAGTGGTCCCAACAAGTCCATCATCCATTCCTTCTAAGGCCAATTTTCCAATGGCCTGGAGGTAATGGGACCTTTTCAAAGGTCATCCATATTCCCATGGTCAGTCCTCTAGTGATTTATGGAAACTCCTCCAGACTAGGGATGTTTCCCTTACTGCTATTGGTTTTGTGTCAGCACCGAATGACATTTCTTTTGATGATGATCTAGATGAGGTGGGTTGCTACCTTATAGACCTTGAGACCCTTATCCACTCCCTAAGTGGTATTTTCAAGTACAATCATCGGGTACTTTCTGTGTTGCGACCAGAAACCACCAATGAGGATGTTGACGTTGTTAGATTACCTACTGTGGCCACCACGAAAAATGATTCCTCTTTTCCTCCATCATCTCCTAAACTCTCCACTTCCTGAGGTCTTGAGTCTGTAGTGATGTCTTAGAAACATTTTCAGTTCTTGAAGTCGACCCCACTTTCTCTTATTAATCCTACAGCACTGGCCATCACAACTACAGATGCATTTCCAAAATCTTGGTGAGTCTGTGATGAATTGAGGGAGACCTCCTCAGATGAAGATATATGGAAGCCTCTTCCAAGGTAATTCTTTGATATTCTAGGTTTTGGGGGAGCCATTTCTCCTACTTGTATTTCAGCTAATGAAGAACCTTATGTGGTGGCAACTCACTTGACTGAAATGGATAAGTTTCTTCATGCTCTTGCGGACATGCATTACTGGTCAGACCGTAAGGAACTGATGGTAGTATTTCCTCGGCCGATGGGAGAGGTCTTATATGAAAAATTTGTCCTTAAATTTATTTATTGAAAATATCATGAAATATTATCCTTTTAATTATTATATTAAGGGGCCTACCGGGTCTCGGGAGATGGATTTTTTTCTGATTTATTCTCCTAGAGGTACTGTAGATGGGGAGTATGCCCCCTCACTTGTAGAGGGTACTGTTGAAGGATCTCTCAGAGCCCAAGAGCATCTGAAGGCAGTGATTAGAAACCCTTTTAGGTCGTTTCGTCCTCAAGCTCCTCTTTGTGGTATTATTTATGATCCTTCTTCGCAATAGTCAAAGAAATCCAAGAAATCCTCCCAGCTATGAAACCATATTCAAAGGGGGATCATAAGTAAGTGTTTTCTCACCTGGTGATTGAATCAAAAGTACTTTCCTTGTTGATTCACCAATAAATATATGTGTTTTCATGCAAATCCCATCTGTAACTAGACATTGACCTCTTAGGAATCTATAGATCATGTCCCTTTTAGGGTAGAGGAAGGGTCTCCATATATTGGGATTGAACAAGCCATGGAAACATGGGCATTTGAAGGGGTAGTGAGGGTTACTGACCTTTCAAGTGTTCCCACTCCCGCTCAAAAAATTTCATCCCCGACAATAGAAGGTAATATAGGATTTGAGGGATCACTTGATCATGGCGAGTCAACTCTCATGGAGAGGGATAGAGTGGTCTATGTGGTGGGGGCTAAGTCCAGTGATGAGAACCAGGTTTCGTTGGATCTTGGTGGGGCTTCTAATATCATTGAGCTAATAAATATCGACCTAGTAGCTTTTGTCCCTTCAGAGAGAATTGCTTTAGAAGCTAATACTCTGCCTACTCATGGTGGCTCTAGGGATGTCCTGGTAATAGAGGCTAATCTTATATCCCAAAAAAATATGGAGTGGACTATTCTGCCATTTTTTCTAGTTCTGAGTGGGGTTATGGTTTCTTCCCCCAATATTCTGAGATCGGTATCTTTATCTGGAATGATTGTCCCTACAAGTCTTATATTAACCAGTGAAAGTTTGAGGGCCATCTTGAGAACTACTATCTCATCCGATCATGACCCCATGTCCTTAGTACTCTCGCATATCACTGGAGAACGGTTAATGATTTAAGATATAGAGCCACTTTTTTGGTCAGTGATACTACTACATGAGTTGTAGGTATTTTTGTCTCCTCCTCGTCCTCGATATTATAACCACATTCCTTGGAAATAGCAGTGGATTCCCCTACTTTGTCATCCATTACAATTACCAGAGATGAGGTTACCATTGGGACAAGTCATTATGTAGTTGCTGAATCAAGTCCCCAACTAGTAACATTCCCTCCTAACTACATTTCATCATTACAGAGTTATTCTAAGGCCGATCGATAAGGCATAGTCGATTTTCATCCCACTCGAAAAAAGGTGTGGAGAAATATCTCAAGATTAATCTACTAGAATCCATTGGATGAGATGGTAGTGAAATTTACCAAGTCAACCTTCCAGTTTGCGCTTATAAGATTTGGTGGGTTTAAATATCAAGGAATTTATGAAATAGTAAAGTAGGAGGTTGTTGTGTGAGAGTCAACTGGTATTCTCAAATCTCAACTTTCTGAGATGGATTCAGCAACATATCTTACTACTAGATGGAAAATCCTTATTGATGAATCTACCAACCATCCTAGAATGGTTGAAATTTTGTAGCCCAAACTTATAAAGAATGAGTCCGTGATGGAAAAACATGACTAGGAAGTGAAGCCGAAAAGCCAAAAACTAGGGAGGATCAAGTAAGAGTGAACATAGGAAGCAGACGATATTGATGAGTGTTATTGGAAAGTTCAAGAGGGATAGAGGACTAGTCTTTAATATATAAGAGAGTAAGAGGCACAGTAGGTGACTGTAGGGTTCGAGCTACAATTTTATTGATGATCCTCCAAGTTGTTGAGGAGTCGCACTGATCATTAGTGAAATGTTGTGATTCCACCAAGAGTCTCTTGTAAATATCATGTCTTCTTTTGAGGTGAGGCTTCACGCTGTGGATTACCACAATATATATCTTATGGAATTTGATGGAACCAATATTCTTTGGGATCTTCTTTATTTTCCTTTTCCTTCTACGTCAATTCTATTTCAATCAGGAATTGATTTTAAACCATGGCATGAAATTAATAAAGTTAAATAATTGAATTGGGCTCTATTTTTTCTTAAGATAAGGGTCTTAGTGTGAGTAGTTCGACAATTTATGAGGTTTTATAGAACACCTCATGAAATTTTATTCCATTTTCATTATAAGACTAATTTTTTCCTAAGCCTTCCTGACATGGGATTAGCGGTTATAACTTTACTTTTTCTTAGGCCGCCCTTTGCGGGTTTTAGACTTAACAAGTTTATGCCTTTTCTGATGGTTCAATGTTTCCCTATTTCTTTTAATAGACCTACACTTGTATTTTTCCTAGAGTTTAAATTTTGAAGACATTTCCTTTGGAATGCATGGCGTATTTTCACTGGTTTTTCACTATCATGCCACCCAAACTTATTATTGATGTTTTTGGCCGAACAACTTTGACCAGACTTAATGGGGGTAGGGCCCTAATTCAGGACCATCGTCTCTAAATATTCTAATATCCTTAATATATGTATTATGGATTTTTCTTGACCATTAATATGTGGATTATGGACATGCATGAGGATCAAGAGCCGCTTTAGGCGTACAAAGATATGAAATGACTCTCCTAGGGATGAATTTACCTTTGATTGACAGAAATTTTTGTGGGAGACGTATGTAGATCCACTAGGACATGATATGAATAGTACAGAAATGGTTTCTATAGGATAATATCCTTCTATTTTTGATAGCCTAATGGGATTTTCTACATTTTTAATTTATTTTGAAACTAGAAGCCATAACGGGTGGTTAGCTCGAGCAGTGGTGTCTAAATAAATTAGGGAAATTCGTGACAACTTTGAGTGGGAAACTATTTCCACACATTTATTTCTTGTGTGAGGGATAGGTGGTGAATGATCAAGACAATTAAGAGACTTATTAGTTTAGGGTCACTTGGGAAGGAGGTACATGATCCATTATCTAGGAGTCTTCCAAATTTGGGGGTGTGAGAAGACATTAATGTCATTTGAGCATACTAAAGATGGAAAGGACTCTCCTAGGGATGAATTTGACATTTATTAATGGCCATTTTTGTGGGTGACAAATGCAGAGCCACCGGGGCATGATATGAATAGTAAATCAAAGGTGTTCGTAGGATACTGGACTTCTATTTCCAATTTCTATTGAGGATTATGGATATTGGGATTTTTCTGAACACGGTATGTGACCTTCAATGAGGGGTGAACCTGGGAATCCAAATGGGGAATTTTAACTGAGCTTCTTCAGGGAAACCCAGAAACGAGTGGGGGAACCCTTCTTTTGTATGCAGATCAACTTCGTGCATATGGATGGGATATATTTAGACTCCCCCAAAGAGACCAGAGATGAATTGGGATCATATGTTCCTATATATCCAGGATATATGTAAGGAGGAAAGTGTAAACCATGAATTTAAGGGCCCTTGAATTATGAGGGATGGGATGAGGCTTGGAATCCATTGAGCGTACTGAGATAGGAGAGGACTCTCCTGGAGACGAATTTTCCTCTGATTGACGGGAATTTTTTTTGAAGCGTATACAGATCCACTGGGGAATGATGTACATAGTTAAGAAAAGGTGTCCATAGGACACTATAATTCCATCTCATATGGACTTGAAAGGCAATGGGGATTCAAGATCACTCAAAGCACAATGTTTGGAATATGGAAGGAGTGTATTTAGATATATTGGGAATATTTGGGCTGTAATTTACTCATGGAATTGGGTGTCCCTTATGTAGATCTGACTCGTACACATGACGAGGCATTCATTTCACCTATGGGATACCTAGTTATTTTACATCTCATGGCCCAGACATACAGTTCCTCCCAAGGGAGGGAACCATGACATGCCTTTGAGGGTCGTGATGATAAGACCAAATTCATAGTCTATTTTTCCATAACTCCATGGTGGATCTTTTGTTAAACCCTCTAATATCATGTGATCTATGATCAGGGTGAGAAACAAGGGATTACGAGGATTCTGTGCCATTTCCATGAATAGAATATTAAGCATTATAGGGAACATTGGTGATGAAACCACTATTATTCCATTTTAATATCACAAAACAAAGATGATTTTTTCCTTATAGTTTAAAGTCATGCTGTGAGAAAGATTTTGGCCTGGTATTTTAACGTCGTAAGGTGAGAACGATTTTGGCCTTACAGTTTAACAACGTGAAGTGAGGATGATTTTGGACTTGTGGTTTAACGTCGTGCTGTGAGAAATATTTTTGGCCTTAAATTTAATGCTGTGTGGTGAGAACGATTTTGGACTTGCAGTTTAAATACATGCGGTGAAGGTGATTTTGGCCTGGTAGTTTAAAGGCATGCAGTGGGGATAATTTTGGACTTGAATTTTAACACCATGTGGTGAGGAATATTTTGGTCTTGCAGTTTAACATCGTGTGTTGAGGAAAATTTTGTCCTTTTAATATAACGTTGTGCAGTGAGGAAAATTTTATGTCATAAAGATCATCAAAAGTGTTTGGTTTATTGAAATCCGGATGTTCCGGTATTCCATAGATGTGAGTGATGATATAAGGTGTAAACCAAAATCCTGGGGGTGACATTAATCAAGAGGTATGGAATGGGGCTTGGAAGCCATTAGGCATACTGTGATAGGATAGGACTCTCCTGAGAGATAATTTTCCTTTGATTGACGGCCATTTTTATGGGCAACAGATATAGTGCCATCGGGGTATGATGTGCATAGTCAACCAAAGGTGTCGATATGACACCAGCCTTCCACACTATTTGGCCTTGAATGATTATGAGGATCTATATTTTCTCGAGGAATGGAGGTTGAAAAATGGGAAAGATGTGCTGGGGAATGTGATAATTCTCGGACCGTGATTAACCATGAACTACTTGGATCTTTAACATTGGTCTGACCCATATGTATAGGGGGAAGCACGATCTTTTGAATTATCAGGACTGAGAACCGTGTGAGGAACCTCATAATACTGAGGACTGAGCCACACATAACTCTCAAAGAATTTCAAAGTTTTATTTTCATTTGATAGGACCTCTCATGGACTTCTCGTACGTGTCTGAATTACACATGGGGGAAAGGGGGATTTTTGTGTTGGAGGTTGGGCCAAGATTGAGGATTAAGGGTCCCTACATATCCTACGATGGCAGAAATCATGAAACACATAGTAATTAATGTTCCCTACAAGAATTTTCTCAATTTGTTAAGGAGACTTGAGGGAATTTTTTTGATGATGATGATGGTTGGTCCGAGATCATAGATTGAGGCATCACTACATGTCCTTTGAGGGAAAGAATCAATCCACATGTAGTTATTTTATTTTCTTGTACTGATTTAGCTTGGTCCATGTGCGAGGAGAATTGAGGGTATTTTGGTTTCACTTGATATGGGTGTCAGGCCTATCATATTCTCCCACAATATGTTTGTGTAAGATAATTCTCACCACTAATCCTAAGATCACATTAGTTATTCTTGGGGTGGGACTCAAGGATTGGTTTTAGAGTCTCCTTCGCAAGTACGGGGAGGTAGAGAATATGATGGGGAATTTTCTTTTTCTTCCCTAACGGGGATTAGAAAATATCGAGGATCAAGGTGTCGTTGCATATCCTGCAAGGGTAGGAATCATGCTGCACGTATTTATTTGTGAACCCTGTACCGATTTGGCTTGGTCCAAAGGGTAGGGGCACTTTTATTCTACCCATGACAGTTTCCAGGTCTACCACGTAATCCCAAATTTGACCTTCGTAATAGAAACTCTACCACTAATACTAAGCTCACGATATTTATACTCAATTTGAGTAACAGGGAGTGATAATGTTTTTATTTACAAATATGTGTAGATATGGGGCTTGATGGAGGAATTTTTTTGATGGGGGATGGGCCATGATCGTGGATTGAGACATCACTATGTATCCTGCGAGGGCAGGAATCAAGTCGTACGTTGTTCTGTGAGAGATCATGCTGTGTATTTTCATGCGATTAGGATGTTTTAGGCTACACAGTTTAACATATTATGATGTGGACATGAGTCACAGTTTAACGCCATGTTTCAGGGATGAGTTCCTTATAGTTTAACATCATGTGGAAATAACATTGACTCATTGTTTAAGGACATGGAGTTTGAACCACGATATGGGAGAATTTATAACTCATAGTTTAATGTCCTAGAGTTTGTACCATGGCATGGGAGCATTTTTAGGACTCATTTTTTAGAGTCTTAGAGTTTTTACCATTACATGGTAGTATTTTTAAATCATAGATTAAGGTCTTAGAGTTTGTACCATGAAATGGGAGTGCATTTTTATGACTCATAGTTTAGGGAAGTAGAGTTTGGACCAAGGGAATCATTATGACTCATAGTTTAGGGTCATAGATTTTGGACCATAACATGGGAGGGAATTTTTAGGACTCATTGTATTGGGAGGTAGAGTTTCCACCATAACATGTGAGAATTTTTAACTCATAGGTTAAGGTTGTAGAGTTTGGAAAAAAACATGGGAGCATTTTTAACTCATAGTTGAGGGTTGTAATGTTTGGACCATAACACGTGAGGGAATTTTTATGACTCATAGTTTAGGGTAATAGATTTTGAACCATAACATGGGTGGGAATTTTTATGAATCATAGTTTAGGGTCATATAGTTTGGACCATAAGATGGGAGCATTTTTATGACTCATAGTTTAGGGTTGTAGAGTTTGGACCCTAAAATGGGAGGGAATATTTCTGACTCAGAGTTTAGGGTCTTAGAGTTTGGACCATAACATTGGTTTTACGTGAAGTCTTTTTCAAGAACCTCACATTTGTTGGAGCCATGATGATCTGTCTGTCCATTGATATCGGGGCATATGATCCATTAGAATAGACCATATGTATAACATATGGTCTTTCAAAATTTGGTTCAAGATTTGGGTCTTCTTTCTGAGTATCATCGTTGTTCTGAGGATTAACACCATTTCTTCTTCAAGGAAAGATCAAAGGAAAACATTTTGGTTGAAGGCTTGTGCAATTAGATTTTGGTAGATTTCCAAATGGTTCGGAGTATGCATCCATTTCTCTTATAGCTATTAAAACTCATCAAACCATCTATGGGTTTTCTTGTCCATGGAATGTTGATCACAAATGGACACAAGAAGTGATGGAACTTGGATTTTGATAGGTAACACTACCTCTGCCCCATATACTAGTGAGTATGGGGTTACCTGGGTGGAAGTGAAGGTTGTGGTATGGTAAGCCTATAAAGAATGAATGAGATTGTATGGCCATAATATTTTATCCTTATTGAACATATTTTGATGTATGATGGAAAAAAGTCATGTTCAAAGCCTCTATATGACCTTTGGTCATTTCATGGTAATAGGAAAAATAGTTCACTCTGATTCCATACTTCTGGTACAACTTGTCTATCTTAGAAGAGCAGAAGTGGGTGCCATTTTTAGTCAGTGTTGTATAAGGGACACCAAATATGGTGATGATTTTGGACATCACAAAGATGATTATGTTTTTTTCCCTAACTTCCTTAAGGGGTATGGATTCAGCCCATTTGTAAAATAAGTAGGTCACCATGAGTATGAACTTTAATTGTTTGTCTATGGTGAGAGGATATGGTCCCACAACATCCATCCCCCAGGCGACGAATGGCTGTGAGTACATAGCTGTATCAAGTAACTATGGGGGTCGGGTTATGAGATTAGAATGAACTTGGTAGGAATGGAACTTCTCAGTGAATATGTAATAATCATGTATCATGGTGGGCCAGTAATACCCAAGTCTCCAGATTTGATGAGAGATCTTGGTTGTTGATTGGTGTGCTCCAAAAGCTCTGGTGTGCCCTTCATTCATGATAAAAATTGTTTCTTCTCCATCAATGCACCTGATAAGGTCTTCGTCAAGGCTCCATTTATAGAGGACCTTTTCCTGGTTTATTCCATTTTATAGGACAAAGTTGACTGCCCATCTTCAAACCTGCTCCCTTTTAGCCCTATCTAGTGGGTGTTCCCTATTCTGACCTTAATTTTCAATGGGAGACATCCAACCAGTGGTATGACCATAAGGCTAAAGAACATGACTAATTTCATTTATTTCCCCTGTATTACTCTGGATGAATGGAAAGACTATCCAGTGGTGAGTAATGATAATAATTGTTTCATCCCGGTCAAGATCAGCCAAGGTTGTGGCTACATTTTCCCAAGTGTCGACTTGATAATTATCTGACTAGGGGACATAAGTCAATATTGGTTCCAATGGGAATTCTGTCATCCGTTCTCAAACATGGTCCATCAATGGAACAAATACTTTTTTCTTGATAGCATACTCACTGTTGACATATTTGATGACTCACCCCGAATATCCCTTTTATTTTTAGGTGTTCGGCTTGCACTTGGAGTTCCAATTCCAGTCCTGCAATGAGGGCCTAATACTCTAATTCATTGTTTGTACATCCTTCTAAAAGCATTAAATAGTTAGAAAAGATTTCCTTTTTTGTAGACATGGGTATAACTCGCAGGCCTAATTTTTTGATGTTGGGATCCTCCAACCTTTTCCCTATCAGGATTTGGGAATCACCATCTTTTTTAATTTACCAATCCCCAAGGTCATCCCGGATCGAAAAAAACCTATTCATCTGGAAGTTCGGCATCCAACGGTTTTGTTTCTCCTAAGGGGTGCTCGACCAATAAGTATATGAATACCTGGCCTTTGATGGACTTTTGGGCCACATACTGTATGATAAACTATTGTATGATGACTACCCATTGTGATAGGATCCCATTCAGCATGGGGGGATTGAGGATATATTTGATTAGGTTGCAGCGGGATACCAGGTTGACCTCATGGTGCTGCAGGTAATTCATGAGGTTCTGAACTATGAATATTAGGGCTATCCAGTTCTTTTCAATATTTTAATATCAAGTTTCAGCATTGATCATTGTTTGGATGAGTTAATATAAGTTGTCCTCACTACTGGCATCATTCTTCTGCATGAGAAAGGCTCCTAATGACTGTTCCAGGGAGGTTACGTAAAAAATGAGTGCTCTACCCTCGATCGGTGGCATGAGAATGAGAGAGCTTAGTAGGTATCTTTTTAGATTGTCTAATGCGTCTTGGGAATCATTATCCCACTCATATGTAACTCCATTATTTATCATTTTGGTGAATGGTAAACATTTACCTGGATGGTTATCTATGAAGCACCAAATGTATGTGAGTTTTCCCAAGGGCCCTCTCAAATCATTGAGGTTGCGAGGTGGGGACTTTCCATGTACGTATTTTTTCTTCTTGGGGTTGACATTGATGTCGTGATGGAATACGACGAAGTTGATGAATTTTCCCAAGGTAACTCCAAAGGCGCTCTTTAGGGGATTAATCTTTAAAAAGTGATGTCACAGTTTGCTGAAGACTATTTCATGATCAGATAGGTGGTTTGACTTTTTTCATTATTTAACCACTAAATCATCGATATAACACTAGAAAAAGTTTCCTATGAAGGGCTTGAAGATGATGTTCATGGACTGCTGATATGTGGTGTTGGAATTCTTTGGACAAAATGGAATCCCTTTATAATAGAACACTCCCTGAGGGGACCAAAATTAGTAACTTAATCATCTTCTTGAGCCATCCAGATTTGATTGTATCATGAATAGTCATCCATGAAAGAGAGGGCTTGGTATCGGGCCATTTCATTTATCAACAATTCTATGATCAGGACTGAGAAGTCATCTACTAGGAAATCCCGATTATGGTCCATGAAGTCAATTCAGATTCTAATATATCCATTCTTCTTTTTTATAGGGGCTATGTTCGCTAGCCAGATCAGATATTAGACCTCCTATATGAAGTTGGCTTTCATTAGATTATCATCTTTAGCCTCTATTTTGGAATCATGCATCAGGTGGGTCCTTCTGGATGCATGCTTATAGCCCTAGTGATCTTCTGGTAATCTATAATTATGGGTGGTGACTTCCGGATCAAGGTCTTCCATCTCTGTGAAATTCTAGGAAAGAATATCTCAATTTTTCTTTAGGAAGGATTTATATGCCTTATGATCCTCGAAAGGCATGGCCACACTGATTAGAGTGGCTCGTGGGTCATTTTCGTTGCCCAAATTTATCTCCTCAAGTTCATCGATTGTGGTGGAGACACCTTCTTCCAATGCAAGAGGGGAATCCCTATGGTATTTTTCATATTCTTATTCTTCATCTTCATCATCTTAATAATATTCATCATCTGATAGAGAATGTATTTTTTTAGATGAACTCTATGATGTTGGAAGAGAAATCGTCTGTTGCCTTAGTGTGTGAAGCAAGGGTAGTCTGATGTCCCAAGGATGGTCTGGGAAAATCTTTCATAGGGATTTTCCTAAAAACATGGGAGTCATCCTGCTATTAAATATATTTGAACTTTGTGGTCATGATAGATACCATGAAAACAACTGAGTCTTTATATGGGTTTTCATTTATTCATTAAACTTGGTTGATGGGTAGTACATACTATTCCCCAAGATTCTGGAGGGGGACAGTGAGAGCCATCTAAAACCCATTCAGGGCATTGATCCAATCAATTTTGTCGGCTAAATAATGTTTTTCTTCAGATTCATAGAACCCTTCATTGATATAATGTGACTCACAGGACTGAAATAGGGATTTATCAGCGTGAAACATCTTGTTCTTCCCATTAGTGCAATATTTTATGAACTGATGGTATGAGGAAAGAATTTCAGTGTGATGATGCATCCCAGGCCTCCCAAACAGGATGTTGAAGGACCTAATTTTCCACACCACTGGGAAATCAGAATCTGATATGAGATCTCTGAGACAAGTCTTAATCTTGATTCATCCCAAGGATTTCTTCTCACTTTTTTCATATTACAGTAGAGTTTTAGTGTAGGGTGTCAATCTATCTTTATCATATCCCAAAAAAAATCATTTTTAGTGGAGGGAGTTTAACTTCTGAGCCATTTTTGATTAAGATCCTCTGAACATCAATTCCATTTTTCCTTTCAGACTCATATAAGTGTTTTATGTTCCCTTTCATGATGGATTCTTCATCCTTGTCTTTGAAGGAGATGATGGTCTGAAATTATTGGGTACTAGTCTCCATTAGGTAGACTTTGGCTACTACAACTTTGGCCTCGAACTCCTGGGGGCTTAGTAAGGCGTCAATGAGTGCCTCCATAACATCTTCATACATGCTCAGCGTATACAAGATTGAAATATTTTCTAGTACTGAAGCTATCTGCTTAAAAATATTATATTTCGTGTCCAATGGTCGGCGCTTTCCAGCTCAGGGTGGATCTTTTACAGACTCTTTAGTGGTTTGAGCTTTGAAATTATATAGTCCAGCCCCTGTAGTAGGGGCCTATGGTGTTGCAGTTCTTTCCACATTTTTCTGAACTGGTCTGCATGTATACCATGGGCTATTCAGTATTTGTTCTTCCCTTGATGGATATTCCATGATATATGGGCTTGGATTTCTTTCTATGGGGGTGATGAAGAAATCTGGTTCTTATTGTGTCTTTCGGAGGGTCCTTCCATGAGTTTCCACGATGTTAATGGTTTGACTTGTGGAATGGCCAGGAATTTTACTCCTACCATGGTCATACCTTCCCGAAAACCTCCATCCTCTATGGCCTCTTCCTCTAGTTCTTCAGTTGGGTGTGGGGAATTTATGTTGGTTTCCATAGTCTTCATCAGAGAAGGGGTCCATCAAGTGAATGAAATTAACAAAGTCAAAGATCAAATCTGGATTTGACACCATTTCTGTCTAACTTTATCCTTCTGATGGTTCTATTTGGTGGGACGATACCCTTTGTACAGTTTGGTGGGGTGACACCTATTGTTTTGATTGGTGGGGTGGTGCTAATTGTGCCAATTGGCGGTGAAGTTCCCATTGTTCCAAAACTATTGGCATGAATTCTGAAAGCGTCAACACTGACTTCGGCTTTTGTGTCACCTCATCTTATTGCCTTTTCTTTATGCCCTTCTAGCCTTTAGAGGACCTCAGGGATGAGGTGGTTGGTATTTCTGTATTAGGATCTTTTGGGGGAATAGTTTTTTGTTTCTACTATTTTTAGAGGATTCCATGGACTCAGTTGATAGTCTTCTGGGTCATCTAGCTATTAAAATTTTCCTCCTTTCTGGTGACTGTTTTCCAGTCCTCATTCTCTCTGGATTCGATGGTGAAAACATATGCCACATGTGCTGGCGGTAGTCCCAACTTGAAATTCCTAGAATCCACCTTCTTTTGTAGGATATCATTGAAAATAAATCACTCCTGGATTGTATGTCCTAGTATTCGAGGATATAAACATAAATTTGGACGGTCTTCGAGACGTACTTCATAGACTCGATTTGGCTTTGGAAATCAGAGCAAATTGCAATTCATGTCGGCTACGATGTAGCCACATACATGGTCATCTCGGAATGAGTAGAAATTATTTTTTCATTCTTCTAACTGATTTCTTTTAGCACCCCATCACTCATATTGTCGAGGTGGGGGTGTTTGGCATCAAGGGGGTCCCGCACAGTTTGGTGGGGGCTCACAACTAGAGATTGTTTCAGAGGGGCTTAAGTGATAGAGAATTTGAAAAATCTTTTCCTCTTCATTTACCTTGGTTTGATGGAGCTACTCGAGACATAAAGTTGTTCCATTACAAGTAGTCTTCTATCCTTGGAGAAATAGTATATATGTATATAAATCCACTGGTGTACTTCACCAGGATAAGCAGTGTTCATAGCTCATCTTAAAGGTTATCGATGAACATAGCGAGCATATCATCCTAAGGGAGTGGCTAGTTTAGTGAATATTTTATCCCCTTACATCTGGAAATGAAATCTGAGACTCTTTCGTTCTCTCTATGCTTGCAGTTCATGAGATCACTGACTGTCGTCTTGGGAAGTGTCGAACTTAACTGGAAGAGAAACTATCATTGGAGGTCCTCCCAGCCTGTAATTGAATTTGTTGGCAAGATAGTATACAAGACGAAATATGTTCCATGTAGGGTTTATATGAAGAACATGAGTTTTATGACTTCTTGTTGACCTGGGGTTCCCATCATGGGATCAAAGTAAGAGGCATATTGAATCAAATGCTATTTTGGGTCCCCCAAGTGATTTAATATTGGAAATACAAGGTTCTCAAGTTTTGGCGGTGGTGGAACATTGCTCACCCACTTGGGGTAGGGTTTGTGATCTGGTTCTATTGGAACACGAGGCCTCTCCATGGATTCTATTCGAGTTGTTAGCTGGTTAACATTGTGTAAAATCCCTTGATGCATGTCTTATTGGACTTGTACTTGATTTGGAGCAACATTGGCCTAGACTAGGAGGGCTGGTGCTACTATAATTTCGGGTTGATACCCATACGAATGTATCATTTGAGTGTTTACCTAGATATATTCCACCTACCTTCCCATTGGGGGGAATTCTTGATGTCCTTCCATGTCAAGGTTGAATTGTCCTCTGAGTTTATCTTCATTCACCAGAATGAGTGCCTATGGAATCTTCTGACATTCCGCTGGGGGAACACATCCTGTAAGGTAACTCCCTCAACATAGCTCATCATTAATTTACCTAAGAATATTCATTTCATACTCCTGCTGGGAAAAACATTCCTTTAGGGTAAGGGACATATTCTCATGGGGAGGAGGAGGTAGGTCGTCGACGACCTTATATTTATTTTTCACACCGAGCCACATGAGGTACCAAACTCATCACCAACAAAGATTCAAAACTAGGAGAACACACTCCACGAGCACTGTCATCTAGATGACACTCGTCCGATAGATACACTCCATCGAGTCCCACACAAACATCTCAGACACCCACCTGAGAGATCAAGCTAGTTAGATAACGTCACTGAGAAAACCATGCTGAAATAGTAGGAATAACAAACTCCTCGGATAGGGGATCACTCCTAGGGTCCGCTATGGGACACCAAGACCCACACCAGTATTCGAAGATCTCACAGATTGGGGATCACTCCCAGGATCTACTGGTAGATACCACAACCGGATCTGGTATTCGATGATCTCTCAGAAAGGGGATTGCTCCCAGGATCCGTTGCGGAATACCACAACCCTATCTAGAATTCCACAAAAACATATCTCTGAGATAGAGGATTATCGCCCGCGTCACGACTGTCATGTTGATACCGAAACCCCATCTGGTATATCTCGCACTGTAGGGGATCGAACTGACGATTCCACAACCCTACCGAAATCAAACGCAGAGTAGGGGATCATATACCCAACAATGCTGCAACCCTACTAAAAACCACATGCTGAGTAAGGGATCACATACCCAACGATGCAACAACCCTACTATGCACGGACCGCTACGTAGGGGATCATATTCCCAATGATGCTAGAAACCATATGATGTTATCTTGGAGGATAGGATATCTTCACCCATGGAGATGCGGTCACAACAATTCCAAAAACCTGATTCAGGGAAACGATGCAAGAGGATACCGCTCTTGGACCATGGAGGGATTCAAAAACTCTAAGAAATAAAAAATCCTATTGAGGGGATCACAAACCCATTTCTCAGTTGTGATGCCACATATACCCTCATAGGAATGAACCAAGAGAGTACCCTCAACCACAGTTAGTCCAAAAGTTGCTAACCCAAGAGACCCTCAACAATTCCACACTACGCACCTCCTAGTCCGATACTGAGGCCACTAACGCGATCTATGCCAAAAAACACGTAGGATAGGCTATTAACTCACCTGAAACGGAAAACCGGTAAAAAAAAAGGAATTATTCACCAAAACTATCTCGTGAGTGGCCCAAACCAAGATCCCGTAACTCATCAAGTAGATCACACCACTGCGATCCCCTTGAAAAAACACACGGAATTGACTACTCGATCGTCTAAAATGGACACCAGGAAGAAACGTTGCATTTTTCCGTAAACGCCAAAAACCAGCATCATGGGGACCACACCCGATTCTTGGCCCCAACACCTAAAATCCATCTAGAAAATTCCATCATACCATAATGGTCTCAACGCCACTAACAAAACGTCAATCAGACGCTCTGGGAAGAAGATACAATGATTCGAAGTCGATTAATAATAAAATATTGTTATTTTATTCAACATTTCAATCTCCTGGGCCACGATCCCGAAACTGTAAACTCTTAAACAAACCTCAATGGTTTCACATTATTTCCAAGGTCGCGTTTCTGCAGAAAAAACCTGATTCCGGCCTTGAGGGAGAAAATTACGGGGGTTTCAAAATCCCCATGTACAAGAAGAGGGTCGGACCGGCCTGAACCGGTTGGTCTGGGCTGGCCCGCACCGGCGGACCCGACGGCTGCTGCCGTCGGCCCCTCCGTCTGGGGGACCAAGCTGCCGCAGTATGACACAGGCATGACCGACCCCCCCCCCACGGGGGTCGTCGGTGATTAAACATTGTACCGCCACGGTGCGGAGTTCCTGGTTAACTCCCGCGACCCGCCGCCGCTGGCCGCCGCGCTGGAGCAGCGCTGGCGGACCTTCCGAGGTCTTCCAGGGGTGCTCTGGGGTTCTAAACACGCTTCCAAAGCCATCTACGGGCCCCCAGGACTAGATCGACTCACTTGTAGGCTCAAAATGGAGAAAAACCAAACAAATCGCGATCTAGGATTTTTAAAACTCAAAACACCAACCTGTTGGTGGATCACCTAAGCTTCGGGTGCAGAACGACGCCCGAAACACCTTGAAGCTCGATCCGCTGATGATCGGTGCCAAAAACGGATGTCTGCGGTTTGATTTGGGAAAAAAACGGAGGTCGGGGGAGGGGTTTCGTCGTTCGAGCGTGTGGGAGGAGGGATATGAGGATTGAGGGTTTTTTCTCTTTCTTTTTTTAATTTAAATTAATTCATTACATTTAACACCCCCGACCAGACCTCTAGGAGCGGAGGAAATTAGGTCACCCATAGGGTAAACTTGCCATTCTAAATGCAACGATGGGCTCAGATTTCTGATCTTAGACTCCGTTCAGAAGTTATTTGGGAAGATGGTCATAAATAAACTTTTCAATTTTTTTACGAAAATTCCCCTGGTGGCTTTTTCCACAGTAGGGCCACGCCCCCAAAGTTTACACCTCACCTAGGGTAAAAGGCACATTCTGGACGCAACCATACCCTCAGATTCCTGTTCTGAGCTACCATTTAAGAGATAAATCATTCTCTCCTCACGCATAGTATAAAAATAATCAATATTTTTATAAAATTAATTCCGGGCACACCGGGGCTCAGAATCGCACGTCGTCTTCGTGCCTAGCTCCATAATTATTTATAAGATTATTACAATGTCTAACATATCCAAAACCCAAGTCGATAAATCCTCTCCACCTTATAACTTTTCATCCCTGAAAAGCTATAAGCACAAGGAAAGCAATTGGACTCTCAATTGGGTCTCCCACACTAGCGAGTTTACCAACAAACACCTGTTCCCAAACACATAATTCAGAGGGACTCATTCACTACACCTCAACACTATCAGCTTTGGGAGGAACTACCTCGCCCACACAGTTTTGATCACGTCACAAAAACGCGTCTCGGTGGGGGAAGGATCCCTCATCCTTATGAATTTGAAGCACTCCGAACAACACCCATACGGGGTCTTACCAACGCCCTGAACAAAACATGAGCATGAAACAGAAAGAGAAGAGAACCTCTAAGAAGTATATATTAAACTACTGTATAAATTAGAAATGAAACAAGGTGTACCTCTATCCATACTTGGAGCCTCTGGGTCAACAACCTCTAGGAAATGCAGTTGTCCTCGCCCTCACCCTATATCTCCCTGAGCTCAGCATGGACCACCTGGGGGTGGTGGTGGTGGCACCGGATACCGCCTACCACCTCTCACAGCTGCACCCACTCTGTCACCTCATTCGCCGCCCTCTGGACTGCCATACTCGAGATGCTACCTCAACCAAGGTAATATATCAACCGACTCCCTCTCCGCAGCACGACGGATCGGAAAATCTCTAGCAAGATGTCCCTGACCGTCGCAAGTGTAACACCGCCTCTCCCGCGACTAACCAAAACTGGCTTGCGGGCCCTATGAGCCCTGAGACTTAGATCCTCAATCCTAGAGTTTCCTCAAGAAACGTCGTCCATGTCCAGAACCTTGAGCCTACCAACAGCTACCAGTTGCCAATGTCTCAGTTGCCACATGCCCAACACTGACGGGCTGAATTTTCTCAGCCAGAAATTTCTCCACCACCAAGGTTTTCTCCAGCACTCGAGCATAGGTGGGAAGACACAAGGAAACCAAACCTTCCCGGATGTCTCTATGTAGGCCATGCTCTAAGGTCTGAGCCCTAAAAAATGGGTCTTGAACCATATCTAGGGAGTAGTGTGACAGGTTTGTAAACCTCTCTGACTACTCCGACTTAGTCATGCCTTCCCGCCAAAGCTACAGAAGCTCATGAATCCACACTATCATCAGCATCACCAGATAGAACTCTTCCCTGAAGTGCTGGTCAAACTCTGCCCACATGATCATCTCCTTGTCGTGGGACTACTTCATCAAACTCCACCATCGCCCAGCCGAACCATGCAGAAGGCTTGCCGCTAGGACCACCATCTGATATGGGGGTGTCCTCACTAGTCGGAAAACTCGGGTGACTGATTCGAGCCAGTCATCAGTTGCATGAGGGTCAGGATCACCCCAAAACCTCAGAGGTTGCTATCTCTGGAACTCGTGCAGTGCACTCATCTTGCGTGCACCCTCATCTTGGACTACCGGCACAACCAGATGCTCGACAGGTGGTGGCTCAACTGGTGGACCACCAAGAGGTGCAGCCTAAGAACCTACACCCAAGTCTACATACTCTACATGGGGCAGATCGTCACCACAATCCCACTGCAGAACCCTCGCTGGATGTCATTGTGGAGGAATCCTGAAATATAATCAAGACGCACCATAGATAAAAAGTATATCTATAGAGATAACTCAAGAAGAGCAAGGGAAACCCAAAAACCCAGTATTATATGATGCATGCACCGTTATGTCCCTGTGACTAGTGTCCAAACGTCCCATGTCAAATGTAAGGTTATCAGAGTCTTAGTGAATGGATACGTTGGCCGCCTCACCAACACTGGAGTCCCTGGCCTGATAGCCGAACTCGAAACATGTTGACACTGCCGCAATGAAACCCAAACCAAACTCACAGTTATACCATCTATGCTCTGAGATCCCAAAGGTGGAACATCCTCTGATACCACTCTGTCACGACCCGACCCAACGAGGCTCAAGCCGTGACTCCCCAAGCCCGCCTTCAATAGGCTAGGGGCTAGCCACCAGCGCCGAGTAGGATATCACACACATGGGAGACATTAGCGTAAGGTGCCTATAAATACACACGCACACACCCACATACACCTCCATGAAACAATACAGACAAGTATATAAATCTAAAAAGGGAAAACACACATACATCAATCCCAAACCAGAGTGCAAAAAAAGTACAAAGAGAAAAACAAGGCCCACCAAAGGAAAAAAATAAAAGCGTCTAAGCTGCTCAGGAGGAAGAATGCCACCAAAATCACTTGCTGGTAAGCTCCTCAGCACAGCTCCAGTAAACAGCCCGGTCAGTCTCGCTCACTAAGCTCCGCCTGCTCCAAGTCCCCCTAAGAATTTATTGATAGGCATGTGGTATGCACAAGACATAAACATGTGTGGGAAAAGAACATGTAGTGGTGAGTATAAAAATACTTATTAGGCACCCGAAAAACCAAAACCAAAAGAGGGAAACTGAAAGTCAATAGTCGGCCCGACCCATCCAGAGGGAACTAAAACGAGAGAGAAACTCTATCTCGAAACCATCCTCAGCTAAACACTACTAGATGACTTGATTCAGGTGTATACCCATATATACACCTTTAACATCAGCACAGGTTTACTCCCATTCATATATCATGAACTTCTGCTTAGGTATATTCCCATACATATACCATGAACATCCACACAGATTCAACCTATACATATACCTTGAACATCCAGACATACTCGTTTTTTTTCACCAGGCCACATGAGGTATGGACCACATCCCCAGCAATGGTTCAAAACCCGAAAAACACACTCCATGATCACTTTCATCCATATGACACTCGTCCGAGAGATACACTCCATTGGGTCCCACAAAAACATCTCAGATGCACACCCGAGATATCACGCTCATTGGATAACGTCACTAAGAAAACCACGCTGAAATAGCAGTAACAACAAACTCCTCAGATAGGGGATCACTTCTAGGGTCTGCTAGGGGATACCAAGTCCCACACCAGTATAAAAAAATATTATAGATAGGGGATAACTCCCAGGATTTGCTGGGGGATACCACAACCCGATCTGGTATTCGAAGATATCTCAGATATGGGATTGCTCCTAGGATCCGCTGGGGAATACTACAACCCGATCTGGAGTTCCAAAAAACACATCTTTCAGATAGAGGATCGTTGCCCATGTCACGACGGTCACGACGATTCCAAAACCCTATTTGGTATATCTCGTGTTGTAGGGGATTGAACTGACGATGCTGCAACCCTACCGAAACCGCGTGCTGAGTAGGGGATTGTATTCCTAAAAATGCCGCAACCCTACTAAAAACCACATGCTGAGCATGGGATCGTATACCCGATGATGGAAAAACCCTACTATGCATGGCCCACTTCATAAGGGATCATATTTCCGAAGATTCCACAACCCCTACAGGGTTATCCTGCTGGATAGGGGATCACCGCCCGTGGAGATGCGGTCACAGTGATACCAAAAACCTGATTCAGGGAAACGATGCTAGAGTATCCCTCTTCAGGCCCACTGGTGGGATTACACAACTCGAACAGGTTAAACTTCCTTTCTAGGGGATCACAAACCCATACATCGGTTTTGATTCCACACGTACCCTCATAGGAATTAACCAAGAGAGTACCCTCAACCACTGTTAGTACAAACATCGCCAACCTGAGCGACCCACAACAACGCCACACTGTGCACCTCCTAGGCTGGTACCGAGGCCACCAATTCAATCTACATGAAAACACACACAGGATAGGCTATTCACTCGCCCGAAACAGAAAACCGGTGAAAAAGTCCCTATTCACCCTAACTAGCCTATGTGGGGCCCACACCATGATCCCGTAACTCATCAAGAGGATCACACCACTGCGATACCCTTGAAAAAACACACAGAATCAGCTACTAGATCATCCAAAATGGACACCAGGAGGAAACATTGCGTTTTTTCGTAAACCGCAAAACACAACCTCATGGAGACCACACCAGATTCTCGGCCCCAACACCCAAAAACCATCTAGAAAAGTCCACCGTACCATCAGGGTCTCAATGCCACTGACTTCACATCAATCAGACGCTTCGGGTAGAAGATACAACGGCCTGAAGTCGAATAATAATAAAATATCATTATTTTATTCGACGTTTCAAGCTCTCGGGCCATGATCCTAATACTTTAAACACCAAAACCTACCTCGAAGGGTTTTCCTTATCACCAGGGTCACGTTGCTATAGACAGAATACAATTTCGATCTCTAGGGAGCAGATTTCGGGGGTTTTAAAAGCCCCGTTTACAAGAAGAGGGCCGGACCGGCCTGAACCGGCCGGTCCGGCCATCCCGCATCGGCCGACCCAGCCACCTCCACTACCGGCCGACAGACCACGGCACTGCAGCGTGGTGCACACGGCCGACCCCCCCCCCCCCTGCGGGGGTTGCCGATGATTGAACGTTGGACCGCCGCGGTGCGACAATCCCCGTTAACTCATGTGGGTCGCCACCGCCGGCTGCCACGTCTTTGTCGCGCCAGAGCGGTGTCGGCGGACCTTCTAAGGTCCACCGAGGGCACCCCGGGGGTCCAAACGCGCTTTCTATGGCATCTGTGTGCCCCTGGGACCGGATCTACTCACCTGTATGCTCAAAACGGAGAAAAACCAAACTAATCGGGATCTTGAATTTTTAAAACTCAAAACGCCTACCAGTTGGTAGATCACCAATGCTTCAGGTGCAGAACGACACCCGTGATGCCTTGAAGCTCGATCCACTGACGATTAGTGCAAACAAATGATGTCATCGACTTGATTTGGTGAAGAACGGAGATAGGGGGAGGGGTTTCGCTATTCCCGCGTGCGGGAGGAGGGAGATGAGGGGTGAGGGGGTTTTCTCTTTCTTTTTTTAATTTAAATTAATTCATTTAACTTAACACCCCGACCAGACCTCCAGATTCAGAAGAAATTAGGTCTCCCCTTGGATAAACATGCTGTTCTGAACGCAACAATAGGCTAAGATTTATGATCTGAGACTTCGTTCAGAAGTTATTCCAGTTGACGCTCATAAATAAACTTTTCAATTTATTTATGAAAGATGACCCTTGTGGCTTTTTCCACAGCACGATCGAACCCACAAATATGACACCACACCTAGGGTAAATGACACACTCTAGACACAACCCTACCCTCAGATTCCCATTCTAAGCAACTGTTTAAGAGATAAATCATTCTCTCCTCGCATATAGTATAAAAATACTTAATATTTTTATAAAATTAATTCTGGGCACATCGGGTCTCGGAATTTCACGTCATCTTCTCACCTAGCTCTAAAATTATTCATAAGAATATTCTAATGTCTGAAGAGGCCAAAACCAGAGTCGCTATAGAGTGAGCGCCAGTGGTTTCTCTGTGGAGGACCTTTAGAGCTGGTGGTAGCAACATTGCAGGGAGCAGCTTCACAACTGCTACTACTACTTCCATAATTTGGTAATGGAATGATAGGGTCTTGAGTCTTTTTCAATATATGTTTGAGGGCATCAAGAACCCCAACTTCCTGAAGAGCATGGTCATGCATGCGATCTTCATTTTCTGGTTTCCATTGGTGCCTCTCATTTTTTGGCGCTCTCTTGCGAGTAACAGAGGCCAGCTTCTATTGGTAATGGCCTTCATATATGAGTCTCTATTGTAACACCACAAGGTTTTCTAAAAATAAGTTGAAATGCATGAAACATTTTTTTATGTAGATATTTATAACTATCCTTTAAACATAATTTTACTACATCTATGTTTTGAATTTTGAAAAATGGTCATCTATAATTGTGATTAGTAAGTTATTTGAAGTCTAATGAATCAAACCTGTTTTTTATTGAATAGTAACATACCCTTATGAATAGTAATGTGAATAGTAATATGACCATAATGAATAGAATAATGTATTATTATTTTATTTTCTTAAGACTTTAATATAATGAAATCTTGGTTAATTTTTTAATGTGATATAAAAGCAATTATAGAACTAAAATTGTAAATTTTAGAAATAAGTATGATTTTATTTGAAAAAGAAATTATCAATATTTAGAAAATTAATTTAAATAAATGGAGCCTATTTTTGAATTCTTCACATTGAAAATTTTTTGGGTAAATATTTGAGATTTTTTTGAAACATTTGATTTTTCAGTGAATAGTAAAAATACAGTTTAGGGTTTTAGTGTGTTTAATGACATAATTATTGACATAATAATGATGTAAATATTCTAGTAGACTTATTTATAGTAAAATAATTTATGAGTTGTCCCAAGTGGGAAATTCCAGGGGAAAATACCATGGGAAAGCCCATGGTTTTTCAAATACCTCTAATGAAGTTTCCCTTGAGAATTAATAAAATATTCTCTCACTTTTTCTATAAATACCAACCCATTCCTTCATTCCATTCATTCCAAGTTCATCCTCAACAAATATTTTTTGCCTCTTTACCTCCCAAGTATTCCTCAAAATGTTTCTTCAAGCCCCCAAGGTCCCAACCTTTATGTTCTAGTAGTTACTCTACAAGTTAAGAGAATTCTCCCCTTCTTTTCTTTTTTTTTCAATTCAAGTTCACTTTTATGTGGTATAACATTCATGTTTCCTTAAAATTTTCTTGTTTAATTTTTTAGATTTCTCTATTCTGTATTATAATTCATTTATGGATGGTTTACCCTTGTCTCATATCTTTTTAATGTTTTTTGAAACCCTGTTGCATAGCTGTTAGGCTACCAAATTTTTGTAAAGGATTAGTCAGATAATCTTTTATTTTGAGTTCATTTATTTTATTATTCTTTCCTCATATCCTCTTATCCAATAGGAATGAAATCTCTAAATATCTTTTATATTATTTATTTTCTCATTTTCATGGAAAATTCATCGTCATTCTACCTCTCCTCTCACACTTATTCAAGGAATAAAAACACTGTTTGTGATGTGTCGAATAATCGACATCATGGACGATGTGATTTCAATTTGCATTAATTAATTGAAGTCTAGTCATGAAATATTTTTATGGTTGAACCAGGTTTTAATTAATTCATTATATCTTATATAAGGTTATGTAATCTTTTTGTAAACATTTTATCAATTTATGAAACAAAAGAGTTTATTATGATCAAAGAATCGCCAAAATGACCTAAACCAATATCAATAATGTTTTAACTTATGAATCATCCTCATGTAAGAATTAAAAATGATAAATGGTATAATTATTGGTTATTTAAATATTTATATACCACTCCATTTCAATTCTAGTTTTTCTCTTCCAGTCGACAAGATCATCCATCATGAACCGATCACCGATGTCATTTAAAGAAGCCTCCCAAAACAATAAAAGGAAAAAATAATACCAATTAAAGGGTGAAATGATGTTCTAAAATGATCATATAAGATTTTATAAAGATGAATATGTTTCTGTACAAAAATAATAACACTCTTTTAACCATTATACAGGAGGTTTAAACAAGTTTAAGTATGACAAAATCAAGGTAAGGGAATTATCATCCCAATTTCCATTCTTTAAGTTAACTTTCAACTTCATTATTTATGTTGTTTTAAAAATGTTTGTGTGATAAATTATGTAAAAATTATGTTTATTTATTTTTAATTTCAGTTTAAAAAAATATTCCATCCACTAAATTCATTATCTCTTTAATTATTTGATAATTATAAGGGGATTTTCTTTTACAATCCTTTTTTTAATTCTATTTTACAAAATTCAAAAGAAATGTTTTTTATGGAATTATTCATGTTGTATGATTATGTTCTGGTTCTTGGGAATTGTTTATGATAAAGGTTGGGACCTATATCTCCCTCTAATTCATTAGGTATGTGTATGTTGGAGGACAGCCGTATGGTTACTGCATGGGTAACTACGATGGTTACACAAATTGTAAGGTAGTTTTTTGGGTTACAAATTATAAAGTAGTCGTGAGTGTTGCAATATTATGTAAGTAATTCCCCAATAAACATTTATGGTTCTATTTATGTTATTATTATTTCTTTGTATCTTGTTTAAATCTCATGTTTCACAAAGTATGTTTATATAGGTGATAATCATGACTTTTAAAAATGATTTCACACATCACAAGTATTAATGGACTAATGTGTTCATTCCTTTATATTCATTACAAAAATTTTTGTGTTCATCCCATGTTTTTAAATTATTTTCATAGGTTATAAGGATGTGTAAGACAAAAAATTAGGCCAAATTAAATGTTTGATGATTTTTCAAATAAAATCATTTTATATTTCAAATGTTTTATTTTTTGAGAGAAATGAGTACTTTTTATAGTATCCACTCTGTAATAATGTGTAATGTTATGAATGTATTGGGTCCCAATTCTATAAATATATAAACATGAAAATATCCTCAATGTTAAAGGAAGTGATTTATTTACTAAATTCAAGATTATGTAATGTAATAAGGTCATGTCCTTATAATTAGTATTAGAAGATTGATTAGATAAATTGTGGTGTTATGATGATGTTAATATATTAAAACAAAAGTTTTTTACTCTATGGTCAATTTTAAATTATATAGAATTTAAATATTACCATGTTTCTTCGACTAAGATTTGATTGTTCAGAATGGTTTTCTGAAGATGAAATAGTGAAGCTGAAGAGGAGAGGCACTGAAAGAACGAAATCCTTCAAATCAGTAGCCTGGAATGGTTGGGATTGGAACCGAGTAGTTTGTGATAGTAAAGGCACAGCTAATGTAGAAAATAAATGGTGGTGGAATCCATTCAAGGGAAAAATCTGAGATACCTCAATAGAAAATGAAAATGATGGAAAATTTAATGAGACAAAACCCTCCTATATTCAATGGATCTTCTGACCTAGTAGTGGCAGAAGGATGGATTAATTCCCTTGAAAAGATATTCTATTTTAGGGAATGTTTAGATAATGAAAAGGTAAGTCTTTTAATTTATCATTTTGATGTTGAAGGTGATTATTAGTGGTCAATGATAAAGAATATTAGGGATAGAGAGGATATTTATTCCTTAGAGTGGTATGAATATAAAATACTTTTCCTTGACAAATATTTTCCTATGGTTGTGGGACTTGGGATATAGAATAAATTCCTTGAATTGAACAAAATGAGGATTATTTAGTGGATATGTATGAGTAAAACTTTACCCAACCGGCAAGGTATTCTCCAAATCATATTATGGATCTTGATAGAAAATTCCACTAATGTTACCTAGGATTGAAGACATGGTATCAGCGGGTGTTGGCCTCCCATGAATTATAAGGTTTTGAGAAACTTTTCTGATGTTATGAGAGGGTAGAGATGGAGGTTTTTGATGATCATGTGAATTTTGTATACAATGAGAAAAATTGGTCTAGATGGAAATTGATGGGTAATAACCAAAAAATAAATCTGATGGTAAGAAAATCCAGTTTTTTGTTTGTGAAAAGTTTGGAAAGAAGAACCCTAGGAAATATCTTACTAAATTTGGAAAGTATTTTTGATGTGGTATGTTTGGGCATATGGCCCATGATTGTAATGAAAATGATCCTAAGAATAATCCTGATTTGAAAATTCTTAAGTGTTTTAAATGTGGTGAGATGGGTAATTATGAAAATTCTTACCCCAAGAGAGATTTTAATGATGAAAAGAATCCAAAATATAAGAAGAAATGTGTAATGAGTTGCGACTACGTCAGCAGAGGTCGTTCCATCCAACAAGTGGTATCATGTACTCTATTTGTTTACTCAAATTTTTCTAATGTTTTGTTCAATACAGGGCCTACTCATTCCTTCATCTCTGTTAATGTTTCAGGTAAATTGGAAATATCACCTCAAAAAATGAGACCTGAACTTATTGTTAAAACACCAGGGGAAATATTATAGAAAATAACAATTATAAGAATCTTTATATTTTTGTATGAGGAAATCCATTACTAGAAAACCTTTTAGTTTTACCCATAGTCATGTTTGATGTTATTTTTTGAATGGATTGGATTTTTTTTTATCATGATAATATTAATGTAGAGATAAAGAAGTTTTTTTTCAAAAACGAGTTTATATTTGTATACAAGAACGAACCTATATAATGGATAACATATCAGAAATATGAGAAACTGTTGAAATATGGAAATGAAATTTATCTTTCTCATATTTTTGAAAACAAGGGAACTATTCAGATAAATGATGTCCCAGTTGTAAATGAATACCTTTAGGTTTTTCCTTATGAGTTACTTGATGTCATACCTGATTGGGAATTTGAATGCACAATTAAATTAGTTCCGGATGCTAAGAAAATTTCAAAACCCCCATATTAAATGGCTCAAATAGAACTTCTTGAATTGAAAATCAGTTGAATTATTTTCTTGATAATGGATTCATTCATCCTAGAACATCATCATGGGGAGATCCTGTTTTGTTCCTTTAAAATAAAGATGGTCCCTTGAGAATTTTCATTGATTATAGATCTTTGAATAACATCACTATTATAAAAAGTGTCATTTTCCTCACATCGATGAATTTTTTGATAAGCACTAGGGATCTCAGAACTTTTCAAATACTGAATTGAGATTAGGAAACCATTAGTTGAAGGTTAAGGAAAATGACATCTCGAAAATAGCCATTCATACTAGTTATGGGAAATATGAATTTGTTGTTATGCCATTGGGGTTAACTAATTCACATGTTGTATTAATGAATCTTTTGAAAAAAATATTCCACGAGTTCTTGGATTAGTTTGTTTTTGGGTTTATTGATGACATTTTGGTATTTTCTAATATTAAATAAGATCATGAAAAACATATAAAGGTTGTTTTACAAACTGTAAAGGAAATGAAATTGTATGGAAAATTCAGAATGTGTGATTTTCAGATACAACAGATTTATTTTCTTGGGTACATTGTAAATAACAATGGAATAACAGTTGATCCTTCCAAAACAAGAGTGGTTGATGAATGTCCAAGACCCACAAATATTATAGATATTCATGGTATTATTGGATTAGAAGGTTATTATTAATGTTTTTTTAAAATTTTGCACGGTTATATAGCCCTCTATCCAAGTTAACGTGAGAAGTGGTTAAAATTTTTGGGAAAAAAGAAGGTGATGTTTGTTTTTAGGAACTGAAGAAGAGATTGGTGAATGATCTAGTTTTGGCCTTTCCTTCCCGAAATGGTGAGTTTTTCATCTACAGTTATGCTTTTTTATAGTGAATCAGTTGTGTTTTGATTCAGAATCATTACGCAATCTCCTATACTTCAGGAAAACTAAACACCCATGTGTTATAATATCCCACAAATGATTTGTAATTGGAAGATGTAGTTTTGGCTTTGAAAATTTGGAGGAATCATTTATATGAATCCAAATGTAAAATCTATGCTGAATATAAAATTATGAAGTATATATTCACTCTGAAAGAATTAAACATGAGGCAAAGAAGATGCGTTGAACTGATAATGGATTATGATTTCATAATCAATTACCATCTGGTAAAATCAAAAAAATTGTTAGATGTATTCAGTCGAAAACAACATGCATCATTAACCATATTACATTTGGAACATTATCCCTTGAATTCTAATTTGATGAATTTTGTCTTAGTAGTTTTTATTACAGGGAATACATCTTTTTTTCGTCAGGTTTTAGTACAATCATCATTATCATACAGAATTAAGATAGTATAGAAGGAAGACTGTGAACTAAAGAAAAAGGTAGAATTGGTTAAAATGGGTAAGCTTCCAGAATTTAACCTTGATAATTATTGTGTTTTAAGATTTGGAAAAAGGTTGTGAGTGACTTGTGATTCCCAGTTGAAGAAAGATTTATTTGTGAAGCTCATAGTTCTCCATTTTTAGTTCATCCTAGAATTAATAAGATGTACAGAGACCTTCAAGAGTATTACTAGTGGGATAGAATGAAAAGGGATATTGCAGAATTTACTATGAAATATTTGACTTGTCAACAAGTTAAATCCGAGTGATAGTTACCGAAGGGGATGCTTCATCCTTTCCCAATTCCAGAGTGTAAATGGGATAATATATCCATGGACTACGTGGTGGGACTACCAAATAATTCTTGTGGAAACAATGCGATTTGAGTTATTGTTGATCAACTGACAAAATATGCACATTTTCGTTCAATTTGAGAAACAATATATTTTTACCATATTATTCAATTGTACCTCAATGAGATTGTCAGGTTACATGGAGTTACTCTTTCTATTATATCTGATTGGGATCCTAAGTTCACTTCTAACTTTTGGAAGGGCCTTCAGAAGTTTTTGGGAATATAATTAAATTTGAGTACAAGTGTTCATTCTCAATTAGATGGGCAGTCAGAATGAATGATTAAATCTTTGGAGGACATTATTTGAGATTGTTCAATGGAATTCAAGGGAATTTGAGATCATCATATTTCTTTAGTTGAGTATTCTTATAATAATAGTTTTCATTCCAGTATTCATATGGAACCATTTGAGGCATTGTATGGGAAGCGATGTCAAAATCCAACATTTTGGGATGATGTTTGTGAAAGAAAGTTAATGGGGATAGAATACGTAGAATAAGTGGATGATAATGTGAAGATGATCCTGACAAACATGAGGACAACTCAGAGAAGTCAGAAAAGTTATGAAGTTACAGAAGAAAATACTTTTAATTCAAGGTAGGTGACCATGTTTTCCTTAAAATCTCTCTTTGAAAAATTGTGACGCATTTTGGAATTAAAGGGAATCTAAGCCCTCTTTTCATAGGTCCTTTTCAAACGCTGGAGAAAGTTGGACTAGTTTCATACCGAGTAGAATTACATCTGAGTTTGTCTCAGGTACACAATGTTTTTCATGTTTTGATGTTGAGAAAGTATGTGCCAGATTCAACTCATGTTTTGATCCCAGAAGCAGTTCAGTTGGAAGAGAACATTTCTTATGAAGAGAAAGCAGTTCAGATTCTTGATCGAAGGTAACAAGTATTGCAGAATAAGGTAATCCACTGGTTAAAAGATTTTTGCAGAAACCACATGTAAGAAGAAGTAACTTGGGAGTCTAAAAATGCTATGAGGTAGAGGTACCCTCACTTGTTTAATAAGTAAATAAAATTGAGAGGACACAATTTCCAGAAGTTGGGGAGAATGTAACACCCCAATGTTTTCTAAAAATAAATGGAAATTAATGAAACTTTGTTTTAAGTAGATAATTATAAATATCCTTTAAACATAATTTTACTACCTCTATATTTTGAATTTTGAAAAAAAGTCATCTATAATAGTGATCGGTAAGTAATTTAGAGATTGATGTTACCAACTAGTTTTTTGGTTAATAGTAACATACCTTATGAGTAGTAATATGACCCTACGGAATAGTAAATTTTATTATTATTTTATTTTCTTAAGGCTTTAAGATAATGACATCCTGGATAATTTTTCATTGTGATATAAATGCACTTATAGAATTAAATTTGTTAATTTTAGAATTAAGTATGATTTTATTCAAAAAATATTTTCCAAAAATGGAGTTCATTTTGGAATTCTACATGTTGAAAAATTGTATGGATAAATTTTTGGGATTTTTCTGTAAGGACCCAGTTGAAGTAATGAACCACTAAGAGGGGGGTGAATCAATGGTACCCGTTTTTATTCTTTTAAGTTCCCTTAAAATGAGAACAACCTTTGTCTCCTGTTAAAGATATACATCCCCTCTGAGAAACAAATAAGCACACATCCAAGGGAACACAAAAATTTAAAATCTTCACTATTCAATAAGAATAGCTACACCCTTGGTATGGTTGGAAACAATCCATCACCATACAATCCACTAAGAAAACAATACTTGGATTACAATGAGTATGATATACCCTTACACTCATGAAGCACTGTGAAACAATCACTCTAGTGCGTGTGAACCCTCTTAGCACAATAGGGAAAAGTCTTATTTCCTGTAACAACATATGTTACATGCACTTCATTTCAAATACACAAGTGTAAGAAATTTGATCACAAATCTTCACTTCCTTACCCAGAAGAAAGGCAAGGACTCATTGGACTTAAGATAGAACAATTATAGTCCAAACATCCCATTCTGAATCTCCACTCCGAATTCTTCACTATGAATATTCTTCTTCACTCTGATTCTTCAATTCGAGTCTTCCTTAGTCTAAGAAACTCAATATGGTGACAGCCAGTACTGATTCCCCATTCTGAATCTCCACTCCGAATTTCCCTTCACCACTCCTGTTCTTCAATCCGAGTCTTCTTCAGTCTTAGAAACTCAATAAGGTGACCACCAGTACTGATTCCCCATTCTGAATCTCCACTCTGAATTCTTCAATCTGAATTTCCCTTCTTCACTCCGATTCTTCAATCCGAGTCTTCTTCAGTCTTAGAAACTCAATACAGTGACAGCTAGTACTCATTCCCCATTCCGAATCTCCACTCCGAATTTTCTTTTTCACTCTGAATTTTCTTAATCTGAGAAACTCAATACGGTGTCAACCAGTATCAAATTCTCATTTCAATTGAGACTTCAATGAATCTATGTTGGCAAAACACTTCTTTCTCTCTCTATATTATCGGAGCTTCTCTCACATTGTACCCTGATCTCCTTTTATAGGTGCTCCAAAGTGTGCTTAGGTGGGAAACCAAAATATTTTCCCGCTCAGTTAAATTCACCCAAATCATAATTTCTCTTGATTTCTCAGAGTAATTAAGACATTTTCAACGCTTCTAGAATCTTCTCGAATCTTCCTCCACTTCTCTTGATTTAGAACTTTTCCCTTTTTTCAGGTCCTACCTTCTAACACAAGTTTCTCGGTATCACATTCTTGGATCGACTCATCTGTCTTCTCGATATCATATTCTTAGATCCACTCTTCTTGAGTCTTAAACATCACTTTCTCAGATCCAATCTTTTTTGATTCTTTAGCATCACTTCAACTCTCAGCATGACTCTTCATCACTTCTTCAGCATGAAACCATTTCAATTCTTGGTATGACGCTTCATTACTTCTCATTATGGCTTCTCCTTAAAACTTCACCAATTCTCAGCATGACTCCGCACTTCTGGCGACGAACTTCAGGTTCAAGAAGTCGACTTCGAACTTCTTCACTCTAAACTTCTGAATTAGCAAGTCGACTCTGAACTTCTCGCTACGAACTTCTTCTTCAGCAAGTCGACTCCAAACATCCTGCTACGAACTTCTTCTTCAGCAAGTCGACTCCGAACATCCCTTTACGAACATATGACTCAGGAACAGCTCGTCAGATTCTCAGTATGACTTCTCGAGCCATCTTTTCCTTGCATTGTGGGTACTTACATATACTCACAATTTAGAGTTACAAAATAGCAAAGCATCATCAAGATTAGTGCCTTCACATCTCCTACCAACCGACATTTGAGAATTTGCAATTTCCCAATTCCAAACTTCTCAATTTCCAGACTCCGAATTCTAGACTCTGAATTCTTCGAACACCAAGTTCCAAATGATCAATATACTCGGTTCCAAATCTTCAAACTTACAGCTTCCTAATTCTTAGAAATTCAAGGTGTCTTTACTTTATGAAAACTTCCTCAAAATCAACAAAAACAAAATCCATGCAAACCATCTCTTCCTTCAGCTTGGTCTTAACAATCTCCCCCTTTGTATTTTTTTCAACCATGTTTTCATAAATCACCAAACTTTGTAACCTCAAGCAATGGATTACTTATCAATAGTTCTAAGCCTACGTGAGTGTAACACCCTGATATTTTATGACAACTATTTTTTTTATTTCTTATGTTATACGCAACATCAAAGGAATCTTTCATGGCATACAACACTAGATTGTCTTGCGTTACACACAATCGCGACCTTCCTCGATAGCATGTGTAGTACGCAATACCTAGTTCCACTAAACAACGATATATTATTATAATATTATAAAATAGACTTTATGAATAGTAATAATTGAATTTTAAATTTTATAACATTATTATTCATCTTATATATTTTCTAGAACATGTTATGAGAACAAAATAAAGTTTTTGAGTAAAATAAGTATTTTTAAAAAAATGCAGTTTTGCCGCCTTTTGATGGTGCACCCACTTTGAATATAGTTTTTGACATGTTTATAAGTTAAAATTGACAAAATAAAATTATTCTTTGGAATCATGATATAAAAATTTACTTTGGATAAATTTTTCATATTATTCTGATAACTTTCATATTTTAATGAATAGTAAAAACACACTATATATTAATTAAAAACAACTTTTTCATCACAATAATTTATATGGTTAAATTATGATATTGAATGGTTTTAAAGTATAAATAGAATATGTTTTTACCATTTAATATAATGTATGTCATTAGCATTAATTTTACATTGAATTTATAGGTAAAAACATTTCAATCATTGGCAATGTTTTAACTTTTAAAAACCTGTTTGCTTAACAACGGGATTAATTTTAAATTAATTACTGCAACTTCTGTGTTTTGAATTTTGAAAAATGGATTCCATATTTGGATTCATTAGGTCCAAATTATGTTAATATGTTACTTTTATTTTTTTGAGATTATGAATAGTAACTATGGTAATTTTTATTTACTACAGTTAAAGATAAATCAGGTAATTATGGGTAAATATAAGATTTTATAATTACCCTAACACTTGGAAAAATCTTATTGGATGAATAAAAGTCAACCCATACCACCTAAGGGTAGTAATAGATTCATTTAATGGACTTTTTACCATGAAATAATATAATTATTATTAAAACCAAAGAAAGTGACAACATGTCACTCTCTTAAATCTTAGAAGTATAATAATTTTAATTTAGTGATAAACATAATGAAACATTGAAAATGAATAGTCTCCAGAAATATAATAAAATTATATACATCATATGCATTTATTTATAATTTTTAGGGATTAAATAATTATCATTTATTATGACACAGTAGTGATGTTGAAATTATTTTATTGATTGAAATATAAAATAGATGATTTTAAAAGTATTAAAATAAATATTATATGAACTATTTAATGGGCTCCACTAATTTTCAAGAAACAAATTACATGTTATAAATCTATTAAATATTTTAGTTAGAATATATATTTTGTTTATATTTTATTTAAACTAAAATAAATAAATTGTGTCAAAATTGACACTATTGTTAATTTATAGAAATTACATATTATAAAATTGTTTAAAAATCACAAAAATATTTAAAAATTGTAAATTAAAATATATATGGTCTAAAATGTAATAAAGAATACAATTATGGACAATTAACAACATATAAGTAATTATTTATAATGATTTAAAATTTAGAATATTATTACCACAAATAAAATTAAATAGATTATATAAGGATAAATCATGTTGATAATGTTTAAAATAAATTCCCAAATTGTATAAATTTTATTGGATGATGCGATTAAAACCCTATATCATCTAAGCTTTTTATTTGAGTCATTTTTGGAGGTTTTTATGTGGGGTTGGAATTTATTATAAATTAATACTTCTTAAAATTCCAAAGGTGCCCCTCTACTCCCTTATAAAAGGGAACCTCCTCCCTCTCCTCCTCAAACCACTTTGAGCTTTCATGCTCGCCCAACCCCTGGAAATTTCTCTTCTACACTTCCCTATAAACATCCTATAGGTCTTTTTCTTCTTCAAAGACCAATCTTAGTGCCCTAAGAGTAGATTTCAAAGAGTCATGTCGAAGAAGAGGTAATATATGTTACCAATTCATTAAAATTTATTTCTTCTTCTACTTATTCTAGTTTAGTTGTTTCATTATGAAGCAATAACATCAGTATCACTAATATATGAATATTTTTTTATAAATATGAAAAAACACTATTTCACCTTTTTCCATCCTACGGAAAATGAAATCACCACACGTGCGTATGTACGGACTACCATCTCCATGTCGTGGTGTAATCTGTTTTCCACCACCACCTTACTTGGATGGGTATAATGGTGTAAATAATAACTATATATGATTATTTTAAAGTGATATTGATTCTTAAATAGTATACATACACTTCAATACAATTCAACGATCATGGGAATGATATCATTGCTCGTGCGTACGTACGACCTACCGTCTCCACGATGTGATGCGACTCGTTCTACATGATCTTAATTGCATAATGATTATATAAATGAATTTAATGAGTAAATATGATATATATTACCCAAATAACATTTTAGAAATTAGGTATCTATAACCTAAAAAGAATAATAAGAATTTATTCGACAAAACACACATAAGAACATAAATCAATAAACACCCGAATAACAAGTAGCAAAGAAATATTACTAATAAGAATCCAAGAATATTACCATATAAGATATCATAATAATGAGTATGATTCTATAATAATTCAATGACATTATTTAAATCATTATACAGGAGGTTCGGACACGTACAAACCATATCGGACCTAAGGTAAGGGAAAATCTCGCAATCTCAATTTTTATCCGAGATTGTTTATACTTCAGAATTTACTGGGGAATATTTATCATCCACATGCATGTTCCCTCAATATGTAATATTATTTCTATCCTCCCAAATTTTTTTAAATCAAATATTACTAATTGGATAGTTTTATTAAAATATATGAATGTAATCTTTTGTCATTTTTCGTACAAGGTACTTTTTGACTTTTCTGGCCAAAGTACGAGAAGAATGTTTTTTTAATGTATACAACATGAATTTATTTTTTTTGATTTAATAGACAATTATTTCCTTGAAGATTATTTTTCAGGTTTTCAATCTTCTTTTTAATCAACTTCATTTGTATTAAAATTGTAAGACATGTTAATAAAGGAAAAAATTTTTTGAAGTAGAAAGGATATTTTCCTCAAGAATGGAGCTCAAGCATTTTATCAAAATTATTTTCCATATAAGATAATATAGGGTTATGTTTCTATACCTATTTTTACATTGATTTGATTATGTTACAATGGAATTATTTTTATGATGTCCTTTTATCCTATATGGATTATGTTATGATGTCATGACGTTTAAGAATCTCATTTTTATTACATTTTTTATGCTATGATGTATGAATTATGATTTTTTGGCACACATAAGAATGGTTTCATTATGAGATGGGTGCGACATATACCTACCTCCAATTCATTGTGAAAAGATTTATATCTCATGAGATAGACATGTCTAGAATGACAAGTTAATCCGGTTCAGTGGTACAGTAATGGAATGAGGAGTGAACTCGATTCAGTAATGGACATTGTCCACTATGATGGTCTTGGCAATGAGCCTTGACTAATATGAAATGATTTTCTATGATTATGTGTGTATGCCAAAAAGTTCCATGTTTTAAGTTATGATAATTAGGATTACATTTCACCACTATGATTTTTCCCATGTTATGATATTATGATCTCTTTTGCAGGTTATGATATTCAAAATGTTATGTTCTTTTGAATATGATATGATTGATATTTCTTTTGTTTAGCCTTACTGAGTATTTTAGCTCACCCTTTTGTATGTTTTCTTTTCCCCAGTTTAGGAAGAATGGTATTAAGTAGGATATGGTAAAAAGGGAGTCTAGATATGATGAAATAAATAGGAGACAACATAGATGATTTATGAACCATTTGTTTATGTTTCCCAGTTTCTAAAGACACTATACATATATGGTCCTTTCATGGTTTTGATATATGTTGTAATAAGTGTTCTTCAATTTTGATGTAATAATAATGTATGTAAAGTATGGGTCGTTATAGTTGGTATCAGAAGAAAGGTATAGTCAACTGTTGAAAACTAGGATGTGAAATCCCTAGTAAGAACCCTAAGGATATGTCTAAGCATAGAACACAATATTAGTGTTTTAGAAATGGCCATGAGTAACCTATGATAAGACCTTAAGTGTAAAATTTTATTCTAGATTATGCGGTTTTCCTATTATGATTAGTGTTTCTCACACTATGCTTATTGGTTTTAGTCAATGGCTGGAACCCGAAGGAACCATGTTAATGATGAATGCGACGGGCAATGCAATGATTGTCCCCCTGAGCAACTAAACATTATGGGAGCTAGAATTCAAAATCTTGTAGCCATGCTCACACAACTTTCTCAAGCTATGAACCATGCAGGACTTCCAAATGAACAAAGGAAGGAGCAACATTCTGTTGAATCCTTCATGAGGCAGCGTCCACCTTCATTTAGCGGGTCTTCTGATCCATTAGTGGCTGAACAATGGATTAGTACAACTAAAAAGATATTTTCAGTTCTACAATGTTCTGGACATGACAAAGTCATCTTATCAGAGTATCGTTTGGAAGGTGATGCTGATCAATGGTGAAATCTTATCAAGAATACGAGGCAAAGAGATGAAATTGAGTCCATGGAATGGGATGAGTTCAAGAAATTATTTTTCAATAAGTACTTCCCTCGTATTCTTCGAACAAAGATGGAGAAGGAGTTTCTTGAACTGAAGCAAAAGGATGATGAATCTGTTGGTTCCTACGAAGCAAATTTTACAAGACATGCAAGGTACACTTCCGGAATTATTATCCAACATGAGTGTAAAATTGATCGATTATTTAGTTTCTGAAAACCATGTCTTCGAAGGGAATTAGCCATAAGGGACTTCAATAGATACGAGGAAATTTTTCGATGTGCTCTCAAGGTTGAGATGGATATTGGAGTAACCCATCAGTCATATGGGTTTGATAAGAAGAGGAAAATAGAATTCAAAGGAAAATATAAAGACCACACTAGAAAGAATATGAGTTTTCCTTTATGCTCAAATTGTGGAAAGAAACATGGAGGGAATTGTATTAAAGGGACAAGAAAATGTTTTAAGTGTTGAAAATAAGGTCATCGGGTAGTTGAATGTCAAAATAATGGGAATAAGATGTATAATGATGCGAACAATGAAAGGGATACATGGAATGCACCTCTTACACTTCAATGTTTCAAGTGCAAGGAGATGGGCCATTATTCCAATCAATGCCCAAATCCAAGGGTTGTTGATGATGATCGACGTCAATAAACTCTTAAGGAAAAAGACAAAGGAAAGTCCCATGCAATTACTATTGGCGATGTGGAGTATGATAATGAAGTGGTGAATGGTACACTTAACATCCACTCTAAAGTAGAAAATGTTTTATTTGATTCTGGATCCACCCACTCTTTTATTTATGAAGAATTTTATAAGGGTATCACCATATTACCTGAACAATTAGATGTTGAGTTAGCTATGACAACTCCTAATGGCACAACGGTTGCATCAAAAGTTTATAATTCTTCTCCAATTGATGTTTGTGGGAAAACACTTCCTGAAATTCTTGTGATCCTTCCTATAGTGGATTTTGATGTGATTCTTAGCATGGATTGACTTTCTTTATATGGATATCATATCAATTTCCAAATGAGGGAAGTCACATTTCATATTCCAGATCAATCTATGATCGTCTATCGATGAAATGATGAACATAACCTTCCAATTAAAATTTATTTCATCTTATGGGTCTTGATTCCAATAAATTAAGGTTATTTATATCAAATTGTTGGAGAGAAACTCACTATTAAGAATACACCCATTGTACGGGAGTTTGATGATGTCTTTCTGGAGGAATTGTTGGGTCTTCCACGAAATCATGAAATTGAGTTTTCAATAGAACTCGTACTGGGTACTTTGCCTATTTCAAAGACACGTTATAGAATGGACCCAATTGAGTTGCATAAATTGAAGAAGTAACTCCAAGAGAATCATGATAAGGGATTCATACGCCCTAGTGTGTCACCTTGGGGAGCACCGGTTCTGTTTGTTACGAAGAAAGATGGATCAATGAGACTCTGCATTGATTATCGAGAACTTAATAAGATCACTATTAAGAACAAATATCCTCTCCCATGCATTGATGACTTATTTGACCAACTACGTGGAGCTCAATACATTTCCAAGATTGATCTTCATTCAGGGTATCATTAATTAAGGGTTAAAGGGAGGATATTCCAAAGACGGCTTTACGTACAAGGTATGGACACTATGAGTTTATAGTGATTCCATTTTGTCTTACTAATGCCCCTTCCATATTCATGGATCTAATGAATAGAGTCTTTAGAGACTATCTTGATCAGTTTGTGGTAGTCATTATAGACGATATTCTTGTCTATTCAAAGAGTAAATAAGAACATGAAGATCACTTGAGAATTTTATTTAATACCCTGAGAAAGGATAAGATTTATGCCAAATTTACCAAGTGTGAATTTTGGCTTCAAAAAGATGCATTTTTGGGTCACATAATCTCAAAATAGGGGATATATGTGGATCCAGCAAAAATAGAGGTTATTGAAATATGGTCAAGACCCACAACAGTAACTGAGATCCAAATTTTTCTTGGTTTGGTTGGATATTATCGATGTTCTGTGAAAGATATTTCATGATTATCTAATCCCCTCACCAGGTTAACTCGAAAAGGAGTTATGTTCGTGTGGACGGATGAGTATGAAGAGAATTTCAAGGAGTTGAAAAGAAGGTTATCTAGTGAACCTGTGCTCACACTACATTGTAGTGGAGAAATATTTTTGATCTACAGTAATTCATCCATGAATGGATTGGGGTGTGTTCTCATTCAAAATGATAAGGTGATATCTTATGCCTCACGAAAGTTGAAAATCCATGAGTAAAATTACCGAACTCATGATTTCGAGTTAGCTGCGGTAATCTTTTCATTAAAGATTTGGAGGCATTATCTTTATGGTGAAAGGTGTGATATTTATACTGATCATAAAAGTTTAAAGTATATTTTCACACAAAAGGAGCTGAATATGCACCAAAGAAGATGGTTGGAGCTGATTAAGGATTACGACTGATCAATTAATTATCACCCTGGGAAAGAAAACAACGTGGCAGACACATTAAGTCAACAAGACCATGCTAGATTATCCATGATTAGGATCACAAAAGATCCAATATTTATGTATTTACATAGGATGGATCTTGGAATTATAATGGAAGGGGAAAAATCTTATCTTTCTCAAACGAATGTTCAACCATCTATGAAAGTGATGATTTAAGAGTCACAAAAAGAAGATGTAGAGTTAGAAAAGAAGCTGAGAAATGTTCCTGAATTCAACCTTGATTGTGATGGGATAATATGGTTCAGGAATCGAGTTTCTGTTCCTCCCATCCTAGAGTTAATGAAGGAGATACTGGATGAGGCTCATAGTTCTTCATTCTCTATTCATCCTGGAAGCAGAATATGTATAGGGACATGAATGAGTACCTCTGGTGGGATGGCATGAAAAGAGATGTTTCTGAATATGTCTCTTGATGCTTGGTTTGTCACCAAGTAAAAAATGAGGGACAGAAGTCTAAGGGGATGTTACAAAAACTACCCATACCTGAATGGAAATGGGAAAACATCACTATGGACTTGGTCACTGGACTTATTAAAACATCCAAAGGCAATAATGCTATCTGGGTCATAGTTGATCATCTTACGAAGTCGACACACTTCATCGATATTAGAGAAGATTTCTCTCTGGATTAGCTTGCCATGATATATGTAAAGGAAGTGGTAAGATTGCATGGAGTACCACTTTGCATTATATCTGATCGAGATATGAGGTTTATCTCAAAGTTCTGGCGAAGTGTTCAACATACTCTGGATACAGAGTTGAGTTTGAGCACTGCTTATCATCCTTAGACAGACGGTCAGTCTGAGAGAACAATTCAAACTCTAGAAGATATGTTAAGAGCTTGATCTATGTATTTTAATGGTGGTTGGGATCAACACCTACCTTTGGTGGATTTTCCATATAATAATAGCTTTCACTATAGTATTCATATGGCTCCTTATGAAGCTCTCTATGGAAAGAAATGCAGAACACCAACTTACTGGGATTTAGTTGGGGAAATAATGCTTTTAGGACCTAATCTTGTTGATGAGATGGAAGAAAAGGTCCGATCTATTCAGCAACACATAAGGGCATCTTAGAGTCGACAAAAAAGTTATGCCGATAACATATGAAAAGACATAGAGTTTGAAGTGGGTGATAAAGTGTTCTTACGAATATCTCCTTGTAAGAGAGTAATGAGATTTGGTAAGAAGGTAAAGTTGATCCCTAGGTATATCGGTCCTTTAGAAATACTGGATCATGTTGGGAAGGAAGCTTACCGATTGGCACTTCCACCAAATCTCTCTCAGGTTCACGATGTGTTCCATGTATCTCTCCTGAGAAAGTACATACCGGATCCTTCACATGTACTCAGCTCAGAAGTTGTACCGCTGGAGAAAGATCTTTCTTATGAAGAATAGCCGATAGAGATTCTGGATCATAGCGAAAAAGTTCTACGGAACAAGACCACTCGCTTGGTGAAAGTTTTATGGAGGAACCACCAATTAGAAGAAGCTACATGGGATTTTGAGGATATAATGAGGGAGAGGTATCCTCATCTGTTTGTTACGAAGTGACGAATTTCGAGGGCGGAATTCATTTTAAGGGGGATAAAATGTAACACCCTGATATTTTATGAGAAGTTTTTTTTATGTCTTATGTTATACGCTACATCAAAGGAATCTTTCACGGCACACAACTCTATCTTGACTTGCGTTACACACAATCACGACCTTCCTCAATAGCATGTGTAGTACGCAACACTGAGTTCCACTAAACAACGATATATTATTATAATATTATAAACTAGACATTATGAATAGTATTAACTGTATTTTAAATTTTCTAACATTATTATTCATCTTACATATTTTCTAGAACATGCTATGAGATCAAAATAAATTTTTTTTGGGTAAAATAAGTATTTTTCAAAAAACACAGTTTGGCCGCCTTTTGATGGCACACCCCCTTTAAATATAGTTTTTCACATGTTTATAAGTTCAATTTGACAAAATAAAATTCTTCTTTGGAATCAGGATATAAAAATTAACTTTGGATAAATATTTCATATTATTCTGATAACATTCATATTTTAATGAATAGTAAAAACACGCTATATTTTAATTAAAAACAACTTTTTTCATCGCAATAATTTATATGGTCAAATAATAATATTGAAAGGTTTTAAAGTATAAATATAATATTTTTTTACCATTTAATATAATTTATTTCATTAGAATTAATTTTACATTGAATTCATAGGTAAAAACATTTCAATCTTTGGCAATGTTTTAACTTTTAAAAACCTGTTTTCTTAAAAACGGGATTAATTTTAATTTAATTACTGAAACTTATGTGATTAGAATTTTGAAAAATGGATTCCATATTTGGATTCATTGGGTCCAAATTATGTTAATAGGTTATTTTTATTTTTTTGAGATTATGAATAGTAACTATGGTAATTTTTATTTACTGCAGTTAAAGGTAAATCGGGTAATTAAGGGTAAATATAAGATTTTAAAATTACCCTAACACTTGCAAAAAACCTATTGGATGAAGAAACGTCGACCCATATAACCTAAGGGTCTGACTAGATTCATTTCATGGACTTTTGACCATGAAATAATATAATTATTATTAAAACCAAAGAAAGTGACAACATATCACTCTATTAAATATAATAAGTATAATAATTTTAATTTAGTGATACAATTTATGAAACTTCGAACATAAATAGTCTCTAGAAATCTAATAAAATTATATACATAATATGAATTTATTTATAATTTTTAGTTATTAAATAATTATTATTAATTATGACACAATAGCGATGTTGAAATTATTTTATTGATTGAAATATCAAATAAATGATTTTAAAATTATTAAAATAAATATTATATGAACTATTTAATGTGCTCCACTAATTTTCTAGATAAAAATGACATGTTATAAATCTATTAAATATTTTATTTCGAACATATCTTCTGTATATATTTTATTTAATCTCAAATAAATGAATAGTGTCAAAATTGACTCTATTGTTAATTTATAGAAATTACATATTATTAAATTATTTAAAAATCACAAAAATATTTAAAAATTGTAAATTAAAATATATATGGTAGAAAATGTAATATAGAACACAATTATGTACAATTCACAACATATAAGTAATTATTTATAATGATTTAAAATTTAGAATATTATTACCACAAATAAAATTAAATAGATTATATACAGATAAATCATGTTGATAATGTTTAAAATAAATTCCCAACTTTCCTAAATTTTATTGGATGATGATATTACAACCCTATCGCATCTAATATTCATATTTGAGTAATTTTGGGAGGTTTTTATGTGGGGTTGGAACTTATTATAAATTAATATTTCTTATAATTCCAAAGGGGCCCCTCTCCTCCCTTAGAAAAGGGCACCTCTTCTCTCTCCTCCTCACACTGGTTTTAATTTTCAATCTTGGACAAACCCTACCAATTTATCTTCTACACTTCCTTAGAAACATCCTAGAGGTCCTGGCCTTCTTCAAATAACACTCTTAGTGCCCTAAGAGGAGATTTTAATGAGGTGTGTTGAAGAAGAGGTAATATCTGTTACCAATTCTCTCAAATTTATTTCTTCTTTTACTTATTCTTATCTAGTTGTCTCATTATGAAGTAATAACATCAGTATCACTCATATACTTATATGTTATTATAAATATGAAACAACCCTCTTTCACCTTCAATCCATCCTACAGAAAATGAAATCACCATGCGTGCGTACGTACGTAATCCCGTCTCCACACCGTGGTGTAATCTGTTTTCCACCACCACCATACCTGGATGGGTATAATGGTGTAAATAATACCTATATATGATTATTGTAAAGTGATATTGATTCTGAAATAGTATACATACACTTCAATACGATTCCACGATCATGAGAATGATATCATCACTCGTGCGTACGTACGGCCTACCGTCTCCACGATGTGATGCGACTCGTTCTACATGATCTTCATTGAATAATGATTATATAAATGAATTTAATGAGAAATATAATATATATTACACTAATACCATTTTAGAAATGAGGTATCTATAACCGAAAAATAATAATAAGAATTTATTCGAAAAAACACACATAAGAACATAAAGTAATAAACACCCAAATAACATGTAGCAAAGAAATATTACTAATAAGAATTTAAGAATATGAACATATATGATATCATAACAATGATTATGATTCTGGAATAAGTCAATGACATTATTTAAATCATAATAGAAGAGGTTCAGACATGTACAAATCATATCGGACCTAAGGTAAGGGAAAATCTCGAAATCCCAATTTTTATCCGAGAATGTTTATACTTTAGAATTTACTGGGGAATATTTATCATCCACATCCATGTTCCCTAAATATGTAATATTAATTATATCCTCCTACAATTTTTTAAAATCCAATATTACTCATTGGTGAGTTTTAGTTAAAGATATGAAAGGAATATTTTGTCGTTTTTCGTACAATGTACTTTTTGACTTTTCCGGCCAAAGTATGAGAAGAATGTTTTTTAACTTATATGGCATGAATGGATTTTTATGATTTAATAGATAGTTATTTCCATGAATCTTCTTTTAAAATTATTCAAGCTTATTTTTAATCAACTTATTTTAGATTAAAACTGTAAGACATGTTAATAAAGGAAAAATGTTTTTGAAGTAGAAAGGATATTTTCCTCAAGAATGGAGCTCAAGCATTTTATCAAAATTAATTTCCATATAAGAAAATATAGGGTTCTGTTTATATCCCTATTTTTACATTGATTTGATTATGTTACATTGGAATTATTTTTATGATGTCCTTTTATCTTATATGGATTTTTTTATGATGGCATGATGTTTAAGAATCCCATTTTTATTACATGGGTTATGCTATGATGTATGAATTATGATTTTGTGGAACACATAAGAATGGTTTCATTATGAGATGGGTGGGTCCTATATCTCCCTCCAATGCATTTGGTAAAGATTTATATCTCATGAGATAGACATGGATGGAATGACAAGTTAATCTGGTTCAGTGATACAGGACTGGAACGAGGAGTGAACTCGGTTCAGTAATGGAATTTGTCCTCTATGATGGTCTTGGCCATGAGCCTTGACTAATATGAAATGATTTTCTATGATTATATGTGTATGCCACAAATATTCATGTTTTAAGTTATGATTATTGGGATTTCATTTCACCACTATGATTTATCCCATGTTATGATATTATGATCTCTTTTGCATGTAAAGATATTCAAAATGTTATGTTCTTATGAATATGATTTGATTAGTATTTCTTTTTTTACCCTTACTGAGCATTTGAGCACACCCTTTTGTATGTTTTTTCCCCAGGTCAGGAAGAAGGGTATTAAGTAGGATATTCCAAAAAGGGAGTCTAGATATGATGAAATAAATGGGAGACAACGTAGATGATTTATTAACCAGTTTTTTATGTTTCCCAGTTTCTAAAGACACTATAACTGAACGGTCCTTTCATGGTTTTGTTATATGTTGTAATAAGTGTGCTTCAATTTTTATGTAATAACAATCCATGTAAAGTATGGGTCGTTATAGTTGGTATCAGAGGAAATGTATAGTCATCCATTGGAAACTAGGATGTGAAATCCCTAGTAAGAACCCTAAGGATATGTCTAAGTATAGAACACAATATTAGTGTTTTAGAAATGGTCATGAATAACCTATGATAAGACCTTAAGTGTAAAATTTTATTCTTGATTATGTGGTTTTCCTATTATGATTAGTTTTTCTCAAACTATGCTTATTGGTTTTAGTCAATGGCTGGAACCCAAAAAAACTGTGTTAATGTTGAATGCGACGGGAAATGAAATGATTGTCCCCCTGAGCAACCAAACGTTGTGGGAGCTAGAATGACAAATCTTGTAGCCATGCTCACAAAACTTTCTCAAGCTATGAACCATGAAAGACTTTCAAACGAACAAAGGAAGGAGCAACATTCTGTTGAATCCTTCATGAGGAAGCGCCCACCTTAATTCAGCGGGTCTTCTGATCCATTAGTGGCTGAAAAATGGAGTAGTACCACTGAAAAGATATTCTCAGTTCTACAATGTTCTAAACATGACAAAGTCATCTTAGGAGAGTATCGTTTGGAAGGTGATGCTGATCAATGGTAGAATATTATCAAGAATACGAGCCAAAGATATGAAATTGAGTCCATTGAATGGGACGAGTTCAAGAACTTATTTTTCAATAAGTACTTCCCTCGTATTCTTCGAACAAATATGGAGAAGGAGTTTCTTGAACTGAAGCAAAAGGATGATGAATCGTTTGGTACCTATGAAGCAAATTTTACAAGACCTGCAAGGTACGCTTCGAGAATTATTATCCAACCTGAGAGTAAAATCGATCGAATCTTTAGTGGCTGAAAACCAAGTCTTCGAAGGGAGTTATCCATAAAGGACTTCAATAGCTACGAGGAAATTTTTCAACGTGATCTCAAGGTTGAGATGGAGATTGGAGTAACCCATAAGTCATATGTGTTTTATAAGAAGAGGAAAATGGAATTCAAAGGAAAATCTAAAGACCACACTGAAAAGAATATGAGTTTTCCGTTATGCTCAAATTGTGGAAAGAAACATGGAGGGAATTGTCTTAAAGGGACAAGAAAATGTTTTAAGTGTGAAAAATAAGGTAATCGGAATGATGAATGTCGAAATAATGAGAATAATATGTCTAATGATGCGAACAAGTAAAGGGATACACAGAATGAACCTCCTACACTTCAATGTTTCAAGTGTAAGGAGATTGGTCATTATGCTAATCAATGCCCAAATCCAAGGGTTGTTGTTGATGATCGACATCAACAAACTCTTAAGGGAAAAGAAAAAGAAAAGTCACATGAAATTACTATCGGAGATGTGGAGTACGATAACGAAGTGGTGAAAGGTACACTTACCATCCACTCTAAGGTAGAAAATGTTTTATTTGATTCTGGATCTAGCCACTCTTTTATTTTTGAAGAATTTTCTAAGGGTATCTCCATATTACCTCAATAATTAGATGTTGAGTTAGCTGTGAAAACTCCTAATGGAACAACGGTCGCATCAAAAGTTTATAATTCTTCTCCGATTCAAGTTTGTGGGAAAGTGCTTCCTAAAAATCTTGTGATCCTTCTTATAGTGGAATTTTATGTGATTATTGGCATGGATTGGCTTTCTTTATATGGAGCTCATATCAATTTCCAAATAAGTGAAGTCACATTTCATATTCCAGATCAATCTATGATTGTCTAACGATGCAAGGATGAACAAAACCTTCCAATGGAAATTTCTTCCATCTTATGGGTCTTGATTCCAATAAATGAAGGTTATTTATCTCAAATGGTTGGATAGAAACTCACGATTAATAATTCACCCATTGTACGGTAGTTTGATGATGTCTTTCTGGAGGAATTTTTGGGTCTTCCACCAAATCGTGAAGTTGAGTTTTGAATAGAACTCGTACCAGGTGCTTTGCCTATTTCAAAGACACCTTATAGAATGGCCCCAATTGAGTTGCAGGAATTGAAGAAGAAACTCCAAGAGAATCTTGATAAGGGATTCATATGCCCTAGTGCGTCGCCTTGGGGAGCACCTATTCTATTTGTTAAGAAGAAATATGGATCAATGAGAATCTGCATTGATTATCGAGAACTTAACAAGATCACTATCAAGAACAAATATCCTCTCCCATGCATTGATGACTTATTTGACCAAATAAGCGGAGCTCAATACTTTTCCAAGATTGATCTTCGTTCAGCGTATCAACAATTAAGGGTCAAAAGGGAGGATATACCAAAGATGTCTTTTTGTACAATTTATGGACACTATGAGTTTATAGTGATGCCATTTGGTCTTACTAATGCCCCTACCATCTTCATGGATCTAATGAATAGAGTCTTTAGAGACCATCTTGATCAGTTTGTGATAGTCATTATAGAGGATATTCTTGTATATTCAAAGAGCATGGAAGAACATGAAGATCACTTGAGAATTGGATTGATGACCCTGAGAAAGGATAATATTTATGCCAAATTTACCAAGTGTGAATTTTGGCTTCAAAAAGTTTCATTTTTTGGTCGCATAATCTCAAAAGAGGGGATATCTATGGATCAAGCAAAAACAGAGGTTATTTAAAGATGGTCGAGGCCAAAAACAGTTTCTTAGATCTGATGTTTTCTTGGTTTGGATGTATATAATCGATTCCTTGTGAATGATTTTTCATGATATTCTAATCCAATCACAAGGTTAACTCGAAAAAGAGTTAAGTTCATGTGGATGGAGGAGTGTGAAGATAATTTCAAGGAGTTGAAAAGAAGGTTATCCAGTGTACCTATTCTCACACTACCTTGTAGTGGAGAAAGGTTTTTGATCTATAGTGATGCATATGAGAAGGGATTGGGGTGTGTTCTCATTCAAAATGATATGGTGAGAGCTTATACCTCACGACAGTTGAAAATCCATGAGAAAAATTACCCAACTCATGATTTCGAGTTAGCTTCTGTAATCTTTTCACTCCAGATTTGGAGGCATTATCTTTATGATGATAGGTGTGATATTTATACTGATCAAAAAAGTTTAAAGTATATTTTCACTCGAAAGGAGATGAATATGCACCAAAGAATATGGTTGGAGCTGATTAAGGATTACGACTGCTCAATTAATTATCACCCTAGTAAATCAAACAAGGCGGCAGACACATTAAGACGACAAGACCATGCTAGCTTATCCATGATGAGGATAACAAAAGATCTAATATTTATCGATTTACAGAGGATGCATCTTGGAATTATAATAGAAGGGAAAAAATATTATCTTTCTCAAATGAATTTTCAACCATCTTTGTATATGAAGATTAAAGAGTCACAAAAAGAAGATTTAGAGTTACAAAAGAAGATGAGAAATGTTCCTGAATTCAACATTGATTGTGATGGGATGATAAGATTCAGGAATCGGGTTTCTGTTCCTACCATCCCAGAATTAAAGAAGGAGCTGCTGGATGAGGCTTATATTTTTTCATTCTCTATTCATCCTAGAAGCACGAAGATGTATAGGGACCTGAAAGAATACTTCTGGTGGGATGGCATGAAAAGTGATGTTGCTGAATATGTCTCTCGATTCTTGGTTTGTCAACAATTTAAAGATGAGAGATAGAAGTCTAAGGGGATGTTACAACCATTTCCCATACCCGAACGGAAATAGAAAAACATCACTATGGACTTTCTCACCGGACTTCCTAAAACATCTAAAGGCAATAATTCTATCTGGGTCATAGTTGATTGTCTTACGAAGTCGGAACACTTCATCTATATTAGAGAATATTTCTATCTGGATTATCATGTGAGGATATATGTAAAAGAAGTGGTAAGATTGCATGGAGTACCACTTTCCATTATATCTGATCGAGATCCAAGGTTTACCTCAAAGTTCTGGCAAAGTTATCAGCATACTCTGGATACAGAGTTGTGTTTCAGCACTTCTTATCATCCTCAGACAGACAGTCAGTCTGAGAGAACAATTAAAACTCTATAAGATATGTTAAGAGCTTGCTCTATGGATTTCAAAGGTGGTTGGGATAAACACCTACCTTTGTTGGAATTTTCTTAAAATAACAACTTTCACTCCTGTATTCAGATGGCTCTTTATGAAGCTATCTACGGAAAGAAATGTAGAACTCCAACTTGGTGGGATGAAGGTTGGGAAATAAAGCTATTAGGACCTGATCTTGTTGATGAGATGACAGAAAAGGTCCGATCTATTCAACAACACATAAGGGCAGCTCAGAGTCGACACAAAAGGTATGCCGATATCCGTAGAAAAGACCTAGAGTTTGAAGTGGTTGATAAAGTGTTCTTACAAATATCTCCTTGGAAAAGAGTAATGAGACTTGGAAAGAAGGGAAAGTTGAGCCCTAGGTATATCGGTCCTTTCGAAATACTGGATTGTGTTGGGAAGGTAGCTTACCGATTGGTGCTTCCACCAAATCTCTCTCAAGTTTATGATGTGTTGCATGTATCTCTCCTAAGAAAGTACATACCCGATCCTTCACATGTACTCATCTCAGAAGTTGTACTGCTGGAGAAAGATCTTTCTTATGAAGAACAGCCGATAGAGATTCTAGATCATAGTGAAAATGTTCTATGGAATAAGACCACTCGCTTGGTGAATGTTTTATGGAGGAACCACCAATTAAAAGAAGCTACATGGGAGCTTGAGGATATGATGAAGGATATTATCCTCATCTGTTTGTTACGAAGTGATGAATTTCAAGGGTGAAATTCATTTTAAGGGGGATAAATTTAACACCCTGAAATTTTATGAGATGTATTTTTTTTATGTATTATGTTATACAGAACATTAAAAGAATCATTCACGGCACACAACACTAGCTTGGCTTGCGTTACATGCAATCATCACCTTCCTCGATAGCGTGTGTAGTACGCAATCCCGAGATACACTAAACAACGGTATATTATTATAATATTATAAACTAGCCATTATGAATAGTATTAACTGATTTTTAAATTTTATAACATTATTATTCGTCTTACATATTTTCTTGAACATTTTATGAGAACAAAATAAATTTTTCGTGTAAAATAAGTATTTTTCAAAAATTGCATTTTTGCCGCCTTTTGATGGCGCACCCACATTAAATATAGTTTTTGATAGGTTTATAAGTTCAATTTCACAAAATAAAATTCTTCTTTGGAATCAGGATATAAAAATTTACTTTGGATAAATTTTTCATATTATTCTGATAACTTTCATATTTTAATGAATAGTAAAAACACGCTATATTTTAATTAAAAACAACTTTTTTCATCACAATAATTTATATAGTTAAATTATAATATTTAATGGTTTTAAACTATAAATAGAATATGTTTTTCCCATTTAATATAATTTATGTCATTATCATTAATTTTACATTGAATTCATTGGTAAAAACATTTCAATCTTTGGCAATGTTTTAACTTTTAAAAACCTGTTTGCTTAACAACGGGATTAATTTTAAATTAATTACTGCAACTTCTGTGTTTTGAATTTTTAAAAATGGATTCCATATTTGGATTCAGTGGGTCCAAATTATGTTACTAGGTTACTTTTATTTTTTTTGAGATTATGAATAGTAACTACTGTAATTTTTATTTACTGTAGTTAAAGGTAAATCGTGTAATTAAGGGTAAATATAAGATTTTAAGATTACCCTAACACTTGAAAAAATCTTATTGGATGAATAAAATTTGTCCGATATCACCTAAGGGTCGGACTAGATTCATTTCATGGACTTTTGACCATGAAATAATATAATTATTATTAAAACCAAAGAAAGTGACAACATGTCACTCTCTTAAATCTTATAAGTATAGTAATTTTAATTTAGTGATAAACTTCATGAATCTTCGAACATTAATTGTATCCAAAAAGATAATAAAATTATCTACATCATATGAATTTATTTATAAGTTTTAGGGATTAAATAATTATCATTAATTATGACACAATAGTGATGTTGAAATTATTTTATTGATTGAAATATCAAATAAAGGATATTAAAAGTGTTAAAATAAATATTATATGAACTATTTAATGCGCTCCATTAATTTTTTAGATAAAAATTACATGTTATAAATCTATTAAATATTTTATTTTGAACATTTATTCTATATATTTTATTTAAACTCAAATAAATGAATAGTGTCAAAATTGACACTATTGTTAATTTATAGAAATTACATATTATAAAATTGTTTAAAAATCACAAAAATATTTAAAAAATGTAAATTAAAATATATATGGTCGAAAATGTAATACATAATACAATTATGGATAATTCACAACATATAAGTATTTATTTATAATGATTTAAAATTTAGAATATTATTACCACAAATGAAATTAAATAGATTATATAAGGACAAATCATGTTGATAATGTTTAAAATAAATTCCCAACTTGTCTAAATTTTATTGGATGAAGATATTACAACCCCATCTCATCTAAGATTCTGATTTGAGTCGTTTTTGGAGGTTTTTAAGTGGGGTTGGAATTTATTATAAATTAACATTTCTTATAATTCCAAAGGTGCCCCTCTCCTCCCTTAGAAAAGGGCACCTCCTCCCTCTCCTCCTCACACGACTTTGAATTTCTAATCTCAGAAAACCCCTACCAATTTATCTTTTCCACTTACCTAGAAACATCCTAGAGGTCCTGGTCTTCTTCAAAGACCAATCTTAGTGCCCTAAGAAGAGATTTTAAAGAGGCGTATCGAAGAAGAGGTAATATCCGTTACCAATTCTTTCAAATTTATTTCTTCTTCTACTTCTTATTCTTTAGTTGTTTCATTATGAAGTAATAACATAAGTATCACTCATATAATTATATGTTATTATAAATATTAAACAACCCTATTTCACCTTCTATCCATCCTACGGAAAATGAAATCACCACGTGTGCGTACGTACGGAATACTGTCTCCATGCCGTGGTGTAATCTGTTTTCCACCACCACCTTACTTGGATGGGTATAATGTTGTAAAGAATAACAATATATGATTATTGTAAATTGATTTTGATTCTAAAATAGTATACATACACTTCAATACAATTCCACGATCATGGGAATGATATCATCGCTCGTGCGTACGTACGGCCTACCATCTCCACAATGTGATGCGACTTGTTCTACATGATCTTCATTGAATAATGATTATATAAATGAATTTAATGAGTAAATATGATATATATTACACTAATAAAATTCTGGAAATGAGGTATCTATATCCAAAAAAGAAGAACAAGAATTTATTCGACAAAACACACATAAGAACATAATGGGATAAACACCCGAATAACAAGTAGAAAAGAAATATTACTAATAAGAATTTAAGAATATGAACATATATGATATCATAAAAAGGAGTATGATTCTGGAATAATTCAATCACATTATTTAAATCATTATACAGGAGGTTCAGACACGTACAAAGCATATCAGACCTAAGGTAAGGGAAAATCTCGCAATTTCAATTTTTATCCGAGATTGTTTATACTTCAGAATTTACTGGGGATTATTTATCATCCACATCCATGTTCCCTAAATATGTAATATTATTTCTATCCTCCTACAATTTTTTTAAATCCAATATTACTCATTGGTGTGTTTTAGTAAAAGATATGAATGGAATATTTTGTAATTTTTTGTACAAGGTACTTTTTGACTTTTCCGGCCAAAGTACGAGAAGAATGTTTTTTTAATTTATATGGAATGAATGGATTTTTATGATTTAATAGACAGTTATTTCCATTAAGCTTCTTTTACAAGTTTTCAAGATTATTTTTAATCAACTTTTTTTAGATTAAAATTGTAAGACATGTTAAGAAAGAAAAAATGTTTTTGATGTAGAAAGGATATTTTCCTCAAGAATGGAGCTCCAGTATTTTATCAAAATTATTTTCCATCTAAGATAATATTGGGTTCCGTTTCCATCCCTATTTTCTCATTTATTTGATTATGTTACGTTGGAATTATTTTTTTGATGTCCTTTTATTTTATATGGATTATGTTATGATGGCATGACGTTTAAGAATCCCATTTTTATTACATGGGTTATGCTATGATGTACGAATTATGATTTTGTGGAACACATAATAATGGTTTCATTATGAGATGGTTGGGACCTATATCTCCCTCCAATGCATTGGGTAATGATTTATATCTCATGATATAGATATGGCTGGAATAACACGTTAATCCGGTTCAGTGATACAGGACTGGAATGAGGAGTGAACTCGGTTCAGTAATGGACTTTGTCCGCTATGACGATCTTGGAAATGAGCCTTGACTAATATGAAATTATTTTCTATGATTATGTGTGTATGACACAAAGTTTCATGTTTTAAGTTATGATTATTGGTATTACATTTCACCACTATGATTTATCCCATGTTATGATATTATGATCTCTTTTCCAGGTAAAGATATTCAAAATGTTATGTTCTTGTGAATATGATATGATTGATATTTATTTTGTTTACCCTTACTGAGAATTTGAGATCACCCTTTTGTATGTTTTCTTTTCCCTAGGTCAGGAAGAAGGGTATTAATTAGGATATGCCAAAAAGGGAGTCTATATATGATGAAATAAATCGGAGACAATGTAGATGATTTATGAAATAGTTGTTTATGTTTCCTAGTTTCTAAAGACACTATACATATAAGGTACTTTCATGTTTTTGTTATATGTTGTAATAAGTGTTATTCAATTTTGATGTAATAACAATGTATGTAAAGTATGGGTCTTCATAGTGAGCTAACTCATTTTAAGAAACACGAATCATTGACATCAAAACCATGTTGTCCATAGGTAGTGAAAATGAAATATTCAACTTCATAATTCCTGTAAAAAACATCAAGTTCATTCCTAAAACCACTCCAACAAACAGTTAGAATAGTTCACATACACAAACAATGCTGAGTTCACATCTTACCCACAACTATCTCTTTGAACAATAGATTTATGATAAAAACAACTTCTCCCCCTTGAAAAAACAATCCAAAGGTAATAAGAGAGAGGGGATGGAACAACATACTATAGCCTTGAAGATAAAGAGGTTGGACACCCATGTTGAACCTCAATCTTGAGAATGATTCCTTCGGCAAGGGATTCGTGAAAATATCAGCAACTTTTTCAGCAGATAAAGCATATTCAGGTATTAGTTCATTATTTTCCACATGCTCTTTGATTAAATGATATTTGATGTCAATATGCTTTGATCGAGAATGTTAGACTAGATTCTTGGTAAGATTAATTGGGCTTTGATTATCACAGCCCAAAAGCAAGGGCAGATACCATTCAACTAACAAATCTTCTAGCTGTGTCTTCATCCAGATAAGTTGAGTGGAAGCTATGGAGGCTGGAACGTATTCAGCTTCAGCCGTACTAAGTGTCATAGAATTTTTCTTCTTAGAGTGCCAGCCAACACAACTTTTTCCTATAAAGAACAATTCACCAGATGTGGATCTTCTATCATCCACATTTCCTACCCAATCTTCATCTGAATAGCCAAATAAATCAATGTTATTTGAGCCACTATACTTGATTCTGAATTATTCTATGCCTTTTATGTATCTGAGAATTCTTTTTCTAACAACAAGATGTGATTCTTTAGGAGCAATCTGAAATCTTGCACATAAGGTAACAACAAAAAACAATATCTGGTCTTGATTCAGTCAGGTATAACAAACTTCCAATCAACTTTAGATATTCATTCTGATCAACTTCTTTTCCATCATCATCTTTTCTTAGCTTCTTTTCCTCTGAGATAGGAGTTGATACAGGTTTTGAGTTTTCCATCCCAAACTTCTTAAGAAGTTCCTTAGGATACTTTTCTTGGGAAAGAAAAATGAATTCTTTCTATTGAAAAATTTGTAATCCAAGAAAGTATCTCATTTCACCCAACATGGAAATCTCAAATAAATTATTCATTTCTTCAGAAAACCTTTCACAGCTTCTTTCATCATCCCCAGAAAAAATAATGTCATAAATATAGACAATCACAATGAGAGAAAGATCTTGGCTTTCTTTGATGTACAGATTACTGTCGACCCTCCCTTTCTTGAAGTTCATCTCCTTTAAGAAAGTATCTAGTTTGGAATACCATGCTCTTGGATCTTGATTTAGCCCATACAAGGATTTCTTCAACTTGCACACATAACTTTCATTCTTCCAAAAAACAAAGCCACATGGTTTCTCAATATAAACTTCTTCTTTGAGATCACCATTAAGAAATGAGGATTTGACATCCATTTGAATGATTTTATAGCCTCGTTGTGAAGAAATAGCAAGAAAGATTCAGATAGTTTCTAATATGGCTACCAGAGAAAAAGTTTCTTCAAAGTTAGTTCCATCAATCTAAGAGTATCCTTTTCAAACCAATCTTGCTTTATTTCTAATAACTTCACCTTCTTCATTCAACTTGTTCCGGAAGACCCATTTGGTGCCAATAATATTCTTACTTTTAGGCTTGGGTATGAGATCCCATGTGTTATTCTTTTCAATCTAATCCAATTCTTTATTCATGGCTTGAACCCATTCCAGATGCTCAAAGGCTTCTTTAACATCATTTGGATACACTTTGGAATACAAGGAAGTATGTGATATAGAATTACTTGTTCTTCTTGTTTGAGCCATGTGACTTTGATCAACATTAATATTCTGAGCATTCACTTGTTTCATCAGCCTTGGATAAGTTTTTCATGTGCCTTCCTCATCACTTCATATGGTTGAATCCGATTCTTTATCTTGATTAGGATTACAATTCATTGCATCCTTATCAGAATCATTAACTTCATATTCCTCATCTTCCTTCTCTTTCTGGACATGCTTATCTTTTCCCAGAGTCTCAATGAATTTTACATCAACTGCATCCAAAATTCCTTCTATTTTTTTGTTAAAGCATCTATAACCTCTTCCTTCTAGTGCATATTCAAGAAAAATTTTGTCTTCTCATTTCTTCTCGAATTTTTCATTGCTTCCACCTTTCTTCTTTATAATGCATGGGATCCCAAAAAATTAGCATGCTTCATACTTGGATTAATTCCATAGAAAAGTTCATATGGATTATTGTTTGATTGATGCCTATAGAAACATCGATTTTGAATATAAATATATGTACTTCTAGCTTGCCTCCAAAAGTAATGAGTAAGGCCATGTTCAAGCAACATGGTTCTTCCCATTTCCACCAACCTTCTGTTCTTCCTTTCAGCAACCCCATTTTGTTGAGGTGTATATAGAGCACTATATTAATGCTAAATCCCATTCTTCTCAAGATAGTCTTCAAATTCTTAACTTCTATACTCACCACCATTATCTGTTCTCAACTTCTTCACAGAGTACTCATATTCTTTCCCAGCATTCCTTCTAAAGCTTTTAAACATTTTTAGGGCATCTGAATTGTGATTCATAAACATAACACACGTAATGTGAGTAAAATAATCAATGAAAGTGATGAAGTACTTTTCTCCATTTGTTGTTTGTTTTATCATCGGCCCAAATATATCAGAATGTATTAGTTCAAGGGGTTATTTAGAACAAATTTCAACCTTCTTATGCACAACACTTGTAATATTTCCTTTCTGAAAGGTAGTGCAACACCAATATCTTCTTCTTGGATAATCTGGAATATCTCAAATACTATCCCTTTGAGATAACTTACTCATATTTCTCTGAAACATGTGACAAAGTCTTCTATTCACACAATAGATTTTCTTCCACTATACTCATGTAACAAGAGTTTTGTGAATTTACAACTTGAAACAGATTTCCTTTGGTTCGTTGGCCTCTTGAAACAATCTGCCCATCTTCTTCACTTTTCATAATAAATCAATCTATCTTGAAGATAACTTTGTTACTCTCATCACACAATTGTGATACACTCAGAATGTTCTGCTTAATCCCATTAACATACAGAATTTTCTTGGACTTTAATTTTTCCTTTCCAATGATGTCTGATCCAACACCTTTGATTTTTAAAGATTCATCACTTCCAAATGTCAATGTTCCTTCTTTTAACTTCTTCATATTCTTTAGCAACTTCAAGTCTCCTTTCATATGTGAAGAACACCCACTATCAAGTATCCAAGGTCGTTCTTCCTTTGTAACTTTTAGAGCAGTTTCAACAACAAGAGCTTTTTATTCTATCACTTATTTATTCACCTTCAGCTTCTGAAAATTAAGGACATTTTTTTTGATCTGATAATAGCAGATGACTTCCTTTTGAAAGGTGTCCAGGTTGTTCACACCTTTCAGAAATGGTCTCTAGAGGCTGGAAACTATTTTCTGTTTTAACTTCATTCTTCTCAACTTTATTCAAGAAAACATTCTCAATCTTCTTCCTTTGAGGAGATTGACTCCCCCTCAATCTCTTCCATTCATAACTCTTGGGGTGATGGTAATAATGTTGATTGAACCAACACATATTTGTTGTATACCTGAATCCACCATAATACCAACAGTACCCATAGAAGGTGTACCTTACTTTAATGATTTTGTTCTGATACTTCTTTGTTGGTCTTTCTTCAGCCCCACCAACCATTCTTTTATTAGAATGATTGCTCTACTGGAATTCTGCCTTCTCTAATTTTTCTCATTTTTCACCAGTGTTAGACTTAGGATTCCTTTAAACTTCAGAGTTCCCTGTAACGCTAGTCTTGGCCACATAAGTAACATTCTTGGCTTTCTTCTTCACAACAACCACCTTATTCTTCTGTTGAATTTTCTCATAATTTTCTTGTTGAGAGCCTTCAACAACATCAGTAGTTGAGTTTTGAGAACAAATGTTTTTTTATTCAACTTCAGAGAGATTCTTTTGAACGAGTTCAAATTCTTCTTCTTTTGCCTTCATCTCAACTCTCATGTGCTCGTTTTTTTCCCCATCTTCAAGAGACTTATTCAAGTCATTAAGATCTTAATCATTTTCTTCATTATCATTGGCTTGATTGTTTGCTGAGAAACATTAATTTTCCAACGTTTTGTTAAACTTCTCCAGCCTTCTGATCTTCCTTAAACAATCCTTCAATTCTTCTTTCAGATGCATCTCAAGCTGATTTTCTTCTTCTTCTAAGATTCCACTTCCGAAATCCTCCTCATTCACTATTTCAATGAATGTATTCTCAACACCATGATCAAATAATTTTTTGGATTCAACGTCACTTTCTTCATCTTCTTTATTTATGGATAGGAAGCTTTTTCTCTTGGATTTGAAGAACTTCTTTTCTTTCCCTGACTTTCCATTACCACCCTACTTTTTCCCTAACATTCTTGGATTTCTTTCATCTTCATCACTGTCTCCTTCATTCTCCCTTCAAGGATACTTAGCCGCAAAGTGACCAATGAATCTACATTCAAAATACTTCAAGGGATGTTTTCCCTTGTATTTTCCTGTGCCTCTTTTAACATTTTTTGAAAACAAGGATAAAATATTGTTAAGATTTTTACATACCTCACATTCAGAGTCAGAGTCACCACCATATTATTCAGTCAATATCTTCTTAGATATCTCCTTATTCATGGCTTTGAAAGATATTTCTTTTTCAACCTTTGTCTTTTTCTTCATAGCTTTTTCCCTTCTCATTTCATTAGTAATGAGTGTACTATACAAATCATCAAGAGATAGATTCTCTGAGTCTCTGTCTTCTAATGAAGATACCATCACATCAAATTTATCAGGAAGTCTCCTCAAGATTTTTTCCACCACAATATAGTGTTTCAGCTCTTCACCATGAAATTTGATGGTACTAACAATATCGTTTACCCTGGTGAAGAAATCCCCAATAGATTTATGCTCTCCCATCTTCAAGTCTTCATACTTCAATCTCCAGATTTGAAGTTTTGCCTTCTCAACTTTTGTATTGCCTTCGTATATGTTTTTCAGTTTTTCCCATATACCTTTGCTTGTGGGCACTCATTTTACTCTTAAGAATTCACTTTAAAAAAGTGAAGACAATATAACATTCTTGACTCTTCCATCATTCTCAAGAAATTTCTTATCAATAGGTGTAAGTGGAAAATTGTCTTCAATGGGGGGAAACGCAACTATTGCAGCTTCAAGAACTTCATAACTAATAGACATGAGATACGGTACAATTCTATCCTTCCAGATGTGATAGTTCTTTCCTTATAATACCAGAATGCCTTTATTGTTCACCCAATTCAGATTCTCCATCAGCAAGGAAAACAAAGGCAACCTCGCTTTGAAACCACTCGTAAGGACCCAGTTGGAGTAATGAACCTCTAAGAGGGGGGGGGGGTGAATCAGGGGTACCCCTTTTTCTTCATTTATGTTCCCTTAAAATGGGAAAAACCTTTGTATCCTTTTAAATATATACTTCCCAACTGATAAACAAACAATCACACATCCAAAGGAACACAACAATTTACAAGGTTCACTATTCAATAAGAATAGTTATGTCCTTGGTATAGTTGGAAACAATCCAGCACCATAAAATCCACTAAGAAAACAATCATTGGTTTACAACGAGTAGGATATACCCTTACACTCGTGAAGCACTGTGAAACAATCACTCTAGTGTGTGTGCACCCTCTTAGCACAATAGAGCAAAGTCTCGTTTCTTGTAACAACTTATGTTACCTGAACATACATTCAAATACACAAGTGTATGTAAGTTTAGCACAAATCTTCACATCAATACCCTGAAGAAATGCAAGGACTCTTCGGACTTAAGATAGATCAATTACAGTCCGAACTTCCCATTCCAAATCCCCACTCCGAATTCTCCACCCCGAATTCTATTCTTCACTCCGATTCTTCAATCTGAGTCTTCCTCAGTCTAAGAAACTCAATACGGTGACAGCCAGTACTGGTTCCCCATTCCGAATCTCCACTCCGAATTCTTCACTCTGAATTTACCTTCTTCACTCTAATTCTTCAATCCGAGTCTTCTTCATTCCTAGAAACTCAATACGGTGACAGCCAGTATTGATTCCCCATTCCAAATCTTCACTCATAATTCTTCACTTTGAATTTCCCTTCTTCACTCCGATTCTTCAATGCGAGTCTTCTTCAGTCTTAGAAACTCAATACGGTGACAGTCAGTACTGATTCCCCATTCAGAATCTCCACTCCGAATTTTCTTCTTCACTATGAATTTTCTCAATCTGAGAAACTCAATACGGTGTCTACCAGTATCATATTCTTGTTTCAATTGAGACTACAATGAAACTCTATTGTCCAAACACTTATTTCTCTCTCTAGATTATCGGAGCTTCTCTCACTACTTTTTCATCACACTCTCACTTTGTACCCTAATCTCCTTTTATAGGTGCTCTAAAGTGTGCTTAGGTGGGAAACAAAAATATTTTCCTACTCACTTAAATTCACCCAAATCTTAATTACACCTGAAATCTTAGAGTAATTAAGACATTGTCAACCCTACTAGAATCTTCTCGAATCTTCCTCCACTTCTCTTGATTTATAACATCGGAATATTTCCGGATCTGACCTTTTAACAAAAGTTTCTAGGTTTCTCATTCTCGGATCAACTCATTTGTCTTCTCGACATCATATTCTCGGATCCACTCTTCTTGAGTCTTCAGCATCACTTTTTCGGATCCACTCTTCTTGATTCATTAGCATCACTTATACTCTCGGAATGACTCTTCATCGCTTCTTCGTCATGACCCCCTTTCAATTCTCAGTATGAATATTAATTACTTCTTGGTATGGCTTCTCGTTATGACTTCACCAATTCTCGGCATCACTCTGCACTTCTGGCTACGAAATTCAGGTTCAGGAAGTTGACTATGAACTTCTTCACTCCGGACTTCTGACTCAGCAAGTCAACTCCGAACTTCTCGCCACAAACTTCTTCTTCAACAAGTCAACTCTAAAATTCCTGATATGAACTTCTTCTTCAGCAAGTCGAATCTGAACTTCCGGTTATGAACTTCTGACTCATGAATGACTCTTCAGATTCTCTCTATGACTCCTCGATCCATCTTTTCCTTGCATCGTGAGTACTTGCATATACTCACAATTTAGAGTTACAAAATAGCGAAGCATCGTCACAATTAGTGCCTTCACATCTCTTACCAGCCAGCTTTCGAGAATTTGCAATTTCCCAGTTCCAAACTTCTCAATTTCTAGACTCTAAATTCCAGACTCCGAATTCTTCGAATACCAGGTTTTGAATGTTCAATATACTCGTTTCCAAATCTTCAAGCTTCCAGATTTCGAATTCTTAGAAATTCAAGGTGTCTTTACTTTATGAAAACTTCCTCAAGATCAAAAAAAATACAATCCATGAAAACCATCTCTTCATTTAGCTTGGTACTAACATTTTCTAAATCAATTGATTTTTCGGTGAATAGTGAAAATACTGTTTTGAGTTTCGGTGTGTTTAGTGACATCATTAATACTGTAATAGTGATGTAATAATTATGTTTGACTTATATACTATAACATATTTTATAAGGTTTCCCAATTTGCTAATACCATGGGAAAATACCCAGGGCAATCCCATGGTTGTGGAAATACCACTAATGGGGTGTCCCTTGAAAATTAATAAAATATTCCTTCAGTTTTGCTATAAATACCAACCCATTCCTTCATTCCATTCATTCTAAATTCCACATCAATGATGATCTGGCCTCCTAACCTCCTAAGTAGTCATTCCAAGGTTTCCTCAATCCCCTAAGGTCCCAACCTTCATGTTTTAGGAGTTACTCTACAATGTAAGAGAATTCTCAACTTCTTTTATTTTTTTTCATTCATGTTCTCTTCTACGTGGTATAAATTTTAAGTTTCCATACCATGTTCTTGTTTAATTTTAATTCATAAACTATTATATATTATTATTAATTTCTATATGGGTGATCCTTTTCACTTCTCTTTTTAATGTTTTCTAAAACTTTGTTGCATAGACCTTAGGCTGCCGAATGTTTGTAAAGAATTTCTCAACTATTCTTTTATTTTGACTTCCTTTCTTTTATTATTATATCTTTAACTCCTCTTAGCCTATAGGAATAAATGATCCATAAATATTGTATATTCTGTATGTTCTCATGTTCATGTAATATTCATCATCATTCTTCCTCTCCTCTCCCACTTATTCATGGAATGAAAACATTATCTGTGATGAGTTGAATAACCGACATCTTGGACAATGTAATTTAAATTTTCTTTAATTCCTTAAGTCTGGTCATGAAACCATGTTAATGGTTAAAACAGGTTATAATTTTGACATTATATCTTATATAAGGTTATGGAATCTTTTTGTACACATGTTATCAATTTATGAAACTATTTAGTTGATTATGATCGAAGAATCGCCAAAATGACATAAACAAATATATATAACGTTTTTACTTATGAATCATCCTCATGTAAGAATTAAAAATGATAAATGGTATAATTTATGGGTATGGAAATATTTAAATACCACTCCATTCAAATTCTGGAGTTTCACTTCCAATTGACAGGAACACCCATCATGAACGGATCATGAAAATCATGTAAAAAACGCTCCCAAAAGAATGAAAGGAACAAAATACTAACAATTAAATGGTGAAATGATGTTATAAAATGATCATATAAGATGTTATAATGATGAATATGTTTCTTTAAGATAATAATAACACTATTTTAACCATTATACACGAGTTTTAAACAATTTTAAGTAAGATAATCCAGAGGTATGGAAAATCTTAACCTGATTTCCATTATTTGGGATAACTTTCTACTTCATTATTTTTGTTGTATTAAACAATATTTATACTGAATTATATTTATATTATGTTGATTTATATTTATTTACAATATATATACATATTCTATCCATTCAATTAAGTCTCACTTGAAATATATGATATTTAAATGGGGATTTTCTTTTACAATCTTTTTTTAAAATTCTATTTTACAAAATTCAAAAGCAATGTTCTTATGAAATTAATCATGTTGTGTTATTATGTTCTAGTTCTTGGGAAATTTTTATGATTAAATTTGGCACCAATATTTCTATCCAATTCAATGGGTATGAGTAACTTGGAGGTCGGTCATATGGTTACTCCATGTGTAACTACGATGGTTACACAAATTGTAAGGTAGCTATGAGGGTTACAAAATTATAAGGTAGCTATGAGGGTAACAATATTATGTATGTAATTACCCAATAGAACTTTATGGTTCTATTTATGTTATTATTTTTTGGGTGGATAATTTTAAAATATCATGTTTCACAAATTAAGTTTGTATGGGTGACAAGTATGTCTTTTGATAATGATTTAACACGTCACAAGTATTCACAGAATAATGTGATCTTTTTTTATATTCCTTACTAAGATATTTGTGCTCATCCCATTTTTTAAATGAATTTTAGGGGTTATAAAGATGTTTAATACAAATAAGGAATCCAACTTAAATGATTCAATATTTGTAAAATAAAATCATGTTATATTTTAAAATTTTTATATTATGAGTGAAATGAGTACTTATTTATGGTATCTACTCTGTAATAATGTGTAATGTTATGAATGTATTATATCCCAAATATCTAAATATATAAACTTAAAAGGATCCTCAATTTTAAAGGATGTTATTTCTTGGAGGGTACTATAGTGGCGGCATAGTACTGTAGTAGTAGTGGGTATTGTGCATTACTGTAGCAGCGTAGGTACTGTAGCAGAACTATTCACATAATGGGATTTGGGCTAAAAAATTGGGCCTATGGGTTATGTAATGGGCTCAATGCCCACTGGGCCTTCGGGATATGTAATTGGTCTCCCTCTACCCAGTTAAAGAGGACTTTTATTTGCTTTAATAATAAAGGAGGCTTCGACCCCAACCTTTTAAAAAAATATGCCTGCCATGGGGTAGGCACCACATCAGACCTGTGTCTCCTAGTTAGAACGAGTATTTTTTTTCTAATCTGGTTGTTTGTATGTTGCGGGATATTTCCATTGCCCTCCTGGCCTAGAGAAGGGATGCATAACTGCTCCGGAGTGACTAACTCATTTTGTGAGTGAGTCATTATATTTGAGGGAACCAGCTCGTGGGCCTAAATTCTTGCTTTTGATTCCAATACAATGATACCTAAGATTCTTTGGAGGATATGGTCTAGAAGTGATGTATGATATTTCATAATTTATAGGATGTTCTGGGACACATATTTGGTTGGAACAGGTATGAAGGCCCATTCCATTTTCAGGGTAAGAGTTTGTGCCTGCTCCGGTCCTCCATGAGTTGCTAGTAGATACTAGCAGTTCCACTATGCTGAGACAGTGGAACAAGTATTTCATTGATTATATTATCCAGTTTACAACGTATTTTACTAGTGATCTTCATATTCACATATGGGAAATTTCAGCCACTCTTTTTCCACTATATTTGTCTCACGGGGTTTGTACACATCTACAAAAATTTGACTCTTCTCATATTTGGTTGCCACCCTTTATTTATGGAGGGATTCTTGTGCGTCAGAAGATATCTGCATCTGCCTGTATCTTTCCACTCTATCTGCACGAGGAGACCAGTGAGCACTAGATGGAACGTTCATGTTCTCGTATTGTGCCATCCTATTTTTGTGGTGGGATTGAGTGGAGAGGGTATCGTTGTGTGTCTTATCATTGAACACCGTCATGATAGTACGACAAATCTACTCCTCAAGAACAAGGGATATAGTGTGTTCCTAGTTATATTTTCTTCTCACTTGGAGGGCCACCTGAGGGGCCCATGTCTCCGGGAATATGGAAGGTGCCCTTGACATAAGGTCCTCTTTGGCATGAGGAGGCCTGGTCATCCAGTGTCGGTGGAGATTCCCTCTTCTGGGGGACCATGAGTAGGACCTCTGTATAGTTGAGATCATTTCACAATAACTGAATTCATATTCCTCCCTAAGATAAGGGATGTACTCATTGTCGTGATAATAGGACAGGCCCCCGAAACGATTTGAGAGGACCACCGGGGCTACCTTATGTTGGGGTGCCGGCAGCGGCTGAAGAGGCGGCTAGCGGACCTTTGCAGACTGGAGGGATTTTCTTGCGGCCTCCAGCATAGGGATAGTACCATTTTGGTGGTACTAATTTATTAGCATATTGGATACCCATAATTGAAGATGCTATCCATGTGAGGGGCCCCTGCTCTTTGTTGAGGCCCTGGCCTCCCGTGGGATCATTTATGTGTGCATCTGAATTGATTGTGTGAAATCCTTTTTGATTGAAGGTCACTCTGTGGGAACCTTTAATATACATATATGACATGAAGAACAAAAAAATCATCAATGTGTAATCCCTTTAAACATATACATATTTGGTGATTCAACTTTCCCCTCTTCCACTTTTCTTTTTCTGTAGGGTGAAGGGGCCTCAGTGGGGTGAGACTGCCACCATGGTTAAGGATTCATGTCTAGTTCACCATTTTTGTTCCATCTCTAAGGTGAAATTTTTTTCATGTACTAGGGAGAATTTTTTTTTCTAACATGCAGTTTCATTTTGTCTTTTATCATTTGGGCAGAACCGCCACCTTGGTTAAGTATTCACATCAGGTTCACCATTTTTGTTCCTCCTCTGAGGTAGATAATTTACAGGTGGTGTGGAAATGGTTAATAAGGATCATTAGAAACCCCTTTTTCTCTAGAGGATAGTTCTTATTGAACTTACCATTCCATTGTTTCGACCTATTCAGTGTCATTATCCTTTAATGAAGGTTGATGTAACCCTGTGATAACTGTTGGTCCCAGCTGGTGATTGTGTGGGCGTCGAGAACTTTCACAATCAGTACTTGTTTGATGTAACTTCCTTGGATGGTATCCAATGGGTTTATTCATGGATCCAATAATGACCAATATCCCTGTTATCCATGATTCATTGACCTACTTTCCAAAGGCTGGCGCTAGTCGGCTGACGATTTGGCCAATGACACTTAAGGACTCCATTGGTTGAGAGGATGAGAGGCCAGACTCAATGCACCCTCCCAGGGGAGGATTGTTTCCAATTTTGGGACTCTTTTATATATTTAATTCATGTTCATAAGTTCTAAAATCCATGGTTCATTACCAAAAATTATGTCTACATGCTTCACTTGGTTTTCAAAATCGTCTTACGCATGTATATATTTGAGGCTATGAATGTGATGCTGACTTGAGCCATATTATAAGGAACTTTGGAGATTCTCTTCATCCAAGGGGGGGGGGGGTAAGGTGACATGATGTTGGGATCGGGACCACAAGGAGGGAATCCTACATATCCTTAGAAAAATAATCAGAACCCATGTAGTTCGGAATGAGTGGGGAATATGCATAGAATCTTCCCATTTGACAGGACATGATTGGGTCGACCCTTTAGGACAGACACCCTTTTGAGATCAGACCTTTTGGTAAGCATCCTAAATATCATTATTTAATCAGTAATCTGAGTTTTCATAGTTCATATGGTGTGGGGATTATTCATGGGAGATATCCATTTTAGGGGGCATGTTTGGGTTGACCCCTTGATAGATGAGCACACATTTGAGATCGAGCCATCTAGTAGGCGTCCTATATATCCTTATTTGATCAAGAATCAAATTCCTCATAGTTTATATGGTGTGGATGATTTAATATTAACAATAATCTAAGACCACGTGAGTCATGATCAGTGTGAGAAACAAGAGGATTTGAAAGCTTCAACAATGCACATGCCTCCTCCCCCATTGGTGGTGGAGGGGGAGCTCGTGGTGGAAGAGGTCAGGGAGACAGTGGGTGAGGGAACAGAGCAATGAACCTTTCCATGTGAGATGTCATTAAAGTTCATACTGCCCAACCATGAAAGATTGGGGACTTACCTCAATGGGAGGTTCCATAGCACATTCTTGGAATGGGAGGAGTTTCATCCTTGTCAAATGGGGGAGCGAACATAACCCCTTTGATGGATCACTGTCCCTCATTGAATGGAAAAAAATTGATCACCCTTAATATCTAGAATAGGGAGGTTCACGTTGGCATCCTAAGGTTGGGATCTGGGTTACTGTGGGAACGTAGCCTTACAAGGAATCCTGAATCCTTCACCTTTTTTGGGAGGTCTTCATGACTCTGCTTACCATGGATATGTAGACTCAATGGGGGGTGCTGATGTACTCGATGGTCTAATAATACTAGTTTGGTGTCTTTGGAGGAGGCTATGGAATAATGACGGAGGGCTGGTTAGTGGAGGGACCATGGAGGACAGGACGGTAGTGGAGGGGTGAGGTTGGAACTAGTGGGAACAATACCCAAAAACACCCCATCCCACGTACTTGTTTTTTTATGTGGGATAGGGGAGGCTCCGCATACCATAGTGGTGTGCGGGCAGAGGAGTCATCCTCATGCCACTATAGTATGAAGGCATTGGTATATCCCACTACCTACCAAAGTGGTATGTTGATCACCATGCCTCATTGGGTTATATCCACACACCGATTTGGTACACGGTGTCGGGTTCAGTCCATATAGTGGTACACTACATAGAGAACCACACTAAAGGAGGGTTTGGGGGGTCATCTTTCACAGGGAGTTCATCCACGAGAAGTATTTTGTTTACATTTCCCCAGTTATGTTTGTGGTTTGATTATTATTATTCAATTCCCCCATGTTATGGTTCATGAACAGTTGTACCTGTGGAAGAGTGGTTCATGGTGCGTGCTTTGCTGATGAAAAAAAGATGGAATCCAGAGCCCAACCTCTAAGTCTCCCTCAATATTTTGTCGTCCATCTTTCTCCTGTGAATCTCCCTATTTTTCTCCCTTTCTATACATCTATTTTTCTCCTTTTACATAGCATCAAAGTGATTGTATCTATTGGGTAAATGACACCATTTGCGGAGGCCCATTGATGTAATATCCTGACCCACATAAGACTCGATCAATCGGGGTTTTTGAAGGATTTGGTCCGTGGAACCCTTCTCGTTCGCTTCATCAGCCAAATGATGGGTTCATGATACGTTACACGGATTGTATTTTCACTCAAAAATGTGTTGGATATGTGGTTCATGGTTTTCCTTGATCACTGGCCATCGCCTCGTATACTGGTGGTTCAAGATCCATCTGCTCCATGTACCTTTCCCGGTGATGATACGCGGTCCACTTAAAAACCTTGAAAACATGAATTGATTCAAGTTCCATAAAATAATTTCAACTCAATTTGAGTCTTTTCACCTTTATAGACTTGTAAATTAACTTTCTTCCTTCTGCAAAGAGAACATGGGGGGATTCTCTCCTCTTGGTAGAATTTTTAGGACCCTTTAGGGGTTTCAATGGCATTTATGGTTTTAGGAATTTTAGGGTTTCTAATTATTTTTAGTGTTTTTAGTGTTTTTTGGGTTTCAACGTATTTTTATTTGTTTTTAGGTTTTTAGGATTTTTAAGGGTTTTAGGCATTTTAGGGATTTATGTGTTTTTTAAATATATTTGTGAATTTTAGTGTCTTCAAGTGTTTTTTAGAGTTATTAGGGGTTTTATGGGTTTTAGTGTTATGTTTTATGTTTTAAAGAACTTTTATGGATTTGTGTATCTTTTAGGGGTTTGTAGTTTTCATTTTTCTTTTATGGGGGTTTTCATTATTTTAGTGTTTTAGGGATTTTAAAAAATTTAGTTTTCTTTGGATATATTGGGTTTCGTAATGGTTTTATTACTTTTTAGTGTTTTTATGGTTTTTAGTTTTTTTTAATTTTTATATATTTTCAAGGTTTTATGGAATTTTAGGGATTTTATGATTTTTGGGGAGTTTTTGGGTTTTTAAGGGGTTTTAGGCATTTTATGATTTTTATTATTTTTAGTTTTTTTAGGATTTTAGGGGTTTTTAGGGTGGGTGTGGGGTTTCAAGATCATTTTCTGGGTTTTAGGGTTTTTATAATTTGTTGGGTGTTTTAGGTTTCTATGGTTTTTTGAGTTTTTAGGCCCTTTAGGGCCTTTTATGGGTTTTATCGGCTTTTAGGGATTTTCTTGTTTTTAATGATTTTTAAGGTTTTTTGGGTTTTTTGGGTTTTCAGGTTTTAAGGGGGTTATTTGCTTTCTTAGGGTTTTTATAGTTTCTAGGGGTTTTAGTGTTTTTATGGTATTTATATTTATTTATCATTTTGAGGGGTTTCAGGTACTAACGGAGATTTTGTGGGTTTTTGGGGTTTTTGTGTGTTTGAGGGTCATTTAGGGGTTTTAAGATTTTTTGGGTTTTAGGTGTTTTTAGGGGGTTTAGTATTTCTAAGAATTTTCAGGGTATTATGGTCTTTCAGGGTTTTATTGGGGTTTTAGGGTCCTTTTAGGGGTGGGGGTTAGGGTGTTTTAGGGGTTTTATGGGTCGTAGGGTTTTTTAATGTTTTAGGGTCTTTTTAGTAGGTTTTATGAGATTTTAGAGTTTTTTGGACTTTTTGGGGGGGTGGTTATGGGTTTGTTTTGGTTTTTTGTTTTTTGTTGTTTGGGGGGGGGGTTGTGAATTTTTTTTTAAAGGTATTTTATGATTTTTTGGGTATTTTTTATATTTTTAAGAGTTTTTGGATTTTCATGAGTTTTACGGTCTTTAGGGTTTTTTGATGGTTTTAAGGGTATTCTATGTTTTAGGTTATTTTATGGAGTTTTAGGGTTTTAGTGATTTATAGTGTTTTTAGTGTTTTATGGTTTCAAAAGTATTTTTTAGTGTCTTATAGTGTTTTTAGGTTCTTTTATGATTTTTAGTGCTCTTAGGGGAATTTAGGGTTTACGGTATAGGATTTAAGGTTTATTGTTTAGGGTTTAGGGTTTAAGGTGTATGTTTTAGGGTTTAGGGTATATGGTTTAAGTTTTTTGCTTGAGGGTATAGTTTTTAGTGTGTATGGAGTATGGTATATATTATTGGGTTTGGAATTTTGGGTTAGGTTGTAGGATATAGGGTTTTTTGGAAAATTTTTTTGGTTTAGTGCGTTGGGTATTGGGTTTAGTGTGTATGGTATAGGGTTAAGGGTATATGGTATGGGGTTCATTTTTTTTTGTTATTTTATGGTTTTCATCTATTTATGGGGTTTTAGTGTTTTAGGGGTATTAGGATTTTCTCAAGGGTTTCAGCATTTTTTAGCATTCCTAGATGGGTTTGTAGAGGGTTATGTTTTTAGGGGTTTTATGATTTTTTGAGTTTTTAGGCATTTTTGAGGTTTTAGGTGTTTTATGCTATTCAGGGTTTTTCTTGTATTTAAACATTTTTAGGGTTTTAGGAATTTTTATGGGATTCAAGTTTTTTAGGGTTTTTTTAGATTATTTTGGGGTTTCGAGTTTTGAGGAGGTTTTCTATTTTTAGTATTTTTTAGGTTATTTTTTTAATTATTTTATTGATTTTTTAATTTTAGGGTTTTTATATTTTTAAAATTTATTTGGGTTTTAGTGCTTTTAGATATTTTTAGGATTTTTATTGGTTTTAGGGTTTAAATGAATTTTTAGGATTTTTAGTGTTTTAGTGTTTTTATTATTTTTATGGTTTTTAGAGTATATTTTGGGTTTTATTGGTTTTTGGGTTTTAGGGATATTTTTTTCCTTTTAGGATATTTAATGGTATTTATGGTCATTTACGGTATTTAGGGTCTTTAAGGGTTTCTAAAGTGTCATTTTTTCAATTTTGGGGGTTTTGGGTATTTAACGTCTTTAGGGGTATTAGTGGTTTAGAGGATTTTCGGGTTTCTTTTAGGGTTTTATTTTTCTTTTAGGGTTTTATGGTTCTTTTAGGGAATTTTGGGGGTTCTTTTAGGGTTTTATGTTTCTTTTGGTGTTTTTTGTTTTTATGTTTTTATTGTTTAATATGTTTTTAGTTGTTTTAGGGTTTTTAGGTATTTAGGTGTTTTTTGGTCTTTTTGGGGTTTAGAGGATTTTTGGGTTTTAGTGTTTTTGGGTTTTAGGGTTTTTAACAGTTTTAGTGGTTTTGGGATTTTTACCATTCTTAGAGTTTTTAGTGGTTTTTATAATTGTTAGGGTTTGTAGGTTTTTTATGATATTTAGGGTTTTTATTATTTTAGGGGCTTAAGGGTTCAATAGTGGTTTTAGGTTTTTTACAGGTTTTGAGGTTATTAGGGATTTTTATACATTCTTTGGGTTTTTTGGTGTTTTAAGGCGTTCTAGGGGTTTTATGTGTTTTTGGGGTTTTTTTGGTTCATAATTACTTTGTGGTCTTTATGGTTTTATGGGTTTAGTTTATTTTAGGGTTCTAAGTGTTTTTAGGTGTTTAGTTTGTTTATGTGTCTTTATAGGTTTTATGATTTTTTGTGTTTTAGATTATTAATAGTTTTAGTGTTTCTATTGTCTTTGATAAATTTTATATTTTTAATGGTTTTTAGGATTTTAAATATATTCTAGGGGTATTTTTATTTTATTGTTTTTAGGGTTTTTTATACTTTTTAGGGGTGCCTAGGGTTTTTAGGTTTTTTTATTATTTTATTATTTTATGTATTGTTTGTACATTTAGGGTTTTTTGGATTTTAGGGTTTTTAGGTTTTTTAGTGTTTTCACATTTTTTTTTCTCATTTTCAGTGTTTTATGTTTTTAATTTTTTTAGTGTATTTAGGGTTTTAGAGTTTTAGAGTTTTTAGGGTATTTTTGGTTTTTCCTTTTTTAGGGGGTTTTAGGGTTTTTATATTTTTTTAAGGTTTTAATGTACATTTATAGTTTTATGAGTTTTTTTTTGTGTTCTTAGTTTTTCTCAGTTTTTTGTGTTTTTTATGGTTTTAGGAGTATTTTCTTTTTTTGGTGATTTTTAGGTATTTTGAGTTTTTAGGAGTTTTTAGGGATTTTAGGGGTTTTTATGGTTTTTATGGTTTTCTAGGTTTTTTGAAATGATTTTTTGGTGTTTTTATAATTTTAAGAGTTTTAGGGTTTGTATATGTCCATGTTCTGTTTAGTCATTTTTCAGGTGTTCATAGGGATTAAAGGGATTAAGGACTTTTTAATGATTTTTAGGGTTTTTAGCATTGTTTTGGTTTTTTTCCTGGTTTTTAGAGCTTCTAGAATTTTTTTTGTTTTAAAGTATTTTCATATTTTTGGTGGTTCTAAAAGATTTTTAGGGCTTTTGTGTTTTTTACCATGTTTAATGCATTTTATTAGTCTTTTAGGAGTAATATTAGGTTATTTATGAATTTTGTTAATTTGTAGGGTTTTTAGGGTCTTTTAGGGGTTTTAATGTTTCTAGGTATTTTAGGGACTTTTAGTTGTTTTAGGGTCACTATTTATTTTTAGGTTTTTGGGGTTTTTTACGGTTTTGGGTGTTTTATGCTTTTTAGAAGGTTTGAAGGTTTTTAATGGGGTTTAAGGGTTTTTTGGGCTTTTAACATATATAGGGTTTTTTAGGGTTTTCATCTAATTTTGTGCTCTTAGTGTTTTTAGTGACATTTATAGCTTATAGGGTTTAGAGGGTTTTTGTACATGAATGGTTTTTAGTGGTTTTAATGTGTTTTTTGGTTTTGGTGATTTATCAGGTTTTATGGTGTCTTTAAAGGTTTTTTTTGGGGGGGGGGGTAGGGGTTATGTGTTTTATAGGTGATTAAGGAGTTTTAGGTATTTCAAGTGTTAAAAGTAGTATTGTGGGTTTTTTTTATTGTTTCTAGGTTTTTTAAGGGTTGTTAGAGTTTTTAATTTTTTTGGGTTTTAGGGTTTTTGCGTTTTGTAAGGTGGTTTTGGTTTTTTTGGTTTTTTTTATTTTATAAGGTTTTATTATTTTTAGGTGTTTTAGAGTGTTTTAGTTTTTGTGGGGTTTTTGAGTTTTTATTTTATTTATTTTTAGGTGTTTTAATGTTTTCAGGGAATTTGGAAGCCCAAGGGGTTTTTACAATTTTGGGATTTTTAGGGTTTTAAGGGTTCTTAGTGGTTTTAAGCAGTTTTTTGGGTTTTTTGTGTTTTATATGGTTTTTTGGGTTTTAGTTTTTTGGGGTTTTATTTTTTTTAGTGGTTTATCGTATTATATTTTTTTTTGGATTTAAGGTTTATATGGGTTTTGTGTTTTTTTAGTTTTTACTGTTTTTAGGGTATTAGAGTTTTTTAAATATTTTTTGGAGTTTTAGGGTTCTTTAGGGTTAGAAGGTTTTTAAGGATTTAAATTTATTTTAGGGGTTTCAGGGTTTATTAACTAGATTTTTGGGTTTTTGGGTTTTGGTTATTTTATTGGGTGTTTGGATTTCTTAAATTTTTTAGTGTTTTTATGTTTTTAAGGGGTTTAGGGTTTTAACGTGTTTGGGTTTTTTAATGTTTTTTATGTGTTTTTAGTTTTTTTCTGTGTTTTTAATGATTTTAGGTTTTTAATAGTTTTTAATCCTTTTAGGGGTTTTAATAATTTTAGGGTTTAGTTTTTTTTGTATTTTAGGGTTTTTATGTTTTATTTTGATTTTGGGGTTTTTGGGGATTTTAGGGTCTCTATTGTGCTTATAGACTTTTACGGTTTTTTTGGTTCTTATGGTCATTAATGTTTTTTGGGTTTTGGGGGTTTCCATATTTTTATGGGTTATTTTATATTTTTAGGGGTTTTCTTTGTTTTTATGGGCTTTGAGGATTTTTATCATTTTTAAGAATTTTTTGGCCTTTTGGGGTTTTTAGGGTGTTTTGGGGTTTTAGGATTTTTTAGAGTTCTTAGGGTTTTTCTTGTGATTTAGGGTTTTAAAATATATTTATTGTTTTAGTTCTTCAGGGTTTTAATGCTTAAGGGGTTTTAAGTGTTTTTATTGATTTTAGGGGGGTGTATGGGTTTTTGTGTTTTTTGGTGTTTGGGGGTTTTAAAGTTTGTTACTATTTTAGGGGTTTTGGGATTCAGGTTTTTTATTGTCTTCAGGTTTTTAGGGTTTTATGATTTTAAAGGTTTATGGGTGTTTTAGGATTTTGAAGGATTTTTAGGGTTTTGGGGTTTATAGAGTTTTGGGTTTTTATGAGGTTTAATGTCTTTTTCAAGATTTTAGGGCGTTTTAAGGACTTTTAATGTTTTTTGAGGTTTTATTAATTTTATGGATTTTTAGAGTTTCTTTGGTTTTTAGGTTTGTATATGGCCATTACGGTCTTTTGGGTTTTTAGTGGATTTAGGTTCTGTTAGGTGTTTTCAGGTCTTTTGGGCCTTTTAGGATTGTATTATCTTTTTTGGATTTTTTGGTTTTTTTGGTTTTGACAATTTTTTTAATGTTTTCAATGGGTTTTTAGGTTTTATAGGGGTTTTAATGGTTTTATTATGGATTTGAGGGTTCTATGGTATTTATACTTCTTTATTGTTTTTGAAGATATTAGGGGATTTATGGTTTTTATAGGGTTTTATGATTTTTAGAGTCTTTTTGTTTTCATGGTTTAAGGGGAATCTAGATATTTTTTTTGTGTTTTTAGGGTTTTTAGAGTTTTTAGAGTATTTTTTGTTTTTTGGGGTTTTATTATTTTATGGGGTTTTAAGGTTTTTAGTTGTTTTGGGTTTTTTTTGAAGATTTAAGTTTTTTTGAGGCTATTATGGTTTTAGGGGTTTCATGATTCGAGGGGGAAAGAGTTTTTTGTCTTTATAGGTTTTATGGGGGTTTAATGGGTTTTAGGGGTTTTAGGGTATCCTGGTGTAGGGTCCTAAAAACATTGAGAAGGGAAAGTAAATACTCCCATAATTTTGGGAAATGAAAGAAAATGAATTAGATGAAGGATTTAGAGAAAAGTGTCAAAGAAGATAAATTTTGAAAAAGAAAATGTTCCTTCTACATACTGAATATTAGGAACGTTTGGCAGAAGACATTGCCCGTGAATCAAGTAGTATGTAGAACTAAGGCAACCTCTCGTACTGTCCCCAAAAACCACCTTGTTAGTGAAATGGAGGAGGATAATTCCACCCCCATGAACCGTATTGTTGGAGAAATGGATGTGAAGAAACTCACCCATGAATACCATTCCCACAAACTCAACAGTTTGTGGGCGAGGAAAAACTAGTTGCGCCCCATGAACAAGATGAATTCGTTCGAAGGATGGATGCATTTACTTCTTCCACCGCGAACCACAACCCCACATGACTCTGTTGAAAGAGTTTTCCATGGTCCGGGTAATCTCCCCGTGGGCTTCTGTAAATGGTGTCATGAGATCCATAGATCCAGCTTCCCAAACACTCTGTAAAAGGACCTCAAGGGGATCTAAGAAAGGGACCAGATTTTAGAAAATTGGATAGACTTTTGGGATGAATTTTTTAAGAGATCAATTGATGAGGTGCACACCTCTTTCCAAAAGATCCCATAGGTATAAAATAGTGTCATAGAGGAAACATAAATAAGGAACCATGATTACTTGAATACCATAAACCATATCTCCTTCATGGATTGAATTCATTTAGGGAGTTGAACCAATGCCCCTACTTTACATCGGCACCCCGCGTAGCAGCACGATATGCGGGTGGAACCCTACACCACATAATAATATGCTACATGTCTAAAACCTAGTCTCATGTGAAAAAACATTGTGCGGACTACATAATGGTTCATGTACCATTATGGTACATTGACAGTCCATCCACCCATGTAGCAACATGCTATGCGGGGAGGTCCTCATTCCACATGATGAAACGTTACATGGAATGGGGTACTCAAGGATGTTTCACTCTCTGAATTTGATCATATCCTTTGATTTATGTCACCTCATCTGTAGTCCCACCATGAACTAGTCCAATGAAATTAGGCCAAAGCCTCTTCAAAATCCACCAGACCCGTACGATAAAACCACCAGGCACATTAGTGAACCCTTTTAAGATTACATACCCATGGTAAGAGGAGTCTCATAGGTAATACACAAAACGGTGTGGACCAACAAAATGTCCATACGTTTACATTCCCATGTTAACCCATGGTCCAACCATGAGATAATAATGTGAAGCTCCCCGTTCTGGGGATCTAGGTAATCACAAACGTTTCCATTCAATGAGGGTCTGTTATATAAAAGAGAAATTAGTTTTTCTTTTCCCTTTGACAATAAGGAACATTCCTCCCCTTTCCATGAACCAATTTTAGGACACTCCCAGTAAGGTAAGTCCCTAAATTTTCTTGGAGGAGCTCGCATCAGTGCCCATCTTGGCCTATGACCTAGGAATATATGGATAGGTTTCTCTAACAATCTAGAGAATGAAAAGACAATAGAGAAAACAGACACACTCAGGACTCCTCTCTCTCCCCCATTAGGATCCAGTACCATCAATCGGCAGATGTTGTGGGATGTGTGATCTTCAGATCCATTGCATCCTCTTATTTCTCTTACTGAGCATGACTCACACGGGCTTAGTGGTTGGAACTGATCATGACATCTGCATAACACCGAATCATGGGCCTCCTAGAAGGTGTAATCCCCGAAAAAAAATATACTATGAGAACTATTATTCATGATTTTATCTTGATATGTAGGATTCCTTCCTAAGGATTGAGGTCAAGGGAAATTCTCCTTAGAATTCAGTCCCAAAAAAATCCCTCAAACTAGCTTGGGAACCCTCTTCCAGAGTACTCCCTGACTTAAAGGGAAGCTCCAATGTGTAAGCCCCAATCATGCTATAAAAAATAGGCTTCTTCAAGGGTGTAAGTCCCAACCCAAACCAAACTATGAAGTATTTTATTCTCCACCAATTTGGATAAATAGTAAGAATACCTATTTTTAAAACTCATTACCCATATCACCACAATGTTTTTTGGTCCATGTCCCCGGTAGGGTCGTATCCTCCCAAGAGATTATGCCTCTTCTTAGCGTCTTGGGACGCCTCTATGTATGTGGAACCCCACATCTTGACTTGTTAACTATTGTATAGATATCCTCACCGCCTGATGTAAAACTACATGGATGGGTCCTTGTCATCTGACCCTAAATGATGATGGGTCTAGTAAAGAGACACCAAATTTCATGGACTCTGATTCCTCTCACTAGGATATGTAGGATGCCCATCTTGTGTTTTCAATCCCATTATCGAATTTATCTCTTTCACCTTGGATGATGATATACCCCATAAGGCCTTATAAAAAGGATTAAATCATCATTGTCTTAGTAAAAAACCATAGAATGAGTAATGTGTCCGTAAAGGAGTATCATTAATGAAAAACCTTGGACACACATAGATGTATTCAGTAGTAAAGAAATTTAGCTACATATAGATTATTCGAAACCCGTGCAAAATTTCTGATTGATCTTATGACCTAGGGGTAATCGGTAGACACGTTATTGGGACTAAAATATGGACTCATGAACATATAAACATTTTTTAAATCTAAAATTGAGTCTTGGAATATGTAATAATTCCCCCTAAAAGGGTTTTATAATCTCGACATCCCATCCTCTTGGACAATTTATTCCTTATGTTCTGTTGGCCAAATTATCCAATGAGCACCTAACTTTGGAAATCAGGTCCATGAATCAGGGATAAAAGGGATATTGGGTTCTTACAACTCCATGAATAAAGATACTGAAGACTATATGAGTAAATTGTACCTGACATGGGATGATTTAACAAACACTAAACCCCATATAATCACTCACTAAGACCACTCTACTGTGGAACCTCCTTCATAATATAAAATGATATACTACCCAATCCCAGTGTGACCATATCTCCCACAAAAAGGGACACGATGCACCTCTGGAGAAATCAAAAATGGTGATCCTGATGTGAATCCTTATTCAAGGTGGTGGGTTACCTGACCTCAATAGATTTTCACATTCAAAATCAAGAGGTCCAAGAAATATCATCAATTTTACATGTGATAAATAGATTCTACTTTGATGGGGTTTTGTTATCTATATATTTCATATCTATTATAGGTTTGACACATATCTACCTTCAATATAATGGCATCCCAATTGGTTTTTCAGACACACATGTTAGAGACCACACATGCGATTGGGTCCCCATTAAAGAACATGACTCCCTTGCGAACCCAGTGTCTTCAACATTAGGATTCAAATGCAGTGATCAAATAGTACCACAAAATTGTAATCTCCCCATGGTGGATGATACATAGCATATCCAGTAATCACTAAAATCTCACCAACCACCTCTTAAGCCATGGGCTTAAATCTAGCATAGGACGGATGCACTGGAAATCTCAAATCAGTTCGAGTATATATCCCCAGAATGCAACAAGTACCTCCTGTACCTTAGGGAAGAATATGAATTTGACACTAATAACTTCATCCCTGGTACATAGAAACCCATTTTGATGGATCCTTCTAGAGAACGTCACCAAAAGTGGTGTATAACCCAATATCCTCACTGTGAAGAGGATCTCATGCCTAGGGAACCTATTAAAGTATAACAGACACGAGCCCCTCAGTCTTACCTTCAAGGCAGAGAATACATAATCATGAGTAGGCCATTTCCCTAGTCTTTAAGAATGAGATCCTTCATACAAAAAATAGGGGTATACCATGGACATACATACTACTCTACCTCCTATTCTGAAGCCCACCATGGATATATATTGGCACAATACGAGCCAATGCGATTTCCAACCAATTCTCACTGGTCCCAGTATACAGATAATGTGGAAAATTATCGGTGACTTCCAATCCCCCGTGATGTACAAGAATCATTCCATCATAATAGGATAGAAAATAGCTATAGACAGGCATAAATTCCTACTGACACATACCATTCCCTCTATCTAAAAATAGTGTAAAACTATGGGAAGTCATACAACACAACTAATGAATATAGAGCCCACCGGTCAAATATGGTTGAAATCAACATGAAAAAAATTACTACCTAACATTATCATTCCCAGCAGTCAAATACAGTGGCCAAAAAATATAAGAATATTAAAATTCATGTAGATTCACATCAAAACATTGAGACAAATAAATCAGAAAAAGAGTAGATGTATATTTCTACTCACAAATATAAATCCTACTAGTCAAATAAAGTGGAAACCAAAGAAATTAGCTATCGTATACTGGATAGAAGTTTGGGGTAGAATCATTCCTCTGCCCTATCACAAGAGAACTGCCAGTACCCACTAGAAACACATGGAGGACCAGAGCAGGCACAACCTCTAGCTCCAACATCAAAATGGGAATTCCTACCAAGTCTGTCCAAAGTCGTATATCAGAACATATTGGAATTTATAGAGGATCAAATTTTGACTCCAAACTATATCCTTCAAACCAATCAAGACATCCTTATGTCTGTGGAAAAAGGATAGGAGTCAGGCCCACGATCCTATCTCCCCAACTGGGGAGATTCATTTGTAAAATAAGATGGTTTCTCTAGAGTAGACTATCATCCATGCTCTTGTATAGAAAGTTTGATTTCTATATTATGTGATACATAGAAAATTTAATTGAGAATAAATACCCATTCCCACTAGGGGACACCGGTCCAACGTGGTGGCCACTTCAGGGTGGGCATATATCCCTTCTTGAACACGAGATGCTTGTTGGCATATCCCAGTGACAAAGAGGGAAAAAACTAAATGGAGAACCATATATGAAAGTCATACCAATAGCAGGTGTCCCCAGTTTTCCACCATAGGTAATCTAAAAATGAAGGGTGCCAATGGTAGCTGTAAAATGAAGAGCATGTTCATGATTATTCTCTACTAGATGTTGTAGTTCTTGAGGCCATAATACATCTATCAATAGATGCTCAATATCCTATTGATCTATTACCAAATTATGAAAGTTGTACTAGCAATTTCGAAGGCCCACCTCAAAATATTTATACCAGATGCTATAAAGTCTTCCACAGAGCACCTACGGGGGCTTACTTCATGGGAAAGAATTGACCAATCATGGGAGACTATCTCCTAATGTGCATCAGGGTAGTCCTCCCCTTGACTAGAAGATCAAAAAATAAGAACGTCCTACCATTTATTTTTTTCCATCCTAATGGTCCTCATGAGGGTATATTCCATAGATATTATTCTCCATGTAGTCTAGTGTCAATATATTATAGTACTCCTCACCATGATGGAAGTCATAGAGAAGGCCATCCCTGTAGTGACATCAAGAAACAAGAAGATACTCCCATCATTGAAGTATATCCGAATGGTCCTCCCCATGATTTTCACTGTAGATATTCTACCTGCAGTCAGAGATCAATCCACAATGGGGTCTCTCACCATAATGGAAGTCATTGAAAAGGTCCTCTCTACAATGAAACAAACAACAATAATTTCATCCCCTTATTGTGGTATTCCCCGATGGTCCTCCCCAGGGTACACAATATGTAAAATATTCTTGTTGTCAGATGTTAACCTACAATGGTAGTCCTCACCACCACAACCTCAGTTGTGAATGTCATCCCTGCATCCCAAATTCATACTAGTAAAAGGGTCACCCCCTTCCCATACAAATATGAGAAAGCCCCCATATTATGAGGCACTTTAAAGGACAAGGTTGGATATGCTAGAAACACTATCAATTAAAAGTGACATCCTTTCCCAGTCAGGAGATGACCCAAGGCCACACCCATCCTTTGAGACACCCCACAACATTCATACATTAATGAAATCCATACTTTCTCCACTACTGAGGATGAATTCATCAAACATAATCCAATTTTGGCACAAATAATAGAGGATTTCCTATAATAAGAACAACATAATATACTTCTCATGAAAATATAGCTATCTAGGGAAAGAATCCCCATTATGTTCTATCCCACATCCTCTTTTTAGTTAATCATTCAAAAATAATTATTAGAAGAATATAAATACAACATTCACCTTAATGTATAGAAGACTCTCAACCAATTGAAAATGTGATTTCTACCTTATGAGAGGTCTGTAGACCATTTTAGTATGTTGGGGGAGCTTCTTCAGAAAATTGACATGGAATCCATTCTTTCTACATGAAAACTGTGATACAAAAGGCAAAATAAAATCCATGAGTTGGATGGCCTCTACGCACTACACATATTGTGTTTCCTCTTCTGTGACACCCTGTCCAGTGTTCACATCTGAGGGTGGGGAGAACATGGAGCTCTAAAATTCACCCCATGCCTCATCCAGCAGAACCCACTAGGAATGGAATCCTTAAATTTCATCTTCCCAAGATGGAAACCAATTAATTACCTATTTATATAATGTGGAATACTCAATAAGAACAATACTTTATTGAGTCTCAAAAGCATTAGTCCCAATGAGAGAAAGTCATAGAGAATCTCTTAAATGGGGATGCTAAGAAAATTCAACATGATTATCACATAATGGAAGACAAACAGTGAGGATTGATCATGTACATGGAATAAAATAATTCATCTGAATATCTGGCACCATATCAGGCTCATGTTTACATTGGAATGAGAGAAATAAAGAGGGAGACTATAGTAGCAACAACTATCACAGTGCGGTAGAAACACCATCCCATAGGGATGGGGGGATTAAAAATAAAGTGCCCACGTATGACTAAAAAATCTCACTTGATATACATAATTGTGAGAATATGAGAAACCCCAACCTCCAAGGTTGGAGGCATTTTTTCATAAACCACCCAGCCAGTAGAAGTCTGTCTTTTCCCACCTGGGGAGGGAAAAAATAGATTGGTTACTCATTCTATCTCGTATCATGAATCATGTACCCCAGGGTGAAGGTGGGGTTCTGGGTCATGTCAAGGGTCCCTTTGAGTCACTCTTCCCAAATAAACATGAAAAGGGTCCCAGGACTCGAAGAGAGGATCTGAAAAGGGGCGAAAGATTCTCTCCTACCATTCGGCACCCAGTACGCCACTCCTAATGCGGTATGCATCAGTGAACATCATGGATTTCGATTCCACTGAACTTAATAAAGATAAAAAAAGGTGGAGGATACAAGAGAAGATGGTTCCCTTCCATAGGTGGTCCACAATAATCATGAAGGTGTTATTAACTAGAACCAATTGGCCGCCTTAAATTTGTGTGCATATCATCTAATCCATCATTACCTTCTCTACGAATCATCAATAAGGATACGAATAAGAAATATGTTTCCTATAACCCAACTCCACCTCTATATTTAAACACTTCCCTCACACATGAGGATAAAGTTTCTTAATAGGAGTAAGAAATGAAAGATATATGGAGACTCAACACTGAGCTACTACAAGAATGCCATCCTATTGGGTATATTATCAATCTAGAGTGTCAAAACACACTTTCATCATATATACCTCTACCACACATGATCATCCCAACAGATTAAAAAGGATGGAAAGATTGTTCAAGGTAGCATCGCGACCATCAGACTACCTTAACCCAATATCGATAGGATATCAAGATTTCCCTCTATCAGGGAAGAAAACACTATAGATTCAGGTTAATCCAAAATGGATTCCCCCAACTGGGTATCCGGTTCACGTTCCAATAGTTCTGGTACATCAAATCATTCCCCCTTCTATACCTGCCCTTGCTCAAGTTCAACATGACATGCTCCAAGGGATTAGGAATTCCATCAAGTAATTAACATCTCGATTAGAAGACATGGAAGGGATGCACACTCTAATACAACTAGAATTTAATGTTTCCCTGACTAGGTAAGTAATGTTCTACCACCACTGAATTTTGGGAAACCTGTGTTCCTAGTGTTCAATAGCTCAGGTGATCCGAAGCAACACATAATTCACTACTCATATTAAGGTGGTCCCATGAGGGTAACCCCAGATAAATAAAAATCCATGGATCTCATATTATTTTTACGAACCCAGTAAGGTTCATCCTTTTTGTGGTACACCTGTTTTTGATCAAACTCAATAATAGGATGGGAGGATCTCCAGTTCCAGTTCCTATTCTATATTAGCTCGAATTATCCAAAAACAACAATTAGTGACCTCATGAACTAAAAACATTGAGAGGATGAGAGAGTTTTATACTTCAATTATAACGGAAAGTTATATTTGAATGGGTTACTCCTCTATGATGAGATGTTGGCCATGTGATTCAAGAACCTCCATGATGAGTCGTGAATGCAACTTATTCTGATGAAATATAAAATTGGGTTTTTGGACTTCACCACTATCTCCCAAAATGATATAAAATTCCAAAAAATTGACTAACATTATGTTTCAGGAATCTCAATTAGCCCCAATAAAAAGAGTAGGAAGAGATGAAGCGATTTCTATTAGGCATAAGCCAACCCATATGTTGGATTTGGTTCCAAGGCCCACACCAAATCCCATGGGACCCCTAGACGTCTGCAACCACCCCTTCCTTGACAAGATGAGTGAAGGGGGTTTAATAGAAATAAAATTGAGGAATTAATAAATTTTTTTTAATCATTATAGGATAACCATGTCTGTAGATACTTCGTAGATGCTAGGAATTATAACTTGCTCCAACTTCTGGAGATGAAGTGGCCTGACGAAGTAGGTCTTGATGACCTACTAGAAAATTTTCCCATCCCTCGAATATAGGGACACATTATCCAAGACTGATTTTACTTCAATGTCAACCTATTAGGAATGATAGATTCTAGACAAGTCATGATGGGACCATTGCCAATGCAAGAGGTATATGTTTCCACTACTTGTCTGGATGAAGTATGGGTGGGGTAAATAGTTGTTAACAAAAAGGAAAAAAGTTTGATAGTTGGATGAATTGAAAAACAATCCAATGAGCCCACAATATCCTCCATGTGGAGTTAAGGAAACCAATTATGCCTCCAACATCTCTTCATGAAACACATCTCACATCCTTGAACCCATAATATTCAACAGGTCGACTTCCCAAAAAGAAATCCACTCATAAGGGATGAAAGAAGGTATAAAAATATAGAATTGACCCAAATTCAATATTGGATCTGGAACTTTCAGATTTCATTGCATCAGATCTAAATTATGGGAACCGCCTTTCCAAATAGAGCTGAAGGAGGCAGATGATGAGGAAAATTCATCATCAGAAGAGGGGATTCTTTTTGGATTCCTTAATGTCATCCACTTAATGGATACCTTCTCTGATGATGAATGTGGATATCAAAAATAATTCCCCACACCTAATTGGAGGGCCAGATGGAAGAAGCCTCAGAATCCAAGGATATGAAGAGAGACACATCCACGGAAGAAATCATGCATGGGGCCACACCCCCACTCAAACCGTTAGTGTTGTAGAAACCTATGGAAGGACGATCCAGTCAATCCTATAGGGATAAGAAAATTCTTCTTCCCCTATAAATAATCTACCATAGTCCAATACTTTTAAAATATCCATTATAGTTTGAAATAGTGACTACTTTCCCTTGACAAATCAGTAGACCTGCCTGATCCAATCCATAAAGGGAGGAATATTCTTCAGCTCTAATCCCAAGGGCTAACCCATCACAATCTAAATATCATTAACCTATTGTTCCTGTGAAAGAGAATCATCAAACTCAGAAGCACCGGACATTAGATAATAAAATGATATTAAAAATTAGTTATCTTCAGTATTATCCAAGATGTCAATGTTGGATACAATAAATCTATCAGCAGATCTCATGGAAGCACTCATCGAAGATTTACTAATTCCCAATGAGTTTGAAGCAGAGGTAGAAGCTACTGAAGTCTACCAGATATAGAAAAATGCGGCATAATTCCACATTGTTATCTCATTCACTAATCAAGAAGAAAATTGCATCATTCAAGGACACATAAAACCCTTATATGCGTTTGGAAGGATAAATGGTGTTGATATCTAAAAAAGTCTTCAATGGAAATAGATCTGGATTTAATATCCTCCCACTATGGACACTTCATCGATAGGGTACAATGAGGATGATCTGATGCCTTGAACCATGACTTTGTTGGGTTACAAAAAAAGTGATCATAATATTTTAAGATAAATCAATCCTGAAACCCTATTTGGGTCTTCATTTCTCACCCAATATTTATAGTGGTCCAAAATAATATGTCTTTAAACACCCTACTAGGAAGTCCTTGGTGGTATGAACACACGAAAATCCCTTCCACTCACCATCAGTGACTCAAATATATCATTAAAGGATAGAGTGGGACACTACATGCCAATAATTCCCCATTGGACCTCTACAAATCACACTATATTGTTGCAGGGTTCTACGATATGAGGGGGAAGAGACATTTTTTCAATTTTGTTACTTGTATTTCCACCCCAAATGGTTTATAAATGGTTCATACTAATCCCCACAAAGTTCTTGGGGAAGGAAATGTACTACCCATTGATAAAATTTAGTTAAAATGTCCAAATTCATACATGTATTCAACATTCCACATGATTTCTATCATGGATGCTGAGGCTGATAATTTTGAAAAGCTCTATGACTCCAAAGATAATAGAGGGCGTTTAGACAAAAATACCCTCAAACCATCATCAAAACAATAGAAAAATACCTGCTTCACCCACTAAGGTAGGAAGAAGTGTCTTTTCACTCATAGAATATGAGGAAACTCCTTTCCCTTTCACTATGTTGTCTCCAAAGAATCCCCTACTGATGGCCAAGGAAAAATATTTGGTTTCACCTCCCAGACACAAAAATTTAAACACTTCCATCAATTATGGAATAATCATATCAAGAATTGTTTCCCCTTCATAGTATAAAGATGAAGATGATGAGTATGTAGAGGTGGAAGAAGAATACCTCAGGGATTACCCTCTAGTATTTGAGGAAGGCATCTCTACAATTATTGATGAACACAATGAAATCAACGTGGGTATGAAAGAAGACATGTGACCCACTCGGATTAGTGTGTCCATGTATTCTGAAGAGGAGGAGGTACATACCTCTTTATAAAAGTATAACTGAGGTGTTTTCTCATGGAATTATTTAGAAATGTTTGGTCTCGATCCAGAGGTGACCACACACTACCGAGGCTTTCTAGAGGACCACTCTGGTTAGATGTAATATGCTGGAAGGTCACGCCCGAACCATGATTCCAGAATAGAGGCTGAAGTCAACAAGAACATCAGAGATAACTTCATTTGGGGAGTCCAATACCCCATTTGTATAGAAAATATTTTCCCCATAAAAAAGAAAAATGGTTATATTAGAGTCTGTACTGATTTCAGATATCTCAATCGGCATTTCCCAAAAGATGATTTACCAATCCCAATCATAGAATTGTTGATCAATTCAAATACTGGATATGAGGCTCTCTCTTTCATGGATGGTTATTAAGGATATAATAAATTATTAATATCCTGAGTAGATGAAGAAAAAACCACATTTATGGATCCCTAGAGAGTGTTTTTCTATAAATTAATTACTTTTAATTTGAAAAATGTCTGCTCCACATATCAGTGCGCAATGCATCTCTTTTTCAAACCCTTTCCATGAATGTTTTTCGAATTCTATATTGATGATCTAGTTGTTAAATAAACATAATACTCAGATCACATATCATATAATGAAATATTTTTCAATAAATCATGACAAAATAGTCTAAAAATGAACCCCATGAAATAGTTTTTTTGGTGTTACCTTAGGAATATTAATCAGCTTATTCCTACACCACTGTCATTGACCTGGAACCCGAGAAGACAAAGGATATCCTTATAATGAAACCCCCTCACATCCAAACTATGTTATGAGGATTCCAAGGAAAATTCTCATACATTCAAAGACTCATAGCCAACCTTATAGTAAAATTCTTTCCCTCCACCGGGTAGATGGAAAAGGGGGTATAATATCAATGGGCTAATAATTTTTAGTAAGAGTTTGAAAATCTCTAGAGATGTATCTTAATCCCATCAATGATAATGCCACATATCAAAGAAATACCACTTATTATATACATGAACACCATAGATACATCACTAGGTGCCTTCCTCGCCTATAAAAATGATGTTGGCAACAAGAATAGTCTCTATTACCTCATCGGAACCATGGTTGATGCCAACACTCATTATTTGAATATAGAGAAGGGATGTGTTGTATTAATATTTTTGGTCTATAAGCTGAGGAATTAAATGAATAACCTTGAGGAAAAATTTATCTCATGTAGCAACCTACTCAAGTGTATTTTAAGTCATCCAATGTTAATTGGATGCCCTTTATAATGGGTGTTCATTCTACAACAGTTCGATATATGGTTGGTTCATCCTGACTAGCGTCACACCATAGTGGACACCTGATTCACTTCATGAATTATTATGGTTGGTGAGAAATTTTAATTGGGTATATCCAATGTTTCTTTTTTATATTACAAAGGAGGTTTTATAGTTTAATTGTATGGGTGGGTGATTGCAGGGGGTTGAGTATGTGTGCAATCAGTCTACATCAGTTACAATGGTTGTGGATGATATCCAATGGGTTTATTCATGGATACATAAACACAAAATGGAATTGTAACCATGATTCACGGTCCTTCTTCACAAAGTCATTAACTCATTGGATGATGATTTGTCCAATGAAACTTTAGGACTACATTGGTAGAAAGGATTGGAGGTTGGGATCATCACACCCTTTTGGGGAGAATTATTTCCAACTATGGGACTCTCTTATAGATTTAAGAAATGTTAAAATTTTGTTTACTACATGTTTATTTATCTAATAGTGTTTCCATATATTACTACTGAATTTCATGATCAATCGTTGATTCACATATATTAGAAATTACCATGACAACCTTAGTGTAATCCCTATGATTAGGTGCTCTAGATTATATCATCATATAGGGAGGGAAGAAGTTGCTTGCATGTTAGGATTGAACCCATTATGTCACATAAATGAAATATTTTAAAGTTATTTTTCATTTAATTTCCATTCATTCTTTGTTTCTGGGGTTTCCCAATCTTTTATGGAGGAATGGGTGAGTTTTCATGAATTGGGCGAAAACATGAGCCTAATTCCAGATTTAAAAATAAATTTTGTTTCTCTTATAACTTTTTCATTTTTTAATATTTTTCACTAATTAAAATTCATAAATGGCCTCCCCTGACATATTAATACTACCATTGCAGTTTTGAGCCTTTATAAATCCATAACCAAGGTGTATATGGGTTTTTTGTTAAGGGATTGGACCTGTAAGGAATCCCAATTGCAGTTATAAAAATTCAATTTTGTTAATCAATAACATATTCAATTTAAAATATTTTTCGGTGATTCCATGCCTCACCAAATCCCATTTAACCCATCTATGCGCCCAGTATCCTCCCACTCACTTTGGATCTCATATCCATCGCGATTGAATGAAGAACATATTAGAGTTTCTAAAATTGTCCATATTTGAGGAGGTAAGTTCTTTCCATCACAACTCTATCAATTCTTACTATTTTTCAACCATTATAGTTCTTAAATTACCCCCTCATCTTTTTTCGAACCACCCCTAAATTGTGGAAATTTCAAATTTTAGCTACTGGTGTATTTTAAGAGATTCTTTCAAGATCCCTCAAGCAAGTTAGTACAATTCATTCCACTGTCAAATTGCTCAGGGTTTCATTTAATTTGATTAGGGATTCTTCCATTTTTCTTGAAGTACCAAATGAAAAAGGGGAAGGGATTCTAACCTAGGGCTTAACAATGGGTTTTATTTGTCAATTATTGGGGTTTTAGGTTTGTTCTATGTCCCTCTTGGTGCGGTGGTGGTGCGACTTGATTTTCTCACGGTGATTCAAGGATTTTCATTACTTTGGTAGGGTATTCCAATGTTTATGAAATATTAGTGATTAGAATGATGTATTTATGATATTTTCATGACTATTTAATTTTATTAATGCTGAAAAAAGAGTTTTAGTGGTGTTTTTATAGCAAGTGAAATTTTATTGCCAATTTCATGTGAAATTTGGGGGTTTTTCATATAAATCTTTGGTTGGTTCATTAAGGGAAGAACTATAATTATTTAGTTGCTTTTATTAAACTATATTAGGTCTGAAAATAATTTTTTCAATGTTATTTTTCTTTGCTTGTTTCTTAGAAGTTGGTTTTGGGTCACGTTTGTTAGGAAAATGATTTTTGATTAGCATTTTGGTGTTGAATTAGGTTCTTTACATGGATATTCTATGTGATGCTTATTGGGAGTTTATTTATAACTCATGTAATGGGTTTAAATAAATATTTAAGGTTCTTTATATTCTGTTTTGGTTAATGGGAGTATGCACATGGTTTTAATGTGGGGTTTTCAAAGTGATTTGGGTGAAAGACAAGGAAAGATTTAGAGAAGTTGTTTTAATTGAAATTCAATATGTTTTGATGTGTGTTATAAATGGTATAAAATGTGTGTAGCTACTGTAATGGGTGTATGTGACCCGTATTTTTGTTTTACATGAAAATGGATATGTGTTGAATGATTAAATTGTTTGATCACAAATGGGGAAGCTCAGGTACCTAGGTGGGGCGAATGTGTACTAGTACGGCTAGTGGACTGGATGGGTTTTGTCCATATTTCACCTAGCATTTGGATAAAGACAACTGTAAATAAAATATGTGAATTATTATTGGGGACCACTAGGTTATTTTTATGTTCCCTACTAGTGGTTCGTGCATGAGAACAAATTTTACTAATGTTACTTTAAACCGAGGTATGAGGTACATGGGGCCCGAGACTATCTAGTGACTTGGGGGGTTCCCAATTTTGATGATCACTGTGTTTACGGTATTTGGACTTTTATTGGGGTGTTTTTGAAGTAATTTAAAGTAGATAAAATGTCTATTTAAATTTGTGAATATTCTGAAAATTTTAGCTTGAAAACTATTTTCAATTGAGAGTTGCATTTCTTGGATTTTATCACTGTTTTTCTTTGCAAATTAAAATTAATTGCATTTTCAAATTGTATTGCATGATATTTGGAATTATTTGGTGGCATCCTATTGTGATTAGGGTCACATTATAATTACACCCATTGGATTTAAGTAGACTTTATTTTTCTTGACTCATGTAAAGGGAAGGCTTTGGGTTATGGCGGTTCTAGGTGTTAGTTCTCATCCTTGGTGCGGAGTTGTAGATATGAGTTGTGGGTGAAGAACCCTTGTTGTGTGGAGTCCTTGGGGCTATCTTTATATTGTATTTATTTGTATTTGGACCACTTTTATTGTCTTTAAACAAACATATTTAGTTATGGTTTTTTCATAAGACTTGTTTTGCTCGAAAATATCATATTTATATTATGGAATGTTTTTAAAGTTTTATGATTTCATACTCGGGTAAATCATTCCCAACCCTAAATTAACAATACCTGGGAACCTGCTCCAGCTCATGGAAATATGCAATGCCCTTCGAGCCTTGTCACGGGCGGGATTTCGTACCAGTATTGGTGGCGACCAGATTTGGTTCGTGACAAAATGGTATCAGAGGAGAATCTGGTTTAACTCTTTGGGTAACTTTATTTTGGGAAAATTCAGGATAGTCTAGAGTTATAATTGTTGGAACATGGTATTTCAGTTATAGATAGTTTTCCTAATCACCACACCTCATTACTAGATTCAAGTTTCTATGAAAAGTCAGTATTTATATGAGTCTTTTGGATTTCTTTGTATTGATGATGATTAGGGGAAATGAAAAGAGAGTTGGGATAATGGTCTTGGTGAGTTAGCAGGGTCTGGAAAGCCTTGTGGAGACGAGGATATTCACTAGAACACTCTTTGTGACAATGATGATATTGGAATATGGACCCCAACCATATGTCTAAGTCACCCACTGAAACTAGTTTCCTCTAGCATTGTCTTTCGTTCTTTAGTTTGGAAATCTTGGATATTTGGTTTTAAAGTGACATGGTTTTATGAAGCATAATGTTTTTGTGAAATAATTATATAATAAAGAGGAAATGGTTAGTTTTTTTAAAATGGAGAACTGGATTTTTGGAATTTTATTGGAATGGAAGATATTGTGTTTGCACCTCTTTTGAAAGCATGAACTATGTCAAGGTTGGTTTTGAAAAAGTGTTTCCAATAGAGTTTTCTAAAATATTGACAAGTTTTTTTATGGGATGAGATTTTTTGAAATTAATTTGTATGAATTGAATGTGAGTTTTCATTTAAATTATTTTTCATTTCAAAAAATCTTGGAATGATGTAATTTGGATTTGATTTCATGGTTAGATGTTTTGAGAATAAGGGTTATTGGTTGACTGTTTTGGTTTTGAAAAGTGGAAAGAATTTTTTATTTTAACATTTGGTATTTCCATGAGTGACCACATGCATGGGGTTATATGGGATGATGAATGGTTGATGGCATGGATGGATGAGTTTCGGGATGGATATGAGGAGGGTGTGTTGAAATAGTGGGTGCCCTAGATCCAACTATGTAGTAATTTTGATTACCGTATCATGTGTACAGTTAGATATTCATGATGATTTCTTACCATTATAGTGCATAATTTTCTGCATCCACTATAATAATCGTAATTTCCAAAGGTTAGTTGTCATGTCGAGAGGTTATAGAAGATCCCGTGCTATAATGAGAACCTCAAGATACAATGATATTGATCTTAAATATATGTTCTATAGTCTAGATACATCTTACTGACTGGACACAGTAGATGTATGACTATCAGGTGCTGGGGGCTCATAAGCATTGAGACTTCTTCTCATGAAGTTCACACTTGGTGATCTCTAGTAGTGAGATCATGAGGACAGACCCGCCAATAGGAACACCACATGTTTTGGGTGTCATTGGTTGTTCCTATCTATGGACATGTGTATTGGACACCTAACTTGAGACCATTACAAATGTATTTCATTTAATTATGTACTTTTATGCAAGGAAAAAACCATGACAGTAATGTCGTGGAGAGGTAGTTTGTGTCGGGTGCGTCATTAGTGGTATGACATTGGTTGAATGGTCAAGAAAGGATTTGTCACTTCCTTGTTTAGGAAGTTATGTATCTCAGGCCTGGTTGATCAAGAAGGTGTTGCCTTCATAAGTCTTTGGCCAAAGTAGTAGAAAGGCGAATCCATCCAGATAGATTAACAAATAATAAAGCAAGATAAGGACGATGACAGAAGAGTGAATCCTGCATTATGAGATATCAAATGACAGAGACTGTAGTACATAGTCAGTGTTCGTAGGATGGTAGTCGTTGTAATGACTATCCTCATCTCTTTAGGGGCCATGACGGGTTTTTAGACCCTGCTCTTGGTCTATGAATTTTATTCACTGCAATTGAGATAAGGGCCTAGAGGGTCACACACAACAGCGTATTCAAGAATCTGAATCTATTCAATGGAATAGAAATATGGACATAGTGGGTCCCGCCACGGGGGACGAACGTTGTCCAAGTTATCGATCACCAAAAGAATTAAATAAATTCATTAATATTCAAGTTACGAATATTTGGGATTGAATTTATTTAATGTATTTATGAGTTTATTAAATACAAGAAAATATTAATCGAACGAATATTATCTTAATATTCAAGTTTCGTTTAATATTAAGCAGGACGACAGTTCAAGTTAAATGGCTTGGATTTTATCACGTAATATATTACACGTATGTGATAAAATAATAAATAATATTGGCACAGTTAAGTTCATCAAAATTATTTATGTGGATGTTGAAATATACGGGGGTCGGGGAAACCAACCAGGTATTTCTCAACGTATCTATAAATAAGAGAGGAGGATCTCTCTCTTTGGTGTGCACATCACTATTCATTAATTTATGGAATGAAATTTGAGAGCCCCTCTCTCCTCCCGCTTCCTAGAGAGAGATGCTAAAGATCGAAGAGCTCTGATCAAGTTTCTCCTCATGCATCACAAGATCGATGATGTGGTGATCATCGGGACGTCGAAGATATCGTTGAATCACCACGCTAGCACCCGGAGTTTGACGATCGGCGTTCCCGCGGATTTTTGAGGTGCGTGTAGACGATCTAGAGGGATCCTACTATGGATCCTTCGTGCAACGATCGCCATCAATAGGTAGTGGTCGACAACGGCTTCAGATATGCAACAGGTATGTTTTTTCTTTTATTTATGTGCTCTTAACAATATACGCAAGATCCTCGGACCTCTCTAGGGATTGGATCGTCGGCAACGAAAAGTACCATCATTGCACCGATGAAAGTTTTTAAATCCCCGACCCTCCGTCTTCTGCTGTAGGCCCTGAAAACCCAACAGTGGTATCATAGGGAGCGCCTAGATTTTCTGATGCAAATAAAATTAGTATTCATAATATTAAATAGAGGGGTTGAAAACGGTCCCAGCGGTTCAAACCTCACTTCGATCCGATCTCGAACGGCCAAGATACAGTCAATTTAATTTTTCGGATTGGATCGAATATGCAGTTTGATCATGGGTACTAATTTTATTTCATCCAACGGAACCAATCAAGTTGATATTGGTTCAATTGATGTAATTAAAATTGTGAAAATTATAATTTTTCAAATTAAATAATTTTCACAATAATTATTTTATTATTAGAATAATGTAATAATAATAAATTTATTACTTTATTATAATAATTTTATTATTATTTAATTTTAAAGGCTATTTAGACTTTAGAATATTTTGTTGGATACTTGACTCATATTAAAAAATAACTCTTAAAGTTAAAAAAAATAAAAATTAAAGGGGGCTGGCCGTGTGGAAAACAGAAGAGAAAATCAAAAAAAAATAAAGGGGGGTGGGGTGCGTCTTCCACGTGGAAGACAAAAAAACCAAAAAAAGAGAGGGAAAAGCTGTATGGGGGTCTTAGCTGACCCCCTCCCTTCCCCGCGCACTGCATCAGGGGTCGCCGCTCCCTCCTCCTGCAGGACGTGCAGCAGGCCGCGACAACCCAACCGACGCCCCTCTCCTGTGGATTGGCCAGCCGCGCCCCACCATGAAGCTACTGCCTCCCCTAAACAGTGCACTGCCCAGGCCGCCCCGACCATTCCTCTAGGCTGTTGCACCCCCTCCGCCGGCGCCACTCCCTCGCTTGGCAGGACCTCTCCCGCTCAGGCGCCCCACCGTGCATCAGCCGCGGATCGTCGACCCTCCCAGTGCCGTCCCACCTCGACCCTCTTATCCGGCTGCTCTCCGCCGGAACACCGCACCCCAGGACATCGCGCATAGCGCCCCGCCTCCACCTACCCTCTTGTGCCGCCTCTGCCCTCGGCGAGCAGGACCAGACCACCGGGAGCCCCCCATGCAGACCTGCTGGCCTCCCATAGAACCGCCACAAAACCCTAACGGCGTCGCACCTCCAAGTGCCAGCCACCGACCACCCCGCACCTCCAAGCCGAATGCCGTCGGTCCGACCGCCGGCTCACCCGAGCAGCCCGCTGCCCTCCAACCACAGCGCAAGAGCATGCAACACCAGGTGTGCCTCCTGGCCACCTCGAATCACTCGAACCGCTTGGAACCCGCAGCGGGCTTCCGTGCATCGGTATGGTTCGGTTAGATTGTCGCTGCATGGTCCAGCCCCCTGGAAGTCGCCTGAATGGAGGTACTCTCTTGTCTGGAAGTCTTTCCGCATGATAGTAATTGGCCCCGAAGCGGTCCGAGTGGACCTGCCCAACCTAGAATGGGTTTGGGTGGATCGACTCGGCCCATTTCAGCTAAGGCATGTCCATGCGCGGGTTTAGCCCAACCCGCACATGCCATGCAATGGTGTTTTCGGGGTTCGACCACATTTAATTAATCAAGACTAATTAAATTAATTAATTTAATTTTAGTGTCCAAATTTAATTAATTAAAATTAATTTTGGTTAATAATTTTAATACCCGAATAAAATTAATTCAATTTAAGTATTAATTAGAATTTATTTAAATTAATTTAATTTTGGCATTAAAATTGAAATAATTGACAGAACAATAATTAATTAAATTAATTAAATTATTTAATTCATTTGATTTAATTAACAAAATCCCTCGTACTTAATTTATGCATTTTAATTTTTATCGCGCTTTATTTTTACCCATCATGTGGTCTTGAGCATCGACCCTTGCATGTTTGCATTTAATTTTATTTAATTAATTATATAAACTGCGTGTGATGATAGTAATTAATTAAATACGGTCTGTGCATCATCTATTTTCAGTTAAAATGTATAAGGTCCTGCATGCCTAATAATTATATGATGTACATTTTTACCCGAGTCCCCCTCGTCTGCACGTGAGTACCTTTGTACTTCAGAAGAAGATGATGAATGACGTCGACCCCACTAAGACGAGGCAGAGTGCGTTGATCAAGACGATGCAAGACAACAAGTGGACTACGCCATGATGAGGTAGTAATCTGAGACGTGACATGGACTTCTCCAAGATGAGGCGATGAGAAGCAGACATACAGAACGGGAAAGCTGCATCAAGAGTCAAGTATACGACTCAAGTATGATGCGACTTAGGTCATTTAGATGCTCAAGACCAGTCAGGTAGTAGTTTTACCTTTATACATTTATTTATTATTTTATGCATTTTAGAACAACGAGAAAAATATATAAAATGATAAATAATAAAATGCATAAAGAAGCGATGTTTGATTTCTATTAAAGTTCATTTGTGAGCGCAAAAACATATAAGAACAAGTTTAATAGAAATGGATTACATTTTTCGAGAGAAAAACATAAAACCCTCAAAGAAAATATTAAGTCACAAACATCCTCCCATCATTAAAGTTTGAACAAAACCGGGTGTTCGAGGTGCCAGTTCATGCCTCAGCTGAGTCTACCTCTTACTACCGGGGAGTTCTTATTTGTGTGGTGGGTCTAATTAACTAAAATTTCAGAAAAGATATAGCCTTAGCTAGTTTGTTGTAATTTTAGAGGCAAGCGTTCAGTAAATCATTAAAATATTTTGAAGCTGGGACTTCACTCAACAGATCAACGAACCGCGAGTTAATGCGGTTGGCCAGCCAAAAGCCTACCTTGGACCCTCCGAGTTGTGGCGTAGCCCTAGATTGTAGACTATGAGGGTGGTTTGGGGATCCTTTCCACAAGAATACTCAAGAGTATTCTGATTCTAGTATAGGGGGTTCCTAGAATTCGAATAATTAGTGGGAGACATTTAATGATTAAATAATCAGTAATGTCAGATTAGGTAATCACATAAAAGTATAATCTGATAAATTATATTTGTAGATAATGGAAATCAATACCATAATATAACTACAATAAACATTGGACAATGTTAATTTCCAGACAAGCACGAAATTCCAAGTGTAGTAAAGGTGATTGTGCACATTGCTACTATAATGGAAAATCAAGGTGCTTGTGTCCCAACCTGTTAAGCCACCATAAGAAGCGAGGGTGTAAGACTACTTATAGGAGACTCAAGGATAACGCATATGATGGTTCTGTCATAATTCCATCATCAATGACTGATGTTATTTGTGGTCTCTATATCAAGACTAAGATGATGATCACATGAAGTCTCATCTCCAAGATCCTTTCAAGGAGAAAGTGAAGCAAGATTTGAATGTGATGGACGCACTCGGTATGTGTAAAGTGAAAGACGGTTCAAAATCTTTCATTTCATCCCATTGATTATGCATTTTACACCCAATTACTCTAGATTTGTTTAAAGGTTAAAAATGAACTGTATAGAGTAAGCGCTTCATTACTTTTAAGGTAAAATTTTCCACGTAATAAGAATATTGGAGATAACGCCATCTTTTATTCTTATGGAGAATACATTGAATGACAATGAGAAAAGGCTTATGGTAAGTTACACCAAAGTCATCTTCATCATGTCCTTCAATGAAAAGTGGTTGGTTATTTAACAGGAGGTTATTTGAATCACATAATGAAATAAATTTATGGAAGATAAAAAACTGAAATACAAGAAGAAAGTACCCGCTTTCGTTCAGTTTATATTCATCAAATAAAAGTATTTTTTTTTCTAGAATAATTCTTGGGTATTAAAATACAATATTCTTTTCACATATATGTATTGAAATACAATAACCATGTAAGTAGAGAAACATTACTTGAATTAATGTTTCTTCTCCAAGCAGCTGAGAAATGGTGATTCCTATGTCAGTAGGGAGAAACACATAACTTCTAACTTCCAAGTGATTGATTCAAATTGAACAAGTTTTGGAGTATAAACAAAAACATTTAACTCATGTGCCCATTTGGACATGATGAGACATTATTCCATGTTTTGGAATGAATGTTGTTTGAGGTGACATACTCAACAAATAGTTCACTACTATTTGAATCAATGGAAAAGCATGATGAATATAAAATGTAATACCTACCCAGTTGTGGAAATATGATTCTTTGTCAAGTAAAACTAAAAGAGGACATCAACTATATACCCAGTATGGTATTTAGGCTCGGCACAGATAAATACCTATGGTATTATTGACATCTTTAGTTTAGACAGAGAAACCTTTAGAAATAAAGGTATGCCACAATGCTTTCGAGGTTAGTTCAACACGAGAGTATGAACTATTCCAAAGAAATAAAGAGGCAAAGATACATCATAAGATTCCTTTAAGTCATTAAGGAATGTACCAATGAAGTATAAGTTTGGTCAGAAGATATGAGTTGCTTCGGATCGGCAGGCCAAATAATATCTTGACCAAGAAATCATCGATCATGATAATGTAGCGTGGAATAATTCCTAAACGCATGTTACCTTATCTACATCACCGTGATGATGTTCATAAGGAGGATCGATGATAAAGACATAAATATTAACATTGATCAACAAACATATACCATGGATAAATTCCTAAACGCATATGTTATACATCAAAGTTATGATGTAAGTTGTATCAATGTTACAACCAGTGAAAACTTCCATTATATTTCATGATGTGCTTTGAAAATAACGGCTTAAAAATATAACCAATATGCCAACTAAAATGACAAATGGATATCATACGAGTCATAATATGATGGAAAATCCATTATGTCATAAGACGTGTTTAGATGCAAAGTTTTTGTTAGGATTTAAACAAACACGCATCAAGTTAAACACGTTGTGCATAAAAGGTAATTCTCTTAACAGTTTCTTAAGATATTACATAAATCCATAAGATAGAAAAGATTTAGTCAAGTATTAGACTACATCTCTATACAAGGGTGCACATCTCTATTAGAGATAGTGGGAGATGAATTGACTTGGACTTAGTCAATGCTCAAGATGCACGAATAGTTGGCATAGGGAACAAGTTCCTCAAGTATATGTGGAATAGGCATGTTCCAGAAACGCATACTACATATGAAGAATGAATCCATGGTGATGGTTTTATATTCACCGCAGCCGGTGATAAATTATTTATTAAGAATAATAAATCCTACAAGTAAGCTATATATGGAAACAAGCTAAGATTTACATGATCAACTAAAATTCAATAATAGATTCCATGTGTCAAATTGAAAAGGGGCTTATAAATTGAATACTGTGGTGGGTATTCAAATGAAATGATACATGGATGGTATAAGAATGGTACCAATAAGGCTCTATTGGTTATACCAAGTCGGTATGCCAAAATCTATTAGAATTTTACTTTCCATAGCTGAAATTCTATGATCATGGTATTGGTCATTCGATGACATGTTCATCTTTCTTGGAAGGTGTCTATACGATGCAACCAGAAAGAGATGATGACATCAAATGATTCCAATAAGGGTTGAAAGTTACTAAAATCCAGTTGTGGATTAATGTAAGCAACAAGATCTTAGATAATTCATAATAAATGAATCTTTTCCTTGTGTCTACCAATGGTTAGTGGGAGCGTCAATGTTTTCAAGTGGTATTTGTTTGGAAAGATATGGAAAACCGATTTTGATCTTACAGTTAGATAAGATTAGGTTAAAAGAAATTCTCCAATGATTGAATTCAAGTAGAAACCTATGTTCTAGGGAATAGGATCCACTGAGGTAGATCCAAAGGTTTCTTGGTCTTAGTGAATCGTACATATAGTGACATTTTTGGAACAATTCAAGTTCATAATTGTTGCCTATGTCACATGGATTAATCTTTCCAGGTTAACATGTTTGGGGCATGTGTAGAGATTAAAGTTGTGAATTTATACAATATTCATTAGAGATGGATCAATCACATATGCCATAATTTTTACAATAATTGATACTGTTAGGATATAATTTATTATAGGCAGATATCAATCATTTCCAGGAGCACTGCAAGTGATGCAGTCAAAACTATCATCTTGTATTTTAGAAAGTACAAATGATATGTACCTGGAATATGGAGAGGAAGGTATAATAGTTGTTGTGGGGAACATACTAGTAGTCCTTAGATCAATTAGATCTGGTATCGTAGTTAGGAAAATAAGATGAGCGATTCAAGATCATAAAATCTTGTGGTATCCATACCTACAAATACTGAGTACGTTGCGGCTTCAAAGGCAGCTAAGAAGTAGTTATAAATCACAACGATTTGTCCTAGTTCTTGGATTCGCACCTAGTGAGAAAAGTATTATCATAATGAGAATTATGATATTCTTACTAGCCAATTTTTCAAGTTATGACAATGGAAAAAAATAATATACTCAGGGATACCCTGTCTTGAGAAGTTTTACTCAAGTCGATGAGGTTGTTTATATCAGATGTGCCACGTAGCGAAAATGTGGCAGGCCCAGCAGTTAAATCCATTACTCAGAAGAAGCATGGTATTTATCATGTGAGTTGCTAAAAAGTTTAGTTAGCAAGTTGGCTCTAGTGCAAGTGGGAGTGTTGAAATAATGGGTTCCCTAGACCCAACTATGTAGAACTTTTGATTATCGTATCATGTGTACAGTTAGATATGCATGATGATCTCTTACCATTATAGTGCAGACTTTTCTGCCTCCACTATAATAATGGTAATTTCTAAAGGTTAGTTGTCATGTCGAGAGGTTATTGTAGATCCCAGGCTATAATGAGAACCTCAAGATATAATGACATTGATCTTAAATATATGTTCTATAGTATAGATACATCTTACTGACTGGACACAGAAGATGTGTGACTATCAGGTGCTTGGGGATCATAAGCATTGAGACTTCTTCTCATGAAGTTCGCACTTGGTGATCTCTAGTAGTGTGATCATGAGGACAGAACCGCCAATAGGAACACCACATGTTTTGGGTGTCATTGGTTGTTCTTATCTACAGACATGTGTATTGGTCTCTTGACTTGAGACCATTACCAATGTATATCATTTAATTATGTACTTTGATGCAAGGCAAAAACCATGGCAGTAATGTCATGGTGAGGTAGTTTGTGTCGGGTGCGTCATTAGTGGTATGACGTTGGTTGAATGGTCAAGAAAGGATTTTTCTCTTCCTTGTTCAGGAAGTTATGTATCTTAGGCCTAGTTGTTCAGGTTGGTGATACCTTCATAAGTCTTTGGCCAAAGCAGTAGAAAGGAAAATCCATCCGGATAGATCAACAAATAATAAAGCAAGATAAGGACGATGACACAAGAGTGTGTCCTGCATTATGAGATATCAAATGACAAAGAGACTATAGTACAAAATCAGTGTTCATAGGATGGTAGTCGTTGCTATGACTGTCCTTATCTCTTTAGGGGACATGACAGATTGCAGGACTCCGCTCTTGGTCTATGAATTTTATTCATTGCTATCGAGATAAGGGTCTAGAGGGTCACACACAACAGTGTATTCAAGAATCCTCACCTATTCATTGGAATAGGAATATGGACATAGTGGGCCCCGCCACAGGGGCCGACTGTTTTTCAATTTGTCGATCACCAAAAGAATTAAATAAATTCATTAATATTCAAGTTACAAATATTTGGGATTGAATTTATTTAATGTATTTATGAGTTTAGTAAATATGAGAAAATATTAATCGAAAAAATATTATCTTAATATTCAAGGTTTGTTTAATATTAAGAGGGAAAACGAGTTGAGTTAAATGGCTCGGATTTTATCACGTAATATATTACAAGTATGTGATAAAATAATAAATAATATTGGCACAGTTAAGTTCGTCAAAATTATTTATGTGGACGTTGAAATATACGGGGGTCGGGGAACCCAACCTGGTATTTCTCAATGTATCTATAAATAAGAGAGGAGGCTCTTTCTCTTTGGTGTGCACATCACTATTCATTCATTTATGGAATGAAATTTGAGAGAATCTCTCTCCTCCCGCTTCCTAGAGAGAGAATCTGAAGATCTAAGAGCTCGGATCAAGTTTCTCCTCACACATCGCAAGATCGACAATGCGGCGATCGTTGGGATGTCGAAGATATCGTTGAATCGCCACGCTAGCACCCAGAGTTCGACGACCGGCATTCCCGCTGATTTTTGAGGAGCGTGTGGATGATCTAGACGGATCCTGATATGGATCCTTCGCGCAATGATCACCATTGACAAGTAGCGGTCGACAATGGATTCAGATATGCAACAGGTATGTTTTTCCTTCTATTTTTGTGCTCTTAACAATCTACGCGAGATCCTCAGACCTCTCCGGGGCTCGGATCGTCGGCAACGACAAGTACCGTCGTTGCGCTGACGAATGTTTTTAAATCCCCAGCCCACTGTCTTCCACTGCAGGCCCCAGAAACCCAACAGGGTTCCCGGTGTGGCATATAAACATGCATGTGTGAGGCCCATGGAGTACCATTGGTGGATACGCTAACCGCTGAACTGTTTATTTTCAAAAATATGATTTTAAATGAGAAACTTGATGTCTTTATGACTAGTTTGGGATGGTTTGTATTATGTGTTTTTTAAATGTTGATGTCTTGGGAAATTTTGAGTCCAATAAACCCTTGTATTTGTATTGTGTTTTGGGTTTGTGTTTGGTCGGTAAGTTGTGCTGAAGGGCCAATTAGTGTTCTCCTCTGAGAAATGTTTTGGGATGCTTTTATGGTGGTTCCTTTAATGTGTTTGGATTGGTTTTGTGGTATATATTGACCAATGGACCATCTTTCTCGGGTCCTTGGGTTTAATCATTGGATAAGGTACGCCCCATTAAGGGTTAGTGTAGAACTGAAGTGCAACTCAGATTGTTTCTCCCTTTGAAGACCCTCCATTTGATCAGTATTATGAATATTTTTCTTGAGCTTTTTATATTGAGTCTACACCCTTTCCTTTCTTGGATTTGTGTATCCTCTTGAAGTGGGAGAGTGATCATGGAAGGTTGAAAGTGGCCTTAGCCTCTTATGTTTCCTTATTTTCCGAAGGTGGAAGTGGTCCGGGGTTGTTAGAATGGATGAGTATCTGGATTGTGTCTAAGAGTTCCTCTCAGTTTTTTGTAGTCTCATAAAAGAAGGAGTTCACGTTAAACTACCAGTGTGGGAAATCTAGTCATGACCCAATATTGTGGCCACTTTCAAGAATTGTGTGTTGTTTGGGTATGTTGTACATGGTCCCACTCCATGCATTGTTTATATCAGTCATAATGGTCATGTTCAGTGACTCCTTGTGATTTCATGCACTCGATTGACTGTAAAGGTGAAAGTCATGCAATCCCTTGAGAGTCTCTTTAAGTTGGTAGAATGTCTCCCTTGGAAAAAATTCAAAATATTCCATTTTAGAGGAAGGTGATTATAGGTTTTATTTTCTTCTATTGTTTCTCACTCAAAGAACCAAGGTGTGATGTATGTGCATTTTCTAAGCCCTTGTTTCAGGGAAATGTCGAGTTAGGGTAAAGTTAGTTTGGAATGTGTTTTGTCTTGGAATTCTTATCGGGGATTTCAGTATAGTTTTTGGTGGCATCGAAAGAAAAATTCTCATTCAGCAGGTTTCCAAAGCCTAAATGTGAGTTTGAAGATGCTTCAATCATTTGAGCTCTAGCTATAGGTCTCGGAGAGAAGATGACTCATAGTCAGGGGAAATCCCATGGTCGTTTAAACCCTTTTGCAATGTCTTATCCTCAATATGAAATTTATAGAGTTTAAACCTCTAGTGTCAGCATATTTCTTCCACTGTTCCAATTTGGTGGAAATAGGTTGAGGGCCATGTACCAATGTCATCACCTTATGTCATTCCCTACCCCTTTGGATTCCATTGAGTCATTGGAGAATGGTTGGAAATTTGGATTAATGTGCTGAGGAATCATTTTGTGCCTGATTAGTAGTGACTGTGTGCTAGGAATCCATGCAGAAAGAATGATCTGCACAGTTAGTGCATAGTTTCCCAAACTGTGCGGACTGACCCTGTGCCCTTCCCAAATCTTTAAAAAAATTGGGAGTTTCCGTGTCGGCTCATGCAGTTCGGTTAAGATGGTTGGTTATTATGGTGGGGATACTCACGATGATTCTCATGTATGTTACTTCGTAAATATTGAATATAATTCTACCCTATTTATTAGGGAGTTCATTCAGGCCTCCCCATGTTAGTGTCTTGATTCTGTCTCGGAAAAAATATAGGTTGCCTCTTATGGTGGGGTTCCTATTTGTGTCCCCCCATACCAACATGTCAGATTTATCCATGGTATTGGCTTTGTGGTAGGTAGTCTCGTTTGGAACTATCTAGCTACCAACATCTTTCTTGAGTAAACATTGGGATTGGAGATCTCCAAATGGTTTAGTTAAAGTAAGGTAAGTGCAACCTTGTTTGAAGTTGTTTTTCATTTGGGTGAATTGCACGAGTCTTGTTCGGATAGTGTTTGAGGAGTTTTACTTTGGGATAAAGTATTAATGTGATTGATCGTTTATGGAAAGTAGTGTAATTTTGGTTTGTGAGATTAATCCTTCTTTAATTGATCTCTGGAGGTGTTTTGACCCTCGGGGGCGAAGGTTGGAAAATAAGTACATATTGGTTTATCAGTTGAGTTTGGTTTTTGTATCTGGCCTTGCTAGGGATTTTTGGGGACGGAAAGATTTCATGTTGTGGATAATTGTCACATACATGACATATTTTAAAGGTATGTTTCATTTAATTTCCATTAATTTTTTTGGGGTTTCCCAAGCTTTTATGGTGGAATGGGTGAGTTTACATGAATTGGGCCAAACAGTGAGCCCAACTCCAAATTTAAAAATAAATTTTGTTTATTTTATATCCTTTTCATTTTTTAATATTTTTCACTCATTATAATTTTCAAATGTCCTCCCATGACATATTAACACCCCCAATGAAATTTGGAGCCTTTAGAAATTCATAACCAAGGTGTTCATGGGTTTTTATTTACGGTATTGGGCCAGCCCAGAAGCCAAATTCCAGTTTGAAAAATAAAATTTGTTTAATTAATAACATATTCAACTTTAAGTATGCTTTGGTGATTCCCAGCCTCATCCAATTCCCTTGAACCCGGAATTGCGACCAGTATCTTTCCACCCACTTTGGAGCTCATATCCATCGCTATTGAGTGAAGAACATCTTAGGGTTTCTAAAATTGGCCCGATTTGGGGAGGTAATTTCATTCCATCATAACTCTCTCAATTCTTACTCTTTTTCCTCCATTCCAGTTCCTAAATGAACTAATCATTCGTTATCTAACCACCCATGAATTTCGGATATTTTCAGTTTCATATACTAGTGTATTTGGGGATATTCCTTTATGATCCCTCAAGTATGTTAGTATATTTAATTCCTCTTTCAAATTTATTAGGGTTTCAATCAATTTGATTTGGGATTCTTCCCTTTTTCTTGAAGTAACAACTGAAAAGGTGGTATGGTTTTGAACCTAGGGTTTAACCATGGGTTTTATTGGTCAATTAGTGTTTTTTAGGTTTTTTCTAAGTCCCTCTTGGTGTGGCGATGGTGGGGCTTGATTTTTGCACGGTGATTCAAGGGTTTTCATTACATTGGTAGGTAGTTCTAATTTTTATGAAATATTTTTTATTAGCATGGTGTATTTATGATATTTTAATGCCTATTTAATTTTATTAATGTTGAAAAATTGAGTTTGAGTGGTGTTTGTATTGTAAGTGAAATTTTAATGCCAATTTCATGTGAAATTTGGGGGTTTTCATTTAAATCTTTTGTTGGTTCATTAAGGGTTTCCCTATAATTATTTAGTTGATTTTATTGAAATTTACTGGGGATTGAAATAATGTTTTCAATGTTATTATTCTATAGTTGTTTTTTTGAAATTTTTTTTGGGTCACATTTGTTAAAAAATTATTTTTGAGTAGTAATTTGGGGTTGAATTAGGTTATTTACATGGCTATTATATGTGATGCTTATTGGGGTTTTTTATAACTCATGTAATGGGTTTAAAGAAATTTTTAAGGTGCTATAAATTCTGTTTTGGTTAATGTGATATAAAAATTGTGTTAATGTGGGGTTTTCAAAGTGTTTTGGGTGCAAAACTAGGAAATTTTTGGAAAAGTTGTTTTTATTGAAACTCAAAGTGTTTTGATGTGTGTTATAAGTGGTATAAAATGTGTGCAGCTAATTTACTTGGTGTATTTGACTAGTAGTGGTGTTTTACATGAAAATGGATATTTTTTTCACAGTGAAATTGTTTGAGCACAAAGGGGGAAGCCTAGAAACCTAGGTGTGGCGGATGTGAACTAGTACAACTATTGGACCGAATGGGGTTGTCCCTGTTTCACCTAGCATTTAGATAACAACTAAAGTTCCCAGTCAGGTTCCAAGTATCACTGAGAGGGGGAGGGAGTGAATCAGTGATATCTTTTTCTTTTTATGTTTCCTTTTCATTTAAACAACCTTCTCCTCCTGTTAAAGAGTTTCTTCTCTGCTGAACACACACAACCACAAGAACACAAGTTTTACAAGGTTCAATACTCAACAAATGTAGCTACGTCCTTGGTATGGTACAAAAATAATTCAGTACCACACAATCCACTAGAAAAAAAATCCTTTTATGTGGAATAAAATGAGTAGGATATACCCTTACACTCATATAGCACTTGGAAAACAATCCGCAAGAGCATGTGCACTCTCTTAGAACAAATAGGGAATTACAATATTTCAGTGCTTCTTTATAATGGAACAGTTGTATTCTCTGAAGTACAGATCTTCAGTTTTCTACCCAGAAGCTGGTAAGAACTCCCATACACACAACTTAATATGTGTGAAGAACCCAAATTTTTTGTGCATTCTTTAGGGTTTCTTGCATGCAATTCAAAATCATTGTGCGAAGAAAATCCACTTTTGGTGCGGAATACTTATTTCGTGCAACCTTTTTTTCTGCACAATTTTTTACTTTTTCACGCAACTTCTATTTTACGCCCAAACCTCTTTATTTCCATGAAAAACCCCTTTTACATGCAAATATCTTTATTTTCGCGCAACTCACTTAGCGTATAATTTTACAAGCACTAGATATCGGTATTTCTACTAAGTGTTGAGCATTATCAAATGAGTTGGGTTCACCTCATATTTATAGGCCTTTTTGACACTGCACGTAAAACCCTATTCATATGTGAAAAAAACTCTTTGATGCAACATCATATTTGGCGCATTGCTCCAAGTTTTCATGAAACCATTATCTTTCATGCATCCCGCTGATATTTTGCACATCCTGCTGCTATTTCGCGCATCCCACTGATATTTCACGCATCCCACTACTATTTCACGCACCACATTATTTTTTTGCGCAACATGCCTAAATTTGCACGCACTCAATGCCTTTTCCATTTTTCGATGTTCTGAACTTTAATAATTCCTTGCATGCAGAAATATAAACCATCTTTAATCTTGTGTGCAACATTCATTGTCAAAAACACATTTTTTCATCTCCTGAATTTTAGGCCCTAAATTTTGGCAAACACTGGAAAACAACGCCACCATAAACTGTTCTTTTGTGCCACATCCAGATTGTCCATTTCTTTTTCATTTATCTCTTCAATGATTCACATAACCAATATTTAGCTTTCATCATGAACTTCACTATCGTGATATATATCCTTTGATAGACAAGATTTAGCATTGTCATAATTACAACGGGAAGAACTGGAACTTCCCTATCTTCTAGCAACAACATTCATTCCAATCAAAACTGTATATGACTAGAATAATTATTTCTCACCCTTTTCTTCATAATTATTTCATCACAAGTTCTCCTAAATTATGATATTTGTGAAATATATATCATCAAAGCATCGTCTGGTTTAAAGTCCTTTACAAAGTGAATTGATTTATCTTCTTTGACAACAAAAGAAAACACTCTGCAAAAGCTAAATCTTCAAACTTCCTTCTCCATCCAACTTGGTCCCAACAACAAAAACACTAACTAAACAATGTGGATGATGATTGGGGACCAATAGGTTATGGGTATGTTCCCTACTAGTGGTTCTTTCATGAGAACACATTTTACTATGGTTACTTTACACTGAGTTATGAGGTACATGGGGCCCGAGACTATATAGTGCCTAGGGGTGTTATTTATTTTGTTTCTAATTTTTTTATGGTATTTGACCATGTATTGGGGTGTTTTTGGAAGTAATTTACAATAGATAATATGTATATTTAAATTTGTGAACATTCTGAAAATTTTAGCTTGAAAACGGTTTTCAATTGAGAGTAGCATTTCTTGGATTTTACCACGGCTTTTCTTTGCATATTAAAATTGCTTGATTTTTTACATTTTATTGAATGATATTTGGAATCATTGGGTGGTATCATATTGGGATTAGGCTTACACCCTACTTACACCCCTTGGGTGTAAGTATAATTTATTATGCTTGACTCAGGTAAAGGGAAGGCTATGGGTGATGGCAGATTAGGGTGTTAGTTCGCATCCTTGGTGCAGAGTTGTGGAGATGGCTTATGGGTGATGACCCCATGTTATGTGGAGTCCTTGGGGATGTATTTCTATTGTATTTATTTGAATTTGGACCAATTTTTTCTATCTTTAAACCAATGTATTTAGTTCTGGTTTTTTCTAAAGACTCGTTTGGCTCGAAAATTTCAGATTTATATTATAGAATGTTTTTAATTTTTTATGGTTTCATAAGCGGGAAACTCATTCCCAAACCTAAATTAATGATACCCGAGCACTTTTTCCATCCCGTGGGGATAGGGAACACCCTTTGGGCCTTGTCATAGGCTGGGTTTGGTGCTGGTATTGGTGGTGACCAGATTCAGTTCAAGACACATGAGATGGGCTTCCTATGTATCCTCATGAGAATAATTAGAACCCATATAGTTCAGTGACACTTTATTGGGACTATCACCTTTTATGGTCATGTGATGAGGACCCATCCATGAAGCATAGCATCATGCTATATGGACTCCTAGGTGAAGTGTGCCTAGTCATGATCCAATGTGGGGCTTACCCTAAGGTGGCATGAGATGCCCATGAAATGTTCGTTCTTCTAAATGAAATTACCCTATAAAGGATGCATCCATAGAGAATACTAGGGTGATTTTTATGCTGGATCCGTACATCGGGATGGCTTCCTATGTATCTCAGTTAGTTGGGAATCAATGTTCTCATAGTTCAAGATACGGTGCTTATGCATGATATCAGACCCTTTGTGGACACATGGTTTGGAATTACCTTGTAGAGGATCCCTTTCATGGAAGAGTCAAGTCAGGGATTATAATTAAAGGGGATTCCCTAGTGATCCCAACAAAAATTAGTACTGAGACTAACATTTAAAGAGAATATACCTTGAACTCAGGCCTTTAAACACAGATCCTACGTATCCTAGATAGAGAAAGAAGCAATGTTCTTTTTAGTTTTTTTGAAAATGGATGGTGTGGATTCTGTAAACATCATTAACCTCTAATCCCACATGAGTCATGACCGGTGTGTGAAACAAGAGGAAAAGAAATTGAAATTCCTTTAACCTATCACTATCTCTCATTGAATGAAAAATAAATTGATCTACCTTGATCCCTAGAACGTTGGGATCAATGTCAGTATCCCATGGTTGGACTCTAGGTTACCATGGGAATGTATACTTAAGAACATTCTTGGGGTCCATACCAATGTAGGAATTACCTTCATGGCCGAGGTTACCACAGGTGTGTAGACTCAGATGGGTGTGATAATGTGTCTGATGGTATTTTCTTAAGGGTATGGTGACATAGGAAGAGGCTTTGTCCTGAAATCAATGGATTGGTATGCGGGGCAGTTTGGAGGATGGGGTGGAAACAAAAGGGTATTGTTGGCACAAAATGGTAGAAAACATGAACGGAACCTACTCCAGTTACAACTTGTTCATATGTGGTGGGGTACCATTCACATATATTTTTTCTGTGGGTGGAAGGGTTTTCTGTATATCAGTGTTGTACATGAATTAGGACACCGTCCATATTCCGAGGAGGTACACCTACCTATATTTTATCTGTGTATCGGGGTTGTATGTGTCTTCGAGTTCCATCTGCATACAATGATGGTATGTGGGACTAGAGTCCCTCTGTGTGGTGGAACACTGAACATGGTAGGGTTTCACCCTCATAGAGATTTGTTTTGTGGAATTCCATTTTAATGATGGGGAATTTTTCTCATAGTTCATGGTAACTTCATCTGTTAAGGGATTATGGTTCGTTGTTTTCCTTTTATGTTCATGGTTTTCCCATATTATTATTATTTCTTCTTTTTTTGTTTGAAATCATGTTTATACCTTTTGAAAACTTTTTTGCTTCCACACTTTGTTGGTTGTTGGCCTTTAAATTCTTCTTCCCTTTAACACCATGATTTCCTCCAAAAACTTGATGCCTTTCCTTGGCTCCCCATTAGAGACCTTTTATAGAGTCCTGAGGAGACTATATCTATTGGTCACAAGACATGTTTTTTGAAATCCCATGGAGGGATCATCTGACCCATGGATGACTTGGTCAACTGATATTTGCAGTATTTTAGTTCACGGTGGTGGAAATCACCGCATCACTCCCATGAACGACGTAGTTCGTAGGACGCTTCCAGCTTTTCTTCACCTGCGAATCATTCCGTATATAGAGATGGTGCATAGGGACTTAATTCTCCATCATGTTTTCACCAAAGATGTGGTCCGTGGGACCATGTTTCATAGGTGACAGTTCTTAGCCTCCATTCCACCAATGGTGTATTTCATGGATGACCTACGCCATTCTTCATTCATTCCTCAAACTTCTTGGTTCAATAGCCAACACATTGTGGGCCTACTTTTCATTGTTCATACACGTACTGCTTGGTTCGTGATATGTTCCTTCCACATACCTTTCCTGATAACCAGTATGTGGACCAGTTTGGTTTATTTTAGAAATTGGATCCCTTTAATATTTTCATCAAATTTTAATCCCCAAATGTATCTCATTCCTTAATATTTTTATGGAAGTAATTGGTTTCCATTTTTAGATTTTTTAGGATCCTAAAACATCTCCCATCAGAATGGGGTCTAGTCAGAATAAAGAGGAGTCTATTATGACATATAAAATGGTCCCAAACTGTATTGGTTTGTGATAGAAATGTGGAACCATTAGGGGGACCACAACTATATATAGTGGGCCCAGGTTATTTTTCATTTACACTATTTACTGGTGAAAAGTGCTCCGCAAAGCACTCTTATCTTCCTTACTTCCTCATACCACATCCTTCATGAACTTTATCATCATTTAACCCTGAATTATATTATTTAAACTGTATACTCTTCACAGTTTCCTTTTTCACAAACTGAACTTTGAATCCATGAACAAAACTATGGAATTTTAAAATGTATGTTTGAATTTCTTCATAGTAATACATTACACAGCACACATGTCATGTGGACTATACTTTAATTTTGAAAACAGAACAGAAAATTTCCAAATTTAATGTTAAATATCTGAACAATGAACATTGAATATCCAAATATCAATGATTAATACAAATATTTCTCCTTTACACAGTCTAATATATTCACTGGACAATGCTTCATGGGCTAGAATCTTGTGGGACATTTCCTATATGGATGGTTCATAGGGAATTCATTCCGCAAACCATTCCCGAGATTCAGTATGTAAATAATTGAACTTGGCATACTTCTTGTTTTTTTCCTTTTTAAAACATTTGTATAAACAATTTTTTGCTCTAACCCTTTTGAATGGTATTTTCTTGGTAGGACAAAATGGTTCCCCCATTATCTTAGTAGAAGAGATTAGGAGGATGGCATCCATGACTGAGAATATCGATGAGACACTCTATGTTGTTGTGGTCAATGAAAAAGGTATACTCTGAGATCTCCATTCACCAGATCTAATAACCTTTCCAATATACAATATTCTTCAAATTTATAATTTATGGCTCTGAGATGACACTCCTTTGTTAGGTATTGATCATGGAGATCATAACAAACATTCCAAAACATCCCATGGGCATAATAGGGAAAACAACTCTACAGCTGGAGAAATTGTTACTTCTTTGAGTGAGGAGAGTAAGTTTATTCTGAGTATCTCTATGAGGAATCATAGTATCCATTTCCCTCATAGTACAACCATGTATTCCATTATCAAATATTATCCATCTATTATTAACCTTTTGTGAGGTAACCCTAACAGAGGATAGAGCTCTATATTGGGCCTATGATCAGGAGGGTGCTTTTTTGAGGAGTGATCCTAGGAATTTTGGGTTCATCGTAACTGACTGGAAGCATATACACTACTAATAGATATCAATCAACATTAAGTGGTGTGAGTATCCCAATTCTCCATCATTTTGTCGGGTGAGATACTGCATGTGTTGCTTATCCATCTATGTTTCGATACCAAAACATTTCACATATCCCATGGTGAAGTATTGATCGGTCTATGTGAAATCTTCTATATATAGATAATTCCTATCCTTGGAGACATGTATGACAAATTCTTACAAGTTTCCAATTCTTGGAGGAAATTTGAGAAAGTATCCCCCTTGGAATGAGAATTATTATTTATTGCATAGAGGATACTTGGTATTCCCCTTCATTCCCGCCCACTTATCCCATTTAAGGATTGGATAGGGCTATTATTGAAGGTAAAAAATATGAAGTTGAGAGTTCCCCATATCCAAAACCATCTGACCCTAGAGTCACGACTCATTCCTAGTTCTTACTGCACTATCCTTGATGTAATTGAATACACCACTTGGGGTTTTAATATCCACCATGAAATGTCTCATGAGCTTAGTGGGGATGGATTCATTTCCATGATCCTGATTGGATGGATCTTCCCATATCCTGATGTATATAACGATTTTAGGGCCTGCACTTTGATGGTGGTGGCCACATTGGTGGATGGAAACCCCATTAACTTGGTTGTTCCTACTCATGCCTGAATCAATGAACTGTTATGTAAGATTGAAGAAGGGAAACCCCCACATCTTCTTAGAGGTCCATTTATATTTTTACATAGTTTGATGGAAGATAATTTCCCCTGTTATGAGAACCATCATACTTCCATATTTCCTCATTCTAATGTCTATCCATCCTTTATTAACATTTCTACCGTTTGTGAAAAATATTTGAGCATGGATGGTGCAATTGAATTGTTGAGTTATGTATTGAACTTATCTTTTGAGCCTTACATGGATCCCCATGATCCAGTGATAAATACATCGAGAGACTCCCTTAAAGAACATTCTTATATTATTTCACTTTGATGTGTATTATTGACCACACACATAGATAGGGTGACCATTTGTGAGCCTTACATTCCTTATATTTTTACTAGGTAGTTCAGATGCCTTCAGAAAATCACATCTCTCCCTATCACCCTGGTGAAGCATGAATATCACCTCATAATTCTTTGTAAATTGTGGTTGGCCATGATGTCGGAGGATGCTAATGTGGAATTACTCACTTCACCCATAGTAGCCTCAACTTACCTATCATTAGAATATTCCTAGATGTGGAAGAATTTCTATCTTGATGAGGGTATTGGCAAGGTTAGTTCGGTAGGTTAGGAGAACATTAGTTATTTCCAATCCTATCGCAACCATACCATTTCCTCCATATATTTCACTTCGTATGCTGAGATGGCATTCTACCCTCCATCACATACATATATAAGGGGATTTAGCCACAAAACCAATTTCGGTGGAGATTGATTCAGATACCACATCATTAGAGTATGTGGTATGTGGTCCCACAAAAGCTATTCTGAGTGGTACATCAACCACTATTTCTGAAGTTGCCGCTAGGCCCCCTCATTTAGTCCTAAAGGACAAACCATAAATTGCGATGGAAATTACCCCCTTCAAGGGTGACATAGCTCAGGGTGATTTTGTCTTATGGAATGATGCTTCCTCATTGTGTACCTATCATGGTGGAGGAGGACCAAGATTCTAATGGTTTTAGGAGGCATCGAGCTGTGTAAAAGAAGGCATGACATCAAATCTGTACTCTTTCCTTGAATACCCCCTAACATATTTTACTAATGTGGAGGGTAAATTTAGATGACTATTTGTTGATCTGGGCTTGGGAGACATGTAATACTAACACATGCATCTCTTTATGCACCAAATTGTTATATCTCAAGAGGATCTCGCTGCTTGTGATGGTGACCTCACTCTATAAAAACACTTCTCACCATCACTCTAAAAATTTCTGGGATATTACAAATGGATTTCATCATCTAGAAGCTGAGGAAGCTAGTTCTCATGACTAAGAGATTTATCAGAAGGAGGAATTTCACAAGTCTCAGGCTCCCCTGGCTTGACTAAAAACACAACTGGCATCATCAAATTATAATTATGAAATCGTCTATCAGAAAGGTTGAGACCCATAGACTGTTATAAAGAGAGTATGCGAGAGGGTTGAAGCTGAAGATGAGTGGAGGTTTTCTTTAGAACAGGCCCTTAACGAACCTCATCAGGAAATTATCGATCAATTGTAAAAATTGAGTCAACACTCATTGTAATCTATTAGCATTCCCAATATTACCTTTTCATTTATATTGGTGATAGGCTCCAGATTGTGGATGTTCCCCCCATTCTCACTTCTTTTGATGAAACATAAACATTTTTATTTCTAGTGTTCCTTTTTTACCCTTTCATATGATATCAATCATTTATGATCAAATTAATTTTAAACAATGATATCAACCATATATCAATTTGATTAATAACCCAGAATAAATTAAGAATCAAGTGATGATCTAATTTTTTCTAGAACTGAGGGGATCAGTGAGTGTTGTTTGAATCTTTCTTGGGTTACATGGAGAACCCAACAAACATTTCACCTTTTTGATTATCACCATAATTGTTTCCTTACCATGTAATGGTGTGGGACTAGCAGGTATTACATGAAATTTTCATAGGACACTGTTTATGGGTTTTAAACCTAATAAGATTTGTGTCTTTTTATTGTTTGGAAGCTCAATGTTTTTTCTAAACCATATGTAGCATTGGTTTAGAAAGCTGGCACTCGAATTTTATCCATGGTTTCCTTTGCGGGTTTTTTCCTTGGTGAGTGTCGTGTCTCTTTTGGTGGTTAGTTTAATGTCTTTACAAGGAAACTATCATTAATAAAGTTTTAGTTAAAAAAAATTTGACAATAACTTCTCCTATGTTTGAGGTCAAACTGATTGGACCCTGACTTGATGGGCTAGGGAGTCAATTTAAGACTCGTTTCTAGAGAACATCCTGAACCATTTTAGATAGGGATGAGGGATTTATCTTGACCATGACTTGTGATTTCTAGAAATTGTAATTGGTATGGAGCATGGAATAAATGGGTCATAGAGAGATAGGAAAATCCTATCTTGAGGATGGATTTTCCTTAGGTTGATTTTCTATTTTTTGGGAAACGTATGCAAAGCCACTGGGGCATAATATACATAGTCTAACAAAGGTATCCACAAGACAATTGAATTCCATTTTTGAGGGCTTGGAAGTTTTAATTGATCTTTGGATTTGTTTTTCTATTGAGTACCATAGTAGGGGGCCCGTTGAAGGAATGATGTTTTATTTGAATAAGGGAATTTTTACCGGATTTTGATGAAAAACTACCCCACATGAATTTGGATTGTTTAAAGGAGGTTTGAATCATGTTGTTGTTTGACAACATACAATCAGGACATTTGGGAGTTCTTTAGATAAATCAGTATACTCTGACTAGAAGAGGGTATCCGATTCACTTCCTCCAAAATAGTTAGACCAAGAACATCCTTCCCCATTAAAAATTTAAAGGGGGAAATATGTAAATGGTAATATGAGGGGTTTAAGAATACAAAGATTGAGGTGGGAAATAAATGTCATAATGGAATATTGAGGTAGGAAGATCTTCTCATGAGTATTAATTTTCCTTTGGTTGAAAATCCATTTTTGTGGGAAACATAAATAGAGATGTTGGGGCGTAATGTTCATCGTCAAAAAAAAGGTGTCTGCAAGATTTTGGCCTTTAATTTTTAATGGCCAAGGAGGATTATGGATATTTGAATCATTCTGAAAATATAGTATGGGTAATAGGAAGGGGTATACCTAAATATTAAAATGTGTTATTTTTTGTCAAAATTTACTGTGAATACTAAGAATTAGTGAAGGAATTTTTTTCCCATCCATGCGATTGGTTTCCGTACGTATATCTAACTTGTGTAGGGTAGGGATGCGGCATTTTGTTTCATGGATGGATTTGATTATGAGAGTTGGAAATCACTAAGTACCCAATGATGATAGGAATAAAGCTTTATGTAGTTATTTTAAGTTTCATCCATACATGGATCTGATTCATGCATAAATGTGGTAATTTTTTTTGTATACCGATTCACCAATGGGGAAAGGAATACATTGAAATTTCCTACGTACATTTATTTCTTGCGATGGGTCTTGAGGGAAAATAATCTATTGAAATGACCTGGACTATGGGTGAATACCATCTATTAATAATCATTATATTAGTACATTGATATAGAAACCCTAAGTAACCAAATGGTAATCTAGCCAATATGTTCAGATATGTCCAGGACTTGGGTATGGAGGAGAGTGTAAATGATGGATTTAGGGGATCTTAGATCAGGGGGAATGACATGGGGCTTAGAATACATTAGGCATATGAAAATAGGAAAATCTTCTCCAAGGGAAGATTTTTCCTTTGGTTGATAGAATAATTTTATGGGAAAAAATTGTTTAGCCATCAGTTCATAATGTGCATAGTTGAGTAAAGGTGTCCGCAAGACAGTTTCCTTCCATTATAATAGCCATGAAGGTTTATGACGATCCAAGATCACTCAAATCATCGAGTTTAATGAATAGAGAGGTTTGGTTTTGACACATCACAAGCAATAAGGCCATGATTATTCATGGAATTTATGATTATTTGTAGAATTTGGAGTCTCTCTATATAGATTTTTTCTTTATGTGAGGTGGGATATTTTGACTCCCATGTCGGATTAGGGACCATATTTGAAGATCCATGTGTCCCAAGACCAGGTTCCCTACACAATTTTTTGTTAGTGTGCATGGAGTGGGGTCATTATAGGTATATTTGGGGTATTATGCATTTTTTAATTTCATGCAGTTAGGAGTTTGGGCAATTCAGTTTAACATCATGTTTTGAGGATGTCTTTCATATAGTTTAACATCATGAAAAAAGGATGTTGACAGCACAGTTTAATCATCATGTTCTAGGGTTGAATTATCGAAGTAACCATGCATAAATATGATATAACTATGTCAGGATATTCCCAATATTCCCCAAACATGAGAGGGGGAAGAAGGTATAAACAATGATTGTGGTGGCCCTTGAGTTAGGAGAGATGGCATGGAGCTTAGATTCTGTTACACGTATAAAAATTGTAATTCCACTCATAGGGATGTATTTTTATTTGGTTTATGCACCATTTTTTATGGGAAACATATGCAGAGCTACCAGGGCATAATATGAATAATCAAACAGAGGTGTCTGTAGGACACTATATTTCCATTTCTTATAGACATGTATAATAATGGTGACTTGAGATTTTCCGAGGCATGGAGTTTTATGGATGAAAAGAGGATGTCTGTGTATGTGACGAATTTCTAGGAAATGATTAGTTTTGAGGTATGAGATCCATTACATAGATACAATTCATATGTACAGGGAATCATGGTCTTTTGACCCTTTCTGGATGTAATATCCCAGATTTTAAATTCCCATAATCTATTAGCAATTCACATGAGGGGGATTGGGGGCTCTTTCTATTTTTCGTGGTTGGAACCAGGAAGACACATGTTTTACTATGTATCTCATCATGTTGAGAATCAATCCATAAGTTATTCTTAAGATACCAAATAGTTTAATTTCATTTTGTTAGGACTTATTTGGTTACCATGTTTAATGACATGTGGTTAGGAAAAGAGTGAACCAATGTGAAAAGGATGAGGTGAGTGAAGTGTTGGGCTTAAACCTCATGGAGGTTTCTTACATATCCAAGTTTGCTAAAAAAAAAGTCCAAAATGTTATGAGGAATCCCTATGAAAGTCTGATTAGTGCATGGAGAGGTAGGATTTTATACCATACATTCAAGATGAGGGTATTATTATACCTTTTTTTGTTTTTTCCATGTGGAGTAAGTCTTTACAATAATTCATAAGCTCATGTGAGTTATACTCAACGTGAGAAACAAGGAGCGAGGAGAAGTTACCTTCTAGTATAGGGTAAATAGAGGATATAATAGAGGCATCCCACGTCACGTGATTACTGGACCAAGACTTACGGTCAATGTGTCTCTATGTATCTTACAAGGGTAGGAATCATGCCTACATGTACTTCATGGTGGGAAGTTCCCTACCTATATCGGATCCATGTGTAGGTAATAGGGGGATATATTTATAATGTTAGTGGTTTGACCAATACTAAGAATCATAGTGTCACTACATATCCATAAGGGGTAGAAATCAGGCCACACGTAGTAATGGAGCTGCCTCCCAATATAGGTTTTGCTCGTACATAAGGCCGGGGTATTTTTTTACTATTATATTTTTTTAATGGGCATAAAATGTACATGTATTATCTATTCATTCGAGTGGAAACCATTATTTCCATTTCTAAGCTCACGTGAGTTATGCTCTGTTTGATTAACAAGAAATTTTTAGGGTCTACTTTCAAGATGCATAGGTAGTTGAAAGTAAAATAGAGGTATTTTGTTACCATGTGCTGGTTGTACCAAGATCTAGGATTGAGGCATATATATGTATCACATTGATAATATATGAATCAAGACATATGTAGTTCTAATAAAACAAGTTACATATACTAGCCTGGACCATGTACAATAAAAGGGGATCAATTTTTTTGTTGGTGATTGGACCAGGATGAAAGGACCCTCTATAACTATGTATCCCATCAACAGATGATAATCAAGTCGTACATAGTTCTGTAGTGCAACACAGTCAGTGAATAATTCTGGGGAAAATTTCCCCACTGGTGTGAACGTTGTTGGGGACATGAATTTTGACATCATTTGGTAAGGATTAATAGGTCGCTATGCAATTTAACATCTTGAAACTAGGATGGGGTTCTTGAGAAGTTTAATATCATGAAATATGGACAATTTTTTCGTCCAGTTTATTGTCATGCAATCTAGAATTCATCCTTATAGTTTAAAAATATGTAGAAAGGACATATTATATATAATTTAATATCATGTTGAGAGAATATTGTCAAAATTGTGTCGTTTAACATCATACTGATAAGACAGAATTTGATCATGATTACACAAAGTACTTTTTTATGAACCTCAAATTGGTGGGAGATTTGGTGATCTGTCCATTAATTAAAATCATGTTATATGATCCATTAGAAGAAAATTTTTGTACATCTTATATTCCTTAACATTTTGGCACCAACTTTGGAGTCTCTTTCCCGAGTATCCTCGGGGTTCTGAGGGCCAACAACATTTATCCTTTAAGGAATGATCTGAGGTGATATTTCTTATTAAAGGATTGTTAAATCCTATTTTTGTATACTTATTGATGGTGAAGAGTGTGCAGTATTTTCCCATCCCACCACTCTATCTCGACAATCCATATTAAGGATTTCTCATATGAAAATAGTTTATCATAGATCGTTACATGGAGTGATGGTAGTGAAATTTCAATGGAAAAATTTCATATATCTCGCATTCTAGTGAGTATAAGGTTTAATGAGTGGTGACGCGAGTTATGGTACGATAAGACCAAATATAATGGTGGAGGTTGTATGGACAAGATTTTTAACCCTATATACCATATTTTGGAGTATGTTTGATAGGGTCTTGTTGAATGGATCTATCTATCTATTGGATACTGCATGGTAGTGATATGAATGGTTGGATTTCATACCATACTACTTGTAGATTTTATCCAATTCAAAAAAGCATAAATTAGTGTCATTGTCTGTTAGTGTTGTTTGTGGGACACCAAACCTGGTTATGATATTGGATTTCACAAAGATGACAATACTATTTTCCCTAACCACATTAAGGGGTGAAGCTTCTTCCCATTTGGAAAAGAATTTGGTTTCTGTAAGAATATATTTTAATTTTTTGTCCGTTGAGGGAGGATAGGGTTCTAAAAATTCCACTCCCCATATATAAAATGGCCAGGAGTACTTGGATATGTGATAAAAATCCAGGGGTTGATGGTTGTTATTGTCATGGACATGGTAGGAATATAAATATTTGGTGAAATCGGCATAATCTTGCGTCATGGTTGGCCAAAAATATCCAAGCCTTCGAATTTGATGAGATTGTTTGGATGATGAATAGTTTTCCCCACAAGTTTCGACATTTACTTCTTTCATGACGACATCAGTCTCTTCTCTATCAATGAACACGATAAGGAATCTATCAAGGCCTCTCTTATAAAGAACCTTTTGTCAGTTTGTGCTCCCATATAACATGAAATTTACTACTCTTCTTCAGATCCCCCCTCCAGCCCTATCTAGTGAGTGTTATCCCTTTTGAAGATATTATACAATGGGAGCCATCTAGCCTATTGTAGGACCATATTGAGTAAATAAGGTTTCCTTATGACATTTACATTCCTATATGTTTTGAAAATCACAAACAATATATCTTAAGTAAAATTATATTTTCCGTAATAATTATCATAAAAGGGAAAATTTTTATTCCCTATGAAATCTTTTATCCTTACCTATGTTTTTATTGTTCATTTTATAGTCACTATAAATATAACTCATTTTATTACTATTTATAAAATTCAGTTTTACATATAAAACATTGGAATCCTATAAATCCTTGTTTATAGAGTATTCTATTTTTAGGATCCAAATTCTCTAAAATTCAGACTCTGAATTCTCTGAAATTCATACTCCTAATTCTTTGAAATTCAGATTCCAAATTCTCTGAAATTTAGACTCTGAATTCTCTGAAATTTAGAATCCAAATTCTTTGATATTTAGACTCTTAATTCTATAAAATTCAGATTTTCAATTCTATGAAATTAAGAATCAAAATTCATTGAAATTCAGATTCCAAATTTTCTAAGATTCAGTTTCCAAATTCTCTAAAATTTAGATACTGAATTCCTAAGAATTACGACTCTGAAATCGTAAGAATTTAGACTTTGAATTCCACTGAATTCAGATTCTGAATTCCTCATAATTCAGACTCTAAATTCCGTAAAATTTAGATTCAGAATTCTTTGTAAAATTGAATATGAATATCCACGTCTTATAGATTCTGAATGTTTTTTTTGGTTAGACTGTGAATATTATTTTTCCTAGACTATGAAAAATAAATTTGGTTAAACAAATTCATTTTCCTTATACGTATTATGAAACGATGGTGTATAATCTATTTCTAACTAACCATTGTTTGAGTGAAACGTGTATAGGTCCTTCTGAGATTCAAGGAAAAATATGACCATTGGAGGAGGGTGTCAATCATTAGAGAAGTTCCTGTGATTAAAAGATGTTTTGAACAATCTTACAATAGTTCCATCACTATAGATATTGCATACTGCAGAAGTGATTTTTAGAGAGAGACACTCATGCTTTGTGTGGTTCTAAACATCTTGTTCAAATTGCTTCATGTGACTCTGATTGTTACTAAGTACAATCAAGGGATTCTGGGGGTAGGAAGATAGTGGTTCTAACTACCTTAAAGTTTGAGGGATTACAGGTATAGCAAGATAGAATTCGATATTCATATCAAGGGCTTACCTTGATGTGGGTAAGACATACATTACTGAAAGTATAAATGAAGGGAACATTATCTAATGTTGTTAGATACCCTACTCTATGGGTTAAAAGAATTCAAACTTGTTACTTGTTTACTTTCATGTTTATTTCCAGTGTATTTTGATAAAGGGAGAAAGTATAAAATTTTTATACTTTCTTGTACTTTTTTATACTCTGATAAGTAACATTCTATATGCTTTAAGGGTGAATATTTTCCGTGTAAACTATTCTTAAGTTTCATTTATAGAACCATATTTCCAAAAACTATTAAGTTTTTTTATGTAGAACTAAAAAATATCTTGTGAATTTACCTTGTTTAACTTTTTTAAACATAGTTTTCCTTAATGTTAAAAAATGAAAGTTTTGAGACTTACAATTCACCCCCTCTTGTAATTAAGTATCTTCATCATTATTTTGATCCGACAATTGGTATCAAATGAGGTCTCCGAAATAATTATATTCATATATATGTTTTCTTGATCATGTTTTCATTGTTCTAAATATTTTCATTTCTTAGGAATTTTTATCCTTGTTTACAAACTTTTACTATTAACAAGTTTTTGTGGAAATATATTTTCTTCTAGAATGGATGGAATAAATGTTTATTCGATTGAAAATATAAATCCAACTATACCAACTATATTTGATGGGAATGATTATTAAAATTGGAGAGAACGTATGAAGACTTTTTTTATTAATACTAATGTGGAAAAAAAATTCATGCTTACAGGAGATTAAAAGATTCCTCACAAGGAATTAAAAACTATTACCATTCAAGAAAAGTCATAATATCAACTAAACTACAAGGTACATAATACATTATTTTGTTCCATGACTAGGAATATTTATAGTAAGATTTCTTCTTCTGAAGCCACGCATTGTATCTAGAAGAAATTGGACATTACACATTTCAGTACATCCAAAGTGATAGAAACTAGAAGATATTTTCTCAGAGAAGAATATCATGGATATTTGTTACCTTTTGGAGAACTAGTTTGTAAGTTGCGACAATGGTTTATGAATATTGTTAACAGTTTACAATCTATGGTAGAGAAAGACCTTGATGATGAATCACTTGAGTACAAGATTATAGATATCATTCCTAATGAGTGGGAGTCTAAGAGAAAAACTATTGATTAGAATAGGAAAATATCTCAAATAACTCTTGATGAGATTTTTGGAACTCTTCTTCAACATGAGAAAATAATTAAATGAGATTCTGATATAAATAAAATGAAAAATGGAAATGGATGTGTAGCCCTTACTACTACAAAATTCAATACTCCTGAAAGGGTTACAAGATCCAAGTCAAATAATGTAACTGTTTTATCTGAATCTAGTGAGAGTGAACATTCTGAAAATGAGATAGATAATCTTTCTCTAAGGATGAACAAGACAGTTAAAAAGAACGACATTCATAATTTATATTAGAAGAAATAATGAAAAGACAAGAAAGATTCAGAAGTCACTTTTTATGAATGCAAAAGAATAGGGAATATCAGACCAGATTGTCCTATTCTTAAGAAAAATGATATAAAGGAAAAATATTCGGAAAGGAATAGAAAAAGGTACTATGGGGAAAAAGATATGAAGGTTTTGAAATCCAATGAAAATCATTGTCTAATAGCCAAGGTACACAATGAATATTTTGACCAGAATAATATTGGTCTACTATATAATCTACCCATTGAAAACCATTGTCTAATAGCCAAGGTACATAATGCCAAATCTATCACTAATGTATCTTTTAATGCAAATTATAATGATAGTAAATACAATAAGACTTCAGATGAATAATCTTCTACTGATAAAGATAATACATTACCTTCTTATGAAGAAGTGTCTAGGTTTTCTAAACTCCTTAAGAATGAAAATTATAATCTAATAAAAAAGATTGAAAATTAACATTCTAGAATTTTTATTTTAACTAATTAAGTTTAAGATCTAACTATTTATCTTGGTAAAAAAATTATGATTTTAAAATAATTTCTTAAAATCTTGAGGAAGATAATTCTAAGATGGATACATTTTCTATGGATCTTGAAAAAGTAGTTTCTATGAAAAATATTTTGTAGACTAACTCTTATTATAAAACTAATGTTTTTTAGGATAAAAATATTATTACAAAAATAAATTTAGAAATATTATCCTTGAGGAAGTGTTTGTCAAACTTTACCTCTTATAAGGAATATTTTGACAAGAAGTATTCCCAAATTCTTCCTCTAAGGAATAGTTATGGATTTGGTTGTACTCATTCTAAACCAGTTTTTAGTAATAACTCTTCTTGTTCTTCAAAGTACTATATTCTACACTAAATGTTAGTGTGGTGGAAATTGGGAAAAAAATTGTTCTTTAAATAAAACCCAGTCTTTAGGCTTTCATAATGCTTATTTTTCTTAGAAAATTTGGATTCATAAAATATTGATTTTTGAAATTTCTAGACCCAATAATGTTTAGATTCTGAAATTCTAACACACTTATTTTCATGAAAATAAAGATATTACCAAACAAAATACATGGTACATGGACAATGGATGTTTCCAGCATATGAATAGTAAAAAAACATCTTTGAAAATATTATTAAGAGGAAATAAGGAAAAGTAACTTTAGGAGATAATGCTCAAAGAGAAATTATTGGTACATGTAACATTGTTCTTATAGGAAAAACGTTGATTTCAAATGTTTTATTTGTTAAAGGTGTTATGAAAAACCTCATTAGCATAAGTCAATTTTGTGATGAAGGTTACCTTGTGAATTTTAGGAATTACAAGTTCTTATTACACAATTTCAAGGAGGAGTTTATTCTTTCTGACCATAAGCAAGAGAATGTATACACACTAAACATATAAGACTTTAGGATCCAATATCTACCTTGTCTTAGTGAAATGGAAGATCACTCTTGGTTATGGCATAGAAGGTTAGGACACTATAACCATAGGAACCTATGAAAACTATCAAAGATACGACTTTTTAATGATCTACCAGATCATAGATTTGATTCTTCAAAAGTTTGTGATCAATTACAATATAGAAATAATCATAAATCATATTTTAAATCAATTGGTGAAGTCTCGACTTCTAATTCATTACAGTTAGTGTATATAGATCTTTTTGGTCGAATACAAACTGGATGTATTGGAAGAAATTATTATGTATTTGTCTTAGTAGATGATTACACTAGATACAAAGGGTTCTACTTCCTAGAAAAGAAATATGAAGCTTTTTCTTATTCCAAAATTTTTAGATCCTAAGTGAAAATTGAGAACAATCTTCCATTGATAACTATTCATAGTGATCATGGGGGAGAATTTCAAAATTTAGATTTTGAAACTTTTTATAGTAGAAAAGTCATTACTCATTACTTCTCAGATCTAATAACTCCTCAATATAATGACATTGTTGAATGAAGAAATCAAATTCTTCAATGGATAACTAGAACCATGTTGAGTGAATATTCTGTAGATAAAAACTTTTTTGCTCAAGCTGTAAGTAATTCTTGTTATACTAGAAATCGTGTTTTAATTAGACCATTTCTTAATAAAACCCCTTATGAATTGTGAAAAGGTAGAAAACTAGACTTTCCTAATTCAAAGTATTTAGTTTCAAAGTATTAATTTTTAATACTAATAATAAGTAACATAAATTCACACCCAAATATGATGAAGGAAGTTTCCCAGGCTACTCCACAACTTCTAAGGCTTAAATAGTTTTCAATAAAAATTCTTGTATCGTTGATGAAATAATGCATGTTAAATTTGATGAAACTAATCCTTTTGTTTTTAAACAGCATCAACGTACATCTTCTGATGTGTTTTCAAAAACTGATTATCAACCCTTTAGATATTATACTTATAATAAGGAAAATGTTCAATAAAATATTTATAAATCATTTACACCAAAATATTTCCTACCATATGTTAATGAATAGAAGTTAGAAAACCAAAATATGATGTTTCTTAAGAACCATCCCAGTGATAGTATCATTGGTGATGTAAATCAACCTTTGAGTACTAGAAGTTCCTTATGAAATGAAGTAGAACATGTATCATTACATTACCAATTAGAACCAAAAATCACTGAAGAAACTTTAGGTGATGATGATTGGATTAAATCCATGCAAGATGAACTGAATGAATTCGAATGGAATAATGTCTATACCTTGGTTGAAAGAACTAAGAAAACATTTTTTATTGGAGTGAAATGGGTCTTCAGAAATAAGTGTGATGAAAATGGAATCATTGTGAGTAATAAGGATAGATCTGTTTCTAAAGGCAATAATCAACATAAAGGAATATAATATGTAGAAACCTATGCTCTAGCAGCTAGACACAAATCTATTCATATTTTACTTCCCTTGACGACATTCTTTAATTTCAATATTTTTCAAATGGTTGTTAAATGTTATTTCCTTAATGGATATGTTCAAGGGAAAGTTTTTGTAGATCAAAATCATATTTTTGAAGACATAAAACATCCTAAATATGTTTTTAAACACACCAAAGATTTATATGTACATATACAAGTCCCTAGAGCCTGGTATTAAAGAATTACAAGATTATTGTTACAAAATAATTATGTTAGGGGAATCTTGATCCAAAAAAATTTATAAATAAAGATAAGAAAAATTATTTGACAGTTCAAATCTATGTTGACGACATTATATTTGGTTCAACTCAACAATATTTAACCAATTCATTTTCAAATCCAATGAAATATATATTTTAAATGAGTATGATGGGTGAGTTAACATTTTTCCTAGGTTATCAAATTTCCCAAAAACCAGAAGGAACTTATATATCTCAAAATAAGTATATTAGATATCTTCTTAAAAGGTATGGATATGACAACACTAAGAGTATAAGTACTCTTATTGGTACCTCAAATTCAATTGATCATGATGAAGTTGAGAAACCAGTCGATCAAATGTCATTTAGAGGTACGATATGAATTTTACTATACCTGACAGCTAGTCATCCAGAATTAATGTTTTTAGTATACCTATGTGAAAGATATCAATACAATCCTAATGAATCTCATTTAAAAGAAGTGAAACTAATTTTTCACAATTTAAAATGAACCATGGATTTAGGACTCATTTATACTTATGGAAATGAATTTTTCATAAAAATATTTTATGATGATGATTTTGGTGGATGTAGAATGGATATAAAAAGTACATCAAAACCTTGAAATTTTTTAGGAGGTTCATTAGTTTCTTGGTCATGTAAAAATCCACACTCTGTAGTAATTTCCACTATTGAAGCTGATTGTGTAGTAGTTGGAAGCTGTAGTGACCAAGTGTGGTGGATGAAACACACACTCAGAGACAATGGTTTAGGTTTTACCAAAACAAAAATATTTTGTGATAATACTAGTTCCATTTCCCTAAGAAAAATCCCTACACACCACTCTCATGAAACAAACATAGATATTAGGCATCCCATTCTTAGGGATCACACAACAAAAAGAGATATCATTCTTCAATTTATCAAAACACAAGAACAATTTGCTGATATTTTCACAAAAATATTTACCCTCCAATATATTTGAATTCATTAAACAAAAATTAGTAATGATAACCCTATGGTAATCTTCCCTATTAACTTCACGTTTAAATATATCTCCTTATAATAACAAACTCCTTTTCATAAGGGCTACAGTTTCTTATTAGTAAAAATATTCCTTAGTAAAAATTATCTTAAAAAAAAATTTCATAATCACAATTTTTAGTAATCAATTTTTTTCATAGTCTAAAAACATTAAATTTAAATTTTTTTCCTTACATAAGAAATTTGTTTGGAGTATAAACTTATTTAAGAAGAGATTTTCTTATTCATGAAAATTTTTCTAGAATTCTAGAAGGTATTTTTCCTTTCTTAAATTTTTATAATCAATTTTTTACATGTGGGTATTTTCATATTATTTATGAAGAATTTTCGGATTCACTTTTCCTTAAATCCAATTTTTAATCTTAAAAGCCTCAAAATATTGGAACTTACCAAATTACTTCTTCAGCTATCATCTCAACCGTCAGATCTGATCAAGCATATTTCCACCATTAGATCTTTTTGGGATGATGAACTGTCACCTCAGACACCTATATAAAGATCCCTAATGGTTTTTCCAGATTGGTTAACATGCTATGGCATGTTGAAACCCTGCTATTCTATATAATGCTCGTTCTGAATTCCCAGGTTTTCCTAATTCTGAATGTCTTTTGAAGCTTCTCCTCAGAAACAAATGTATTCAGTCAAGGAAATATCTAAATCGAATATCTATATAAAAAAGTTATTAGATCCAAAATTGTTTTCTATGTATGATTTTCTTATTTCAAAAACATCATGTTAAATAGCTGGGAGAGTTTGTGTATATCCAAATCAAAGGCACAAGATCCGGTTTATCCAAAAAATTTGGTAGAGTTTTATGATCCTATAAGTTTATTTAATGAAAGATAAAGAGACTAGATTACATTTAAGAGTTATGGAAAAACCTATTCTCTTTCTTACAGTAAGATTGAAAACATAATTGGAATTCTGAAAGAGGGTATTGCAGAGTTCTTCACCCAAAATCTACCATATTTCTCAGGATATTTTGATAAGGATAATTCCATAGAATTCCTTGGTCGATTAGTAGTGAAGACTCCAATGATTAATCATATTTCTACAAATTTTCAGAACATAGAGTTATGGGTTCATGGATTTCTCATTCCACAAAAAAGTGATAAGGATACCCTAAAGAAGAGTGATATATATGTTCTGGATTTCTTAGTAAACCTCAGAAAGATAAATTTGCTGATGTATGTTTTGATTTTAGTTATGAATATCAAGAATGAGACTGTAAAATCTCATATCATTATATATCTGGTTATTATATCCATGATAATTGTGCTTTTTCTTAATTCTTTCAAAATACCATGCAATTCGAGGCCAAAGAATTTCAAGGTCATGTTTTTTAGTGATGAAACCCTCATAAGGATGAAGGTTGTATTCAATAGTGAATCCAAATATTTTTCTGATTTATCTAAATATTAAATATAAGCATTATCAAAGAAATCAGAAGTGGCTATAACTTCCAAGAAGGGTGGTAAGAAGAGAAAGGTGAATGAATAGGAAAGGAAAGAAAAAACTCATGTTGTTTTGGAAACTCAATCTGCATCTTCAAAACCTAAGAATAAAAAGACATATCCAGATGAAGTGGTTGACAAGAAGAGAGGAGATAAGAATAATAACAAGGAAGGGGATCCTAGTTTTGTCTTGGACCCTACTAAAGATAAATCCTTGAAGATTAAGGCTCTTTAATATTTTTAGGAGAAATAGAAAGAGAAGAAGAAAAAGGAAAAAGATGTTTGAAGCTGAGATTGTTCAATATATCAAGAAGGCTACTGATAAACCTTCGGAGTAGCTTCAAGTACAGAAAATTTTCACAATGAACCAGTACCCATAGAGACTCTGGGAAAGAAGATAGTGAATCTGGAACCTAATGAAGAAGATCAAATTGGGAAATAATAGGAAGAGGAAGATGAAGAAGAGGAAGGTAGTGATGATACAGATGATATGATAAAATAATTGGAATAATATCATGAGAAGGAGAGTCCCTCTAATATTTTGTCAATCCGAACTTCTCAAGATGAATCTACCAAAATTATTTCACAAGGAAAAGAGGATGAAGGGTATAAAGAAGTGAATAATCCATATGGTGAAGAAAGAAGCAATCATGATATTGTTCAACCAGAGGATCTAGTGGAATATGATAAAAAAGAAATTGTTGATGAAGATAAGATAGTTCAAATATCAGATAGTGAACATGAGTCTCCAAAAGTTTCGGAGATCATTCCAAGATATGATAAGGGAAATGAAATGTTGGTTGATACACTATGGAAAGTCGTGCTGGAAAAGAAAGATATTGGTGGTTTTTCAAAGAGAAAATATGAAAATATAGAGAAGGAATCCTCACCAACCAAAGAATCCAGTTCAAGATCATCCTCTCTTGGACAAGACTTTGTGGTACAATCGTTGAAGAAGTTGGATGAAACCATTCCCTTATTTTTGAGTATATACTCGAGGTGTGATATGCTTCAGCACTCTATTAATTAGAAATCAGATTCTGTTTCCATCCATATGGATATGTTTTTCAGGCTTGAGGACAATTTCAAATCTTTCTTCATTGGCTATTAAGCTCACAAGATTTCAGGTAATGAAATTACAAAGTGACCAAGAAAGACAATTGAAGATATGAGAATCATTGATGATTTTCAAGAATGTATGAAAGATGCATTTGACACCGAAGATGGAATGTTCAAAGATATTACTAAAAGTTTAGGGGAAAAGATCAGTCTAAAAACACCCTGTAAGTAAGAATTCAAAGATCTAAATGGGAATCTTAACTTAGTCACTTTGAATTGAAAAAGGGAAAGAGAACATAGAATTGAGTTTGAGGAAAATCATAGTAATGAAGAAGATCTTTTGAAGGATAAAGAAGATATTCTTAAGGATCAGTAAGAAAATAACAAATCCTCAGAGAAGAAAAATGAGGACCAAGATCTTCTGCTCATGCATTTTGATGAGGATCATAAGGTTCATTAAAAGTTGAAGAACTTCATTAAGAAGTTAATGTCTAAAGAAAAAAAGGATGATTTTTTTCAATAAGATATTTTTTTGTATTTAATTTGTACTAATTATTCCTATCATAATGATATTTTGGGTGTTATTCATGTGTTTTTTGTAGAGTACTAATATTTCAGGTTTAATATTTTCTTCCATTATCATTATTCCTTTTGAAAACTGCATAGGGTGAGAAAAGAATGATAAAAAATACTAAGTTAATAAAAGAATTACCTATGTAAGGGGGAGTCTATCTAAGGAGGAGATATTATCAAAGAAGATTTTATTATGCAAGAAAAAGTAAAATCTCTTTCAAGAAGTTGAGAACCCGGTCATTAGGGATTTAAAAACCTACTGGGGGGGTTAGTTGCTTTCACCATGATTCATAAGAAAATGGATATAAGTTAATAATTTCAAGTTCATAAAGAAAAATTCTAAGTCCCTATATTCTTTTTTGTAAGTATGTTTTCTCTTCCCAATAAGGGGGAGATTGTTGAGTCAATAAGGTTTCCTTATGAATCTACTATTCCTCTATGTTTTGAAAATCACAAACTCTCTATCTTACAGAAATTTATATTTTACCTATGAATTATCTTAATATGGGAAATTTTCATTATCTGAGAAATTTTTTATCCTTAATTATGTTTTCATTGTTCATTTTATAGTCTCTCTAAATCAAAAACATTTTATTCCTAAGTCTAAAATTCAGTTTCACATCTAAATCTTCGAAATCATTTAAAACCTTTGTTATAGAGTATTTTTTTTAGGATCTGAATTCTTTGAAATTCAAACTCAGAATTCATTGAAATTTAGACTCCAAATTCTATGAAACTCAATGTCTGAATTATATGAAATTTAGACTCTGAATTATATGAAATCCAAACTCCAAAATCTCTAAAATTCAGACTCTAAATTCTTTGAAATTCAGACCCTGAATTCCATAAAATCCAGAACCTGAATTCTCTAAAATTGAGACTCCAAATTCTCTGAAATTAAGACTATGAACTCTCTGAAACTAAGACTCTGAATTATCTAAAATTCAGACTTCAAATTCTCTAAAATCAAGACTTCAAATTCTATGAAATTCAGGATCCGAATTCTCTAAAATTTAGACTCTGAATTCCACAGAATTTGGACTCCGAATTCTTTATAATTCACACTCTGAATTCCTTAGAATTTAGAATCAAAATTTATTATATTTTAGACTCCAAATTCAATAGAATTCAGACTCCAAATTTCCTAGAATTCATATTCCGAATTCATGGGAATTCATACTATTAAATCTAAATAATTATGATTCTGAATTCATTATAAAATAGAATCCAAATATCCATGCCTTATAGATTATGAATGTTAATTAGGTTAAACTCCAAACATTATTTTTCCTAAACTCCAAAAAAATAAATTTGGTTAAACAAAATCATTTTTCTTTACAGATATTATGAAATGATGTTATACAATCTATTTCCAACTTAAAGTTGGTTGAGTGACATGTGTACATGTCCCTGTGAGATTCAATGAAAAATATTACCATTTGAGGAGGGAGCCAACTATTGGAGAAGTTCCTATAACTAGGAGATCATTTTAACAAGCTTACAACTATTCCATCACTCTAGAGATTTCCTGATGCTAAATTAATTTCTAGAGAGGGAGACTGTCATGCTTTGTGTGGTTATGAACATCTTGTTCAAATTGATTCATGCGACTCCAATTGATGCTGAGTACAATCAAGGTATTCTAGGGATAGGAAGACATATGTTCTAACTACCTTAAAGTTCAAGGGATTGCGAGGATAGAAATATAGAATCTGATATTCCTATTGAAGGCATACCTTGGTGTGGGTAATACATACTTTCTTGAAAGTATAAATCAAGGGACCTTTATTCAAGGTTGTTGGATACCCTACTCTTTGGGTTCAAATATTTCATAATTGTTACTTGTTTTGGTTCAAGTTTATATCCATTGTATTTTGATAAATTAAGAAAGTATAACCTTATTTATACTTTCTTGTACTTTTGTATTCTATGATAAGTATGATTCTATACTCTTTAAGGTAGAATATTTTTCTTGTAAACCTTTCTTAAGTTTCATTTCCAGAACCATATTTCGAGAACATATAATGTTTGTTTACGTAGAACTCAAATAGGTCATGTGAATTTACCTTGTTTAACTTTGTTAAACACTAGTTTCCTTAAGGTTAAAAAATGAATGTTTTTAAACTTATAATTCACTCCCCTCTTGTAATTGAGAAAATACATCATTATTTTGATCCTACAAACCATACACCTTAGAGATGATACTGATCTCAATAATTTCTTCTATGTAGGCCCAAATGAATGGTAATACCATCCATCAGTGGTAAATACAGATGACTATTTTGATCTAATACAGATCAAGGAGAGTTGCAGATGCATTTTCCAATGCATCAGCTTATTCATTTTACAATCAGGGAACATAAGTAAATGTTGGGATTGATGGTAATTCTTCCATCAGTTACCATGCAGAGTTAATCAAAGGGATCATCTCCTATTTCTTGATATCATAGTCACAATTGAATTTATTGATGAACAATTATGAATCACCTATAATATTAAAGTGTTCATCTTGAATTGGGAGTGCTAGTTCTATGCATGTGATAAGGACCTAGAAATCTGCTTCATTTATCATACATCCTTCTAATATTATGAGTGAATAGGGAAGAAAAGATTATTTTGGGGATATGAGTATGACTCCTAGGCCCAATTTTTTATATATGGGGTCATTCATTCTTCTTCCTATAGGTCTTTTGGAGGCACCGTCGAAGTAAATTTCCCACATCTATAAGTTCTCTTGAATAGATAACACTTCCTCATCAGGTAAATATTCATCTGATGTATTCACTCTTATTGAGGGATTCTCAGCCAGGAACTCTACCAATTCATAGCATTTTATATCTTTCTATGGTATGAACTATATATCGAACTATTACGGGAAGACCGACCACCGTGATAAAAATATAGTTAACATCGGATGGTTGAGAATATACTTGAGTGCATTGCTACATGAGACCAAATAGAATTCTTGGTTTTTCAAGTAATGCCTCTTATTTTGAAACAAAAATATTAATTGAAGGTAGATCTTATCTATTTTTGAATAATGAGTCTCAACATAAATCATTATTCGTTTGAGATAATAGAGAATACTCTCTCAATCAACATCATTCTTTTGTGTGAGGAAAGAACATAGGGATCACTCCAAAGTGGTAACATATAAAATGACTGTTATTCCTTTAACAGGAATTATTACCAATAGTTGAATAAAGATATATTTCCTGATATTGTTGAATGCTTCCCCACAATCTTTAGTCCATTGATATTTTACCCCTTTCCACCATCTTGGTTAATAGAAATCACTTTCGAGAAAGGTTGGATATAAAGCAATAAATCCTGGTGTACTTGGAGTCCTCTCAACACTACTAGGTTGCATGCTGGTTACATTGCAAGGATGGAATTTTTCTTCTGAGTTTCGACTTCGATGCCCCGATGGCATATAACGAAGCCAATGAATTTACCTGAGGTGACACCAAAATCACATTTTAGGGGTTCATTTTCAGACAATCTTTTCATAATTTGTTGAAATATGTTTTCATGATCCACCTTATGATCTGAGAATTATCATGATTTAACCACTAGATCATCGACATATCATTCGACAAATATTCCCTTGAAGGGTTTCAAAATGCGGTGCATGGCGCGCTGATATGTGGCGCCATCATTTTCAAACCAAAAGGCACTACCTTATAGAAAAACACTCCCAGGGGAGCCTTGAAGGTGTGGGATTCTTAATATTTTTTTCCAATTTGGATATGGTTATATCTTGAATATTCTTCCTCGAAGATAGGGCCTCATATCAGGTAGTTTCATAAATATCCAATCCTTTGATCGGGACTGCGAAATCATCTTTAGAGAAGTTCCAGTTGACGACACTAAAATCGGTGCAGATCCTAAAATATCCATTATTCCTTATGGGGAATTTTTTTATAACAATATGGTGTATTGGACCTCTCGAATGTTGTTATCCCTAATTATCTTTTAAACTTTAACCTTTATCTTGGCAGCACGTGTTGGGTGATTTCTTTTGGAAGCTTGATTGTAACCACGATGATCTTTCGGTAGTCCCAGGTGGTGAGTGGAAACCTCTAGATTGAGACACAACATCTCTATATAATTATAGGGAAAAACAACACGATTCTACTTCAGGAAAGAGGATATATATCTCTTGCTCTTTGGAAGGCATGTCCACACTAACCAAAGTGGGTGGTGGGTCTTCTTCCGTACCGAAGTATATTTCCATGAGTTTATGAACAGTGGTGGAAATGCCTTCCTCAAATGTTGTAGGGGTATCCCTTATGTCTCCTTCTTCCCCCTCCCGTGTTCCCTCATCATATTCATGTTCATATTTAGATGGGGATACAATCCTTGAAAATATTGCTCCATAGTTGAGGGAGGAGTTGCAATTTTGGTGTCCAGGAAGTGAATTTGTCGTCATAGTAAGGGGATTCTCAATAGAATATGTCTTGAGGGGTGAAAGATTTTTCTCCTCTGTTTGAGTGATGATACACTCCCTCCTTTATTTATGAGAGAGGAAGGCATTTCCTAGGGTTTTGATGATATTTCATGGGTATTTTCATCTGAAACATCACCATTATCTTGGGAGTCAATGATCCTTTTGACATTAATAGGTCCGACCATCATAAGTAAAATCACGAGGACTACAAAATATTCATCTGAACATGGACTTGTGCTTTCAATATGATTGGCGGGCACACGTATTCTTCCCTGAGCTGCTTGAGGGGTTTGGTAGGAAACATTACCAAACCATTTGGGGCTGTGTCCCAATCAATTCCATCAGCTGGGGGTTGTTTCCCCTTTGGTTCATTAAAACCTTGTACAATATAGTGTTACCCATAGGACATCAATGGGGCCTTATCGGCATGTAGTGTCCCACTCTGTCCATTGATGAAATATTTAAGGCACTGATTGTAGGAGGAGGGGATTACTATGTTTTTATATAGCTATGGACTCACTATCCAAGCATTAAAGATTGTATTATTTCGGACAATAAGAAATTATGGGTGGACTATGAGGTCAGTGAACCATGTTTCATGCTTGATTCTGTCTAATGGATTCTAATAGAATTTTTCATAGCCAAACAGAGTGGTGGTGCAGGATGTCAGATCATCCTCATTGAAGCCCGACCAATGAAGTGTCCAATGTTGGAGGAGATTAACCCCAAATCCATTCTCGATGAAGAATTTTCAGATATGAACACCATTTATCATGATAGACACATATAAGGATTTTATGTGTCCTTTCATGATGGAAAATTCATCTTGATATATGAAGGAGATAACTGCATGAAATTCTATAGGATTGATCTCTGTCCGATAGACATCAGAAAGAGATACATCGGCTTCAAACTCCTAGGGTATCATCAAATCTTATATGAGAGCATCCCTAAGATCAACTAATAGAGTTATCACATCCATGATTGATAGATTGGTAGTAAGTGAAGCTAAATATTTCAGAATTTCATATTTCTGATATAAATTGTGGGACATCCATGTTTGGGGATTATCTTTCATAGGAACATTAGGGGCTTGAGAATTTAATGAACATGGGTCTACCATGGGGGTCAAAGATGGTAAAATTTCAATCATTTTTGGATTAGTCTCGGCATATATACTCACATGATGATAGAAATTAGTCATTTATTCTTCATCTATATATTTTTCCATGAATTGGACTGGTGTGGTTTCTTATCTGGGAAAGAAAATTTTCATACCTCTGTTGGCCCCACTGGAGGTTCCTTCCACAGGTTTCCACAACACTGAAACATTGAGAGTGGGTGTGTCGATAATCATGATTTCTTCCCTAGCCATGTCTCCCTTGATATCCCTTGGTTTTGTGGATTCTTCCTCCATCTCCCCATTAAGGTGTGGAGAATTCTTGTGGATAACCATACTCATCATCAAATAAAGGATCCATCAAATGGATAACATTGACGGAGCCAAAAATTAGCTCCTCTTCTAATGAGGTCTTTTCCTCATCGTCTAACATAGGTTGTACCATTTGGTGGGGTGGTAGACAGATCTTCAGATGTGCTGGTAAGAAATCAGAGAGCGTCAAATCTAACCATGGAGTTGGTGCATGTTCATCTTTCTTCACTTTATTTCTACCCTTCTGATTGGGCTGGTTTTTGAGAAACTATGATATTAAAGACTGTGGAGTTGAGGATGATGAATGTGATTCATTAATATCCATTAGAGGCACGATTGGTTTCTTCAACTATGTCTGGAAATATATTCAACTTCTGATGGCAGTGGTCCCTGCTTGACCTATCTGGGATATATCATCTATTGATGGAGGTTTTTGAATAAAGAAACTCTTGAAGATTGTGTCCCAATATCTGATGGAAGGGAAAATAATCATCATAATCATCAAGAACTAATTCATCAGCCCTCTTTAGCTCCAGAATCTAAAGAATTATTAAATTCATAGTGGATATAAAGTATCTACAGATGTGGTAATACTGGAAAAATTATACATTATTTCTGCATTCCTCGAACTGATTTATTCACCCCCCCTCCACTCATCTTGATGGGGCAGGGGTTGCTGTTGATTTCCAGCGGGCCATGCATGTTTTGGTGGAGGTCCTTAGAGATGGAGCCGGTGTAGGGGGTGTCTTAATTCTGATAGAAGCTTCTTCATCATTCTGTTATCTTTTTGAGGGGGATGATGGATATATCTAGGAATTAATATTAGTTCATTTAAAGGAATACTATGTCCTTTGAGTGATGGTAGAGAAGCCTCAGAGCCCACTTATGTACTACACATGAATGAGTGGTGTTCATAGCTCATCTTGTAGATTATCAATACATATGGAAATAATTTCATCTTGGGGGAGTGTCTAGCTCACAGAGAATGTCAGACCCTTCCATCTAGCGATGATGTCTGAGACTCTCTCATTATCTCACTATTTTCATTTCATGAGATCACTGACTAGTGTTTTGGATACCACAAGATGAACTGGAACATGAACTAGAACGAGAGATCCTCCCATCCTATTTTTTAGTTATCTTGAAAAATGATGTACCACACAAAGGCTAAACCTTGTACAGTTTTCACAAAGCATCTGAGATTCATAGATTCTTATTGATCTGATGATCCCATCATGGGATCATAGTAAGAAGAGTAGTTAATTAGATACTACACTAGGCCCCCTACACTATTGAACTCTAGAAATATAGGATTATAAAAAAAAATTGAAGGTTGGACATTGCTCACCCAGTAAGGGTAAGGCCTCTGTTTCTATTTTACTAGAGAATTTATTCCTTCCATTGCTTCCATTCGAGTTTTTAATAACTCAATGGTATTCTGGTGCCCTTGATTCATGTCCTATTGGACCTGATCACGAGATGGTGAAGTATTTGGAAAGATTGGATGTTTTGGTGCTGTTGGAACATGAGGAAAATACCCAACCAAGGGACTCCATTTTGGATTCACCTAAATCTGTTCTAGTTTCCTCTCTAATGGAGGAAATTATTTATATCCTACCAGTATTGGGTTCAAGTAGACTGATGGTCCTAAAACTTCCCGGAATGAGCCTTCCATTCTTTCTTCATTTGTTGGGATGGTCTCCTAAGGAAGAGGTACATCTTATGGAATTGTATTTTGACACTACACTTGAGGAACATACCCAGTATTAAAGCCTTATCTTAGTATCTCAACACTGATTTTCATCAACGATTTCATTTCTTCCTCTTATTGAGAGAAACTCTCCATAAGTGTGGGGGAATCATCTTCATGGGGAAGAGGTGGTGGGTCAAAGACCTTACTCTTACTATTCTCTATAATGTGGATTCGCGTGGGAGTTAATGATAATTTACTAATGGGGAAACCATATTTAAGACAACACATTGGTTTTTAGTGTGCACACCTCCAGGCTCTGTGTGGAATGTCTCTGAGAGGGAACCTTCTTCTCATGTTTCTACATTATTTTTATAATTTTCATGAGGTTTTTAGGAATGATGTCTTCATCATTCACTGATGGATACCATAATTGGGGTGGAATCCTATGTACAAAATGGTATGAGAGATTCCTATGTCATTTTTTGGATCTTGTCTGGCCATTTTCTGATACGCTTTGGGTTTCTTGGCAAAGAGTGACCCAAAGGGAGCCCTGATATGACCTTGTAGTGCGAATCCATTCCAGCGGGTGTGAGTAATAGGATGGGATGGGATGGGTGACCCCTCTATCCATTATTCATTCCAGATTGGATAATACAGACATGAGATGGGTAGGAATTTGATTTCAAAATTCCCCCAAACGGATGGGCTGGGGTTTCTCCCATTTTTCTGTTGATAGGACTCAGCCTAGATTTACTAGTTTTATGGGGGAAGTTTGATTTATAAATGCCTCTTGCTCTGCAGTCTAGGTCTTGTCCCATATTGTGTTAGATGATGTTATTACTTCCACCTTCTTGAACTCACACATTTCCATGTGGGTGTGAGCCAGATATGGTGTAGGGTATGTATATGAATGACTTTCTTACGAGGACAGGACCACTACAAATTGGTTGGATTCTCTTAAATCGGGGGCCTGTAAAATGTTCTCGATGGCCTACTTCTGGAGCTTCTCATTGGTTTTCTCTCATCAGGCCTGAAACATATGAGACATATTCAAGGACAGTTCTTGGAAATAATTCCACCTTTCCCGAGTATGGAAATAATTTAATTCTTTTCCAGGGATGAAGACATTATAGGATATCACCTTTGATGGGTTCTATTGGATGAGATGTTGGGTGAGGTGTAGAATTACATGTTCTACCCATACAAGGATATGAACATAATATGGGGAATTTTATTAATGCATGTTGGTGCTCATTTCCGTCACAGAGTCTAACGAATGAAAAAAGGAAAATACCTTAGTCCAAAGTGATTCATCCTTTGAAGAAACATCATAAATTGACAGACGAATGAATAAGTAGAACATTTCCCATAGGTCGCGCAAGTTCCCTCATGGTCGCGCAAGTACACTTGCGCGCCGCCTAGTGGTCGTACAAGTCTACTTGCGCGACTCCTTATGGTCGTGCAAGTGACTTGCGCGACCTAAGTGATAACTGCCCGATAACCGCCCAGGGTCTTCTCCTGCCTATAAATAGACCATGTGGGCCCCCCATTCGAGAGGATTTTTTTCCAGAAACTCGGATTGAATCTCCCGATGCCCAAGTATCTTCTCAAAGCTTCCGGAACACTTCTAAGGTAATTTCTTACCTAGAACGGAAGATCTAGAGAGAGGGAGGAAGGCCTAAGTGTTGAAACTCATCAACACTTGTGCGCTTGAGTGGTCAGCCCTTAAGGGAAGTGACCACACTTGTGCGCCGCCTTATTTCCTTATATAGAACTTGCGCGTCCCTTTTCTGGAAGAACCTCAAGAGGATTCTAAAGGGATTGATAAAGAGTCGCTCAAGTATTCTAATGCTGGTTGAAAATCGCGCAAGTACCCCACATGTCGCGCAGGTATACCTGCGCGACCAATTCTTGCGCGCCCACGTAAGACTTGCACGCATTTCAAGATTTGTGCGCCCCTACCTTTTTGGGTGCCCATCTTTCCCATTTTACCCCTATTAAGCCATTTCACCTTTCCTATTCCAGATTCAGTCTTCAAGATACTCTTCAAAGCTATTTATGGCATGATTTCTTGATTTGACTTCCTTATTTGAAAGGAATTATATGGAATATCTCTCAAAACATAGTGATTTATACATTTTTATGTCACCAAAGATTGAGAGTTCATTTATTCAACCTCATCCTTTAAGATGAGAGAATCCTTAACCTAGGTCTCCTTTTCAGGAATAAGTCCCAGTCATAATTTTGGGCATCCTTCTTAGGAGTAAGCCCCAAGTCCTCTAATTTTGGGAATCCTTCTTAGGAGTAAGCCCTAAGTCCCTTATTATGGGCATCCTTCTTAGGAGTAAGCCCCAAGTCCTCTAAATTTGGGCATCCTTCTTAGGAGTAAGACCCAAGTCCCTTATTATGGGCATCCTTCTTAGGAGTAAGCCCCAAGTCCCTTATTATGGGCATCCTTCTTAGGAGTAAGCCCCAAGTCCTCTAATTTTGCGCATCCTTCTTAGGAGTAAGCCCCAAGTCTCAAATATGGGCATCCTTCTCAGGAGTAAGCCCCAATCTCAAATATGGGCATCCTCCTCAGAAGTAATCCCAAAACCTTAATCCTTAACCTGGGCTTCCTTTTTAGGAATAAGTCCCAGTCATAAATCTTAGGCTTCCTTTTCAGGAGTAAGCCCCAAGTCCCTTAAATTCTCCTTAACCAATCCTAATTTACATTTAATATGGGATTCCTTCTCAGGAGTAAAACCCAATTATCAATCCTCTCCTAATTTGGGTTTCCTTTTCAGGAATAAAGTCCCAAGTTAGAGTGTTCAAATCTCCATAAATCACATATACCTTTATGGACCCTGTTCCTGGATTTTCTCCTTAAGGTAAATCCTAAACTTCATTCATCTGGGCAGTCATACATACATAAGCCCCAAACCATTTCTTATGATTGCATCTTTCATGGAACAATTGTCTAAATTTTACCAATACCTCTTGTTTCTCACACCGAGAATGACTCACGTGAGCTTAGAGTGTAAAAGTAATTGTGACATCCTGCTTTGATCCATTTATCATAAATATCATACCCTTACTCGAACATCATGGGTTCTGATTCCTTTTCCAAAACAAAGGATACGTAGGTAGCCCATTTATGGGTTCGATCCCAACTCTGAAATAATTCATTGTCCTTCTGAATGACAATAAACTTCAAGTGCCCCACTGAGTGGCTTTAAAACCAGCCTGGTCATCATAATGACCAAGAGACTTTTATATAAATGGTTTGAAGGTTACCATTGATCAAGAATATCTAAATAGATATAGATGATTCTCTATTGATGAAGAACCTCAAATACATATAAAAGATTCTCTAAATTTCTTACATATTTAATCATTGATTATCAAAACTAAAGGAAAAGCTCATTTTATACTTGGTAATGTAATAAGGATTCACGAACATAACTTAAATCTATAAAGAGATTCCCAGAATAGACAATAATTCCCCTCAAAAAGGTGTGATGAGTCTGACCTCCCATCCTCTCGACTAATGCAAATTCCCAAGCCTCATTAGTCAACAAGATAATGAGTTCCTACCTTTGGAAAGTAGGTCCAAATGGATGTGGAATCATTGGATGTTTCCAGTTCTACGAACAAACCCGCTAGAAACCGATCGGAACATTTGAATCTCCCATCCAGGAGGTCATCCCCGAATTCCGAGGGAAACAAAAAATGGTGAACCCGACGTGAATGCTTAACCAAGTTAAAATGAGGTTTTACCTATTTGTTAAGCCCCTATTTAAAACCCAATAAGAGGGATAACAAAAACAATCATTGACATATGTGCTCATCCAAAAGGATGAAGTAGCTGAGATTATCTTGATTACATCTGTTATATCAAACAGCCACTCTTTTACAAGATTTTCTGTATTTTCATAATGGATGCTCTCAAATTAACATCTGTGAATACTACTGCTGCAAATACCACTGCTGCTATTCCTACTGGATCGTCATCCACTCTGAGGATGACATCACCTACTCAGCATCTTCAACGCTGGGTATCAAATGCGCTGGTTAAGGAGTACCGTCAACACGGTACCATCCCAACTCTGGAGGCTGCCTGACAGGACCTCCAAGTAAATAACTCACACAGGTCGTCCGGACAACGACGAACAGTGATTAAGAAGTAGGCGGTGCTGAATACCGTCTCCAACCGTTTCGGGTCGTTATCCCTGGAACGCAATTTCCATTCACTCCCTTACTCTGAGGAAGTGAATGAGCAGGTCCCACAGGGCCTTAATTCAAAAAGACAGGAGTCCTTCCCGAGGGCTCCCATCAACTATCGCCTCCAGACTCGTGCGGCAGTGCGCCCTCAACATGATGAGGGTACCGACTCCAGGCATTCAGCTCAGGTTCCTCGAACCCGAGCAGGCAAGACGAACCTCCAGAGACGGAATCTGGTTGACAATGGGTAGGTTTTCATCCATGCCTTCTCCGGAGAAGTCCACCATCCTAACTTGGTGGCAAATAATGAGCAGGCACAGACACCTGTCCGTTTTAATTCCACTGTCCAGCAGACTCGTCTGGCAGCATCACGCCAATCCCGCCAGGAAATTCCGGCGGAGTACTATAGGCAGGAATATACACCTTCTTATACATCACCAGTTATTCGGCAGGCTCGTCTGACTACATATGATGGATCTCGTCAACCACCTTTGGCGAAGTGTAATCAGCAGATAGATACACCTGCTAGAACTAATCAAGCCTACAAACATTCTCGTTTGATAGCGCACAGAGAAGTCAATCGGAAAGATCCGACGACAAACAGGAGGCAGACTCAACTCTTTGCCCCCACACTTGAGTACTGTCAGGATTCACTGACAGGAAAAGGAGGACAGGAGCAGGCACATACACCTACTCAAAACCCGGAATGGACGTATATTCCCGTTCTAGCGGCTGAAGTCACCAATCATATTTTGTCAATGGTGAAAGAGAAGAAGCAAATTCCTACTCATATTCTGGATGCTTGCCAGGATATCATAACAGCTTCAGCATCATCTCAGGGACAGACACATAAATCTATCCTTAGATGTTGAGTGACACATCAACAATTCACTCCATAACAGACACACACATCTGTTCTAGTCCAAGAGGGTCATGGGGAATACTCCCCCATATCATACGGACAACCAAGTCAAGCACATACACCTGATTTGAGTGGAGATTGTCAGCCTAACCTGACCATCTTTCCTGATCAGGCACATACACCTGCTCAGAGTAACCACTTTCATCAACAAGTGGTTTCCAAAGTGAGTAAGAAGGCATCTAAGAAAAAGATCCGCCCAACATAGTCAGGATATCAAAGGCTAATCTGCAACAAGGCTTTTCTCGATGCTGGAGTTCTTGAAGCCCTCATACATTTATCTGTTGGAATTCAAGATTCTACTCCCTCAGTTCCCAATAACGGGAACATTAATTCCAAAAGTCTTCAACATACACTTTCTCATGAAGGATTGCTTCATGACAATTCGGTCAATCTTGAAGTTTCATCTTTAGATGAGAGCCACAGGAACCCTCTGTGTGGTCAGAAGACCAAGGAGGAAGAGATCTCATCTTTTGTTGTAACCCATTATGGTGGTCCTCCACATGATGATGAACTTCGCTGTGAAAGTCCTCTCCGCAGTAGTGATTCACATTGCCTGGAAAATACACCAGTGGACAATGTAGTGCCGAGAAAGACCTATTATCTTGAGGCACTTGCAAATGCGAAACCAGTCATGTCTGATGATTTATCACTAGAAAGTGAAATACTTTCTCAATCAGAAGATAGCCCAGGGTGTAGGTCATTCTCTGAACCACCCCTAAGTCATGCATTTTCTAGTTTGATCAATGATGTCTCTACCAATCTTGTTGAATCTGATGAAGCAACAAGGAAACACCAACTCTGGTCAAAACAGGTAGAAGAATCTTAATTTAATGATAAAGAGGAAATGCTTAACATGAGAAAGAAACTGAAAAAAGGTGAGGTACCAGTCATGTTTTGGCCTTTGGCTGACTCCCAGTACGACATTCCAAAAATGTTGACGGATGATGGAATCCATGATATTCGTCTCAACATATGGAAAACCCTTTGTCAACTAAAGAAGAAGGTATTATCTTATGATGAATATGAACATCATCTTAAGATAATAGAAGGGCTACAACGTCAGATTGATTTGGCATCTCTATCAGTCTCTCGATATCCGAAGGCTGAAAAGCAACAGAGAACCCTTCAACGTTCATGCCTTGGCGCACTAAGAAAATTGCGTCAGTTAATTGCCAATGCTCCATCTGATGTTCATATCAGAGGATGGGGTGTTCACGGAGCACTACATTTCACAGTGCTTTCCAGTCATCAAAGCCCGCCGAAAATGGTCTCATGCAATGTTGTTGCCCATGGTCGGCCATAGTCAATGGGCTTTGTTCATAATCAAAATCTTGTTCAGGAACAGGCTTCAACTAGTTCCTCTCAAAATCAAGCATATAGAGAACATGATGTTGAATTTCCCCTACATCAAGAAGGCGAGAATATTGCACAAGCCTCTCGTATGGAGCAAACAAATCATAAAATGACAGAAGTCTCGGAAATCATCCAACGGTCTGTTGAACCAGGTGATAAAAGTGGATACATGCTAATGCATCCAGCTAATTTCCAAACTAAGATTCGCAAGATCAAGAGATCTTTTAAGAAGATCTCATACGTAGCATGTCAAGGGCCACCCCAGCTTGTCAGACTGGGGACTCCTTTAACCCAACCCTCAGAGTCAACAAATGGGATTCGAGGAGTTGAGCGGAATCAGCAGGAACATCCCCAGTTCACGAGACTGGGGACTCTTTCAAATCATCAATCCCCTTCTCAGAGAATATCGGTCTTTTCTCGATTGGGGAAGAAGCCCCAAGAGGAATGAAGAGCCAAATTATTAGGAGATTCCCTCCAAATTATAGTTCGTCAAGAAGTTCCTAAAGGATTGAATCAACAAAAGGAAATGTCTCATCAAATATATGAAAGAAGACAATATCACAAAAATGTTGATAGAAGGGATGCGATGCATTATGCATCAATCAATGTCATCAATGCTGTTGTTGCTAATCCACCAGAGGAGACTCACTCAGGGGACTCAGATGAAGAGCGTCCTTCTCAAGAAAATGTATGCACCAATACAAATGAAGAAGGTGTGCGTACACAAAGTCAAAGGATTACTCAGAACTTAGGTAATCCACATCCTTCCCTCCAAAAAGTATCCAACAAAGGGAGGGGAAAGAATCATGTGACATATCCTTCCTCTGGAGAAGGTCAATCGCTCTCATTAGAGCAAAGGTTTTCACAACAGGAGGAAGAAATGAAATAATTAAGAAGAATGAATGCAGAACTACTTCAGAGTAGTCTTCTTCTTAAGAATACTGAAGTCCGACAGCCGAAAGAATTTGTTGCAGTTACTGAGATGGATCAAGAATATCCTCCTTTATCAGTACACCCTCAGAGGTCTAATCCCGTGGGTCAAGCGCAACAACGGTTGGTAGTGCTACCATCAGTTGCAGCACCAACCACCACGTCTGTCCAAGATCCATTCGTTGCACCTACTCAAGACCAGATTCAATCGGATGTTTCTCAAAAGTTAATAACTACTATTGAGTCATTAATAGCTCGGTTAGAAACTATGGAAGGGAAACGTGCGCAAGTTCAACCAGAAAAGAAAGTTTACCCTGAATGGGTAGATTCAATTTCTCCTCCATCTAGTTTTGGAAACCCTGCTTTCCCTACTTTAAATGGATCAGGCGACCCCGAAAAACATTTGACGCATAACGTGTCTTGTTGTGATCCTATGAAGGGAACTCCAGAGCAGCAAGAAGCAGTGAAACTCAGATGCTTCGTGTGAACCTTGCAAGGACCGGCTTTTTTCTGGAATAAATGCTTGCAATCCCGGTCAATCATCGGATGGAAGGATCTTCATCAAAAATTCCTTCTTCAGTTCAGCTCAACTTTGCCAAAAACGACAGTTTTCGATCTTATGAACTGCAAGAAAAGGGAGAATGAAAGAGTCTCTGATTTCATTGCTCGCTGGAAGGGATTAACGCATTCCTTGAGTTTAGCACTCCCTCAGGAAGAGATGTTGCCAATCTGTGTGGAAAATTTGCGTGACGAATTATGCACGCCATTGATCCCTATGAAATACACATGAGGGTTTCGAGACCTTTCTTCAATCGCTCAGCAGATTGAAGATTCCCTTATATAGGCTAAGGTTAAATCTCGTGTAATTCCATCAGCTCTAGGAAGGAGAATGGGTAAAGCAGAAACTGCTACAGTTATGCTTAAACAAGCACCTATACCTATTTCTACTTCAAAACCTTAATCTTCTCGAAGGGCTCCACCTCCTGAACGCCAATAACAAAGGCCGTTTCGTCCAAATGATCAAAGATATAAACAACAGAAACAATTTGAGGATTTGAAGAGTAAAACATACATTTTCCGAAGTGAGAAAGTTCCTGGTTACTTCATTTCAGCTCTGGAAAATAATTTGGTTCAATTACCAGTGACCAAGAGGACAAACAAGGAAGGAGATGAAGACCGTCCCAATTATTGTCCCTTTCATCAAATGTTGGGGCATCCCATCCAAGAGTTTTTTGTCCTAAAAGACCTCCTGCAAAAGATGGATGACTTGGGACAAGTCAAATTGAAGGGTTCTTCATCTCATGTAGCGTGTGTTACCGCTACAGATCCAGAGGAAGGAGGTGAGTGGCAGGAAGTCAAAAGCAAAAATGCCCAAAAATATGATGATAGGATGGTCAGAAAGACAATCAATCGGACCCATTCCATTTTGTGAGCACAATTGAAGAAGCCAATTGTGTCTCCTACAAAAGCTGCAGTGAAGCCTCCATCAAAAGACAAATCCTCAAAAGGGCAGCGCAATTCAAATAAGAAAGAGGAATCAGAAGAAGATGAGTATGTATCGAGGCCTAAGTTGTCTTTGACTCTGGAAGATTTCATGCCATCTACTTCAAATCCACAGGCACCGCCCCATCAAACGGCACAGCCTAAATAGGCTAGTCAGGCATGGTCTTTATCAGACGAAGAGTTAATCTTCGGCTCTGTTAATATGATTCAATTAACAGATCCATATTCCAGTCTTGATGAGACTGAATTCCCTGTATCAAATAAGGGAATCCGAGGAAGTTCTAGAGGTTCATGATACAGGGGAAGACATGGATCTTTCCGAAGCCACTACTCCAATTCTACCCCTGCTAGCACTGTGTATGCAGCAGAAACTCGTGGTAGAGCCCTTCAGCGAGCTCAAAAAGAACAAGAAAGTTCTTCTACCAATGGCCGACTCAGTTTTGGCACAGTTATTTTGGAAGATCGATTAAAGGTTCCATCTTCTTTATCTCAGCAAGTAAATGGATATAATCAGTCTAATCTTCCAAAACTAATGATGTTGCCAACTTCTATCCCAATACAAGATGCATCAGCTTCCAAAGAATCAGCTTCTAAGGTACCTGCTAAACCACATATTCCTGTTGGGAAACGCAGACCTCTAGATCAAAAGTATGATATATTGAAACACTTGGCCCAAGTACCAGCCATGTTATCAATTTTGGATGCTTTGAATCTGTCAAAAGATCTTCGGGAATCACTCATCGAAGCTTTGTCAAGTCCTCAGGAGTTTGAAGCTGAAATTGCTGCAGCTGAAGTCTATCACATAGAGAATAATCCTGCAAAATTCCATGCAGTAATATATTTTAATGATAAAGATGAATATGATGTTGATCATGGGAACATAAAACCTTTGTACTTATCTGGAAAAGTCAATGGTGTAGATATTTGAAGAGTTTTCATTGACAATGGTTCAGGAGTCAACCTCATGCCCATTCGTACACTTCGTCGATTGGGCCTCAAGGAATCTGATTTATCTCCTTCTACCATGATGTTACAAGGATATGATAAAAATGAACAAGAAACACTGGGAGAAGTTACACTCAGAACCCAGTTTGGAGATCTTGTATTCAATTCGGATTTCATGATTGTTGATCAAGACTCAACTTTCAACGTCTTGCTTGGAAGACCCTGGCTACATCAGCATGCAGTTATTCCTTCATCATACCATCAATGTCTCAAATACTGTTTCAATGGTAAAGTTGGAACATTGTATGGTGATAAGGCCCCGTTCAAGACATGTGAGTCTCAATACATTGAGGCAGAATTTTATCACATGAAGGGAAGAGAAAAATCTACAATGAAGGAAATTACCAAAATTAATGCTCCATATGGTTTGGAGAAAATTCCAATAAATCCATTTACACATGTGAGTACAGATTATGTGTTACCTATCAGTAAAATTGACAAAATAGGACCAAATCAAAATACTCTTATAGAAAGATCCATAATCTCAATTACGACAATTGAGACAGACAACATGGGAGAAATTGGTAACCTACCAAATAGTGATGAAAGCATAAGTGGTGACTTTTTCATTTCATCTGCTGAAGTCCAACAAGTCTATACTTCGCCAATCATGCCATAAGAAGTTATAGCAACACCAGAGGTGAATAATGATGTCGATTCTCAATCGATCATCTCCTCTTTATTTCCCAAAGAAGGCCCTTTATCATCAATAGGGTCGGAAATGGAAGCTTCTTCTTCAAAATGTGAAAATTTTGACATCTCTTATGATCATGAGAATTTCGTTTTGTCATCTACTATGAAAGTAGAAATAGAAGAAATAGCACATAATGAAGAGGAAGAGGAAGGTCTTAGAGATGCTCCTCCGGCATTTGAAGAAGGTATCTCTACCACTGTGGATGAACTCAGAGAAATAAATCTGGGTATAGAGAAGGATCCACACCCCACTTTAATTAGTGCGGCCATGACCCTTGAAGAGCAAGAGATGTATATTTCTTTTCTAAAGAAAAATAATGATATTTTTTCTTGGAACTATACAGAAATTCCTGGGCTTGATCCTGATGTTGCTACTCATCATTTGGGTTTACCAAAAGAACATAGAGGATTTAAGCAAGCTGCGAGAAGAACACACCCAACTTATGCTTCCAAAATTGAAGCTGAAGTGGATAAAATGATCAAAGATAACTTCTTTAGAGAATTTAAGTATCCCAAGTGGTTGGCTAATATTGTCCCTGTAAAGAAAAAGAACAGACAAATTAGGGTTTGCATCGATTTCAGAGATCTTAATCGGTATTGTCCTAAAGATGATTTCCCAGTTCCGATTACAGAACTCTTAATTGATGTGACCACTGGCTATGGATTACTTTCCTTCATGGATGGATATTCCGGATATAATCAGATCCGAATGGCCCCAGAAGATGAGGAATCTACAGCTTTCAGAGCTCCTCAAGGTGTGTTTTGTTACCGGGTGATGCCCTTTGGTTTAAAGAATGCAGGTGCAACATATCAACGCTCCATGCATCGTATCTTCAAACCTTTCTTAGGGAAGTTTGTTGAATGCTATGTGGATTATTTGGTGGTTAAATCCAAACAACGTTCTAATCACTTGACTGATTTGGAAGTCATATTCCACAAACTTTGACAACATAATTTGAAGATGAATCCCTAAAAATGTGCTTTTGGGGTAACCTCAGGAAAATTCCTCGGCTTTGTTGTACGCCATCATGGTATTGAAGTTGATCCTGAGAAGACCAAATCAATCCTTGGTATGTCACCTCCTCAGAATTTGAAAGAATTAAGAGGACATCAAGGACACTTAGCCTATATTCGGCGTTTCATCGCCAATTTGGCAGGCAAAAGTTTACCCATTACCAAATTATTGAAAAAAGGAGTCACTTACTAGTGGACTGAAGAATGTCAAGAATCATTTGATGTTATAAAGAAATACCTCTTGAGTCCACCAGTACTCATGCCACCTGTTGAAGGTAGACCACTTATCCTCTATGTGACAACTCTAGAGCGATCATTGGGTGCCTTTCTCGCTCAAAAGTATGATGTTGGGAATGAAAATAGCCTCTACTATCTCAGTAGAACTATGCTTGAAGCAGAAACCCGGTATTCAAGTATTGAGAAGTGCTGCCTAGCATTAATCTTTGCAGTTCAAAAACCGAGACACTACCTGCAACATCACGAGGTCCAATTGGTATCTCGCAATAATCCGCTCAGATTCATCCTTAGTCGTCCAATGCTTACAGGACGTCTAGCAAGGTGGGTAGTTATCTTGCAGCAGTTCGACATTCAGTATGTGTCTCAAAAGACAATAAAGGGCCAAGCTCTGGATGATTTCCTGGATGAACATCCTTCAGTGGAAGACACGTCTTCAGATATTGAACTCCCTGATGAGAAGGTTTTCTCTATTCAAGAGATTCCTCAAACATGGGAAATGTATTTTGATGGTGCCTCCAGAAGTCCAACAGGGAAGAAAATGGAAAATCCTAAATTCAACAAAGTTGGTTTAGTAATTTTACTCATTTCTCCAGATAAGGCATTGTTACCTTATTTCTTTTTTATTGTGGGAAGGTGGTACTAATAATGAAGCCGAATACCAAGATCTTATTACAGGCTTGGAGTTAGCGCTCCAAGAACAAGTGAATCACTTAAAGGTGAAAGGTGATTCAGAACTGGTAATCAAACAAGTCAATGGGGATTATGCCATCAGAAAAGAAGAATTAATCCCTTTGTATGATTACGTCAGAGAGTTAATGGTGGAATTCCATTCAGAACCGACATTTTCTTATGTCCCAAGATCACAAAATGCTCAAGCTGATGCACTGGCTAATATATCCACAGCTCTAGCAGATCCAAATCGGGACGAGACAACCATCAGTATTGCCCACCGTCGTGCAATTTCACCTTATGTTCAAGCCAAAACAGAGGAAATTAATGAAATTAGTCCCATTCCTGAACCATATGGTCATACTACAGGATGGATGTCACCTATCAGGGAATACCTTCAAAATGGAACACTTCCACCTGATAGAGCCGAGAAAGAACAAATCCGGTGACGTGTGGTCAATTTTACTCTTTATGATAGCCCAAACCACCTAGAGAAAATTCTCTACAAATGTGGTTTTGATGGAGTTATCTTCAGATGCATTGATGGTGAAGAGACAATGGCTGTCATGAAAGAAGTGCATGCAGGAGTCTGTGGTGCCCACCAGTCTGGACATAGATTGTCTGATCAAATTCGAAGGCTTGGATACTTTTGTCCTTCAATGATACAAGATTGTGTTGATTTCACAAAGAAGTGTCATTCATGTCAAGTACATGCCAACTTCATTCATCAACCTCCAGAGTTGCTTCATATAGCTAAATACTCATGGCCATTTTACACATGGGGAATGGATGTGGTGGGACCTTACCCTTCAGCTACGGCCAAGCAGTTTAAGTACATTCTTACTGCTACTGATTTCTTTTCCAAATGGGTAGAGGTAGTACCTCTCAAAGAAGTCAGTTCTAAATGCATTTTTAGCTTCATCAAGTCTAACATCATTACTAGATTTGGTGTCCCTCATACCATATTGACGGACAACGGCACCAACTTCTGTTCTTCTGAGGTGAAGAAATTGTATCAAGAATACAACATTAAATCCATCCATTCATCTCGGTATCATGCGGCGGCCAATGGACAAATAGAAGCCTTTAACAAGACACTTTCAAATATACTGAAAATGATGGTGGATAAAGATAAGTGGTCATGGCCTGATAAACTCTTTCATGCTTTATGGGATTATTGGACTACCACCCGCAATGCAACGCGGTCAACTCCATATTCGTTGGTATATGGAACAGAAGCAGTCTTTCCAATTGAAGTTCAATTGCACTCACTCAGAGTATCCATTTTTGATCAGTTATCTACAGATGAGAAATCCCAAAAGCGATTGAATGAATTAGAACAGTTAGATGAGAAAAGATTGTGCACTTTGAACCACTTGGAAATCTATCCGAATCGAATAGCACGAGCTTTTAACAAAAAAGTTTGTCTTCTTTCATTCATTCAGGGAGAATTGGTATTAGGTATCAGAACACCAATGATACCAGGAAAGAAGCCTCCCAAGCTTGAACCAAAATGGGAAGGACCTTATTCAATACATAAGGTCTACTCCAATGGAGCTTATTCATTAATCTCAATGGATGGATAACTCATAACGACTCCAATCAATACCATATTTCTGAAGAAATATTTTGTATAAACACAAAATATGTTCCCCATAACCAAGACTCTTACAATTGGTTTATACAGCAATGGTCCAGTATGACCTTAAACTGCAACTTCGTCCAACATGACGTTAAACTGTAGAAAAAAGAACTTGTCCCCGCAACATGACACTAAACTGTACAGCACCATTTCGTCCTTGCTATATGACGTTAAACTATACAGCAACGGTGCATTATGACCTTAAACTTCAATTTCGTCCAACATGACGTTAAATTGTAGAAAAAAGAACTTGTCCCCGCTACATGACACTAAACTGTGAAGCACCATTTCGTCCTTGCTATATGATGTTAAACTATACAGAAATGGTCCAGTATGACCTTAAACTGCAACTTCGTCCAACATGACGTTAAACTGTAGAAAAAAGAACTTGTCCCTGCAACATGACACTAAACTGTGCAGCACCATTTCGTCCTTGCTATATGACGTTAAACTATACAGCAATGGTCCAGTATGACCTTAAACTGCAAATTCATCCAACATGATGTTAAACTGTAGAAAAAAGAACTTTTCCCCACAACATGACACTAAACTGTGAAACACCATTTCATCCTTGATATATGACGTTAAACTATACAGAAATGGTCCAGAATGACCTTAAACTTCAACTTCGTCCAACATGACGTTAAACTGTAGAAAAAAGAACTTGTCCCCGCAACATGACACTAAACTGTGCAACACCATTTCATCCTTGCAATATGACGTTAAACTATACAGAAATGGTCCAGTATGACCTTAAACTTCAACTTCGTCCAACATGACGTTAAACTGTAGAAAAAAGAACTTGTCCCCGCAACATGACACTAAACTGTGCAGCACCATTTTGTCCTTGCTATATGATGTTAAACTATACAGCAATGGTCCAGTATGACCTTAAACTGCAACTTTGTCCAACATGACGTTAAACTGTAGAAAAAATAACTTGTCCCCGCAACATGACACTAAACTGTGTAGCACCATTTCATCCTTGCTATATGACGTTAAACTATACAGCAATGGTCCAGTATGACCTTAAACTACAACTTCGTCCAACATGACGTTAAATTGTAGAAAAAAGAACTTGTCCCCGCAACATGAAACTAAACTGTGCAGCACCATTTCGTCCTTTCTATATGACATTAAACTATACAGAAATGGTCCAGTATGACCTTAAACTGCAACTTCGTCCAACATGGCGTTAAACTGCAGAAAAAAGAACTTGTCCCTGCAACATGACACTAAACTGTGCAGCACCATTTCGTCCTTGCTATATGACGTTAAACTATACAACAATGGTCCAGTATGACCTTAAACTGCAACTTCGTCCAACATGACGTTAAACTGTAGAAAAAAGAACTTGTCCCCGCAACATGACACTAAACTGTGCAGCACCATTTCGTCCTTGCTATATGACGTTAAACTATACAACAATGGTCCAATATGACCTTAAACTGCAACTTCGTCCAAAATGACGTTAAACTGTGAAAAAGTTCCCTAAACCGTCCATCATGACCTTAAACTGCATCATCCCTGGTCCATGCATATGACCATAAACTATTTCCAAGTCCCTTACGTCCAACAAGGCGTTAAACTGTGACGTCCTAACTACATGACGCTAAACTGTATAAAAGTCCCTTACGTCCGGAAAGACATTAAACTATATAATCATCAAAGGTCCATCATGAAATTAAACTACACCATCCACGGTCCATGCATATGACCTTAAACTATTTGCACTTTTGTCCAACATGACATTAAACTGGGAAAAAAATCCCCAATGCGTCCAACATGACGTAAATGGTGTGTTATTTTGTCCTTACTGCATGACATTAAACTGTGTAGTGCCCCTTTCATCCAACATGACGTTAAACTCTATTGTCCCCATCATCCTAACTACATGACGCTAAACTGTACAGAAAATTCATTATATGTCCTACATGACATTAAACTTTATTTTGTCCCTGCTACATGACACTAAACTGCGCAGCACCAATAGTCCTAACTGCAAGAATTTAAAGTGCATAGTCCCTTTATATGTCCTACATGACATTAAACTATGCATCGTTAAAGTTGTCGTTACCTCTTTTTTCTCACACCGAGTATGACTCACGTGAGCTTAAAGAAAACCTCAACCATAACACTCTCTTTGGGCCGCTAACCATGTATAAGTCCCAACAACATTTTTTTATAGATCGTTGTCCCCAAGAACAACTTGATCATTAATTCATTCTTTAATTGAACTACACGGACTTTGATCCTTTCCCTCCAGGCTGGGTATGTAGGCAACCTCCTAGGGTTCAAGCCCAAAAACAATCTCTTCACATCGGTTCACCACCATCTCATATGATGTTGATTCGTGAAACCGCCCCTAGAATCAATATCTTTACATTGATTCACTTTCGTACTTGTTATATGACGTTAAACTATGCAACACTTTTGTCCGGTATGACAATAAACTACAATACTCTTTGATTTCCTCATTTGAGAGAGAACTATTATTGACATTGATTTTTTTCAATCATGTTTCATTTCAAAAGACTACGTGCATACATGGAAATGCCTAAACTTTTTATCTTGGGTTAAACCATCATTGTACTAATGTCTCCTTTCACCCTTCACATGTACGAAGCAAATTTGTACAAAGGGTAGTTCTAGAACTATGTGGGCTTGATTCCCATCCTTATGGGATACATAGGAACGTTCGAGTATCCCTCAAATCCAGCCCCATGTATTTTGGGCCTAACCACAAATTTCACTTCCAGTCCCTTGGCTGAAAAGTCCTCATGAAAACACACACTATGTATTCATCATTATGGTCCAAACTCTATGAACCTAAACTAAGATCTCTCATACTTTCGTCTTGCATGACGTTAAACTGCATTTCAAGAACTACGTATAGCTTGATTCCCAATCTTATGAGATACGTAGTGAAGTCCAAAATTTCAATTCAGGACCCAGCCACAACATGATTATTGTTATCATTGACCTATGTATCTCTATATACATTGGACAATACCACTCTTTATGTGTTATAATCCTAACCTTAAATATTTTCATATCTTCATAACCCTTTTCGTGACTTTTAGTCACAAAAATGTCAAAACTTCTGAGAAATCTTTTGCCTGACTATGAAGTACGTGCCCATAGGTGGCCTTGTATAAAAAGTCCACATAACAGACTTTTCAGCCAAAGGATAATATTTATTTGACTATGCAGCCAATGTCCTTAGGTGGCCCTGCATAATTCAACCCCCTAACGGGTTTGTTAAATGATAGTAACTTCATTCTTGGGAAGAATGCCTCTTTTGTCCTTATTTTTCTTAAATGACAGTATGTAGGGATCCGCAAAAAAAATAGCCATCCTTAACATATTTGTCCCATAACCTTTTTCATGATCTGAATGTATTCAAGTCTATGGTTTATTCTTCTTCCCTACGTTTGGGTCAGACCTTCGTAGGAGTGATATTCATCCAGTTCTTCGATAATCTTATCTGGAAATATCTTCTCCATATTCAAGTACCTCTTTCCATACAGCAAACTCTATACTTTATAAAATTTGAATCTCCATAAACTTTCGCTGGCTTTTAGCAGTAGGAAAGTCAATTTCTCAGAGTTCTTTTTTCCTGACTATGCAGCATGTGCCCATAGGTGGCCTTGCATAAACAGTCTACATAACATACTTGTCATCCGAAAGATGCTATTTATTTGACCATGCAGCCAATGCCCTTAGGTGGCCCTGCATAATTCAACCCCCTAACGGGATTTGTTAAATAATAGTAACTTAATTCTTGGAAACTACTTCTTCTAATGCCATTTTTCTCTTTTTCATATCATTCCTCAGATTCAAATACTCTTAAGTCATAGCTTACATATTTTCCCTCATACTTGAGTATGGTACTATGTTTTCAGATGAGTTGTCAAGGAATTGGGTCAATTCTAATCCATTTCGGTCAAATCTATTTCGACCTTAAACATTAGCCTTTGTATGTCCGACATGCATGTCTTTAAACTGCCATATTTCTTGTTTTTCTTTTCACCTCAGAGTCAAATCCTCTTTTCTCTCCGGATCCAACTCTGAGGGGGGACTTTTGTTGACGCTCATTTCCGTCACAGAGTCTAATGACTGAAAAAATGAAAATACCTTAGTCCAAAGTGATTCATTTTTTGAAGAAACATCAAAAATCGACAAAGGGATGAACAAGGAGAACATTGTCCATAGGTCGCACAAGTTCCGTCATGGTCGCGCAAGTACACTTGCGCGCCGCCTAGTGGTCGTGCAAGTCTACTTGCGCGACTCCTTATAGTCGTGCAAGGGGCTTGCGCGACCTAAGTGATAACCGCCCGATAACCACCCAGGGTCTTCTCCTGCCTATAAATAGACCCTGTGGGCCCCCCATTCGAGAGGATTTTTTCCAGAAACTCGGATTGAAGCTCCCAACGCCCAAGTCTCTTCTCAAAGATTCCGGAACACTTCTATGGTAATTTCTTACCTAGAACGGAAGATCTAAAGAGTGGGAGGAAGGACTAAGTGTTGAAACTCATCAACACTTGCGCGCTTGAGTGGTCATCCCTTAAGGGAAGTGACCACACTTGCGCGCCGCCTTATTTCCTTCAATAGAACTTGGGCGTCCCTTTTCTAGAAGAACCTCAAGAGGATTCTAAAGGGATTGATAAAGAGTCGCTCAAGTATTCTAATGCTGGTTGAAAATCGCGCAAGTACCCCACATGTCGTGCAGGTATACCTGCGCGACCAATACTTGCGCGCCCACGTAAGACTTGCGCGCCTTTCAAGATTTGCATGCCCCTACCTTTTTGGGTGCCCATATTTTCCATTTTACCCCTCTTAAGCCATTTCACCTTTCCTATTCAAGATTCAGTCTTCAAGATACTCTTCAAATCCATTTATGGCATGATTTCTTGATTTGACTTCCTTATTTGAAAGGAATTCTGTGGAATATCTCTCAAAACATAGTGATTTATACATTTTTATGTCACCAAAGATTGAGAGTTCATTCATTCAACCTCATCCTTTAAGATTAGAGAATCCTTAACCTGGGTCTCCTTTTCAGGAATAAGTCCAAGTCATAATTTTGGGCATCCTTCTTAGGAGTAAGCCCCAAGTCCTCTAATTTTGGGCATCCTTCTTAGGAGTAAGCCCCAAGTCCCTTATTATGGGCATCCTTCTTAGGAGTAAGCCCCAAGTCCTCTAATTTTGGGCATCCTTCTTAGGAGTAAGCCCCAAGTCCCTTATTATGGGCATCCTTCTTAGGAGTAAGCCCCAAGTCCCTTATTATGGGCATCCTTCTTAGGAGTAAGCCCCAAGTCCTCTAATTTTGGGCATCCTTCTTAGGAGTAAGCCCCAAATCTCAAATATGGGAATCCTCCTCAGGAGTAAGCCCCAATCTCAAATATGGGCATCCTCCTCAGGAGTAATCCCCAAACCTTAATCCTTAACATGGGCTTCCTTTTCAGGAATAAGTCCCAGTCATAAATATTAGGCTTCCTTTTTAGGAGTAAGACCCATGTCCCTTAAATTATCCTTAACCAATCCTAATTTACATTTAATATGGGATTCTTTCTTAGGAGTAAAACCCAATTATCAATCCTCTACTAATTTGGGTTTCCTTTTCAGGAATAAATTCCCAAGTTAGAGTGTTCAAATCTCCATAAAGCACATATACCTTTATGGACCCTGTTCCTGGATTTTCTCCTTAATGTAAATCCTAAACATCATTCATCTGGGCAGTCATACATACATAAGCCCCAAACCATTTCTTATGATTGCATATTTCATGGCAAAATTGTCTAAATTTTACAAATACCTCTTGTTTCTTACACCGAGCATGACTCACATGAGCTTAGATTGTAAAAGTAATTGTGACATCCTGCTTTGAGACATCAATCATAAATATCATACCCTTACTCGAACTACGTGGGTTCTGATTCCTTTTCCAAAACAATGGATACGTAGGTAGCCCATTTATGGGTTCGATCCCAACTCTGAAATAATTCATTGTCCTTCTAAATGACAATAAACTTCAAGTTCCCCACTAAGTGGCTTTAAAACCAGCCTAGTCATCATAATGACCAAGAGACTTTTATATAAATGTTTTGAAGGTTACCATTGATCAAGAATATCTAAATAGATATAGATGATTCTCTATTGATGAAGAACCTCGAATACATATAAAAGATTCTCTAAATTTCTTACATATTTAATCATTGATTGTAAAAACTAAAAGAAAAAGATCATTTTATACTTGGTAATGTAATAAGGATTCATGAACATAAATTAAATCTATAAAGAGAGTCCCGGAATAGACAATAATTCCCCTCAAAAAGGTGTGATGAGTCCGACCTCCCATCCTCTCGACCAATGAAAATTCCCAAGCCTCATTAGTCCACAAGCTAATGAGCGCCTACCTTTGGAAAGTAGGTCCAAACGGATTTGGAATCATTGGATGTTTCCCGTTCTACGAACAAACCCGCTAGAAACCGATCGGAACGTTTGAATCTCCCATCCAGAAGGTCATCCCCGAATTCCGAGGGAAACAATGCATCCTAACTTATGGAGTGAATGGAGGTAGGATAGACCAAGGTATGTTATTCACCTTTCTAATTGTGGCCATTGGGAGGAAGGAAGGGATTGTATACTGATTTGATAACAAAGCTCTCCCAAGATGTTAACATGATCTGCATAACCATCATAGGGAATAAAATTTATTTCACCCAGTGGAGAGTCATCCGTATATTGAGATGAATGTTTTTCAAACATTCCTCAAACAACTCTTTTGGTATGTTAAACTGAGAAGTGGTTATGGGCCAATTCACCACTGGAATGTCATCCCTAACTATTTTTATTCTCCCAAAAAACCTATCATGTTTTTGTTATTCCATGGACTCATCTAATAGATCCACTCGATTTTATTACTCCTTAATTATTTATTACCATGCAGTGGGGTTAGAGGGTGTCTTGTTGACATGTGAATAGTATGGGGATGGATTGTAAGATGACTGTGGCCTCATTCTATCCTCTGGTTGATTAAGGATATATCTTTTCATAGATAGAGTATCCATTGCATTGGACTACATTTTTTTAAGCGCCTTAGAATATGAGGGATTTATTTCATTTGACCTGATAAGGGGAGGACATTCTCACCGATGTAAATTTATACTATAGGGAGGACCTTCACAGTTAGTGTTGTGATGGTGAGGAATACCATAACAGCTTAGTGTCTGGTCTTATAGAGGACTTCTTTAGTGTATACCTTGGGGAGGACCTGTGAGGAAGACCACAACAAGGGGAATACCTTCTTGAAGCTTGGCATCATTTAGGGGAGAGCCTTCACAATGACTACTATCATGGAAAGGACTACAATAATAGATTGGGTTATAGGGAGAGTATCTACATTGTACACTCTGGGGAGGTCCTTTAGGATATATTACAATGATGAGAGTACCTTCTCATTGCATGATGTCACTGTGGAAAGGGCTTTAATAGTGACTGGAATCATGGAGAGGACTACCATCACTACATGATGTCCAACTACATAGAGAAACATTTACCCAACATATACCTAGGTAATGAACGTCAAGGAATAATATAGAAAGGGGAATGACTTCTTGTTTCATGATATTCTCATTAGAGGGAGGGATACCACGACACAAATCATAAGATATGCTCTCTTGATTGATCATTTATATACCAATAAGTAATCCCCCATGGGTGTTCTGGAGAGGACTTTCCAAGCTGCGGGTAGAAATATTATAGGGTGGACTGTCACAACGGCTACTGCCACTTCCATAATTTGGTAATGGAATGATAGGATGTTGAGCCTCTATTAATAAATGTTTGATGAAATCTATAATTAAGACTTCCATAAAAGCAAAATCACAAGTACACTCTCCATTTTCTTGTTTCCTTTGGTGCCATTCATGTCTAGGTTCAATCTTTCAGAAAAATAGGACATCCTTCTATTAGTAATGACCTTTATGTACAAGTCCCTATTTGGTAGGTTCCCTTGATGTCTCTGGGATATGTTGATTGACATCTTGAGTTCTGGTAGGAATATGTGCTTACCCGGGAGTGGCCACCACATTGAACAGGTGTCCCCCAGTTGGATCATATATTTATTCCTGATCCGGTTTTCCATGTATCATAGAATATTGTCATTGACCCTTTTGGAATAGACCATGAATTTTGGTCTAATCCAGAGTGATTATATGATTTTTTGGATAGATCACCCCACCCAAGGAGATTAGGCCATGGGCATGAATCCTCACTTTTACTCCTGATGTAATGACATCTTGAAATTTCTAGAGGATATAGTCTCGGATCAACATTTTATCCTACGTTATTACCATGATGTGTTGAGATTTGTATTTGGCTCTAATGGGTATGAATTCACATTCCAATATTGGGGTAGGCGTTTTTTCTTGCTCCAGTCTCCCATGAGTTCTTAGTGGGCACTGGCGGTTCTCCTGTGTTAGGGTTGAGGAACGAGTCGACTTCACTCTGTCTTCTTCAGTTGCCACCTTATTTGGATGGAGGGAATTATATTCATGAATAGAAATGTGGCTCTACTCATTTTACATTTTATTTTTCTCATGTTCTTGATTTTCACCCACATGAATTTTTCTTTTCTCGTGTTTTCTTGCCGCTATATTTGGCAGGTGGGATTCATTGTTGTAGGTAGCAGTTTTTAGCTATCTATTGATTTCCACCTTATGTATCTTATTGGTATCAAATTCACTAGAAAATTTTGTATGACTTCCCACAATTTACCACCCTATTTAAGTAGTTTGCTTATTCTGCAACTGTAGGGATTTCTTCCTTCTTATAGATGGGGGCTATATTATTTGAATGACATGATTCCTTAAAATTTGTATATATTTTCATCTTCATATAATTTTCCACTCTGTCTTCGTGGTAAGACTGTTAATCATTGGCCTTAATGTTCATTTTCTCATATTGTGCCACCCAATTTCTGTGGGGGGATTTATATGAGGGTGTGGGGATATAAATTTTCTCATAGATTTTCATTGTATTTAAATGGAAGGCTTTAGATAGAGGGGTAGGATTGTATGCATGCCTATTACCTGCTGCCATATTTGTGTGGCAGACCTCCTCCTCAGAAACCAGGGTGATAACATGTTCCATATTATGCATTTCCACCCTCGGCAGGCTTCCTGGGGGTTCTATATCCCTTGGAATTCAAGAGGATTCCTCAATATGGGATCATCTTTATAGTGAGTATATTAGGTTGTATGACGTCCTTTGGTAGGAGCCCTCAGGTGGGGTTCCTGTGCATCTGGGATGAAGTAATAAACATCTACCTCATCTTCCTCCCTATTAAGTGAGAGTTACATGTTATATCTCTCCATGGAAAATCTCCAGAATCAGTAGTAGACAACCACTAGGGTCATCTTGTGTGGGATCTTTAGCCACAGATAAAAAGGATGATAGAGAGATTTTGCCGATTAGATGGCCTACCATGAGACCTTCACTATAGAGAGTACCATTTTTATGGTACTATTTGATTAGAAAATTTTAAACCCATCATTTTAGACTCTCGATAGGTGAGGGTTCTTGTTCTTTGTTGGGGATTTCACCGCATGTGTGGTCGATGACATGTATGTCTAAGAAATTTTATGAGATGTCATTTGTATTAAAGAGAGATATGCTAAATTACTATAATATATATTTAAGATATATAGAGATAAAATAAACCATTTAAAGTATCATCCAATTATAACATATGAACGTGATGATATTTCTTGGACCTCTTCCATTTGAATGTGAATGGGGCTTGAGGTGGGGTAATATGCCACATTGGGGAAAGATTCACGTTAGGTTCACCATTTTTTTCATCCCGACTTGTGTTGAACCACGATAGAAACCTAATTCAAATCATAACCCATTTGGTGGATGAGACATTTTAATTGGGCATGGGAAGTGTTTCCTTTTTATATTATGAAGGAGGTTCCATAGTTGAATGGTCTGGGCGGGTGATTGCAGGGGGGTTAAGTACATGTGAAATCGATCTGCATCAGGTACGATGTCTTGGGATGGTCTCCAATGGGTTTATTAATGGATCCGTAAACACCCAATGGCCATGGAATCCATGATTCATGGACATGATTTCCAAAGGCAGGCACTCATTGGATGATGATTTGGCTAACGATAGTTATGGACTCCATTGGTCGAGAGGATGGGAGGTTGGGCTCGTCACACCCATTTGTGGGGAATTATTACCAACTTTGGGACACTCTTATATATTTAAGGAATGTTCATATGTTTTTGAATCCTTGGTTATTTCCCTAAGAGCGTGTCAACAGATTAAACATGAGTTTCAAGATCAATCATGGATGTGCATAGATTAGAAATTTATGAGAGAATGCTAGTGTAACCCCTATGATGAGTCATTCTATAGTTTATCATCATCCAGGGATGATATAAGTTTCTTTGATATTACGATCAAACCCATGTCATGGGATTCCTATGTATCCTCATAAGAGGAATCTGATCCCACATTGTTATGTGCCACATGACTGGTCACACCACCATGAAAGGTCATCTGATGAGGACCCCTCTATATATTTTAGCATCATGAAGTAAGAACATCTAGGCTATAGGTGCCTCTTCCAGATCAAATGTGGGGATTTTACTGAGGTGGCATGTGATTTATAGCAAAGGTTCGATCTCCTAGATGAAAATTACCCGACTGGGGATAAATCTCAGAGAATACTAGGGTTATTTGGATGTTGGGTTTGGATCTTAAAGAGAATTCCTATATATCCCATTTAGTTGGTAATGAAACTTCTCTTAGTTCAAGAGGTGGGACTTATGCACAATAACTTCCTCTTTGTGGAGAAATTGTTGGGGCTTACACCATAAAAGAGTAGTTTCATGGAAGATTCACATAGAGGCTTATACTTAAGGAAGATTCCCTAGTGATTCACGGTTAAATTCTTACTAGGAACAACATTTATGGAGAATTTACCTTGAACTTGGGCCTCTAGATAGATGTCCCACGTATATTGGCTCGAGTTGCAATCAGATCTCTCATAGTTCATTTTTAAATGGATGGTGTGGATGCCATAATCTTCATTAACCTCTAAGGACATGTGAGTCATGCCTAGTGTGAGATACAAGAGGAAGTGATAGATCTGGAAAACCACACACCTTCCATTTTCCCTTGATAGAAAATAAGGATCCCATGCCGGAAGAAGATGAGGTGATAGTGGATGATAGTGCAGAGTAATGAACTCTTCAATGTGAAACTAAGGTAAAGGTCATTAGATCTATTTAGAAAGGATAGGGGAATACTCTTGGAGGGATTCCTTAAAATGGATTTTGAGAAAGTGGACCGATATTTCTTCTCTTCAAAAAGAATAGCAAGGGTTATTTCTTTAACCTATTGTTGTCCCTAATTGAATGGAAAATCCAGTGATTACCCTTAATACCTAGAACAAGGAGATCCATGTCCGTATTCCATTGTTGGACTCTGGGCTACCATGTGAATTTAGACTTTAGAACATTCTTGGTTTATGTATCGATGTGTGGATTAACTTCATTACTCCTCTTACCATGGGCATGGAGACTCTAAATGGTAGGCTGATGCATCTGATGGACTATTCCTATGGGTTAGGTGGCATAGGAAGAGACTCTTTCCAGACATTGATGAACCAGTTTGAGGAGGGGATTTATAGGATGGGATGGAAATGGTAGGGATTCAATTGCACTAGATGGTAGAAACCCCAAAGGCACCATACTCCACATACCAATTGTTCATGGAATCTGGGGTACCCTCTGTATAGAATTTTTCTATGTTTGTAGAAAGTCCTTCAGTGTACTGGGGTGGTATGCGGCCTCAAATTCTATCCACATACCGTGACAGTATGTGGAACTAGAGTCCCTATGTGTGGTGTAATGCCACACAAGGCAGGGTTTCATCTTCCTAGAGATGTGTTATGTGGTACACCATTTTGAAGAATGGGCATTGGTCTTATAGGTTGCGGGAAGTTCATCCAAAACGGGAGCATGGTTTACTATTTTCCATTTAGTTTGGTGGTTTTCCCATATTATTATTCTTTCTTCTTCTTATGGTTCATGATGTTTTTATACCTATTGGAAACCATTCATGGTTACGTACTTTGTCGGTTGTTTTTCTTTTGAAATCTTTCGCCTGTGAATTCCAAGCGTTACCCCCCAAAAACATGATCCCTTTCCTCAGATCTCCTTGTTGTAATTTTATAGAGTTATGGGGAGCCTATATTTATTGATTACATGAAAAAAAATTAGAAGCCCAAGGAGGGATCATCCCACCTGTAGGAGACTCGGTCAACCAATATTTGTGGTGTTACAGTTTGTAGTGGTAGAAATCACGGCCTCACTCCCGTGAACGATGTGGTTCATGTGACATTGCCATCCTTGCCTCATTCTCAAACTGCTCCATTTATAAATATGGTCCATGGGTATTTAATTATTCATTGTTTTTTCACCAACAACATGGTCTATGGGTCATGGTTCATAGGTGGAATTTATCCGCCTCGATTCCACGAAAGACATGATTTTCAGTTGACCGACATCATTCCTAATTCATTCAACAAACTACCTGGTTTTCTTGCCAATGCATCATTGGCCAGTGTTTTGCAGGCTATCCGCGTGCCACTTGGTTCATGGTATGTGACTTCCGTTGACCATTCCTGGTAACCAGTATGCGGACTAGTTTGGATTATTTTCCAAATTGTATTCCTTCAATATTTTCTTCTAGATTTTCATCCCCACATGCATCTATTTACTTCATCAATTTTATGAGAGAATATTATTTTCCATTGTAGATATTTCAAAACCTTAAAATGTTTCATACAATAGAAATCCATCAATGTCCAGCTGTTAACATAATTTTTAGTAGAGCACCCCTTAACAAACAACACTTCATTGGATGATGAACTAAATGATAAAGTGGTATTCTCTATACAAGAGGGTCCCCATATATGGGAGATATATTTTGACAGTGAATACATAAGTCTGACATGGAAATATATGGAAGACCCCATGTTCAACAATGTGGGGCTGCAAGAAATACTTATATCTTAGGAAAAGTTAGTGCTACCTTACTCCTTCCTAATATCAGACGGGTGAAAAACAATGATATAGAATACTGGTCCCTTATTGTATGCTTGGATCCAACACTCCAAGTGGAATCAAAACACCTGAAGATAAAATTCGATTTAAAACTGGTCATCTTTCAATTCAATGGTGACTATTATATAAATAAATAGGGATTGATCCCTTTGATGAACTGTGTTTGAGAATTGATGAAAAATTACCATCAGATCCAACATTTTATTATGTCAGCCAATCACAAATTGTGCATGCCGATGCATTTGAGAATGATGTAATGGATCTAGAAGATCCATATTAGAATAAAACAACTATTAGTATTTCCCATCAATGGATGGTCTTACCATTCTTTCAGGACAACATGGAAGAAATCAATAAAATCAGTCCCATCTCAGAGCTTTATGGTCCTACCACTGGATAGTTGACTCCCAATGCAGATTACCATAAAAGGGGATATCTCCCATAATATTGGGTCGGAAGGGAATAAATCTGAAGATGGGAAACCAACTTCCATGTGTATGATGGAACTGACCAGTAAATGGTCCTTTATAAGAAAGGCCCCAATTGAGTCTTTCTCAGGTGCATTGATGGAGGTGAGATCATCACCTACATGAACGAATTGCATGCTAGAACATTTGGAGCACATCAAATAGCATCCAATATCTTGCACAAAATTTGAAGCCTTGGGAACTATTGGGCCACCATGATGCATGATTGTAGAACATTCACCTAGAAGTTCCATTCCATCCATGTTTAGGAAAATTTCATCCACCATCCCCTGAAGATACTTTACAAAACCACATACTCTTGTCCATTTTACATATGTGAAATTGACCTAATGGGACCATACCCTCCTTATATGGCTAAAAAATTCAAATATATTCTCACGGAAATTGACTTCTTTTCCAAATGGGTAGAATCTATACCTATTAAGGAGTTCAAGGCAAGAAGCATTATCGGCTTTGGAAAATCAAACATCATCACTAGATATTTTGTCCCTCATACATTACTAATGGTTAACGGAATCAAATTATACTATGTGGAATTGGAAAATATATATCAAGAGTATGGCATCAAAGACAACCGTTCATCCTACTACTATGAAGTAGTCAAGGGGAAGATATAGGCCTCCAATAAGACCATATCAAACATTTTCCAGAAGATGGTAGACAAATACAAGAAAGCCTGGCTAGACGGGATTCTCCATGCTCTATTGGATTACTAGATCATGACTCACACCACCACTCAAGAAACCCCATATTCCTTAGTATATGGGATGAAGGGGGTTCTACCAATGGAAGTTCTATTACAATCCCTATTCATTACTATTTGTGATAAACTATCTATATATGAACAATCCTAGAAGATATTGGATGAGTTGGAGAAACTAGATAAGAAAATATTGCATACCTTCACCATTTGGAAGTTTACTAGAATCAAATCACATGATCCTTCAAAAACATATCTTCATTAGATCTTTATTTTAAGGAGATATGGTGTAGGCCCTCATAACTATGATGATAAGTGGAAATAAATATATGAAATTTGATCCAAAATGTGAAGGAACATATGTTATAGGTAATGAATGCTCTAACTCAGCATATTCCTTAATTTATATGGATGGAAAGCTCACTAACACTCACATCAATTCTAGGATCCTGAATAAATATGTTGTGTAATTACAAATTGACCGTCTTAGTTGTACGTCGTTAAAATGAAAAGAACTACCAATGCCCATGTTACATGATGTTAAACTGTACCAAAATTGCCTTAGCTGCATGATGATATACTGCATAGTACTACATATGTCCAAGATACGTGATGTTAAACTACTCAGAACCTTCTTCATAACTGCACGACCTTAAACTACAAGACCAAATTGTACTCATGACATGACAATAAACTTTATGGAGATTATTGTGTTCCGAATAGTGATTAATCTTTCATGAGTCAAATTTATGTGAGGGAAAAATATAAATGCACCCTTCATGTGTATGGGTTAGACCTGTACAAGGAATATATCATATAACTACATGTGGCTTGATTCCCATTCATTAATGGGATTCTAAGTGATACATGGATCCTACATCTTGGTCCAATCACCATCATAAATAAATGAATGACCCCCTTATCTATGCACAGGTCAAAAACGTTACAGGGAATATTTTTTCAAGAACTACATGTGGCTTGATCCCTGCCTTTGAAGGATACTTACTGACGCCCTGATCCTATATCATGTTCCAGCCGCCACCCAAAAAAATTATCCCCCTCCTTTTGTATGTCCCAAGCGTATGAAGGGATGTATTTTATAAAAATATGTAATGATTTATTCTTGCCATCATAGGATACGTAGAGATACCTTTACCTTGGATCTTGGTTTGGGAATCACATGAAAAAAAATTCCACTATAATATCCTCTATTTATCCAACAATGCAATTGAAATCCTCGTCGATCCTTGTTTCTCAAACTGAGTATAAATCACATGAAATTAGGAATGGTGGTAAGGGTTTCCCCACATGGAAAAAAGCATAGAGGAATATGATAATAACATCATATTGAAATAATTGTAGAAAATTAACCCTCCCTGTACATGAGTTTGACAATTATAGGGAACCTCAAAACTATATATAGATTTATTCCCATTTTTTAATGGGATATGTAGTGATTCCGAGATCCCAAATCCTAATCTAGCCACCAATCAATGTCAAAAGTAACCCTTTACATGCGTATAGGTCAGACTTTCATAGTGGAATCCATGAAATGTCCTAACCAAAATATTTTAAACTACAAAGTACCATAACAACTACGTCTGTCATGATTCCTATTGTTGTAAGATATGTAGTGACACCCAGATTCATCATCCTAGTCTAGCCACCATTAAAAAATAATGCCCCCTTTACACAGGTAGGGTCGTTAAATGGAAGAATTTTTTAGAACTATATAGAATTTTATTCCCAACTAACTAGGATATGTAGGAATTCTCCTTGAGGTTCTAAAGACATGTCACCCACCACATTATTTTCATGTCGGTTCACACTCTTCTTTACTGAATGTAATTAAACTATAAGGGAAACTAGATCTACATTTGTCTTGATTCCAATATTCATAGGATATTGAGTGACACTCAAATCCCATTTCCTATCCAAACCATGTGGAACACAAAATGCCTCCATTTATGACATGATATTGTAAATCTATGTATAAGATTCTAATCCTTGATTCCTATAATAATGATTAGTCAAAATATAATACCACCCTCACATTGGAGTCAAATCTATGTAGAGGATCTCATACCTCATAACTAATCACAGTATGGATATTTCTCTTGTACCTAGATATCCCATTTTCCTCCATCAATGTCAACTCCAAAGGAAATATTGAATCCCCATAATCACCCATTGCTATTGGAAATGGATGGTCAGTGTCATGAATACACATTTGTTTAACTATATACAAAATGCCCAAGATTCTCTGCATTTGTTTTCCATAGGAATAGCCTATCAACCAAAGGAAAATTGGTCCTAGGGAAAGGTTTTTCCTACTTCTGTACAGTCATTATCTCTTAAGACTCACATCATCCCTCCTGATTCGAGGGTTCCTAAAATCATCGTTTATACTCTCTTCCCCCGCTCACTTCTAGGACGTACCAGGGATATCCTAGCCTAATTAGCCTATATTAACACATGAATCATTTGATATTTCATCTCTACAATATAATGTTATTATATGATGTCAAAGTCCATTCTAAAAGACTCAAAAATTCATGGACCCACATAAGATATCTCATTCACGTAGAGTCACCTGCATCCTTACCGCATGATGTGAAACTACATGGCCCAATTATGTTTCCTTATTTGATCCTTCCATCCATAGGTGTTGGAGTGAAACCATTGACACCCATTGTTTTTCACACCAATCATAGCTCATGTAGTCTTAGGAAGTTCAGTAGGGGATTCTGCATAGAGCCAGGGAAAATAAATCCATAATGATTGATCCTACATGAACGACTTTAAAAGGCATATTATATTTTTTCCCTATATATTGAGAATCCTAATATCCTAACCATATGACAGTAAAATGTAAGGTACCCAAAATATAGATAATATTCCCAACTCCCAATGCATGTTCCAAACATATATAGGGAGCCTATGTTTGGGACACCAAATCTTTAGAATTGGGCCTCACTCTAGCTAGGAGATCAAAATGCATCACCCTACATGCAAGCTATATCTATGTAAGAGAGTTCCCAACTCTATGGATGATCATGGACTAAATATTTATAACATATCAAGGCTCCTTTTTCCTACTATCAAACTCCACGCATCGAGCAATTTCAGATCTTCATAAAACTCTATAGCCATCATATATGGGAGGCCGCTATTCTGCTGAAACATGTGTTTGACTATGACCATAATTCCTCGGAAAATCTACATATGATTTCTTCAAATAGGCATGTCAACCAAAGGAATGTTCATCCCCAGGATAGGCTTTCACTATTTCTAAATAATAAAAATCTTTTAAGCCCTATATCAACTCTCCTAATCGAAGATCCATTGAAACCGAAACATACACTCTCCTTCCGATCCACATCTTGAACATGTTGGAACACCATGGTCAGACCATCCTCTAGTTAATCAAGGATTATAGATCAGTGTTATAATTGGATGATAATAAAACTTCATGATGCTCGACAATAAATATTCATTATTGGGACCAAACATTCCAAAAAATGACCTCTCACATGTTGTTATTCCTAAAATGAATATGCATAGAATGTTCAAATAGAATCCTACTTCATTAGTAACCTTGTGTGCAAACAAAAAAAATGGTCCAAATTCATAGGCATGATCCAAATCTATATATGGATTAACCTTAAAATAACTACATATGACCTGATATCTATCATCATCGGATATATAGTGACATTCGATCATCATATTTCGTATCTAAACATGAAACAGAATTGTTCCATCCCTGCCTAAGAAAGGGTTAGATGTACATAACGAAACAACTCACATTGATAGGATAAAATTGAATCCACTTATTCTAGTATTACCAATAATGTTCAACCTAAAATAAACCCTTTTCATATTCAGGCATCCCTCTCACACACCATAATTTTTGTCTAGAAAGGTATGAATCCCCATAATCCCCCATGACCATCAGAAATGGATAGTTAGTGTATTGTGAACACCTTTGTTTGACTATGTGCACAATTTCCCAGTGGCTCAAAATATGTTTCCCAAAAATTAAATTGTAAACCAAAGGAAAATTGGTCCCGAGGATAGTCTTTTTCTACCTTATTTTCCCCTATGATGTTTACGTCCCACCTCATTCCCCAGTTTCAGAAACCCCGTTGATTACAATTTACACCCTCTCTCCCATCTCATTCCTGAAGGTGATAGAACATTTTTGGTCATCCCACCATGATAAATTAATATCATTTATCCTCTATATAGATTAACAATAATTCAAATAATAAGTCTCAAATTTCACGTTTTTATGATGTTAAATGACACCAGGCATCATATCCCATTTACACAAGCCACATTAACGTGAGAGTAGTTTCTCAACCAAAGACAATATAAATTCCCCTATTACTTCCAGAAATTGTTCACCTAACATGACACCCAATATTTTCTTATAAAAATAAAACAAGTCTAAAAATCAATAAAATATCCTAACCATTAGACATGGAAGAAAATTTCCTACAAACACCTTTGTTTGACTATGCACACAATTCCCTGACAGCTCTACAAATATTTCTCTCAAAATGGAAGGTCATCCATAAGAAAAATCATCTTCAAGAGAGGTTTTTCCTATCTTCTTACACCCTATGGATTCCATGTCTCATTTAATATCCCATTATCATGAAAACACATGTTAGGGTTAAGGAAAATCCATTATCCACATCTAAAAGTTTCCAGGGCATTCTCAATCAATGAGTCTAAATTTTTGATGCATTCCCTGCGAATCATGGTCTTTTTTTGACTTAAAAAAAATTATTGGTCAAATATGTTTGAATTAAAACATCATAAATTATATTTAGGTTTGAAAATATTTAAAATTCAAATTAAAGAGACAACACTCACCTGGAAAAAAACCCTCAAAGGGAATCATGGAAAAAAATCGATCACCCTCTCACTAAACCTTTGTTCTATATAGTTTAAGAGAAAATAATGAGAAAAAAATAAAAAACAAAATAAACAAATATTTTTAGGTTAAAAACATAAAATGATGGCCTATTAAAAATTCAACATATACCCTCTAAGCCAATATAATTATTGGTTTAGTAAAAAATTAAGGTTATAATAGAAAATACATAAAGTTTGTAGGGTATTTCATGAAACTCTACAAACAATAAAACTATGGTCAGTGAGTTCATTGACATAGGAAAAAATTTGGGAATGGTTTTATTATTTTAGTCATCCCATATTGTGATTCAGATTGATATTTGGTTTCGATTTTTGTTAAAATATATTTGATCATGATTTACTACCATTTAGGAAGAAAATGAAGGGGAATCAATTGAGAGGAAAATATCATCATTTCGTTATATGAAGGTAAGAACATACACAACCCAAAGTCTCTCCAAAATTTCAAAGAATTGGAAATAATACCACAAGAGTATTCAAAGGATTATAATGAAAAAAAATTAGATATTTCGAGCTGATCAATAATTGTATGACAGGGTCCATCTAGATCCTGTTTTAAAGTAGTCCTTTGGGAAGAATCAGCTTCAACTACTGGATGTAATTGTTTCATAACGACTCTGAGATCTCACCCCTTCCACATTATAGAATCAAAATTAGTATTTATTGATACAAATGTACCTTCAAAATGGTTATACGACCTTCAAAATTATGAATCTCTACTATTTGAATAATTATGTGCTGATGAACATTTACCTTTTCAATTTCTAGGTAATGCAGCTCTTCAGTAATATCCTGAAAGGTACTTTTGTTGTTGTTAAAAGCATTGAATTGAGAAATATTTTCTTCATGACTAGCTAGATCCTCTCGAACAATGACAATATGGTGTGCGAGATAGTAAAGATGTAAGTATTTAAAGCCGCTAGAACATAAATATGTAAATCGATACTGAAGGGTTTCATCCTCATTAGCATTCTCTAGGAGGGAGGTTTCAGTTAAATTATTACAAATTCAAATCCATTCATATCTTAGAATTGTTCAATGTCTCTTAAATGTACTAGATCCTTAACTTTGTTCACCCATCCCAATAGGTATATAGTCTGGAAATGGAAGCATGGAAAATGGATCCAACCTAGGCTAGGTTACCTGGGTGGGGGAGCCTTCCCAATCTGTAGGTGATTCGATATCTGGAAACAAGCTCGGAGGGTTGATCGTGACATTAGGGGTACACAATGATGTTCCACTTCGGACAGATTCGGAAGGACCATGAACAATATCCCCAAGAGATAGAGGGCCTGATTCATTCTCCACAGATATAGGTTACATAGAGGAAGTCCCATTCAAACACATACGATGTTGGATGGAGATCCTTTAGGAAATAAAAATGGAGAGAGAAGTAAAACTAGCATAGGTAAATGGGACTTGAAGTAGTCAAGGGTATTTGCACCTGTGAGACTGAGCTTTCAATTATATCATCAAGATTGAAAGATACCCAATATTGAGAATAATCTAATGATAAGTAAGTATAGGCCATTATAGGAGGAATAGAGACATGCATGCTATATTCCTCCCGAATCAATATCATAAATTCTTGATGAAGGATTTTTGGGTGATATTTTTTCTTAACCAGGATTTCTGGGAGGAGTGAGACTCATTATAGACAACCAAACTACCTAGAAAACTAGTAGGGTGATTAGGTTTTTCATATGGTCACCTTTTTATATGAGCGGTTAATATTCTGTCTTGAAGTGCGATAAGGTATGAACACACTTACAAAGAACCCCACCCATCATCTACAATTATTCCATAAGGCACTGGATAAGGTGAAAAAGTAAAATGTGAAATATTATTCAGCAATTCAATGATGTTGTCAACACTTAAGGAATTGGGATAGAAAATAGAAATGTAATGTAATGTCGGACTAAAGACATAATAGGGGACTGTCATGGTGTGATGATACTTGTAGCAAGGGAAATTCTTTGTTATACAACCATAAAAATTGAAATGGACCACTGAGATGAAGTGGAGGACTACATTTCTATATTTTCCCCAATAAATCATAAATTACAGAAAGACTAGGGATGACTATATTTAAGGTCTACCCCCTATCCGTGTGTGGCTTCCATCAATTGGGTGGAAAACCAAAATCCACAATAAATGTCTTGAGAAGGAAAGATACACTGGATTAAGAACTTTTTAAAGAAACCTACTATCCTATGCTTAGGATATACCTTTTTATGGACATCATAACCTCAGGTGGTGTAGTGACCCACCTTGAGGGTACACAATATGATACAAGAATGAGCCGTGCCTATTGGGTAAGATGGGTTTGGCTATGAATAACTCTTGGACTAGGTCTATTATCCTACATGAATATTCAAGTCCAATACTTGAATTATATATGTGAGTGGGAATGAAGAGGATGACCAATTATCCTCTCCGTTATATTATGAAATTCCCCCTCCAATTGGGATACTTGCTCAATGTTCCTCCAGTAATTTTCTATTGGTAAATATTCATTGTATATGTCTCCAAGGATAGGAAGTACCCCTATCTGGTAGACATCCCATAAACTAATCCCCACTTCACCATGGGACAAGTGAAAGGTGTTGGTTCTCAAACACCAGTGGTTGAGCATCTCAGGCAGTATCATTTCTAATGAATAGATAGTGAAATAGGAGACCCACACCACATGGTATAGGTTAACGACTTCTAGAGGTGAAGAGGCATCCATCAAGTTCTAATGGAACTAGAATGAACATACCCACTCCTTAGAAAAGAACCATGTAGATCAAAGAGTCCATTTGGAACTACACCCTCCACTTATATTGATTCAGGACAAATTTGCAATAGTTTGTTAGTTCTGAATGAATGATTCTGAAGATGTAGTACGGTGACATTGATTTCTCTACATCCACATGGATCCATTCAAAATAAATATGTCATATTATATGAATGAAATCATTATCAACCAAATATAAAGAATATTAGACCAGTCATACTCTAAATACATCTCAGGATGAATAGTGAATTCATTCCAATCAACCAATGACAATGGAACATCATCTTGGAGGTTGAATTTGTAAAGTAACAACTGGAATGAGAGTGGATAAGCCATAATATCTATTTATAAGAGATATCTGTGCATACACTCTTAAATAACTACATTGGAACATAGGTTTTATTCTATGTTATCAAACCTATCCACCCTTCTCTTGGTCACTTCTATTGAGATAAGTGGAACAGCCATCACTTTTCTGCACAAAAATACCATAAAAATGCTAGTCCAATGAAATATTTGGGAAAAAGAGAAAAAAACTAAAAAATGGATAAAAGATGTATGCATAACAAACCAATTCTCATACTTAACCCAGAAAATGGTTTACAGAAGGAATTCCCCATCAACTGATTGTTCATAGAATAACCCATGAGTTGCTAACTCATGAAACAATGGATGGAAAAATAAATAGTTTGCAGATTGGGAATGTCACGCACTGTTCCATGATACATAGTAATACAAATCTTGCGGTGTGAAGACCTAAATTCCAGTTTCAAAAGAAATGTCCAATTCATGGATTTAAAATTTTAGTTCACATATGAGGGATACTGTGAAGGATTTTTGGTTAATGGATTTCAAATCATAGTTCGTCGTCAAAGGATTTCAGGCATTGTCTTGGGTACGTTGAAGCAAGGAGATATGAGAGCAATTTGGAGAGCATTTAGGATGAAAAACTAAGTAAAAAAATGTCCTTCCCTCTATATATAGAGATTTCACTCTACTGGTCCACCTTTCTACCACAAAGCTAGTATAATTCATGATCACTTTCTATATCAGAATTGCATCCTCCTTTTCCCAATCTAAACCTATTCTGATGGGGAGATTGTAGGGTTCTAAAAACATTTCCAAGGGAAATTAAATACTTTATTAATTTTTTCATTGGAAGGAAAAATAATTGGATGAAGGATTTAGAATTTTTTTGAAGAATCCAAATTTGAAAAAGGAAAATGATCCATCTATGTACTAAATCTCGAGAACAGTTGGAAGAAGGTATTTCCCTCTAACAGAGTAGTACGTGGAATGAAGAAAACCCTACTTACCATCCCCATGAACCATGAAATTGGTGAAATAGAGGTGGAGAAACTCACCCCCACATAACATCCCCATGAACTCAATATTTTTATAGTGAGGAAAAACCAAAAATTCCCCACAAAAAATACAAATTCATTTACATGATTGAGGCAGTGATTTTTACACTATGAACTGCAACCTTGTGGGACCCTTTTGACTGAGTCATCTATGGGTCAGGTGATATCTTCATGGGATTCTATAAAATGTGTCTTGAGATCCCTAGATCTATCTTCCCCAAAACCCTATAAAATTAAAAAGATTGTATCTAATAAAGGGACCAGATTTCAAAGGATTAGACAGAATTTTTGGGATGAATTTCTGAAGAGACCCATTGATGAGGTTCATACCTCATCTGATGAATTATATTTGGTATAAACTAGTCACATAGAGGAAAAATAAATAATTAATCACAATAATTGGAATAACTTGAACGATATCTCCTTTATGGATGAAATTATCTCATGGTACTCAAATAATGGTCCTTCTTCACTCTGACACCCCGTGTAGTACCATGATACGTGTGTGGAACCCTATGCCACGTAGCACCAGACTACACAGATGGAACTCATCACCATATAGTAATATAAAACATGGACAGAACTTGGTCCTACATAGAAAACTCTATGTAGACCACATATAGTTTTGTGTAACATTATGGTATACAGATGGTCCCTCTACTCATGTAGCAACATGTAATTCATGGATGCCCCCATCTCATATTAAGAAATGGTATGCGGAATGGGATACTCTCAGATGTTTCACTCTCCATCTTTGATCATCTCCTTCTATTTCTGTCACCTCATCCATAGTCCCTCCATGATCATGTCCAATGTGATTAGGATAAATTATATTAAAAATACATCAGACTCATATTTTAAAACCACTAGGCGCATCAGTGCACCCTTTTGTGTTTACATACCCATGGTAAGTGGAGTCATGTAGGTAATCCCCCCAATAGTGAGGACCTGAAGAAATCCACAGGTTTACATTAAAATGGTAACCTTGGGTCTCACCTTTGGATAATAATGTGAACCTACCCATTCTAGGAATCAAAAGTAATCAATGAAATTTCCCTTAAAAGAGGGTCAATGATATATAAGGGAAATCATGCTTTCTTTTACCTTTGACAAGAAGCAACATTCCTACCCTTTTATAGAACCAATTAGGGAACTCCCATAGAATTAAGCACTAGATTTTCTTGTTGTAGGTTGCATATATGCTCTTTTCTACCTTCACCCAGGGCATAACTAGATAAGTTAATCTAACTATCCTGATAATAAAACAACAATGGAGAAAATGGACATATCCAGAATTCCACTCTACCTCCCATTGGGCACCAGTACTATCTATCAGCAGATGATGTGGGACATGCGATCGTCAGATCCATTACCCTATATTGTTTCTCACACTGAAAATGACTCACTTGGGATTTTAGGTTTGAACTGAACATGATATCTACATAACCACAAACCATGGGAATTATAGATGGTGTAATCCAAAAACAAAATAAACTATAAGAACTCTGATTCATGCTCTGAATAGGATATGTAGGACACTATCTTAATTATCTAGCTCAAAGGAAATTATATTTAGAAGTGAGTCCTTATAAAATTCCTTCAAACTCACTAAGGAAACCTCTTTCAAAGTAATCATCAACTTATTGGGAAGCACCCATGTGAATGCCCTAGTCATGCCCCCCAAAATGGGCCACCTCAAAGGTGTAAGTCCCAACCCAAACAAAACTATGTGGGATTTGATTACCAACAAACTAGGATACTTATGAATACTCCCTTAGGTCCAAACTCTTTACCCATATCACCCCAATATTATTCGGGCCATGTCCTCAATATGGTCATATCCACCTAGGAGATTATGCCTCTTCAGAGCATCTTGGGTTGCCCCAGCATATGTCCCACTAGAAATCATGACTATGAATATTTCTCATAGAAATCCTCACAACATGACATTAAACTGAATGAATGGGACCTAATCACACGGCCTTAAAAGGTTTTGTGTTCAGTAAAGCAACACCGAACTATGTGGAATCGGATTCCTCTCGCAAGGATACATAAAAATCTCATGTTGTGGGTTTTATCCTGATATTGAAATGATCATCATCCCCCTATATGATGATAAACTCCACAGTGCCAAATCCCATGGATTAAATCATATGTGTCTCAGTAAAATGCTAGAGAATCATTAATTTGTCTGTAAAAGGATAACATTGATGAATAACCTCAAAAACATAGATATGTCTTCATTAGTAAAGAACCTCATATATATACAGATGATTCTGAACCCATACACATTTCTGATTGATCTTGCGACTTAGGGGTAATCTGTGGACACATGATTGCGAAGGAACCAAGGATTCATGAACATGTGAACAAATATTAAATCAATAAGTGTGTCCCATAATAGGTTATAATATCCCAAAAAGGGTCTGACCATCCTAACATCCCATACTCTCGACCATTGGATTCCTTGAGTTTTATTTTCCAAATCATCCTATAAGAGCCTAAATTTGGAGAGAATGTCAATGAATCCTGGATAAATGTGTCATTGGGTGTTTCTAGCTCGACAAATAATCCTGATGGAGACCATATGAGGACATCATACTCAACATGGGCAAGTTGCACAAACACTGAACCCCCTACAATCCCCCACCAAGACCACACAACTGTGGAACCTCCATAACAATACAATAATTATATACTTCTAATTATTAGTGTGACCATATCACCCACCAAAAAGGGAAACGATGAACATTGAGCTGAAACACAGGTGTTTTTAGTGTTTTTAGGGTTTTTAGGTTTTTAGGGTATTATGATTTTTATTGTTTTTTAGATTTGTAGGGTTGTTAGGGTTTTTATGTGTTTTAGTGTTTCTATTATTTTTAGGTTTTTTGGTTTTTTGGGCGGTTTAGTGGTTTTATGATTTTTAGGGTCTTTATGGTTTTAGGGTTTTTATATATTTTTAGTGGTTATTAGATTTTTAGGTGTTTTTTGGATTAAGGGTTTTTGCATTATTTTATTGGTTCTTATGGGATGATTGGTTCTTTTAGGGATTTTTTTGAGTATTTAGAGGGTTTTATGGAATTTAGGGTCTTTTATGGCTTTTAGGATTTTAGGTTCTTTTATGTTTTTAGGGCTTTATGGCCATTGTATGTTTTTAGGGGCTGTTAGAATTTTAGGTTATTTTCTGGGTTTTAGGTTTTTTAGGATCCATTATCGTTTTTAGGGATATTAGGGTCCTTTATTTTTTTTATGATTGTTAGGGTACCATATAGATTTTAGGGTCTTTTTGGACCTTTTAATTTTTTAGGACATTTTTTTGGTTTTAAGGGGTGTTATGATCTTCTATGGTTTTAGGGGTTTTTTTCATTTTTTAGTGTTTTTGGGTCTTTACTGTTTTTAGTGTTTTTGGGTGTTATGGTTTTAAGGGGTTTTTTGGTTTTTTGGGTGATTTAGTATTTTTTGTTGTTTAGGGTTTTTCAAGATTTTTAGGATTTTTAGGGATAATTTAGGTTCTTTAGGGTATTTTAGGGTTGTTTGAATTTTTTTGATTTTTTTAGAGTCTTTAGTTATTGCTTTTATTTTTTTGTTCTTAACTTATTTTATTAATTTTTTTGTTTTTATTGTCATTTAGAATATTTTAATGGGTTTTACAATATTTTAAGGGGTTTTAGGGGGTTCTTATGTGGTTTAAGGGGTCTTTAGTATTGTAGTGATTTCTAGGAATTTTTATGGTTTTAGGGATTTGTAGAATTTTAATGTTTTCTAGTGGTTGTTATGGTTTTGGGGACTTTATGGTTTTTAGGGTTTTGGGGGTTTTAAGTATTTTCAATGATTTTGGTTTTTAAGGGTTTTATGGTTTTTTGCGTTTTAATGGGTTTTAAGGATTATTGGGGATTTTAGGGGTTTTAATGATTAATTGAGGGTATTTTTAGTTTTTTATTTTTTTTAGGATTATAGTTATTTAGGGTTTTTAGTGACTTTTATGGGTTTTAGGTTATTTTAGATAATTTCAGTGTTTTATTGTCTTTTATGGTTCTTTAGGTTTTTACACTTTTTATGGTTTTTAGTGGTTTTAATAATATTTAGGTTTTTAAATTTTTTTAATGTTTTTTATTATTTTATATAATTTTATAGTTTTTTTTTGTTTGTATTGGTTTTATGGGTTTTTTGGTTTTTTGGTCTTTGAGGGTTTTGAGGTTTTCTGGGTTTGTGGGTTTCTTGGGTTTTTAGTGTTTTAATGTTATTTTTTGGTCATTTAGGGTCTTCTTAAGGGTTTTTGATCTTTTTAGGGGGGTTTATTTTAAGTTATTTTAGGGATTAAGGGTTTTTAGTGTTTTTCATGGTTTTAGGGTATGTTTGGAATTTTATTTATTTTAGGGAATTTTAGTGTTTTTTATTTTTAGGGTCTTTTAGGTTCTAATGGGATTTTTTATGTTTTTAGGGGTGTTTAGTGTTTTGAGTGATTTTTTAGGATTTTAAATGTTTTCAAGGCTGTTATCATTTTTTATGGTTTTTAGAGGTTTGTATGGGTTTTATAAGGGTTTTGGTTTTTTATATTTTATTGGGTTTTTTTTTATTTTTAAGGGGATTTAGGTTATTTTAAGTTATTTTTTGGTATTTTAGGGTGTTTAAGGGGATTTAGGTTTTAATGGACATTTATTGGTTTTATGTTATTAGGTTCATTTGGTGATTTATGGGGTTTTGGGTATCTTAGTGTTTTTAGAGGCTTTAATGGTTTTTATGATTTTTTGTTTTTTAGGTTTGTTTATGGTTTTTAGTGTTGATAGGGTGTTTATGGCTTAGGTTATAGGGTTTATGGTTAAAGTTGTAGGTTTTATGGTTTTAGGCTTTCAATATAGGATTTGGGGTTTAGGGTGATGGCTATAAGGTTTAGGTTTTATGATTTAGGTGTAGGGTATTGGGTTGATCATGTATGGTTTTGGGTTTTCGGTGTAGGATATAGGGTTTTAGGTGTTGGGTTTAGGGTTTAGGGTACATTTTTTAGGGTGTATGACTTTGGGTTTAGGGTATAGGGTATAGGGTTTTTTGGGGTTTTAGTACTTTTTAGTCTTCATTGGTTTTGGGGGTTTTTTTGGGGCTCTTTCCCTTTTAGGGTATTTAGGGTATTTAGGATTTTATTAGGGGTATAAAGCTTTTTCTTAGAGGATTTGGGGGGGGGGGGGTTATAATGTTATATGTTTTAGGGGATTTATATTTTTAGGGTATTTCTAGGGGGGTTTTGATTTAATTATTTTTAGTGTTTTTTTCGTTTTAAGGTATTAAGGTTTGTAGTGATTTTTAAGGGGTTTAAGTTATTTTACATTTTTATCATGTTTTTAGATTTTAGGGGGGTTTCTCATTTTATGTTTTTTTGTATTTATTTTTGGGTTTTTGTTGTTTTTATTCTTTTTTAGGGTTTTATGGTATTGACGTTTTTAGGTTTTTATGAATTTTTAGGGGTTTTAATGGGTTTTAGGGGTTATATGGATTTATAGGTTTTTAGTGTTTTTAGGGTTTTAGAGATATAGGGTTTTAGGATATTTTTAGGTTTTTAGGTTTTTAGGTTTTTATAATATTTATGATTTTAGGGAATTGGGTTTTCAGGGTTTTTTGGATGACTGTAGAGTTTTTGTGGGTCTTTTAAGGTCATCTTTAGTCTTTTAGGGTCTTTCGGTTAATTTTTTGAGGTATACGGTTTTTTCGTATTTTTTGGTTTTAGGGTTTTAGAGGATTTAGTGGGTTTTTAGGGTTTTTTTGGAAATATTAGGGCTTTTAGTATTTTACATAATTTTTTAGATATTTAGATTTTTTTTGTTTTCCAGGGGTTTCTTATATTTTTGGAATTTTTAGAATTTTTTGCATCCTTAGGTTTTTTATTTTTTTAGGATTTATTAGGGTTTCTGATGATCATAAGGTTTTAATGTTTTAATGTTTTAGTATTTTTAATGTTTCAAAGTTATTTATGGTTTTATGGTTTTTTTAAGGGTTTTTAGGATTTTTAGGGTTTTGGGGGGATTTGAGGTCTTAAGGGGGTGTCAGGGTGTTTAGGGTTTATTATGAATTTTTATGGTTTTTAGGGTTTTTAATGTTTCAAGGGTATTTATGGTTTAATTATTTTTAATGTTTTTAGAGTTTTTAGGGTTTTTGTGGTTTTCGGGTTTTAAGGTGTTTTAAGGGTGTTTAGTGTTTATTATAGATTTTTATGGTTGTTAGGGGTTATTGGATTCAATAGGTTTTTAAAGATTTTTAATGTTTTGAGGGATTTTTATTTTTATTTTTTGGAGATTGTTAAGGTTTCGAGGGTTTCATAGTGGTTTTTTTGGGTTTTTTGGTTTTTAGTGTTTTTAGTGTTTTAGGGGGTTTTCATGTTTTTTGTGGATTTTATGTATTTTTGGGTGTTTAGGGGTTTTTTTTTGTTTTTCTAGGTTCTATATTTTTTATGATTTTTAGGTTTTCAAGGGTTTTATGTATTATAGGGGTTTTTAACAGTTTTTCATGTTTTTAGTGATTTTATGAGTGTTTATGGAATTTTTGAGTTTTTATGGTTTTAAGGGGGTTTATAGTTTTTATCATTTTAGAGGGTTTTTAGGTATTTTCAGGGGTTTTATTGGTTTTTTTGTTTTTTAGAGGTTTTATTGTATTTAGGTTTTCATTAGTTTTTAGGAGGGTTTAGTTTTTTTGGGATTTTTTAACATTTTAAGGGTTTTAGGGGTAATAATTGTTTTTAGGATTTTAAGGATTTTATTGGTTTTTAAAATTTCAAGTTTTTTTATATTTTTTTTAATTTTCAGTTCTTTTGGGGTTAACTTATGATTTTTTAGGGTTTTAGGGTTTTATGGTGTTTTTTATAATTTTTAGTTGTTTTAGGGGTTTGGGATTTTTATGGTATTTTTACGAATTTTAGGGTGTTTCAAAGGGTTTTAGTGTATTTTATGATTTTATGAGTTTTGGGAAAAGGGGTTTCTAGGATGTTTTGGGGTTTTTTGGATTTTTATGGTTTTTAGGGTTAGGAATCTTGGTGTTTTTTGGGATTTTATGGTTTATAGAGTTTTTAGGTGATTAATGAGTTTTAATGGTAATTTATGTTCTTCTATGGTTTCCATTTTTTTGGGGGGTTTTAGGGATTTTAGGGTATTTAAGTATTTATTTCCCTTTTAGTGTTTTAGGTTCTTTTTATTTTATTGGGTTTTAGGGTATTTAAGGAGTTTTTAGGGTTCCTAAAGGGGTTTTAAGTCCTTAAGGATTTTTAATGTTTTATTATTTTAGGGATTTTATGGGTTATTGGAATTTTTGGTCTTTTAAGGGGTTTTAGTTATTTTTTATGGTTTTTATGGGGGGTTTTGGGTTTTAAATTTTTTTTTGTGTATTTTTGATTTTTTGGGGTTTTAGGTTTTAAATGTTTTTATAGTTTTTAAAGATTTTCTAGGTCATTATGATTTTCTTGAGATTTTTAGGGGGTTTTGTTTTATTTTATTACACGGTTTAGGGGTTTCAGAGGGGGTTTTAGGGTTTTTACAGGGTTTTTAGGGTTTTTAGGGTTTTATGGTTTTTAGGGGGTTTGGAGGTTTTTCATGGTTTTTTGTTTTTATATGGATTTTAAGGGTATTTAGGGTTTTATTGTTGTTAGTTTTTAGGTTATTTTTTGTGGGGGAGTAATATGATTGAAGGAGATTTTGGTTTTCATATGGATTTTAGGTATTTTTAGAGTTTCATAGGGATTTATATATTTTAGGTTTTTCAGGATTGTATATAATTTTTAGTTTTCTAGGGTTTTGGAATTTTGCTGGTTTATAGGAATTTTTAGGGTTTTTAATAGGTTTTATTTTTTAATCTTTTTAAGGGTTTTATGGTTATATAAGTATTTTACGTTTTTTGGGGTTTTCTTAATGTTATGGGTTTGAATGTTTTCATGGCATTTAGAGTTTTTAATGGGTTTTTTGGGTTTTTTGGGCTTTGAGAGGTATTTATAGATTTTTATGGATTTATATATATTTTATGGGTTTGGGGGTTTTTAGATGGTTTATAATTTTTATCATTTTCAAGGGGTTTAGGGTTTTTATGTTTTTTTAATTATATAGTTTTTTAGTGGTTTTAGTTAATTTTTAGGATTTTAAGTGTTTTATGAGTATTACGTGTTTTAGTTGTTTTTATGGTTATTATGGGTTTTATAGTTTTTCGGGATTTTAATATTTGAGGGGTTTTTTGATTTTAAAGGTTTTTATTGTTTTGGGTATTTTTAAGAATTTAGGTATTTTTAGAGGTTTTAGTATTTCTACAGTGCTAAGATGATTAATTGTATTAACTTTTTTAGGTATTTTAGGGTCTTTTGGGGTATTATGGTTATATGGGTTTTACAAGTAATTTTGTGATTTTTATGTTTTAGGGTTTTTAGTAATTTTAGAGGTTATTTGGGTTTTTTGTATTTTTTGTGATTTTTTGTGATTTTAAGTAGTTTTTAAAAGTGTTTAAGGTTTAATAGTTTTTAGTGTTTTAAGTGGTTAAAATATTTTTAGTGTTTTATATGTTTTATAAATTTTGGGGTTTCTATGGTTTTTAGGGGTTATTGGATTTTTAGGGGTTTGTGTTTTATTTTTTTTATAGTTTTTATGTTTTTATGGTTTTAGGGTTTTCTGGGGTTTGATGGTTATAGTTTATTTTTTGGGGGTTTAATGCATTTTGGTGTTTTATGGATTTTTTGGTTTTTAGTGTTTTTGGGTTTTTTGGGTTTTTAAAGGGGTTATAGGGTTTTTTTTGGTGTTTTGGGGTTTTAGTGGATTTATGGGGGTTTTAGATATTTTTTGGTTTTTTTGCCATTTTTGGGGTTTTTTAGTTTTTTAGGATTTTTTTGGGGTTTAGGGTTTTTTGGGTTTTAGATGTTATTGTTTTTTGGTTTTGTGGTTTTTAGTATTATTATGGGTTTTAGGTATTTTTTGAGTTTTTAGGAATTTATGGGTTTTTAGTGTTTTTATTTTGTTGGGTTTTTAGTGGTGTTAGAGGTTTGTTTTTTTTATGTTTTTAGGGTTTTTTGGGGTTTTATGGTCATTATGGTTTTAGTTCTTTATGGTATTATAGGTTTTAGTGGGTTTTATGTTTATAGATATTTTAAGGGTTTTTCATGATTATTAAGGGGCTTGGGGGTTTTTAATGAATTTTTGGGTATTTTGGGATTTATGGTTTTTAGAGTACTTTAGTAGTTTAGTGATATTAGGTTTTTAGGGTCCTTTATGGTTTTTATCGTTGTTAAGGATAATTAGGGTTTTTAGGGAATTTTTAGGGTTTTATGGTTTTTAGGTTCTTTTAGGGGTTTTTGTGCTTTGTTTGGTATTTTAGAATCTTAAGGTTCCTTTAATGTTTTTAGATTTTTTAGGGTTTTTTGGGGTTTTTTGGTTTTTAGTATATTTAATGGTTTTTATAATAAATTAGATATTTTAATGTTTTTAGGGTTATTTTGGGGTGTTTAGGGGCTTTAGTGTACTTTTATATTTTTCTTGGTTTTAGGGCCCCATATTTTAGGGTTTTTAGGGGGTTTAGGATCTTATAGGGGTACTTGGGTGTTTTAAAATTTTGGGGGTTTGATATGGTTTTTATTTTCCTTTAAGATTTTAGGAATTTTAGGAATTTTAGCATCCTTTAGGGCTCTTAGGGTTCTTTTGGGGTTTTATTATTTTTCTAGTTTTTTAAGGGGTTTTATGGTATTTTATGGTATTTTAGGGTTTTAGGGCAAGGAAGATGCGAAGGTCAGGCTATTCCCGACCCCCCCCCCCCAAATTTATTAATGAAAAGACACAACAGACAAGGGAGGGGAAATGTCAAACGACCCACACCCAAAACCCCTTACAAGACCAAACCCAAACAACTCCAAAAAAACCCAAAAAGCACACAAATCCAAACAATAAGTCCCCAGCATCACTTCCCATCCAATCATCAACTAACATCCAACAGCACCAAACCCGCCATTCAGTAACTATCATCCAGTAGCACCAAAACCATCGTCTCCATCCTCATATGGGTCCCCATCAGCACCATAACCATAAGAAGCATCTGACTCAACTTACTCCCATTCAGATGATTCATATTGCTTTAGGAAGGTAGTGTAATACTCTCTAAAGTGTTTCTTCTCCACATTCAGCTTCACCTTGGCCGACCGACCCCTGCTAGAGGCAAAATCATTATCTTTTCAAGAGGCTCTCATGGAAACTGTCCTTGGAAATGTCGAATGTTCCTTCCTCGGCATCCGCTTTCAGGGGTCCACAGAGATCCCTTCAGATTTTTTTTCCTTCCAATTAGAAGTGTCCCCCACTATAAAGTCCCTCTCTTTAGTGATCATATCCATATTTTGATAAATCCTTCTATCATCCTTCTGGAAAATATTTTGGTCAGGGATGATGGAGGCTTCTTGATTGAGGGAGCATTTAGCAAGAACCCCACACTACGGCACACTAGGGACCATCGAGGCAGAATCCTCAAAAGCCAGACAAGGAGGAGACACCACATTAGTGAGGGCCAGCTGCAGATCCCCCTGCCCCCTAGGCTGCTTGCTGAATTCCCCTTGGAAGGAATGTATAATATGCTCAAGCCCCTATGTCGCCATTTTCCCCTACTAACCATCACCAATCAAGTTCCCTATAACGTCCAACATCGTCTTAGTCTCACTACCATTCCAGGCCACACTCCCTCCACCACGCCTAGCAGCAACTACTTGCACCTAACTCAACATCTTTGTATCCAACCTCTCATTCCAATCATTAGAAACTGGATACCCTAGCCCCTCCTCCTCAGGAATCTTGCTTACTTTATCCTCATCCCCAATCATCGGCAGATCAGCAGCTTGCTTAGATGGAACTGCACATTTCAACCAATCATGGTTAGAGATGTAATAAGAAAATTTTAAGAGGACAAAGGATAACACTCGCGTCCAAAATCATCTAAATTACTTGGTAATTTAACATGATCTAAAATTTATTCAAATGATGCACCAAGTTTCATCATTTCATCCAGTGATATATCAGATTCCTAGTTAGTCTAACTAGTGGAAGTATTTGATATGTCTTCTTGGTGACCCTCATCCTGTGGCCTCTGACCCCGAACATCTTATTCAGATAAAATTGATGAGACAGTTGCAATGGCTTCCAAATGCTCTGGTGTAGGTGTTGAACCTAAAAGTATCATAGAATGGAATTCAGTTGATGTTTTCATTCAATGTTCTATGAAGTATTGTTAAATTACTAGAAGCATACTCTTCTCTCCTTGCAGTAGCAACATGAGTAGTATTGGGAACACAAGCTAGCTCTTCTTCTCTCCTAATTTCTTTAGGAGCATCCAAGTCAACATGAATTTGCGACTATTCTCCATCACCCTCCGTTATCCTTGGAGAAGGTTCAATACTCTCCCTAAAAGGGTAGATTTTAGAAGCCCCTATAATCCCAAGAAATATGAGAAATATTTTCATGGGATAGGATTCATGACTATCCAAAGGACTTACCACTACTGATGAAGTGTTTTTATGTGGACTTATTCCTTCGATGTATTTGATTCTTTGGATTTTTGGGTGTGTTGACATCGTCATATCCAAATATAGGTATTTGAGAGTGAAAATCACTTTCTAACTCTTCGTCCATGGTTTTTTGTCCTGGTGATACTTCGCCCGTTTCACGAGGAGATTCAGAAGCTCCAATAACGGTGCCACCAGGAATGTATTGTGGTGAAGGGACCTCAACTGTTCCTTTATTTACATGCTTCATGATGAAGAAAGTAATTTCCTTGAGTAACAAAGCTTTTATTGAAATTAAGTTGAAGAGAAAATATGGAAATAAACATACATATTAAGGATCCACGTAATCGTGCCACTCCTCATCTATTGAAGAACCAGTCCCCTCAGTGGTGCCATGATCCATCATTTCCTTCACCTTCTTGGTGATAGGAATAGAATCATTAGTGGCATATATGAGCATCTCCAGCTCTATGATGTAAGCCCGCACTTCATCGGGGTTATCCTCAAAATAAATATATGTAGAATCCCAAATATTCCCTACTCCAGGGATGTGTAGCCCTTTGCATAAGTCTAGCCAGGTGGTTTCAGCATTGTAATATAAACTGCACCATGTATGGATAGCCTCTTGTTATAGATATTCAGCATTTTCACTTGAAGGTTTCGAGGTGGGTCCTACAATCTTGGACTTAAACTTTTTCCCAACTCCTTCAATCATAGATAAGGGATAAGAAAATAAAACTTTTTTCTCTATAAAATAATTGAGATTAAATTTCCCCAATAATAAAACTCGCCAGGAGTCGATGGAGTAGGTCTTTTAACTCTGGAAGGATGATTATATATGGAACGATGCCGCTTTGATGCATGTCACACCTCATCATCCCCATCCTGGGAATCCGGTGAATTTTCCCCGTGTGAGGAACCCGGTGAATCGGCTCTGGGTGTGGAAGAGTCACCTTCTAGATGAAAGGTTTATTTCCGGATAGTTCTCTTTTCTTCCCCACCCAAGGAACCAGATGATTCAATATCACTTCAAGGTATGATGCTACCCAGTTCTCGATATACCATGTAATCTAGTGACTTTCTGCACCAACAACTTGTAGATCAAACACTGCCCCAGTCTTCTCCATAGCTGTCAGCAACCAAATATGTTGGGAAACCGTTGGGTGCTGTTTTGACCTAAAATGCATAGGAGTGGATACAACAATCTTCTGTAGAAACTTGAATTGGCGTCTAAATCAATATGGAGCATAAGCCTCGCATATAATCTCTCCGTGAATTCTGGTGCCCAATACACCATCTCTGCAAGCTATCATATAAGACCTAAACTCCAGGATGTTCATTCCATCATCAAAAAATAGTCCTGTTGGTGGGATTCCATAAGGAAATAAATGGAATTCCATGAACATTCTTAGCCTCACCTTCATTTCACAGGGGTTGAGGGACAATGTAAAAATTCTAGAATATGCCTGCACAGATGGCATAAAAGAAATTTTAGGAACCTGTACTCCGCTCTGTACAACATATGTCCTGTAGTGAGTGGAAATACATCCCCACAAAACTTGGAATGGTCCCAAAATTCTCAGAGGAGACTTACCCATATATACATGGAGTAATCTCCTGTGAATATTCTCCATAATTGGGGTGGCCAACCAAACAATTCTCCTCTCAACCAACTTTGCTGCAACAACGAAGGTCCTTGTCCTGATGCCTCCCTTCGAATACCTAACTGGCAGAAGACAAACACTGAGCCACAAGGATAAGTAGCCCGCCAGACAGTTCTATTCTGGGATTCTATGATTCACTTCATATCCCCACTTTTCAAACTCTCCCACTTCTAGGGTTGGTTAGAATGTGCGAAGAGCACCCCTCTTCTCTATTCTGGGGAAGCTGGTAGGACGAGTACAGGTGTGCCCCTTCTACTTCTTCTTGATAATAAACATATACATCCACTCCTTTGGATGAATATACTTTCTAGAATGAGTTTTGGAGGACTTTGAATTCTTGAGCTTGTTGAAAATTTTCAATAATTCTCGAGCCAATGCCGGAGTCTTCTTCGAATCATTCCTAGTCACCTTGGGGGATGAATTAATCATACATATCTCCTAAAATTGGAGCCCCCATGATCTTTTAGACATCCATAAAATTGATTGCTACTTCTCTTAGAGTCAATGGAAAGAGTTGGTTTCTGGGCTCCAGCTGCTGATTACGTCCGGCACAAAGTCATCATTTTTGTAGACATATGTCTGCCTAGCCCAGACGTCTTCATATATCATGGCTCCATTCAGATCCTCAGAAAACTCTGCACAGGTTTTTCGCACCCAAAATTCCCACATCCAAGTTGGCTTCACACCTCCCCTAGGATGGAAGTCCCAACTCTTCTTCCAGACTTTAGATTGATCCATCTGAGAAATTCGGAAAATAGAGGGATAACAATGCAGCTACAGCTCAGGGTTGTGAGGTTTCAGATCTAGAACACATGGGCTATGATGCATTATAAATGCCTTCTCCACCGTTCCAGCATTTACAAATGATCCTCCAACTGAGACATTTGCTAAAGAAAAATTGGTGTAAATCTGAAACCAAGAATGCGGGAGATAGTCCATTGGATCTGGAATGTTGACTCCTTGCAGATGACCATGGACATATAAGGGAAAGTAAATGCTCTGTGGAAAATTAAGATGATACTTCTTCAAGTACTTGTCCAAATCAGAGACAGTTCTGTCATAGATATCATAGTAATCGTTTCCAACGATGTTCATCATGTCATCAATTCTCTTTCTTTCCAATTCATTAGCCGATCCAATTCTTTTAGGAGCCATTGAATCTGAAAAAAAATCAGATAATTAACTTTTAAGTAAGTGTGTTTTTCATAAAATTTGTGAATAAATTTGGAAAAAATGGCTAAGGAATTAAGGATCACAACTATAATGTTGGCGCACATGTCCAAGTCGGTCACACATGTTTTACCACGCTATTTCTGGCGCACAAGTCAGAAATAGACTGTAGAATCACGACACAACTAAAAGAAGCACGAAGGAGAGAAATGCAAGCTGCTTGCATGAACGAGAGCCCACTTGCGCGAAGAGAGCGAGTTACTTTGAATGTCAGGTGCCTTGCGTGAGAGTGACAACTATATTTATAGGCGAAGCCACAACCATGTGCGTCGTAACCTACATGTCGATACCTGCGCACCCAAATTCCTTGGTTTTCTCCTTTACCTCAGAGTCAAATCCTCTTTCCTTTTTTAGATCCAACTCTGAGGGGGGACTTTTATTGACCCTCCTTTCTGTCACAGAGTCTAATGAATGGAATAGAGGAATACCTTAAGGACAAATGGATTTATCCTTTCAAGAAAATCAAAAATTGACAAAGGCATCAACAAGGAACCCTTAAAGCATGGGTCGTGCAAGTTTCCTTATGGTCGTGCAAGTAGTCTTGCATGCCACATATGGGTCGCACAAGTGACTTGCGTTACCTATTCATTTTTCGCCCAAGGTCCTCAGATATCCTATAAATACCCCTTGTGGGACCCCCATTTGAGGACGGATTTTCTAAAACTCAGAATTAAGCTCTGGTCTCCCTATTCTCTTCTTGAAGTATTCCAAACACTTTAAAGGCAATTTCTTACCAAGAATGGTATATCTAAAGAGTAAGAATAAGGCCTAAGTGTTAGAACTCATCAATACTTGTTCACCTAAGTATCCATCCCTTTAAGGGAAGTGATGATACTTGCGCGCCACCTTTCCCTCTCAAGGAAACTTGTGCGCCACTTATCTGAAAGCCTCTAGGGTTGATAATTAGGGCTCCAATTCAAATTCTCCCAAGTATAACTTCACAGGATCTTCATCGCCCAAGTGAACTCATGTCTCGCATGTATACTTGCATGACCAGGACTTGCGCGCCCAACCAAGACTTGCATACCAAAATAGGACTTGCGCGCCTGTCACTTTTTGGGTGCCATTTCTTCCTATTCACCTCTTTTCTTCAAATCCACCTTTCCTCTTCAAGATTTAGCCTTCAAAACCTTCTTAAAATCCATTTGAGGCATGGTTCCATGGTTGGATTCCTCATCTGAAAGGAATTATGGGAAGTTATTTTGATATGGGCCTCCTTCTCAGGAGTAAGCCCCAATCATAAGTTAAAATCTCCCTTTAATCTGGGCATCCTCATTAGGAGTAAGCCCCAAATTAAGAATCTAAATATCCATAAAACATAAATACCTTTATGGTCCATGTTAATGGGAATCCTCTTTAGGAGTAAGCCCCAAGTCCCCCCTAATTTTTGGCTTCCTTTTCAAGAGTAAGCCCCATGTTATAAGTCCCTTTAACTTTGGGCCTCCTTCTCAGGAGTAAGCCCCAAATTAAAAGTCCTATTAATATGGGCATCCTCCTTAAGAGTAAGCCAGAGTCTTAATTTCCTTTTTGATTTGGGCTTCCTTCTCTAGAATAAAACCCAATCATAAGTCCTCCTAATTTGGGCATCCTCTTTAGGAGTAAGCCCCAAGTTAGAGTATCCAAATCTCCATAAATCACGAATACCTTTATGGACCCTGCTCCCATGATTCTTTCCTAAACTATGTCATGATCTTCACTTACTTGGGCAGTCACACATACATAAGCCCCATATCATTCCTTGTGACCACATATTTCATGGAAAAAATCATCAGGTTTACTAATACCTCTTGTTTCTCACACCGAGTATGACTCACATGATCTTAGAGTGTAAAAGTAACCACGACACATCTCTTTTGGGCCTTTAATCATACTTAAGGCCCACAATTCTTACTCGAACTATGTGGACTTTGATCTCTTCCATAAAATTCTAGTACGTTGGAATCCTTTCTAAGGTTCAAGCCCATCACCCATTAATTTTCATCCGTCCCATATGACGTTAAACGATATCTTAATTCCCGAACTACATGGGTTAAGATTCCTCTTTAACAAGGATATATAGGCTTCCCATCTGTGGGTACGATCCCAAGTCTGAAATAATCCATGTCCTTCTGAATGAAAATAAACTTCAAGTGCCCCACTAAGTGGCTTTAAAACCAGTGTGGTCATCATAATGACCAAGATATTTCTATATAATGTATTGAAGGTTACCATTGACTAAATATATCTAATACATACAAATGATTCTCCATCGATGAAGAACCTCAAATACATATAAGAGATTCTCCAAATCCCATACATATCAATAATTAATTGAAAATTCTAAAGGAAAAACTCATTTTTATGCTTGGTAAATTAATAAGGATTCGTGAACATAACTTAAATCTATAAGAGAGTCCTGTAGTAGACAATAATTCCCCCCAAAATGGTGTGATGAGTCTGACCTCCCATCCTCTCGACCAATGAAAATTATTAAGCCTCATCGGTCCACAACTAATGAGAACCTACATTTGAAAAGTATGTCCAAATGGATATAGAATTATTGGATGATTCCTGTTCTTCGAATAAACCTGTTAGAAACCGATTGGAATGTTTGAACCTTAACTAAAAGAGGTCATCCCCATTTCCAGAAGAAACATAGACCAAATCACACACTATAATGTTTTAGTTTGAGAGGATCTTGGCTCTCATGAAGATATTTTTGGTAATTTTAAGGGTTCGTACCACCAAAAAAAGAGCTCTGGGGATCTTACGAAGCATTACATCACCTAGCAGGTAAGGAGGTAAATGTTTATGACCAAGTAGTTACCCAAACATAATATCTACTAGATTCAGAGGATCCCATATCCAATATGAGGGCACAAATAACACAAAAAATTCTAATTTTGGAGCTATTAAGCAGAATGTGTGAGATCTCATGGATGTTTTGAAAAAATTATATCCAACGATTAAAGATGATGCTGCAAAAAAGAATTGTTTTTAACAAGCTCTTGATGGACCCTATAATACAATTATTTATTTATTGTAATGATATAATTTGGCTACTTTTCAATCCTTTAAGTTATTTTGCACCATTATTTCCTTTTCCTATGACATCAGGGAGAGGATCCATGTTGTGGATGTCCTCCTCATCTTCATATGATTGAATTAGGATATTTTTCTCTCCAATTCTTCTCTTTCAATTTCTTATTTCAATATCCATCATTTATGATTAGACATATTTTAAAGCATAATCTCAATTGGATATAAATTTGAATTACAATATGAGATCACTAAAATAATAATATCATTATCTATTTATTTCTTGATCCAAGGGGCTCAACGAGCATAATTCAACAGTTTATAGGGTTTCAAAGGAAATCCTACAAACCTGGAATATTTTCTATTATTACCTTAATTTTTAACTAATTCCACTATTGTGTGTACTTAAGGGGTATAAAATGAATTTTTATTAGGTATACCATTATAGGTTTTCAACTTATTGAGAATTGTGTCTCTTTATTTTTTTTTGTTACTCCATATTTTTTCCTAAACTGTATGTGAAATATGTTTAGCAAGCTAACACTTGAATTTTGTATAGGATTTCTATTCAGGGTTTTAATCATGGATAGCGTTGTATCTTTAATTGGAATTTTAGTGTCTTGAAAACTAGACTATCATTGCGGATGTTTTTGGTTTAATAGCTTGGAACGTTGTTTGTAGGGAAAGGGCCCCAATTTAGGGCTCATTAACCGAGAACATCCCAATAAAATTCATATATTGATAAGAGATTTTTCTTGACACTGACTTTTTTTTTCTTGAAAGAGGGATATGAAATGTGGCATGGAATCTATGGAAATAAAAAATTAGGCAAATCCTATCTTAAAGAAGAATTTTCGTTTGGTTAATAGGACTTCTTCCTCAGCCATTTTTTCAGACCAACAGGGCATTATGTGCATAGTTAAACAATTGTTTATTTAAGATATTGGCCTCCCATTTATGATGTCCATGAAATATTATAGAAATTCGAATTTGTTTCACTATTTCAGACCATAGTGGGTGTCCTGTTGATAGAATGATGTATGAAATTATGGGTCATTTTCATTGGTTCTCATCTCAAAACCGCTCCCAAATGAATTAATATTGTGCAAAGGAGGGATAATTCATGGTGTAGTTTAATGTCATACAACCCGTTTTTTGAGACATAAGATTTTAATTTATTTTACTCTAACTAGGGGATAAACAGTCTTCCTTTCTCGTAGTGGGATGACTGGATATTTCCTACCACTTTCAGGAATGATAGGGGAGAGAGAATGTAAACTACAATCTGGGGGGTTTCTGAAATTGGGGAATGAGGTGAGGCATAAACATTATAGGGTTGTACAGTGGTAGAAAAATACTATCTTGAGGATGAATTTTCCTTTGGTTGACATGCTGTTTTTTTGGGAACTTTATAATGATCCACCAGGGCATTGTGTGTATAGTTAAAGTATGGTCTTTTCATGACACTATCCTTCCTTTTTTGATGGCCATGGGGGATTGTGGGATTTAAAAAGTATATGGACATAAAGTATGGTGTGTGAAGAGGGGTTCCTAAATATGTAATGGGAGAATTTTAGGATGATGTTTTTTTGGAATTCCAAGAATAAGTGGAGGAAATTCTATCCTATCCATGTGAGTTGTTTGCTTACAAAAGTGTTACCCTTGTTCATGAAAGGATTTTACACTTGTTTTCTACGTATCGAACTGAAATATGAGATTCATATGTCACTACGTAACCTATAAGGATATGAATCATGATGAATGCAGTTCTTTTACAGTTCATCCATATTTGGATCTACTTCACACCTATGAATGGGGCACCACTTTTTTACACAATGGGTTACCAATGAAGTAGGATCCATATTGAACATTCATATGCAGATTCTTTTCATGCATATGAACATGATAGAGAAAATCATTTGGTGTGTTGTGGCCCCATAATGAACATTGACTATTGATCATCATGTAGTTTTAATTTCATGATATTAGTACATGGATGTAGATGCCCTGATTAACCGTAATATTTTCAGGGCTAGGTGTTCTAACATGTTTAATACATTGGTATGAAGGAATTTTTGAGCTGTGGTTTCAAGTTATCTTTGATTAGTAGTGATAATATGGGGAATGTAAGTCGTTGAACATAAAAAATAGGAAAATAATCTCATAAGGAAGAATTTTCCTTGGGATGGTAGGCCAATTTTTAGGCAACAAATACAATGAATTCGAAGAATTTAGTGCATAGTCAATGAAAGTTTATCCACAGGACCCTGGCCTCCCATATCTAATGTCCGAGGAGGTTTATGAAGATCTGAAATTTCATGAATCAGGGTGTTTGATAGATCAAAAAGACATGTTTGGATGTTTTTTGAAATTTTCAGTTCATGATCATCAATAGAGTTAATAACTCTCCTACATTGATATCACCCACACATATGGTGGGGAATTTTGATTCACTTGCTAGGGTAATAACTGATTCTAAAGATCTGAGTATCCTGAAATTATGATCCTTACATAGGTTTTTCTCATGCATAGGGAATAGGTAATTTAATATTTATTTGGGGTACCTTTTAGTTTAATTTCATATAGTTAGGACTTTATGTTTCCCAACATAGAGGAAAAAACTCTAATATTACTTTTAAAGTTGGGCCACAAGATCAGTCATTGTGGATGGATTTTCCATGGATTTGTGGGGAATCACCTACTGAAGTTTCTAAGACCAGGTTAGATATGCTCATTGTGAGAAACATGGGGTTCCAAGGGTTTCACTCCACCACCTAGGGTTGGCAGGATTAATGAAGGGAGCATTGTTGGGCCATGTAATTTATTATTATGTAGTGAGGATGGGGGTGACATGACATGAACGAGATAGTGGTTTTGGGTCCATATAATTTTATGTTGTGTGAAAGGAAATTGCTAGAACAATTTATTATCATGTTGTAGGGATGAAATATAAAAGGAATCATTCATAAATTTTGGTTTTTCAGGTCAGGATATCACTGGTACGACACATATGTGAGCAGGGGATAAACATGTAAAACATGATTCCAAGAGCCCTCTCAACCCAAGAGGGATGAAGCGAGGCATGGGAGCCAATGGGTGTACAAAAGTAGGAAAATCCTCTATTGAGAATGAATTTTATTTTGGTTGATCTACCATTTTTGTGTGAAATGTATGCAGAGATGGTGGGGAATGATGTGTATAGTCAAAAAAGGTCTCTTCATGACACTGGCCTCCCATATCCAATAGCCATGGATGATTATTGGGATTCAAGATTTATTGAGTCATGGAGTTTGATAGATTAAAGGGGGATATTTTGGTATGTTTGAAATATTCAAACATAGAATAGTTATGAGTTATGAGATCTTATACAAATCTCATATTCATATGTAGGGGGAGGGAATAATCTTTTTACACTTTCTAGATATAAGAATCCATATTTAGAATCTCCTACACCAATTTTCTTTTGGAAAGCAGGATATTGGGGGAATTTTGGGATTATTTTGCATGAATGAACTTGGTATTTCTAGTTTGAGTGTCTCTACATATCTTTTCATACTGAGAATTAAGGCACACATAGCTCTTGATATACCTTACAATTTACTGTAGTGTGGTTAACACTTATTCGACCATGAAATTTAATGTCATGAAGATAGAAATCATGAATTCCCCTATGCATGTATAACCTATATACAGGAGGAGGAAATTTTTTACAAGGTGGATTGACCAGGATATGGGATTGAGGCATCATTACATATCCTACAAAGTATGGAGTAAATCCATATTTAGTTCGATTATCCCATGTAGTTTAACATTATTCGGTAAGGATGAGAGTGAAATGATGTGAAAAGGATGATGTGGGTGATGTTTTAGGCTAGAAACTCAGGGAGATTTCCTACGTATCCAAGTTAATTATGAATCAAAGTCTGCATAGTTCTAGAATCCTTTTTTATTTTAACGTCATACGGTAAGGATGAGAGTGAACCGACCTGAAAAGGATGATGTGGGTGAAGTGTCAGGCTAGAACCTCAGAGAGGTTTCCTAAATATCTTAGTTTGTTGGGATAAGTATTCATAGTTCTTACAACAAGTTCCCTATACCAGTTTGACCTGTGCAGAGGGAGGGGGAGTGTGTTATGAATAGTTCATGGACTAGGATGAAGAATTCAGGCATCACTACATATCCTATGACGTATGAATCTATCCTCACATAGTTCTTGGAAAATCATTATGCCAGTCTGACCTATGCCTAGATAAGGGAGGAATTTGTATCATCTGGTGTCTAGACTAAGTCTTAGGTTTAATCTGTCTCTATGTATCATGTGAGTGTAGGAATAAATCCATACATAGTTATTGAGTTACCTTGCATTTTAATGTCATACAGTTAGGATGTTGCATGGATTCCCTTGTTCAAGATTGACATGTATGTAGGGAAAGAGGAATTGTAGACTCTGTCTAGTTATTGGACCAATATGTAGGATCCAAAAATCACGACAAATCCCACTGATGATTGGGAATCATGTTGTATGTAGTTCTAGAAAACATGTTCCATGTACTATTCTAACCTGATCACAGGGAGGGGCATTGTTTTTTTCATTCACATGATGTTAGTGGCTAGACCAGGATGTCGAATCAAGGTGTCACTATGTATACCATTAATGAATTTGAATCAAGATTCACGTAGTTGTAAGATACACTCGATGTACCTGTCTAACCCATACATAGGAAGGGGTGGAATTTTATCTTTCCATTGAACTAATCTGACTCATGCATGATTAATCACTATTAATAAAACAATTACTTTTATATAGTTTAATGTCATTTTTATTTCAATATGGCAATGTATCTTAACATCTTGTGGTTAGGAAAATTTTTCCATGCAGTTTAACATCATGTGTTTAGGACAATTTGAACATATAGATTAACATCATGTAGTTAGGAAAATTTTTCCATGTATTTTAATGTTGTGAGGTTATGAAATTATATCCATGTAGTCTAACATAATGTAGTTAGAAAAATTTTGGTACTATGAATTTTAACATGGTTCAGCTAATAATATTCTGGTTCTATTCATTTTAACATCATGAAGCTAAGATGATTAGGGTGTTATGAATTTTAATATCATACATATAAGATGACTGTGATGTTTTGTATTTTAATGTTATGCAGCTAAGATGATTGTTGTGATATTTATTTTATCATCATGTAGCTAAGAATATTGTTGTCTAATTATAAAAAGTATTTATTCTATATCCTTACATTGGTGGGAACTGTAATGATCTATTCATCCATTGGAATTAAGGTATATTCTTTGTGGGAGTAGACCTTGTGAATACCAAATGGTCCTTCTAATTTTAGCTCAAATTTCATAGGTTTATTTTCAAGTATTTCCAAAGTTATGAGGACCAACACCATATCTAATTCAATGAAAATATTTAATGTGAACCTTTTTTTTGAAGACTCGTTTAATTCGATTTAGGAAAACTTCCAAATGGTGCAAGGTATGTGATCTTTTCTCATGTAGTTTCTCCAACTTGTCAAATCAATTTTGGGATTGTTCCACTATATGTAGTTGATCATAGATGGCGATGAAGATGATGGTAATTAAACATCAATGGGTATAATTGCTTATTCCCCACATATTAATGAATACAGGGTTGCTTGAGTGGTGGTGCGATTCGTGGTCTGGTGAGACCATAGAGTATGGATAAGATTATTCGGCCCTGATTTCTTTTCAGTATAGACCATCTTATAGGGAATTTTTTATATGGTCTTTTTGAAGGCCTCTATATACCTGTTGGCTGCTACATGGTAGTGGAATTAACTACTAGCTATGATTAAATAATCTTGATATAGCTTGCCCAATTCAAGAGAGTACAAATTGGTTCCATTATCTGTTAGTATAGTATGGGGGACACCAATTATAGTGATGATGTGGGATTTCACAATGTTAACAATTATTCTTACTCTGACTTCTTTGAGGGGTACAATATATACCCATTTGTAAAGGAAGTCATTTTCTATGAGAATATATTTGAATTGTATAGCAGTTGTGGGAGGATATAGTCCAATGATGTTCTCTCCCAATATAGAGAATGGATAGGAGTACATGGCTGTGTGGAGCAACATTGGGGGTTGGTGGATGAAATTTTCCAGAACATGGAATGAATGTCAAATCATGGGGAAGGTGGTTCAATCCTGAATAATGGTGGGCCAATAGTACCAAATCCTTTGAATCTGCTGTGAGATCTTGGATTCTAATCGATGTGATACTCATGTTCTAGCATGCACTTATTTTATGATGGAAGTTGTCTCTTCTCCATCAATACACATGAGAAAGACTCCATCAAGGCCTCTCTTATAAAGATCCTTTGGTTGTTTCATGCCATCATACATCAAGAATCTAGTTTTCTATCTCCAGATATGTTGCCTTCTAACCCTATCTGTTGGGATATCTCCCCTTTAAAGGTATTCTACAATGTGAGTCATCCAGCTAGTGGTTGGACCATATGGCTCAGAGATGGAACTGATTTCAGTGAATTATTCTTTGTTGGCATGAATAAATTTTAATAACATCTTTTATTGGGAAATATTGATGATTTTTCATTCTGATTTGGGTTGGCTAGAGTCGTGGCTATATTTTCCATTGCTTTGACTTTTTTCATTTTACTATTGGAGGATATATGTCAATGTTGGACATGAGAGGAATTATTCCATTTTTTCTCATACATGGACCATAAAAGTGATTTGATCCTCTATATTTATATAATAGTCACCATTATCTTTCTTGATGATGAGTTCTTAATCGCCTTTCTTATTCAAGTGTTCAACTTTCACATTGAGTGCTAGATCAAAGACTATGATAAAGGCTTGGTATTCCACTTGATTTTTTAGGAATCCATCTAAATATAGAAATTAATATGTAAGAAATTATTTTTCTAGGGATACGAGTATGACTCCAAGCGCCACTTTGTTGAGTCTAGGGCCTTCCATTTTTTTTCCATTCGGGATTTTGGAGGCACCATCAAAGTGAATTTCCAATATCTTGTAGTTCTCTTGATTAGAGAACACTTCCTCATCAGGTTGATCGACATCTAATGGAGTTACCTACATTGAGGGATTCTCTAATAGGTAATCTGGTAATGTATATCCTTTTATAACTTTTAGCAGTATGAACAGAACATTAAACAATTTCAGGATGACCGCCCATCGTGATAAGTGTCCAGTTAACATTCGATGATAGAGAATTTACTTGATAGGGTTTCTATGTGATACGAATTGATCCTCATGATTTTCAAATAATTACTCAACTTTTAGACTGGAAATATTTATTCAATGTAGCTATTATCAATATTTTAATAATGAGTATCAAAATCGATCATAGTTTGACTGAGGTAATAGAGACTGTTCTCAATGTCAGCAACATTATTATGTGTGAGGAAGGTGCCATGGGATCACTCCAAGGAGGTCACATATATAATGAGTTGAATTCCTTCTATAGGAGGCATTATCATTGGTGGGATTAAGAGATTTATCTTGAGACTGTCAAATTATTTCTGAAAATCATCAGTCCATTTATTTTCTACCCCTTTCTTCATCATCCTGTTGAAGGGAAATCATTTTCCCGCAAGGTTGGCTATGAAGTGAAGAATTTTGTCTAGGTTTCCCTGGACTCCCCTAAACTCAGTGATGTTTCATGGAGGCGGAATTCCAATGATATAATTTTTTCTTCTCATGGTTAGATTCAATGTTATAATGGTGTATGACGAAGCTAAAGAATTTTCCAGAGGTAACACCTAAAGCACGTTTCAAGGGGTTCATTTTTAGAATGTGTCCTCATAGTTTTCATAAATATATTTCAAGATATAAAAGGTGATCCAGGTGCTATTGCAGATTAACCTAAAAATCAACCACATAACATACAATGAACATTCCAAGGAACGGTTTGAAGATGCAGTCAATGTCTTGTTGATATGTGGAGGTGGAATATTTCAACCTGAAAGGAATCACTTTATAGTGAAAAAATACTTGGGTATCGATTAAGGTGATGGATTATTCATCTTTCTAGGCCATTCATATTTTATTATATATTGAATAGTCATCCATGAAAAAGATATCCTTATATATGGTATTTTCATCGATAAAAAATTTTGTGATCAGTACTGGGAAATCATCTCTTGGGAAATGCCGATTGAGATCAATGAAGACTCTAATTTTCCTCTTTTTCTTCATAACGGGGATAATATTATATATCCATATGGAGTATTGGACTTCTCTAATGATGGTAGCTCTGATGGTCTTATCAACATCAACCTCTATCTTGGAAGCATGTGTCGGGTGCGTCCTTCTAGCGACTTGCTTGAAACCCAGATAGTCTTCTGGAAAGACCAAGTGCCGAGTGCCCACATATGGATTGAGGCCTAAAATTTCCATATAGTTCCTAGTGAAAAAATACAAATTATTATTCAGGAAATAGGTGTATACCTCTCACTCTTTGGAAGGAATGGCTGCACTAATTAGAGTGGGTCACGAGTATTATTCTATACCCATGTTGATTTCCTTGAGTTCATAAATGGTGGTAGAGAATCCTTTTTCAAATGATAGTGGTGCATCCCTTAGGTTTTATTTTTCTTTATCCATGTCCACACCATATTCCTCCTAGTATTTTGGTGGGGATGCAATTCTGGAGATGATTGTTCCATAGTTGAGGGAAGAGTTTCAATTTTGGTGTCTGAGAGGGGAAGCTACCTCATATGCCTCATCTGTCGGTAGGGGATTCATTGGAGATGATATAGTAAAGGGTAAAATAGTTTCCTCAACTTATTTGAATGATGATGCAATTTCTCTTACATTAGTTGGTGAGGTATTGATTTTCTAGAGTATTGATGATGATTTGGGGGAATCATTATTCAAACCCCCACCATTATGTTGAGAGTCAGTGAGATTTCCAACCTTAACAGTCTTGGAGGCTGTGAATGAAATCATGAGGATCGATGAATATGTGTCTAAATTTGGAAATTTTCACTCAATATGATTGACTGTTAGTATTTATTATTACCTAATCTACTTGAGAGGATAAACAGGAAGCCTTTATAAACAATTTTGTGTAGTAATCCATTCAACACCATCAACCGGATGTCACATCCCCTTTGTCTTGTAGAACCCTACATAAATATAGTGTAATTTGAAGAGGTCAAATAAGGCCTAGTCAGCTTCTAGTGTCCCACTATCTTTATTAATTCTATATTTGAGGCATTGAAGGTAAGAGGAGGGGATCACTATTTTCTAATGCAGCTAGGGACTTCCTAGAAGGGTGTTGAAGGTCATATTATTCCAAACCACCAGAAATTATGTCTGAGTTATGAGGTCAAAAAACTAGATTTTGAGATTGTTTTGGCCAAATGGATTCCTCACACTTTTTTCGTATCCTAAGAGAGTTGTGGTGCATGGTGTTAGATCATCCCCATTTCAACCTAGCTGATGATTTTTTTAAATGGGAGGTGAATAACTCCATATCCATTTGGGATGAACAATTTTTTGAAAATTGACCACATTTATCCTACCAGACACATATTAGGGTTTGATGTGTCCTTGCATGATGGTTTCCTCATCTTCATCAATGATGGAGATACTTGCATGGTATTCAGTGGGACTGGTATATGTCTAGAAGGCTTTAGTGGATACTACCTTGACTTCAAACTCTTGGAGACTTACCAATGCTTTGATGGGTACATCCCTCAGACCTAATGATAGATTCAATGCATCAAGGATTGACATCATAATTAGTATTATAGCTAACTACTTTAGGATATTATATATTTGATCTAAAGGCCACTGATTCCCAACTCGGGGATTATCTTTCCTAGGTTCTTTAGGTACTTGAGCATTTGGTGATGATGATTCATCCATTGGGATCAAAACTGAAGGGGAATCCATCTGTTGTGGATTGATCCAGGCGGGTCGTCACACATGATGAGGGAAATTAGTCACATATTATTCCTCAAACAGATATTCTATATCAATTGGACTGGGGTGGATTGTTGTGTGGGGAGGATAATTTTACAATCTCTAATGGATAAGCATGATGTTTCTTTCATGAGTTTCTACAACACTGACGATTTGAGTGGGGGTGCGGCCGTAGACTTGTTTTCTACATTGGATGCATCTCCCATGACATCCCTATCTTATGTGGATTCTTCTTTAGGATTATCAATTGGGTGTGTGTAATTCTATTTTATAACTATATTCATCTTCATAGAATGGATTCATTAAGTAGATGACATGGACGAAGCCAAAAAAATTATACAATTATGAAGATGAATTTTCCTCATCATCTACCTCCACTTGCGCCGTTTGGAGTGGTGGTTCCTGTTGTGTCGTCTGGCCGGGCAGTAAGCATACTCTAAGATCTGATGAATTGAAATCTAATAGTATTAAGGACAAATTTGGATTTTGGGTAGGTTCATCTTCCAATGCTTGATTTCATCCCTTCATATTGGACTGTTATTTGGGTGGTTATCCTTCGAAGGATTGTGGGGCTAAGGATGTCTGTTGTGTTGCATCAGGAGAAATGGGAGGCACAGTCAGTTGCAACAACTATTCTTGGAGGATACCATGGGCTCGTTTGATTTTTTTGAGTTATCCAACTATCAAACATTATCTCCTTTTTATTAAAATTTTTTCCATCCCCCTATTCATATGGATTAGTGTTGGATCCATAAAGAACTTGTAGTAGCAGTGGTCCTAGATTGAATTTCATAGAATCTATCATCTCTAAAAGAAGTTCCATGAAGAAAAAGAACTTCTAGATGTTGTTTCCCAATATCTTATTAAAGGTACAGTAATCCAACTGGCCATCAAGACATACTTCTTCAGCCCTATTCACCTCTAAAATTCAGAGAAACTTATTATTCATGTTGGATATAATGTAGCCACAAAATTGGTTTTCCCGTAATGAGTAAACATTATTTCATCATTCCTCAAACTGATTCTCTTAGCCCCCCTTCGATCATCTTGTCATGGAGGGGGTACCTACTGAGATCCATTGGGGCCTACATGATTTGGTTTGGGCCTTAGGGATGGATCCAACATAGAGGGTGTGTTAAGAGTGACAGAAGCCTCTTCAGCACCTCCCAGTCTTTTGACTCAGACTGATGAGGCTGCTTGGGACATGAGATTATTCTATTGCAAGGAATATTCTATCCATTGAGCAATGGCCAAGAAGTCATGGAACCCACTTGTATATTTCATTTGGATGAGGGGTGTTCATAGCTCATCCGAGATATTTTCAATGCATAGGAAAACGTATAATCTTTAGGGAGTTTCTGGTTCATGGAGTATGATAGACCTTTATATATGGAAATGAAGTCTCAAACACTCTCATTATCCCACTGTTTACAGTTTATGAGGTCACTAACTGTTGTTTTTGGAAATGCTGAGTTGGAATGGAATATGAACTAGTGTCAAAGATCCTCACAACCTATTATTTAATGGTGTACCACACAAATGCTTAACAATGTAGAGATCACACAATAAATCTAAGCTCATATATTCTTGTTTCCCTATTATTTCCATTATGTGGTCATAGTAAGATGAATAGTGAACTAGATGTTTTTCTATGTCCCCTAATCCTTTAAAAACTATGACTATAGGGTCCCTGAAATTTGGTGGTGGGGGAACATTGCTTACCAAGTTGGGGTATGGTTTTCATTCTGGATGTATCAGAGTGCACCTCCCTTCCATGGATTATAATAGAGTTGTCAATGAATCAATTATATTCATGTGAGAATAATGAATGACCTATTGATCCTAAAAATATGACTTCGAATCATGGGGTAGGATTTGATGTGACTGCACTTCTAGAACATGAGGTGGATACCCATCCCGATGCATCCATTGGGGTTTCACCTGAATCTGTTCCAGTTGCTTCCCTAATGGAGGAATTTCGTGAAATCATGTTAGGATTGGGTTAAGGTAGACTAATGGCCTCTGATCAACCTTGATTTATTTTTCTAGCCTTGATTCATTTTAGGTATGAGCTTGTGGGGTAGAGGTACACCTGATAGAACTATGGGTTTACTCTCCCCCTAGGGAACATAACCAGTAAGACCATTTTCACATATATTCTCAGTAAATAATATCTTTAGATCCTTTATTTCTTCCTCCTTTTGACAGAATCCCTCCACAAGAATAAGGGACGAATTCATATTTGAAGGAAAAGGTGGGTTTTATGAAACATTATTCTTAGTCTTCTCCTTATTGAGGATTCAGAAAGGAGGAAATGACATATTATCTAAGGGATCACCAAAATTTATGGTGGACCATTGGTTTCGGCTATCCACACCTTTATGATTACTGTGGACTACCTCTAGAAGGGAACCATCTTATCTTTAATCCTCTCCATTTGGATTATCTTCAGTATGGTCCATCGGATTGACATGGAAAACATTCACCAATGTATACCACATTAGGGGTGGCATACTGGATTCCAAATGGTAGGAGGTAGTCTTGCATCCCTTTTCAAATATTATCCTTCGATTTTGGGACCCTATTGCAGTTTTTTAGTGAAGAGTCACTTAATGGGATCCTTAACGCAACCTGGTAGTATGCCTTGGCTTTTTGGGATTGAGTCATGATATTGGATAAAATGAGAAACCTATCTGTTTATTATCTTCCCTAAGCGGGAAAAGACTGACTTCTACTTTCTGGGTGGTTGAGGTAAAAATTATTCAAGCCCTGTGGACTGGGGAAGCTCCCATTCTAGTATTAATTTGTCTTGGAATGGATATTTTGGTCTTACAGGGGAAATTTTGGTTAAATTCTCCCTCGGCCCATAGGGATGGGGTTTCACCCATACCATGGTGGTCATTGTTTCTATCATCACCTTCTCTATCTCGTGAATTCCAATGTGAGAATGAGCTGAATATGGTTTCGTGTCCACAAGTGAATTATCTTATTCCATGAAAATGATAAATTCTATTGGGTTGGATTACCTTAGGCCAGAAGCATTCCAAATGTTCTCGATGGCCTGGTTCATGAGTTTCTCTATGGATTTCTCTTATTGGGCAAACACTTTTGAGACTTACTCAAGGCTAGTTTTTATCAAGTGGGCCACATTTCTAAATAGGTACTTCCATGTTCTCCCCAACCTTGGTTGTGAACACCAGATTGGGTTTCACCAATGAGGCAACACAATTTTTGCAGTGTGTGTAGGAAATCCAAATCAAGGTTTTTCCTTTTCCTTTATTTACCATTGTTGTTGTGTAGATACAAAGGATTCTAGGTAAATAATCTAATGAGGCTCTCTAAATATACTGACCTGATCTACATAGACATCAGAGGGAAGAAATTTAATTTTCCACTATCAAAAAGTTCTCCAGATATTGAGGCCAGTGTAATGCATGCATTATTCTAATAACTATTTTGGGATGCAGATCTGATAAATGGATACAGGCCAGAACATAATTGGTATTCCATCCAAGGCTAGATATATTCTCACAAGTGACATATCGTGTTGTTATTCTACCATGGAATATACTTTTTCATCCCAACTAGGATGCTTTGTGATGATTTCATCCTAAGTATCATGGCTAATAGAGACTTCATTGATGTGTGAATAGTGAAGGGGTGGCTTAGAGGACAAAAATGGCCACCAGCTATCTCCCAGCTATGAAATGATGTCACTGGTAATTTATAGAGTTTCTAGAATATTAGAACATGTCCTTGAGAGAGCATAAAAATATGAGGGCTTTCGTATATTTGGACGGGTAGGGGGAGGACCTTCTATCCATTGTAAATTTGGGTTGTGGAGAGGACCTCTGCAACCTAGGTCATGGTGGTGAGGACTACCATCACAAGTTAACTTCCAACCACAGGGATATTTTCTAATATGTGTACCATGGGGAGGAACTTTATGGTGAGCTGAATTATGGGGAGGACCTTCTTGCTATTTTTTTCATTGCAAGTAGGACCCTTTCAACAATATCTATCATGGAAAGGACTACTGTTATAGATTGACGTCTGGATTCTTGGAGAATATCTATAGTGTTCATTCTGTGGAGGACCATCTGTATGTATAGTATTGATGGGAGGACCTTCTTGTTTCTTGATTTAAATGTGGGGATGGACTTCAAAGTGACTGCCAGGATGGTGAGGACAACCAATCTAGATTGACGTCCGATCACAGGGAGAACAATATATGCAACTTAGACCCCAGGGAGGACCATTAGGAAGGGCATAAGAAAGTGGAAGACCTTCTTTCTATTGGATCTTCTAGTCATGGGGTGGGATAACCTAACACAGATCGGAAGATAATATGTCACGATCGATTGTTTATGGACCATGGATTAATCCCACATGGGTTCACTGAGTAGGAACTTCAAGGAAGATTATAGAAACATTATGGGGAGGACCTTCACAACTGTTAGTACAACATCCATAATTTGGTAATAAATCAATAGGATCTTGAACCTATGTTGATATATTTTGTGTGGCATCAAGAACACCAGCTTCTAATAGGACATGATCATGAACGTGCTATTAATTTGAAGGTTGCCTTTTGTGCCTTTAATTTTTAGGTGCTCTATTTGGGGTAATTGGGGCCGCCTGTTGTTAATAACGACCTTCATATACAGTTTCCCATTTAGTTGGTTCCCATGACATCACCAGGATACACTGATAAACATCTTGAGTTTTAGAAAGGATATATACATGCCCCGGTTCAGCCACCACATTAGATCAGTGTCCCCTAGTTGGACCATGTGTCTGTTTTCGATTATGTTTTCCTTGTATTGCTGAATATAGTCATCAATATTCTTGGATTTGATAAGGGATGAAATTCTACTCTAGAGTGACCATGTTATCTTGTGGATGAATCACCCCACCCAGGGAGACAGGATCATGGGCCTGAATTCTTACTTTTTCCATAGACGCAATGACATCTGAATAGGTTTGGAGGATATGGTTTGGAATCTATGCTTGATCCTCCATCATTTCCATGTATTTTCTGAGATAAATATTTGGATAGAATGGGTATAAATTCATATTTTTATGTTGGAGAAAGAGTTTGAACCTTATCAATCCCTCCATGTGTTTTAGGTGGGTACTAGAAGTTCTCTTGTGTCAGGGAAAAGAACAAGTCTTCCCCCCCGACTTGTAGCCAGGATACACTGGCTACCTTCTTTGGTTACCAATGTATTTGACTGATGGGCTTCATATTTTTGGGCACGAATTTTCATCTTCTCATTTTACACAATATTTTTTTCATGATATTGACGTGTATCCACATGAGTTTGACTCTGGTAACATTTTATTGCCATTAGTTTTTTAATGGTGTTATTGGTAATGGTACGAAGAAATTTATGTCTTCCTATTGATTTCAACCATATTTGACTGGTGGGATTCATATACAATGGAAGTATTGTATGAATGCCCATAACTTGTCTCCCTATTTAGATGGTGGGATTGGTATGTATCATCATGAATTTGTGTCTTATTATTGATGGTTTCCACCATATTAGTATGGAGGGATTCTTGCGCATAGGTGGGGATTTGCATCTGCCTATAATTTTCCACCCTATCTACATGGTAGGATATGAGAGAGTTGGAATGAATTTGTGTAGGCTCATATTGTTCCACCATATGTATGTGTTGGGTTTTATAAGAGGAGGAAGAGTTGCATGTATTCCTACAGTATGCTATCACATAAGTATAGTGATTCTTCTACTTAGGAATCATGATGATGAAATATTCCTAATTATGCATTTCCATTCCTCAGTGGGACACCTGAGGGGCCCATTTCCATTGGAAATTAGCAGGTTCCCTTGTCATGGACTCCTCTTCGAAATAATGATATTGGGTTGTACGCCACTAGTGGAAACATCCTTTAGTAGAAGACCATGAGAGGGTCTCATGTATAGCTCGGATGAAGTCATTTGTGTTGACTTCTTATGTCTCCCTGAGATAAGGTAGGTAATCATTATCGCATTTTAGGGATATGTTACTGAAACTATTTGAGATACCTAGTGGGGTTGTCCTATTCTAGATTACCAGTTGTGACTGAAGAGGCCGCTAGAAATATTTCACTGATTATATGGCTTTATTTGTAGCATCCACTATAGGGAGATTACCATTTTGGTGGTACTCTTTGATCAATACGTTTAAAACCCATCAATGAAGATGATGGGTTGGTGAGGGTGTCATGTTTTTTATCGTTGACCCAACTGCTTGTGTGGTCTTTGTGATAGGTGTCATAGAAACTATTGGGATTCCAATGTATTGAAGTTATCTCTCCATAATGCCTACAATAGATATGACATTCACAAAAAAACCTTGTAAAATTAGCATCTCATGATCACTTGCATACTTTATGATTTTTCATGGAAATCTTTCCTCTTGAATGTGAATGTTTATTGAGGTGGGAAGACCCACCACCTTGGTTAAGGGTTCGCGTTGAGTTCACTAATTCATTTCATCTCGAGGTTTATCGTGTCCCTTTAAGGTGGATGAGATGGTCACAACATGACTCTGAAACAAATCATTTTTTATGACATAAAGGAGGTGTCAAAGTTGACAGGTCTTGGCCAATGATTGTAGGGGTTAAGTGTTTTGTGAAATCATCCCACATATGGTACGATTACCTCCTATGGTCTCCAATGGATTTATTAGTGGATCTAGGAACATCCAAAAACACTTGAAGCCATGATTCCTGGACTTTATTTCCAAAGGTATGTGCTCATTAGATGATGATTTGGAAAAATAAACATAATGACTCCATTAGTCGTGAGGATGAGAGGCCAGGATCATAAAAAATTGGGGGGGGACTATTTTATATTTTAGGACTCTCTTATAGATTTATGTAATGTAAATATATTCGTGATTCCTTGGTTCTTTCCCAAGCATGTTTCCCCATATTACCCCTGGTTTGAAAATTCTGTCATGGATATAAATGGATCAACAATTACAAAAACAATTCTAGTTTAATCCATGTGATGAAGTACTCTGGAGTCTACTGTCATCTTGGGGGAATAGAAGTTCTTTTGTTGTCAAGATTGAACCCATAATATGGGATTCATATGTATCCTCATGAGAGGAATCAGAACCCACATAGTTCTATTCCAGTTAACCTAACATATCACCTTTTAAGATCATGCGACAAGGACCCATAATTTTAGTTTAAAATCACGTATCTATGACATCTAGAAAGAAGATGCCTATTCAGGATTTAATATGAGACTTACACTAAAGAATACTTGGATACTTGGAATAGGCATGGTATCCTAGGTGGATAGGGCCCACCTGGTGATATTGACTGGAGAACACTAGGTTGGTTTGGGTGCCGGGTTCGGTCCTTAGAGAGGCTTTCTATGTATCCCAGTTATTTGGGAACCCAATACCTCATATTTTGGTTAAAATTTGGTATTATACCATATTATATACCTATTTTATGGAAGGTATGATTCAGTATAACCTTTGAAATGGACCCCTTTGAGATCGTTTTTTTATACGGGTGTCCAATGTATCCTATTTGGGGCAGGAATCAGAGATCTCATAGTTCGTTCAGTATTGGGGATTATACTATGGAGGAATTCCATGATTTTGTGGTTATGGAAACATCATAATTCCCTCTAACCTATAATAACATGTGATTATTTCTTGGTGTGAGAAACAAGAGGAGGTAGTGGATCTAAAGATCACATGTCCCCTATTATTTACAGATATATCGTATGGGAGCCCAAATTGAGAGAGTGAGAGAGAGTGATAGGGGCTTTGAATGCGGAAGTTTCATCTCCCTTATTTATATCATTGATATCCACATCCTATGATCCATATTTATGTTTTTTGGGTTAATACTAAGAGGAAAAATAGTTCCACCTCCCGTGGAATTATTAGGGACTTACCTCTAGAAGAGCTCCATGGAATGATTTCTGGGAAAGGGGAGAAGCATCACTCCTTGTCAAAATAAAAAATAAGCATGATCCATTTGACTTGTCACGATCCTTCATTGAATGGAAAAGAAAGTGATTACCCTTGAATCCTTGAATGGGGAGTTTCACATTAGTATCCCAAGTTTGGACTTTGGATTACAATGGGATTGTAAACTTATGGACATTTCAGGGGTCTGCACCATTTCTAGGATTACCTATGAGACTCCTCTTACCATGGTTTTGTAATCATAAAATGGTGAATTTATATGCTCAGTTTTTTACCATCTGGATCCGGTAGGTTTGGAATAGGCTTTGGCCAAATGTCATTGGGCTAGTTCATGGAGCTACTGTGGAAGAGGCGGCTGAAATAGAAGGAGATGGTCAAAACAAGAGAGTGGAACATTCGTGGGTACCCCATTCCACGTACTATTTCTTCATACTGGGTGAGGGCCTCCCCACATAGCATGTTTCTTACATGAGTGGAGGAATCATCCAAGTACCATGATGGTTCATCGACCTGTATGTGGTCCGTGTAGTGTTTTTCTATGCAGGACCAGTTTTCTGACCATGTAGCAAGATGCTACACGACATTGAGTTCCACCTGCATAGTGAGGTGCTACATGGTGTAGGGTTCCATCTATATAGCCTTGTACTACGTTGAGCTCTAGAGTGATGATGTGGCATTGATCCTATGGTTCAATGAAATCTCATCTTCCCCTGGATAAGGTTCACAGTTCCCCAATTAGGTTTGTGGTCTACCAATTAATATTACATTTCCCTCTTTTTATGTTATGAAATATGTCTATACATATAGAAATTAATTGAAATAGGTATATTTCTCATTGATCAATCTCTTCATAAATCTGTCTCACAGGTCCGTCAAATACGTTAGAGTTAGGAACCGTTGTTCTTATCACTTTTGGGTCCTTTTATAGAGTGTCTGGAAGCTAGAACAATGGATCTCTTGGCAGCTTTTACAGAATCCCATAGAGATATCACTCAGCCCGTAGACAAATTAGTCAACAGAGGCCCATGGGGTAGTGGTTCATAGTGGTGGAAACCACCACCTAAATCTTGTGAATGGATTCATCTTGTTCTTGGGGTGATTCTGGCTTTACCTCATCTATGAAATTTTGAGTTCTCAGGGATAGTATGTGTGGGGGGGGGGGAATTCACCTCCTTGATTCCACCATCGAAATAGTTCATGATGGTGGTACACGGGGATGATATTTTCTATCATGATTCCTAAAATGACATGTATCACAATAATGGTATGTGGGGGTGAGATGATCCACCTGGATTCCACTAATGACATAGTATGTGATGGCAGTATGCAGGGGTGATATTATCCTCCTTGAATCTGCTAATGACACAATTTATGATGATGGTATATAGGGGGTTATATTTTACATAATACTCAATTCTCTGGAAAATGCTCCATGAGATAGTGCCTTGTGGGTTTCCATGAACTGTCGGTTCAAGGCTAGTGTCTCCTGCATAATATTTCAATGATTCACTATTCTGACATGTAATTTTAATTTTCCAACTTTGGAATCTTCAACAATTCTATCTAAATCCTTCATCAAATATGATCTAATTCATTTTCCAAAATTATGGGAGTATTTAATTTACCTTTTCAATGTTTTCAAGATCCTATAGGGTCTTGTAAGATTTTTTAGGTTTTTAGGATCTATGTGGGTCTTTAGGGTATTTATGGTTTTCAGGGGGGTTGTAGTTTTTATGATTGTTTTATGTATTTTATGGTTTTTGGATGGTTTTAGGTTTTAGGGTTTCTAAAGGTTATGGGGGCATATTATATAGTTTATAGCGTTCTTAGGGTCCTTTGGAGATTTTAGGGGGTTTATGGTATTTTAGAGTTTTTTTTTGTTTTTATGGTATTATAGGGATTACAGGTTCATTTATGGTTTTATGGGGTTTTATGGGTTTTTAAGGGTTTTAATTTTTTAGGGTTTTAGGTATTTTTTAGTGTTTTAGTGGTTTTTAGATTTTTTATGGATTTAGAGTTTTTAGGGTTCTTGAATTCTAATGGGTTTTATGGGTTTAATGGTTTTTTTGGGATTTCCAATCTATTTTTTTGAGGTTTTTGGGGTTTTTTTGGGGGATTAGGTTATTATGGTTTATAGGGAATGTTAGGGATTTATGGATTTTTAAGGGTATTCAATGTTTTTTATTTGGTATTTATGGATTTTAGGATAATTTTTGATCATTTAGGGTTTTTAGGGTATTTATGGACTCTTACTGCTATTTAGGGGTGTTAGGATTTTTATGGGTTTTTAGGGTTTTTGGGGGGTTTTTGGGTTTTCAATATTTTTTTGTTTTTTAGGGATTTTGGAAGTATTTTCTAGGTTTTTATGGTTTTGAAGGTTTTTTATATTTATTAAGTTTTTAGTGTTTTTTTTTGGTTTTTTGTTTTATGGTGTATAGGGGTTTTAGAGTTATGTAGTGGTTTTTGGATTTTTGGGATTCATGGGTTTTACGTGGTTTTATAGTTTTTTTGTGATTTTAAGACATTTGAGAGGTTTTTAGTTTTTTATGTTTTAGGGACTTTATGAGGGGATTAGATGTTTATAGGGTGTTTAGGGTATTTATGGGGGTTTTTTATATTATGATTTTAGGGTATTTCTGGTTTTATAGGATTTTAGGGGTTTTAGTATTTTTTTAGGTTTTTAGGTGTTTTTTGTGTTTTTTTGGTTTTTATGGTTTAAGGGGGTAAATCAATTTTAGGGCGTTTTATGGTTGTTTAGTGTTTTTAGGGGTTTTAGAAAGTTTTAGGTCTTTATCAGTTTTCTTTTGTTTTTAATGTGTCAGGGACTTTTAAATTTTGTACATTTTTTTATATTTAGGTATTTTATGGTATTTTTAATGGTTATTTAGTGTTTTTATAGCTTTTTTTTGTTTTTATGGGTTTTTAGTGTTTTTATTGAATATTTTGGTTTTAGGTTTTTAGGGATTTTAGTGTACTTTAGAGTTTTTTTCCATGTCGGTTTTTTTAGGTTTTAGGGTCCATTATATTTTTGGGGTTTTAGAGTCGATTAGGTATTCTGATTGGTTATTTGTGTTTAAATGTTTTATATGGTTCTTGGTAGTTTTGTTGGGATTTAGGGTTTTTAAGGATTTTAAATTTTATTTGGGGTTTTTTGGTTATAGGGGTTTTATGGGGTTTTTATGGATTTTGTTTTTTTAGGATTTTAAGGCCTTTTAGTTTTCTTTAAAATATTTTATGGTCTTTTCAGGTTTTTGGGGTTTAGAAATTTTTATGGTTTTCAGGGATTTTAGTGATTTTTGGTTATGTTAGGGTCACTATTTTCATTTGGGGTTTTTAGGGCTTCAATGTATTTTAGTGTGTTTTAGGGGGTTTGAAGGGATTTTTTTGGTCTTTTAGGATCTATTAGGGTTTTATGGGGTTTTTAGTGTCTTTTATGGGGGTTTTAAGAGTTTAATTACTTTTAGTATTTTTAGGATCCTTTGGGGTTTTGGGTGGTTTTTCCATTCATTGGGGTTTTTTGAGGATTTTTGGGAAAATAGGGATTTTATGGGTTTTTGTAACCTTTAGGGGTTTTATATTTTATTTGGGATATTTATTGGTTTTAGGATCTAATAATGTATTATAGGGTTTTTCTTATTTTTTGTGACCTTTATGGTTGTTAGGGTTTTTAGAGTCATTAAGGGGGTTTAAAGATATTTTATGGCCTTTTTAGGGTTTCATAGGGTTTTTATGGTCTTTTAGGGGTTTTCTGTATTTTAGGAGTTTTGGGGCCTTTATGTGTTTTTAGGGTGGTTGGTATATTTTTGTGGTTTCAAGGGGTCTTTATGGATTTCAACATTTTAGGGTCATTATGGGTTTTAGGGATTTATGGTTTTTAGGGGGTATCAATTGTTTTTGGGGTTTTTAACTTTTTATGGTTTTTAGTCCTTTTTAGGTTTTAGGGGGGTTTATGTTTTTTTGGGTTTGGGGGTTTTTATGGTTTTAAAAGGTCATTTAAGGGGTGTTATGGTTTATAGGGTTTTTTTTGTGAAATATTTATGTTAAAATATTTTATTATGGTTTAAGTTTATTAGGTAGTTTTTGTTTTATTGGTTTTAAAGGGTTATTTTGGTTTTTATGGACTTTTTATTTATCAGTTTTTTTGGTTTTTAGGGGTTTTTATAGTTTTTTAGTGTTTTAAGTATTTTTATGTGTGTATATTTTTTTACGGTTTTAGGATATTTTACAAGGTTTAATGGGATTTAAGAGTTTTAAGGGTTTTAGGATTTTAAAGGGTTTTAATATTTTTTTTCTGGTTTTAAGAGTTTCTTAGGTTTTTTGAGATTTAAATGGATTTTAGTGGTTTTAGGGATTTTAATTTATTTTGAGGGTTTTAATGGATTTTTATTTTATTTATTTTTTTGGGGATTTAGGGGTTTTAGGGTTTTAGGATTCTTTTAGGGTTTTTGGTATTTTTATGTTTTTTCTGGTTTTAGGGTTTTTAGGGAATTTTTGAGTTTCTAGGGGTTTTATGGGTTTAGTGTTTTTATGTTTTTAGGGTTTTTTTTGATTTTTTAGGGTCCTTGGATTGTTTAGATTTTTATTGTTTTTTGTGTTTTTAGTTTTTTAGTGGGGTTTTGGGAATTTAAGGGTTCATAGGGGATTTTAATATTCTTCTAGTTTTTAGGGTTTTACGGTTATTAATATTTATTTTATGGTTTTATGGATTTTTAGTTTTTAGTGTCTTTTAGGGTTTTATATAATTTTACAGTTTTAGTAGTTTTTGGATATTGTAGGGTTTTAGGGTATTTTATGGGTTTTTATGGATTTTATGGTTTTTTAATTTAATGATTTTTAGGGTGTTTAGGGTATTGTGGGGTTTTTTGGGATTCTTAATATTTTATATTATTTGTATTCTTTTTAGGTGTTATTATATTTTTTGGGGTTTTAGGAATTTTAGTGGTTTAAGTTCATTTTAGAGATTTTAGAATTATAATGTTTTAGGGTTTTTTGTGTTTTCGAATTTTTAGGGTGTATTATGAGTATTTTTTATATTTGTATTGTTTCTAGGGTTATCATGGGTTTTTATGGTTTTAGAGGTTTTTTTAGTTTTTATTGGGTTTTGGATTTTTATTGATGTTTCAAGGTCATTTAGAGTTTGTAGGGATTTCAGGTTCTTCTATGGTTTTTATGTTATTTGGGTCTTTAGGTATTTTATTTTTTTAAGGTGTTTAGGGTTTTTAAGGTTTTTATGTTTCATAGGGGGATTTTTTATTTTATATAATTTTTGGGGTTTTATGTGGTTTTTTCTGTTTTTTATGTTTCTCTACGGTTTTAATGGTTGTTATTGGTTTCAAGGAATTTTAGTTATTTTTAGGGATTTTAGGGTTCTAGGGATTTTAGGGGTCTTATGTTTATAGTATTTTTATTATTATATAGGGTTTTAGGTTTTATAGGGTTTAGTTTTTTTAGATTTTTTAGAGTTTTTTGACGTATTGTTTTAGGATATTTTAGGGTGTTTAAGGGATTTTTGGGTTTTTAATATTTATGTATTTTATGGTTTTTTGAGTTTTAGGGGTTCTATGAATTTTTAGGGTTTTTAGGGTTATTTTCGAGTTTTGAATATTTTTAGGGGTTTTTCTTTAAATGTTTTTAGGGTTTTAGGTCTTAAAGGTTTTTATAAATTTATGATCTTTATTGTTTTTTGGGTGTTTAGCGTTTTTATAGTTGCTTAAATATTTTTATGGTTTCACGGTTTGAGAGTTTGTTTTTTATTTTTTGGGAGTTTATCAGGTTTCTTGGTTTTAAGTTCTATTTATGTCTTTTTAGGTTTTTTATTATATAGTTTATTTTATTGTTTTTAGGGTATTTATATATTTTCAATTATATTTTTTAAGGTTTTAGGTTATTTTATGGTTTTTAGGTTTTTATGGTCATTTAGGGGATTTGGGAATTTCTGGATATTTGGGGGTTCTAAGTTTTTTTCTGGTTTTTAGCGGCATTAGGGTATTTTATAGCGTTTTTATATTTTTAGGGTCACTTACGAGTTTTTGGCCCTTCAATATTATTAGGGTTTTTTATTTTCCTTAAGGGGTTTCTAGGGGTTTTGGGGGTTTAAAAATTTATTCAGTGTTTTTTGGTTTTTTATGTTTTTAGGATTTTAGGGTTTTAGGGGATTTAAAGGTTTTTATCATTTTGGGGTTTGGGGGATTTTATATTTTTATTGGTTTTTATGGTTTTAGGGTCTACTAGTGTATTTATTGGTTTATCTGTTTTTAGGGTTTTAAAACTTTTTGGTACATTTATGATTTTTTGTTTTTTGTTGGAATTTTTAGATTTTCTATGGTCATTTAATGTTTTAGGGTTTTTAGGGAGTTTTAAGATTTCAGGGGTTTTAGGTTCTTTTAGGGAAATTTAGGATATTTTAGGGTTTTATGGTCTTTAGGTTTGATTATGTCTTTTTGGGATATTTATTTAATTAGTGTCCTAGGGATTTTATTGGGGGTTTTGGGTCATTTCGTGTTTTTAGGGTCCTTTAGGGATTTTAGGGTGCTCTAAGTTATTCAGGGTCATTTAGGGTTTTCATTGGGTTTTAGGTATCATTATGGTTTTTAGTGACTGTTGGGGTTTTTAGGGTTTTTAGGGTCTCTTTAGTTTTTTAATATTTTTGGGGTCCTTTAGGGGTTCTAGGGATTTATGCAACATATAAGGTTTTAGGCTATTTTATGGGTATTTATGTTTTTCTTAGGGGTTTTAGGGTATTTTACGGTTTAAATGATTTTTAGGTTTTTAGGTGTTTTTATGGTATTTTATTATGTTTGGGATCTGATTATCCAATAAAAACACATATTTTGATTACATTGTAATGGTATTAAATGTTTATTTTTGATCTTATGGGCCTGAGTTAATGGATTTTAATTTTGAACATCCATTCTCAGCATTTGTGCACTTCATGCCTAATATGCACCAATTTAGGCCCAATGTTTCATCTGATTTCAAAGAATGTAATTATCCATATTTTAATTTGATATTTTTGGAAACGGATATAAACTTAAATATGAACATTTTTCATTCAGGGATCAATGAAGGATTCATAAAGGATGATGAGGATATTTGGTGAAGAAAGGAATCAATTCTGGAGAAGGAAGATTGGATATCATCCCACTGATCGGACTGTGGGTCCCACAATAGAAGCCCAATGAATCCCAAATTTCATGGGAGGCTAGAAGAAATATAGAGGAACATATAATTCTTTTGTATCCAGTGCTAATTCGTCCTCAATGGTGGTGATTAAGGCGGCCCAAGTTGAAGATTTAATTTTGGGAAAGATTCTGCGGCCCAGAAAAACAGCCCACTATTTCAATCATATCTCCCAAACAACAACGTATTTTGGGCCGCAATTTTATAGTCTATTAGACGACATCCGGGGGTTCATTTAAGTCGTGTAAGGCCCACTCCAATTCGGCCTTCTAGATGGTGCTTTCGGCGCTTCTGTTCGGTGTAGAACATTGGCTCCCACTTCGAGGCAAGAGTTGAAAAGTCTCTTATTCATTAAATGTCCACCCACCTTTCTCTAAAAAAATTAATTAAATGCACATGGGATGATGGGATCTAGTCCAAAGGCTTCCAAAATTGTTATTTAAGGCAGTAGGGATGGAGTATTTGAGGATATTGGTGCTTTATTTTCATTGTAATGTTATTATGCCAATTTTCCTTTGTAATGTTCTTCCTTCTCTTGTAAATTGTTCGAATCACCTTAGTCATCAATAAAAGTTCTTCTTCTTCTCTTGTTCTGTTCTTCTCTTTATCACCTTGATACCTTTGCCTCAAGGTGTGAATTTATTCACACCAAACGTTGTGATTTTTTTCACACAACGGTGGAGTGATCATTATTTTTTTTTGTTTTTACTTCTTCAATTCCACCCTCGTAACTCTAATTTCCGCTTCCGTTGAGAACTTGTAATCAATGGAGGGGTAGATCTTTTATGGGTTGATCCAAGGGAGTAGCAAGGGGATGGATTGAATGTTATTTCTCTTTCCATAAATTTTACTAATTTCTTTTAATTGAGTTTCTTTCATTCAATGATTTTTATTCTTCCTCTTCATTATAGAATTTATTCACCCCACTTTCATGTGCTAATTACATCCTTTACCTTGGAGTGATCATGAAAATGATCCTACAAGTGTATAGGTTATTATCATGTGTTTTGAAGGTGTTTAATCAGTAAGTGATGAGTTTAGTTTGAATTCAGTTCATGAATCATTCTCGAGTTAATGAAATTAAAATCGTAAAAAAAAGGAATTCATTCAATCCACCCCGAGAAATAACCTAGGATCAACTCATTTTCTCATAATTTGAATTCACATAGATATTTTAGTTCTCTTTCAAAAACATCTAAAATCAACCCAAGTTGGTCACTTCATAGCAAAAAATGCATCTCTTTTTATTGAGTGTCTAAAGGTTCTTGTTAGGTCTCTGAGGATTCGACAACCCAAGCTACACTACAAGCGACCGCTTGACCCATAAAACTTGGGTAAATTTGGACGCAACAAAATTTTGGCGCCATTGACGGGGACCAAGTAAGTTCCTTAAACAAAAACCTTCTTTCCTCACCCCAATTATTCTATTCTCACCCAAGATCTCTTATCTTTTCCCTTTCTTGCTTTTTTTCTTTTGGCGCATGTCCGCCTTCACCCGTGATAACTCAAACAGACTAGTTAGGGTGGAAAGTCATAGGACATGGGAGTCAAGTACACCATTGGATCCTAATCTTCCTAGTACCACGGAGTTAATGATTGAGTCAATTTTAATGGAGGGTCTTCAAAGAAACCAACTTATAAATCCGGGTGGGAACCAAAATGGAAATCCAAATGAGGCAGCCCCAAATTTGGAGAATGCAGTCGATCAAACCATGAATGTCTACCTTACACCTACCTGGACCAATTCACCCTCTTGCATTAGGCATGCTGCCCTAGGAGATGCCCACTACGACTTTAAACCTCATGTCCTAAACCACCTTCCAACCTTCCATGGGATGGATTCAGAAATGCCTTACCTTAATGTCAAGGAGTTCAATGAAATTATTGAAACCATGTGCTCACCACATCAACTTGAGTCAGCTAAGATGAGGCTCTTTCCTTTCTCACTTAAGGATAGATCAAAAAACTGGTTAAATAATCTGAGACCTTCATCAATCCACACTTGTAACCAGCTGCAAAGAGAATTCTACAAGAAATACTTTCCCCACCACAAAACAATTTCACTTAAAAAGAGTATCCAAAACTTTTTTGAAAAAGATGGAGAGTCATTTTATGAAACATGGGAGAGGTTCAAAGACACCCTAAACATGGTTCCACACCATGGTTTTTTTATTCATGAGCATGTAAGAATTTTCTATGAAGGTTTGGGCCCGGGGAATAAACAATTCATTAACATGATGTGTAATGGGACCTTTAAAAACAAATACCGAAATGATGCTTACGAGTATCTAGAAATCCTTGCTGAACAAAACCAAACATGGGGAACATCACCTTATTCTAAAAATCCTCAAAGAACTACTGGAATGCATACACTTAGAGAAGAGGAAAGCCTTAGGGTGAAACTTGCAGCACTCCCTAGGAAGGTTGAAGAGATAGACCATAGGAAAATCAATGAAATCCAAACTGTATACCTTGTTTGCACAATCTGTGACAAACATGACCACAAAACAGACAACTGCCCAACCATTCCATCTATCAAGGATGTTCTTTTAGGAGGACCACATGCTAAAGTCAATACCCTAAAATTTCAAAATCTTCAATACCCAAACACATTCAACCCAAGGTATAATGACCACCCAGGCTTCCGATGGAAATATAACCAACAACCTAGCCACCACAAGTACCAAACCCCTACCCTACACAAAAGTTTCGAAACCATAACCAGTTCCAACCACAACCAGTCCAACACCAACATCCTCCAATCCAATACCAACAACCCATCCAACAACCAAAGTATCCCCCTAGGATAACCCAACCAACACAATCCCCTTCACAATCTGTCCCTCTCCCAATCCTTGAACAAATGTGAAAGCAAATGGAAAGGATGAACTCAAAAGCCTCTTCCCTGAAACAAGAACTTCAAACCATCAAAACTGGAAAGGCACCCATGCCCACACAGGCCATTCCACAACAAACATCAAGGGGGAGACAAGTTTCACTCAAACAACTCATGAACAACTAAAGGCTGTGACAGTTTTGAGAAGTGGGAAATCAATTGAGAAACCTAAAAAAATATTTAAAAACCCACCTAAAGATTCAAACTCTAATGAAAATTCAAATGAAACACATGAAAAAACATAAGATACAAATAAAAATGTGAAAGAAACAACTCTTCAAAAAACAACCCCACAACCTGCCCCATTTCCTCAATGCATGTGGGGAAAAACCAAGCCTGAATTGGGTGAAACATTGAGGGAAATTTTCTCACAAGTCAATTTAAACATTCCACTCCTCGATTCCATTAAAACCATTCCTGCATACTCAAAATACCTTAAGTACCTCTACACATTTAAACGGAAATTCTCACATAAGAACCAAGTCCTTCTGGTAGCAAATGTTAGAACAACAATCCAAGGAACCCTTCCTCTAAAGATGAAAGACCCAGGATGCCCTTACATAAATGTTGAACTAGGAGAGAACAAAGTTGTAAAAGCCTTGTGTGATCTAGGAGCCAGTGTGAACCTCATTCTTTATGCTATGTATTTTCAGTTAGGGCTCGAATAACTCCAACCCACATCTGTCACTCTTCAACTTGCTGATCGTAGTATTCGAGTTCCAAAGGGGATCTTAAAAAATGTTTTGGTGAAAGTTGAAAATTTCATTTACCCAACTGACTTTATTATTCTAAACAATCACCCAAGCTTAGGTCCTAGGGAACAAACCCCAATCATCCTTGGTCTTCCCTTCCTTGCAACAATCAACTCTCTTATCCGAGTCTGAAATGGGAACATGACCATCACCTTTGGAAACACTAGTCTAGACTTGAACATCTACAATGAAAACTCTCAAATTGGGGATGATGATGAGATCTATGAGGTTAATTGGATAGGTAGTGTTGATAGTGAACTCAAGTAAGATCAAGGAATTACCGAAGGATGTTTAAGTCAAGAAGAGATTGATTTTCTTTGTTCACATGAGGGAAATTTGTCTCCTTGGCTTGAATCTCCTTCAGATTGCTCCATTGATGATTTTCTAGAATCACCAATCAATGATACCATGGGTGAAATCAATAACATCGAGTCTATACCCATTCATGAAACTACTCTAACTAATTTAGTGGATGAAAATTCTTTTCACAAGGAACCAATTTTGTCAAGAAATCTGAACAATGAAACTGAGTTCAATACAAAGTCTCATCCTTTATTGGAAATTGATAACCACTCTGATCTTGAATTTAAGGTTTTACCTTCATCACTCAGGTATGCATTCTTTGGGGAAAATCAATCCTTTCCTGTTGTCATTTCTTCCTCTCTTGAAGCCAATCATGAGAGGATGCTTCTAGATGTCCTTAGGAGATACAAGAAATCCATTGGATGAACCCTATATGATATTCCTAGGACTAGACCACTTATCGGGACTCATAGAATTGTTATAGAATCCGATTCAAAGCCATGTCATCAACCTCAGCGACGACTCAATCCTAATCTCATGGAAGTAGTGAGAAAAGAACTTTAGAAATTGTTAAAATCTGGTATCATCTATCCTATAGATGAGAGTGAGTGGGTTAGCCCAATCCATGTGGTTCCAAAGAAGGCTGGAATCACAGTAATAACCAATAATTATGGAGAGATTCTTCCAACAAGGGTTAGTAGTGGATGGAGAGTCTGTATTGACTATAGGAAGCTCAACTCCTGTACCAAGAAAGACCATTTCCCCTTGCCCTTTATTGATCAAGTCCTCAAGAGAGTGGCGGGTCATCAATTCTGCTGCTTCCTAGATTGATTCTCAGGGTATAATCAAATCGATGTCTCCTTAGAGGATCAAGGAAAAACAACCTTCACCTATCCATTCTGCACTTTTTTCTTCAAGCGCATGCCCTTTGGGTTATGCAATGCCCCTGGTACCTTCCACCGGTGCATGATAGGAATCTTCTCGGACATGGTGGGGGATGGTTTAGAGGTCTTCATGGATGATTTCTCCATCTTTGGGGATACTTTTGAGGGATTCCTTCTAAATGTTGAAAATGTTTTGTCAAGGTGTGAGGATAAGAATCTCATCCTAAATTGGGAAAAATTCCATTTCATGGTAAGGGAAGGACATGTTCTAGGTCATCTGGTATCTGGTAGAGGGATTGAAGTTGATAAAGCTAAGGTTGACATCATTCATCACCTTCCCTATCTTAAAACTTTTAAGGAAGTGAGGTCCTTCTTAGGATATGCTGGCTTTTATAGAAGGTTCATTAGAAATTTCAGCTCTATTTCTCAACCACTTTGTGCTCTATTGGTAAAAGATGCTCCATTTTTATGGACAGAAAGCTGTGAGGAATAATTCTCTACACTCAAGTCAACTCTTATATCTCCACCTATCATGCAATCTCCAAATTGGAAACTTCATTTTGAGCTCATGTGTGATGCAAATTATTTAACTGTAGGGGAAGTCTTAGGAAAATGATGTGAGAAAACTCCATGTGTCATTGCTTATACAAGAAAATCTTTAAATGATGCACAAATAAACTACACCACCACTGAGAAAGAGATGCTTGTTGTTGTCTTTGCCTTAGAGAAATTCAGGTCTTATATCTCAGGATCACCCATCATTGTCTTCACTGACCATTCAGCCCTAAAATACTTTTTCCAAAAACAAGATGTCAAGGCTAGATTGGTTAGGTTGGTCCTTCTTCTTGAAGAGTTCAATTTAACCATTAAAGATAAAAAGGGTGTTGAAAATGTTGTAGTTGATCACCTCTCTAGGATGGAATTAAAAGACAACTCACACCACCTCTCTGTGTCTGATTCATTTCTCGATGAGCACCTCTATTCAGTGAGTGATTTCCCTTAGTATGCTGACATAGAAAACCATTTGGTGATGGGTGACATTCCAAAATTCTAGGGGACCCAAGCTAAGAAGAAATTCCTTTCTGATGTCAAACACTATATGTTTTATGATCCTTACCTCTTCAAGTTTTGTCCTGATAAAATCATCATGAGATGTGTTCCCGAGTCTGAACAAGAGTCCATTCTAAAATTTTGTCATGGAGAGGCATGTGGAGGCCACTTTTCTACAAATAAAACCACTGCAAAGGTCCTCCAAAGTGGTTTATACTGGTCGAACCTCACTAAGGATTCCTTCGAATTTTGTAAAAGTTTTCCTCAGTTTTAGCAATTAGGATCCATTTCTAAAAGGAATCAAATGCCCCTCACTCCCATTCTGGTCGCTGAAAATTTTGATTATTGGGGAATTGATTTCATGGGACCCTTTCCAAACTCTAAGGGATACCTCTACATCCTCTTAGCTGTTGATTATATCTCAAAATGGGTTGAAGCCATTCCAACCAAGACTAATGATCATCATGTTTTGATCCGATTCCTAAAAGAGCATATCTTTTCTAGATTTGGAATTCCGAGGGCTATAATCAGTGATCATGGAACCCATTTCTGTAATCGCCCATTATATTAACTCATGTATAAATATGGAATTTCTCATAAAGTTTCCACTGTGTTCCATCCTCAAACCAATGGTCAAACTGAGTTAGCAAATAGGGAGATTAAGAAAATTCTTGAAAAAACTGTCAACCCCTCTAGGAAAGATTGGTATGAGAAACTCATGGATGATCTTTGGTCATATCGTAAAGCATTCAAAACCATCCTAGGAATGTCACCATATAGGTTGGTTTATGAAAAAAACATTCCATTTACCTATTGAAATTGAGCATAAGGAATTTTGGGCATTAAAAAAAATAAATTTCAACATTTATTTAGCTGAAGAAAAGAGGAAATTAGATCTTAATGAACTTGAGGAACTAAGGATGGAGGCTTATGAAAATTCAAGGATAAATAAAGCTAGAGTTCAAGCCTACCAATCTAGGAATATCAAAGTCAAATAATTTGAACTGGGAAAACCTGTGATCTTTTAAAGTTCAAAACGTCATTTACACCCATGAAAGTTAAGGTCTAGATGGTCAGGTCCATTCATAGTGCATCATGTGTACCCCCCTGGGGAAGTAGAGATTCAGGATCCCACAAGTGGTAACATTATTAAGGTCAATGGTCATAGGTTAAAACCATTCATTGAATCATTCAATAAACAGGAAATAGAGGTAAAGTTAACAGAGCCAACCTATGAACCAGGAAACAATTGATAGATTTAGGATCCATGTCGGGCTAACGACGTTAAACAAAAGCGCTTCACAGGAGGCAACCCGTGGTCTTCATGTATCTAATCTTTGTGAATAATCTTTTTTTCTTCTTCTTCATTTTTTATTTAAAAAAATATATAGACTGTTGACCTGTTCTTCTTTTATGAGTAAGGATGGGTATGAAAGGGGAGCACCGTATTCATCCGTGTCATGCGGTGTTATCCCTGAGTATTACCTTACCCAGAAAATATAAAGAAGACAATGTATCATTAGTTTATTTTATTTTATTTTATATTTTTGGTGGTATTTTAATAAAATAGATTGTTGACCTGTTCTTATTTTATGAGTAAGTATGGGTATGAAAGGGGAGCATCTTATTAATCCGTGTCATGCGATGTGATCCCTGAGTAATACCTTACCTAGAAATTTAAGAGAAGACAATGTATCATCAGTTTATGTTATTTATACCTTTTTTTATGTTAAAAAAAATACAAATATATATATATATATATTAAAAAAAATTTAAAGGCATGTTACAAGTCATTGGGAAACTCTGGTCACAGTCGTCCAAGACATTGGGAGATAAACCAGAACTGAAGGGAGACATGGAAATTCATTTTCAACATCAACCACCAGGTGACTTCATTCCATAATTTTCATTTACAATGTCTTCGTTGAACTTTTATCCTTCCCGTTTTATGTTTCAATTCTTTAAACACTGGGGACAGTGTATTCCAAGTTGGGGGGGGAGATGAAAATGTATGGAAGGAAAAATTTCATTAACCTTGAACATGATAACACACATTCCAAACTCTGAAATTGGATATCAAATTAGTTTTCATGCCTTGATTCTGATTTTAATGCAAGTTTATGTTCATGTGCATAGTTATTAGAAAGTGCGGTTGTCCGATGTGATTTTCTCTAGTAAATTTTCATCCATTTAATAAAAAACACAATGCACGTCCTCTAGATTGTGGGGTGTTATTTTGAGTTCTTGGGGACCCATAATAAATAGCATAGGATTGGTGATCATTTTAATTTTAACATGAGTATTAAAAAAAAATCAATTGCGTGTAGAGCAATGAATTGAACTAATGTGTGGCTTTCGACACTTGGGGATCATGAATCCATAGTTGTCTGGCCCAAAGTCTGGAATTTTATCTCTATTTGTGGTAATTTGAATTTGTTTTTGATATAGTTAACTCGAGATGGTGCCCGGGTATGTGAGCTTCACTTGGTGCCCTAAGGTCATTGAGCCTGGGAGTCATCGGCAAAGTCTTGCTACATGGGTTGACTCGATTGAGTTCAATTTCAATTACCATGGAAAAATTTCAAAAAAAAAACCCAAAAAACAAGGAAATAAAAAATGAGTACTCATCTTATTATTAAAATTTGATTGCTCCTAGCGCTTCCATCTTTTCTCCCTCGAATGGAAATGAAACCCCATGTGTATTGTGACACACAACACTTCATCATGCTTAATTGAATTTGGATGAAATATGGAAAAATGAATTTGAACAAAGGAATGGGCTTGGTCTTGATATATTCCTGTGGAAATATCTTGTTTTAAATGATTTTGATGGGTTTCATAATTTTTTGGTATGTGATCTTTGGGTGAGAAATGTGTATTAAAATGTTTTTGGAAAAGGTCATTCGAATTTCATTTTTGTGAGACATATTTTGCTCGGGACTAGAAAAACTCAAGTTGGGGGGTGTGATTATCCAATTAAAACACATATTTTGATTACATTTTAATGGTATTAAATGTTTATTTTTGATCTTATGGGCCTGAGTTAATGGATTTTAATTTTGAACATCTATTCTCAGCATTTGTGCACTTCATGCCTAATATGCACCAATTTAGGCCCAATGCTTCATCTGATTTTAAAGAATGTAATTATCCATATTTTAATTTGATATTTTTCTAAATGGATATAAACTTAAATATGAAAATTTTTCATTCATGGATCAATGGAGGATTCATAAAGGATGATGAGGATATTTGGTGAAGAAAAAGGAAACAATTCTGGAGAAGGAAGATTGGATATCATCCCACGTATCGGACTGTGGGTCCCACAATACATGCCCAATGAAGCCAAAAATTAATGGGAGGATAGAAAACATATAGAGGAACAAATAATTCTTCTTTATCCAGTGATAATTCGTCCTTAATGGTGGTGATTAAGGCGGACCAATATGAAGATTTAATTTTGGACTAGATTCTGCGGCCCAGAAAAACAGACCACTATTTCAATAATATCTCCCGAACCACAAGATATTTTTGGCTAAAAGTATATAGCATATTAGGAGACATCCAGGGGTGCATTTATGTCTTCTATGGACCACTCCAATTCGGCCTTCTAGATGGTGCTTTCTGCGCTTCTGTTGGGTGTAGAAAGATGGCTCCCACTTCGAGGCATGAGTTGAAAAGTCTCTTATGCATTAAATGTCCATCCACCTTTCTCCAACAAAATTAATTAAATGCACATGGGATGATTGGATCTCGGACAAAGGCTTCCTAAATGCCTATTTAAGGCAGTATGGATGGAGTATTTGGGGATATTGGTTCTTTCTTTTCATTGTAATGTTATTATGCCAATTTGCCTTTGTAATGTTCTTCCTTATCATGTAAGTTGTTCGAATCACCTTAGTCTTCAATAAAAGTTCTCCTTCTTCTCTTTTTATGTTCTTCTCCTTATTACCTTGATACCGTTTCCTCAATGTGTGAATTTATTCACACAAAACCTTATGATTTTTTTCACACAACGGTGGAGTGATCGTTATTTTTGTTGTTTTTACTTCTTCAATTCCACCCTCGTAACTCTACTTTACTCTTTCGTTGAGAACTTGTAATCAATGGAGGGGTAGCTATTTTATGGGTTAATCCAAGGGAGTAGAATGTGGCTGGATTGAATTTTATTTCTCATGCCCTAAATGTAACTAATTTCTTTTAATTGAGTTTCTTTCATTCAATGATTTTTATTATTCCTCTTCCTTATAGAATTTATTCACCCCACCTTCATGTGCTAATTACATCCTTTACCTTGGAGTGATCATGAAAATGATCCTACAAGTGTATAGGTTATTATCATGTGTTTTGAAGGTGTTTAATCAGTAATTGATGAGGTTAGTTTGAATTCATTGCATGAATCATTCTCGAGTTAATGAAATTAAAATAGTAAAAAAAAAGAATTCATTCAATCCACCCCGAGCAATAACCTAGGATCAACTCATTTCCTCATAATTTGAATTCACATAGATCTTTTAGTTCTCTTTCAAAAACATCTAAAATCAACCCAAGTTGGCCACTTCAGAGCCAAAAATCCATGTCTTTTTATTGAGTGTCTAAAGGTTCTTCTTAGGTCTCTGAGGATTCGACAACCCAAGCTACACTACATGTGACCGCTTGACCCTTAAAACTTGGGTAAATTTGGGTGCAACTAGGATCTAGGTATTTTTATTGGTTTTTGTGGTTTATAGTGGTTTTAGGGTCAGATTGTTTTATTATTTTTAGGATCCTTTAGGGGAGTTTTTACGTTTTTAGGGGTTTTAATTTGTTATTTGGGTTTCAATGTTTTATTGGGGTCTGAATATTTTTTGAGGTTTAAAGATTGTATGGGTTTTTTCAATTTCTAGGTATTTTAGGGGTTTTAATGGGTTTTATGGGTTTAGCGATATTATGTTTTAAGGGGTTTTAAGGGGGGGGGGGTTTATTTTTTTATTGTTTGTTGTGATTTTAGATATTTTTGGGATTTTTGTTTTTTAAGGATTTTAAGGGTTTATGAGTTTTTATGTTTAGGTATATTTATGGGTTTTATGGGTTTTAGGGTCTTTGAACGGTTTTTAGGAGTTTTATGATTTTTCATATCTTGTTTATGGGATTTAGTGTTTTTAATATATTTTAATCGATTTTAGGTTTTTTAGGGATGTTTAATGTTTATGGGTTGTTAGTATCAATTTATGGGTTTTTTGGGTTTTTAGGTTGTGTAAGGTTTTTAGGGAATTTCTTAGGGTTTTAAGGTTTTCAGGGTCATATTAGGTATTATGGTTTTTAGGGGTTTTTATGGATTTTTTTATGTTTTTTACAACATTTATGGTTATTTATAGAAATTAAATATTTTAGGGGTTTTAGTGTCATTTAACGTTTTATTGTTTTTAAGATCATTTTAGTTTGTTGGGGTTTTATTGTATTTTTGGCTTTTCAGGGTATTAGGGGGTTTTAGGGTTTTTTATAGTTTTTATTATTTTTATGATCCTAAGAAATTTTATGGATTTTTATTGTTTTTTGGGGTTTATGGGGTTTAGTGTTTTGAGCGGTTTTTTACTGTTTTCTGTTTTTTATGTTATTAAAGATTTTGGGAATATAAGGATTTTTTGTGATTTTTTATTTATAGGTTTATTATGGATTTTAGGTTATTAATGGTATTTTAGGGATTTTGGGTTTTTATTCTATTTTAGAAATATTAGTTTTCAGTGGCTTATGGTATTCAGAATTTTTAGTGTTTAATAAATTTTCATTGGTTTTCCGGATTTTAGGGGTTTTATTATTTTTAGGATTTTTGGAGTTTTTAGAATTTTTGGGCTCTTCTTGTATTTTTAGGGGTTTTAGTGTTTTAGTCGATTTTTTTGAGTTTTTAGGGTGTTTATGGTTTTTTTGGGTTTTTAGTTTTTTGAGGGTTTTATGAAATTGGTTGGGTTTTAGGGTGTTTCATGGTTTATTTATTAGTTTTTAGCGGTGTAAAGTATTTTTTAGTGTTTGATGGGTATTAGGGTTTTTTTTTAGCATTTTTAGGGTTAAAGGGGTATTTATGGTTTTCTATTTTTTATGGTTTTAAGTTTTTAGATTCTTTTAGGGGGTTTTAATGGGTTTTTAGGGATTTATATAGGTTTTAGTGGTTTTATTAATTTTTTGGGTGTTTATGGTTATTAGGGCTCTTAATATTATAAATGAATCATAATTATATGTTTTTTTATTCTTTTTAGAGTTTTAGGGGTTTTTAGTGGCCTTTTGATTTTCATATGGGCGTCTTAGGGTTTATCTAGTTTTTGTTGATTTTGTAGGTTTTTATGAGTTTTCATGTTTTTAGATACTTTTAGTGTTTTATTGTTTTATGTGTTTATACAGGTTTTAGGGGGGTTTTGGGTATTCATGGGTTTTTAGAATTTTTCAGGGGTTTATTGGGGTTTTGGGGTTACAGTGGTTTTAATTATTTTACGGTTTCCAGTGTTTTTTGGAGTTTTTTATTTTTTTAGTGTTCTTAGAGGTTTTAATATGTTTAGGGGTTATTTGGTTTTGATATTTTTTGGTTTTCAGGAGTTTTAAAGTGTTTTTAGAGTTTTAGGAGGTTTTATGTTTTTTGGTCTTTTATGGTTTTTATGAATTTTTATGGGTTTTAATAATTTTTCTGGTTTTTATTATTTTAGGTTTTTAAAGATATTTATGGTTTTTTATTATTTTTTGGGGTTTTAGGGGGTTTTAGGGTCTTTTATGAGGTTTTTTGGTTATATGGTCTTTTATGAGGGGTTTATTGGGGTTTTAAGAAGTTTAGGGGTTTCTAGTGTCTTTTCTAGTTTTTATTATTTTGTACCGTTTGAAAGGGTTTTTGTGTTTTAAGGTCTTATTATGGTTTATAGAGTACTTGGTTATTTTTTAAGGGGTTTGGGGATCTTTGGGGGGGGGGTGGGTTTTAAGAATTTTTTGGATTTTCATGTGTTTTTAGGGTTTTAGGGGTTTAGGGTTTTAGGGTTTTTAGGGGTTTTGCAGGGTATTTTGGGGTTTTTTTATTTTCTTTGGGGTTTTGATGATTTTTATGGGTTGTTATTGTCATTATGGGTTTAATTTTTTTTTTTGGGATTCTAGGTTGGCTTATAGATTTCAAATATTTTTTTGGTGTTTAGTTGTGTAATAGTTTTTATTCGTTTTTTGGGATTTGAGATATTTTTAGGGAATTTAGGGTATTTCGTATGTTTTGGTGTTTTAGTGTTGTTTTATCTTTCTTAGGGTTTATTTTTATTTTTTAATGGGTTTTATGGTGTTTTATGGTAATTAATGGTATTATGGGGTTTTCTATTTTTACGGTTTATAAGGTTTTTATTATTTTTAGGATTTTATGTTTTTTAGGGATTTTATGGTTCTTAGAGTTTATTAGGGTTTTTATATTTTTAGGGTTTTATGATTTTTCTTATATTTTAAGGGGTTTTATAGGGTTTTAGTTTCTTTATGTGGTTTTAGGGATTTTTGGTATTTTTAATGTTTTTAGTGTCTTTATTTTTTTAGATATTTGAGGTCCTTTGGTGTATTAGGCTTTTTTAGGTGTGTTTTGGGTGGTTTTCTAGGTTTTATCTAATTATTTAGGGTTTCTTGTATTTCTAGGGGTTTTGGTATTTTTAGTGCTTTAGGTATTTTCACGGTTTATTGGGGTCATTTAGGGGTTTTAATCTCTAATAGAATTTCTATTATTTAGGTATTTTTAGGATGTTTTATGGTTTTTGGGGTTTTATGGTCTTTTAGGGTTTTTAGATTTTTAGGTTTTTAGGTTTTTAATGGTTTTATGGGTTTATATTTTTTAGGGGATTCTAGGTTTTTTGGTGGTTTAAGGGGTTTTTAATTACCTATAATGGTTTTTTGATTTTTTGGGTTTTTAGCCTTTTTGGATATTTGATGTTATTTATGGTTTTTTGGGTTTAGGGTTTTAATGTTTCAAGTGTTTTTAATGTTTTTTTTGTTTTTTATGGTTTTTAGTGTATTTTGTATCTCTTAGGGTTTTGTTTTTATTTTTTGTGGTTTAATGTTTTTTGGGGATTCTTGGGGTTTTAAAAAGGTTTTCATGGTTTTTATGGGGGTTTTAGGTTTTTAGTGTTTTCATGGGTTTTGTTTTCTTTGAGTGTTTTAGATTTTTTACTGTTTTTTGGGTTTTATGGACTTTTAGGATTTTTAATGTTTTTAGGATTTTAGGGGTCTATTTGGTTTTCAAGTTATTTTTTCTATTTATATTGTTTTAATGGTTTTTATTTATTTTTTATTATTTTTAATTATTTTTGGTTTTTATGTTTTTCTGGGTTTTTAGGTGGCTTCTGGTTTTTATGATTTTTGGGGATTTTTTGGATTTTTTGGTTTTTAGGGTTCTAGGTTTTTATGGAATGTTGGGGTTTTGTTTTTATGTTTTTAAGGGTTTTAGGGACCTTTATCCTTTTAGGGTTTTATAGAATTTTTGGTTTTCATGGTTTTATGGGGTTTTGTGGTTTTATGGTATTTAGTGGCTTTTAGGTTTTTATTATTTTATGGGTTTTATGGTGTTTTCGAGTTTTAGGGCCTTTTAGATATTTTAGGGGGGTTTATGATTTTTTTTGAGTTTTTTCATGGTATTATGGTGTTTTTTGTTTTAAGGTATTTAGAGGGTTTTATGGTATTTTAATCGTTTTAGGGGTTTTATGGTCTGTTGGGTCTTGAAAATTCTGCCAGGGAAGAAAATACACCCACAATCACATTGCAGAAGGAATCAATTACTCCAAAAAGTATGCCCAGGTTAATTGACTCAAATTCAGTTTCAAATTTCAAAATAAAGTTCAAGGAATTGATTTTTTTAATGGATTTTAAAAATGGCCCACGTACCATCACTAGGAAGGGTTCGCAGACCTCTTGGATAGTGAACCACCAGTACGTAGAACAATCTACGAGGCACTGGCCCATGGAGTGATGGCTAGATAATATCGTGGACCAATAATTGCATCGCCAAAGGACTCATACACGTGAAGCCATCTGCATACCATCTCTCCAACTCAGTAGTTTGAAAATGAAGTGAACGGGCGGGGTTCCACAAACAATGATCGTGAATTGTAGCCTCTGCAAACCCCGGTTGACCGAGTCTTCAAAAAGTTAAGATATATCTTCGTGGGACTACACAAATGGTGCCAGATTCCCATAGATACAATTTATTGTATGCTCTATAATATTGGAAAATAAGGAATTGAGAAGAGGATGGATGAAGAAAGCTTGAACGGGACCTAGAGGTTGGATGTAAATATCAGGGAAGATTCCAACTTCAGTCTTGAAGCATCAGTGAAGTCTGAATTGCGAACCACTTTTTCCGCATATATAGACAACTGTGAACCATAAAATAGGGGACCTTAATAATAATAAGATAAACTCAAACCTAATTAGTGAAACCACATACCACATAATTCTCGCAGATGAAATCCTCGTGAACGATAATCCCCTGAACCCACATTCAAAATGGTGATCTGCGTAGTGTATCGCTGTGCTGATTTAACCCAGCATCGTGTACTGCATCAGTACATGGATGGAACCCAAAGCAGCATGATGGACCACATACCACTGTGGTTCGCGGTGGTCCATACCCATGCTTGCGTACCGCATTGGTATGCGGACGCCCCCTCCGCCCACATACCTCTACGATATATAGAGATTCCCCCATCCCACATAAGAAATCGGTACATGAAATAGGTTATTTTCAGGTATTATTTACAATAATTAAAATATTTCCCATCCATTACCGTCCAGTCCTCCATAGTCCCTCAATGAAACAATCCTCCTGCGTCAGGCCAAAGCCTCCTCCAAATCCACCGGACCCGAATGATCAGGCCATCAGGTGCATCATCACACCCCTTTGAATCTACATACTGATGGTAAACTGTGTCACAATGGATCTCCCCACAATGGTTCAGGATTCAGGGTTGTCCACGGGTCTACATTCCCATGGTAACCCAGAGACCAACATCGGGATGACAACATGAACTTCCTCATTCTAGGGATTAAAAGTGATCACCTTCTTTTCCATTCATTGAGGAATATTGATCAGTTAAAGTGGTTATTTTCCCTCCCCCCTTTGACTGGGATTAGAAACCTCCCCTTACCCAAATGAATTCTAGGGCACTCCCACTGAGGTAAGTCCCCAATCTTCTAAGGCTATGTCACATGAACTTTAATGTCATTTCACATTAAAAGGCTCATCGCTCCATGGCCTCATCCACTATCACCCCAACCTTGTTGTCCATAGGATCTTCCTTTCACACCAGTAAGAGAAAAACATGTGGTTGGTTGCATCTCTCGCATACTCTTGTTTCTCACCCTGATCTTGACTCACATGGGCTTAGAGATTTGAGACAATTACAACATTTACACAAATATTAACTATGAGAACTCTGATTCATTATCAAACCAGGTTACATAAGACACCTACATGAAGGACCACGATCAAAAGGGTTCCCATCCAAAAAAGTTCACCCAATCAAGTCTTCGTAAATGGAAAGCTTCCATGTGTAAGCTCAAAATAATCTGAACTAGGGGAACTCTGATTCCTGATGAAACTAGGATATGTAGGATTCCAACTTAAAGGACCGAACTAAAAAGGTTTTCCATCCAAAAGGGTCCACCCAATCATGTCTTCGTAAATGGGTGGCTTCCATACATAATCCCCAACCAATCTGAACTATGAGAAATGTGATTCCTGATCAAACCTATATACATAGGATTCCTACATGAAGGCCCGAGCTCAAAAGGGTGACCATAAAAAAGGGTTCACCAAATGATGTCCCCCCAAATGGGCAGCGTCCATGCTTAATCTATACCCATTTTGAACTATGTGGGTTCAGATTCTTCTCTTGAGGATATGTATGAAACCCATATTATGGGTCTGATCACAACATCAAGTCACCTTACACCCCCCCTAGATAATGATAAACTCCAGAGTTCCTTATTTTATGTATCATGTTAGCATCACCTCCATAGCATCAAATCCATATATTTTTATGAAGATCCTAAAAACTAGGTGTATCTATAGACACACTCTTTGGGAATGAACCAAGGATTAATGAACAAAATAAAACAACTTAAATCTATAAGAGAGTCTCAGAATAAGAAATAATCCCCCCAGAAGTGGTGTGATGATCCCAACTTCCCATCCTCTCGACCAATGCAGTCCTTATGTGTTGTTGGAAAAAACATTGTTCAACCAGAACCTGTATTTGGAAAGAAGGTCCATGAATCATATATACCAGGGTATTTGGGTGTATCTAGCTCCATGAATAAACCCATTGGACACCATCTAATTAAGTTATATCCATGGAGGACTGATCGCACAAGTACTTGACCCCATGAAATCGCCCGCTGGGACCATCTGACTATGGCATCTCCTTTGTAACGTGAATGGGGTTAATTACCTAGTTCACATGGGGTTAATCCAAACTTCCTTTAAATGACTATGATGTAGAATGAGTCAAAAAAAATTAAATGGTTAATTTGAAAAGAAACCGTCTCTAAAAAATGAGATGGGTGATAATTCTCATCGGACCATTTACTCATCACCCAAAATTCACCACCTCAAATGTGAAACAAAAATGGTAAACTTGATGTGAATACTTTACCAATGTGGTGGTTCTACCAAAATGATAATATAAAAAAAATGATATTTCATGTCATGCCATTTTTTCACCCCTATACACGCGAGACACGCCACCTAGGAGGCGAAACAAAAATGGTGAACCCGACGTGAATCCTTAACCAAGGTGGAAATCTTACCAACCCAATCCCCTTTTCCCAAAATAAAAAAAGTATGGGGAAGGGGTCCAAGTATACTATTAAGATATTCATATTTTTAAAATAATACTAATTTTCCATGATTTTGTGGTCTATATGTAATATATGAATGCTACAGGTTCCCGTAGAGCAAAAAATCGATCCAAATGAAATCATGACGAACGATGCAGACACACACATTAGCGGTCCCGCTGGTGGTTGGGGCCCCAATAAAAAACATGACCCCTCTCCTACCCAGCGTTGAAGACGTTGGGTATCCAACATGCTAAACAAAGAGTACCATCGGAATGGTACTCTCTCCATGGTGGAGTCTGTGAGAAAATCCCTCCAGTATAATAAAAAGGTTTGACAGTCGCCACCTCAGTTGCGACTGACACTCCATCACAAGGTGGACATGGTGGTCATCTCAGACTATTTTGGGAGAATGTCCCAAGAACATGACAATAAGTACCTCCCTTATCTTTGGGTGGCAAATGAAGTCTATGCTAACAACTTCATCTTAACTGCACATGGGTCCTACTCATAGGCCCCCTCTAATGAACATCATCACCAACACCGGATGACCAATCATCCTTACTTTGAAGAGGACCTTATTCTGAGGGCACTTGCTAAAGTCTATGAGACAAGGGCCCTTCGTTCTTCCCACCAAGGGAATAAAATATATAATTAGGAACATGCTATCACCCTGGTTCCTGGGGAGAAACTTCGTCATACTAACATGGAGGAATTCAACAGATACACATACGAATCTTCCCCCTCCACTCAATCCCACCACAAAAATATGGTGGCATAATATGAGAACATGCACGTTCCAACTAGTGCTCACCAGTCCCACTGTGTAGACAGAGTAGAAAACTACAAGAAAATACAGATACCTTCTAATGCACAAAAATCCTGACATCCAAATAAGATGACAAACAACTATACACAGGCACAAATTCCTACTGATTCATATCAAGCCCGCCTTCAAAATAGGGCGTCCAGAAAGTATGAGCTGTTTCAAATTATTACAGATGAATACAAAGCCCATGATTCAAATACAACAACAAGAGAGTAGTTGAAAATCCCTGCTCGTGCATATAAATCCCATCAGTCAAATACGGTGGTAGTCATAGAAACAACCAGTGGCAGAATCGTTCCAAATTTCTATCACAGGATAAATTCCAGTATTTACTATAAAATCATTGAGGACCAAAGTAAGGACAGAATTATACTCTAATATCAAAATGGGACTTCATACCCATTCCATCCAAATATGCATCTCAAAAAAATACTTGAAATGATGAATAATTAGACGTAGATCCCATACAATATCATCCAAACAAGCCAATACATTATTTCATCGATGTAAATGTTGATAAATAGGGCCCACGACCTTGTTTCCTCGAATAGAACCACTTACTCACAAAACGTGTCAGCTGCTCCACATACTCCTTGCATTATTGCTCTAGTCCAGGAGATTCGATGACAATTACTACAATACATGGAGAACCAGATCGAGGAAAAACACATGTTCTAGTTAGGGGACACCGTTCCAATGTGGTGGCTACTCCATGGTAGGCATATATCCCTACAAAAACTCATGATGTCTATCGGCCTATCCCATCAGCATAACATGACCCAACAGACAGGGACCCATATATGAGGTTTGTTACCAACAACAGATGGACCCAATTACCTGTTTGAGGGCACTCAAAAATAAAATGCACCAAAGGAAACCAGAAAATGAAGATCACATACATGATAAAGATCTTCTAGATGATGGGGTTCTTGAATCCCATAAACTTATTTCAATAAAGTCTCAAGAACCTTTCATTCCATTAGAAAATTATGGAAGTGGAAGTTGTAGTTGTGAAGGCCCTCGCAGCAATGTCACTACTGACATCTCTGAATTACCTCTGCTGAGAACCCACAGGGGATCACTCTGTGGGCTAGGAATGATAAATAATGAGATCATATCTCCCAATGAACGTCGGGGTAGCCCTCCCCTCAAACTAAATATCAAACCACAAGAAGGTAATCCCCTTGTTGTCGTTTGCCCTGAGGATCCTCCCATGGGTATACATTGGTGATATTCATCTCCCTATAGTAAAAACTCAAGTCATGATGTTTTTCCTCCCCATGATGACAGTCATTACTAAGTCCCTCCCCACAAATCTAGTTTTTATGAAGGCCCTTTCTATAGTAACGTCATGAAATGAGAAGGTCCTCCCCTCACTTTAGCCTTCCCCTAATGTTCCTCCCCACGGTATATGCTGTAAAGACATTTCCTGTGGTCGGGCATCAAGTTTCAATAGTATCCCTCGCCATTGTAGCACCAATTGTGAAGGTCCTCCCTGCAACCAAAATTCATACTCTTAAGAAAATACACCTCTTTCTAGAACAAATGAGAGAAATCCCTCTTATGCTGAGGTGATCAGAAAGATAAATTCAGACATATCAGGCACTCCATCTATAAAAAGTGATATCCTTCTCAACTAAAGGTTGTCTCGAGGACATACTCATCTTCTAAGACACCACTATTCCATCCACATATCAATAAGTCTCCCACAAACCTATTTTCCTGGAATGAAATTTTTAAGAAGCAGTCGAGCTAGGCATATCAGGTAGAGGAACCCCCAGAAGAACAACATCATGATATGTTTCTTGTGAGAAGACGAATAGCTAAGTATAATATACTAGTGATGTATTGAACTGTGGACACATCTCATTTATACATACTAGGAGAGTTTTATGGTGAATATACGCATGACATTTTCCTCAATATATAGATGAATATTAATCATATGAAAAAAAAAATCCAACCCATCAAAGGGTATGCAGACCATATCAACATGTTAGGGGAGATTTTCCATCTAATCGAGTTGGAGGCCCTCCCATCCGCACAACATCCATGATAAAAAAAGTTAAAGAAAAACCTTAAACTAGATTTCATCCATGAACTATGCATGTTGTGTTTCCTCATTGTTGATGCCCCAACTGGAGTTCAAATTTGTGGATGGGGTGAACATAGAGCTTTACACACCACCCCTCATCCCATCTAGCAGACCCCATTGGAAATTACATCATACAATGTCATCACCCAAAGTCAGTAATCAAATGAAACCCCTGATCATGATATATTGTATACTCAAAAAAGTCAGCTCAGAGTATGTCTCATGAATGTTAGGACCAAAGAGATAAAGCCCTCGAAAAACTTCTAAGTAAGGAAACCAAGAACATCCATCAAACTTCCCACTTATGGGAAGACAACCAATAAGCAGTGATAATGACTTTAAAAGACTATAGAATCTATGCAGGACTAATTCCATACTCGGCTCGCACCCACAAATGAGTACGTGAAATTGAAAAGGTTGCAATATAATTGTCCACCCCTACAATGCGGGAATAACCCTAGACCACAGGGCTGGTGGAATTTTTAAATCAAAATTCTCCCATAAGACCAACAAATCAAGGTCATATCACATCAACAGAAGAATGGGAACAACCCTATCAGGCAAGGCTGGGTTCATTTTTACCTCATGTCCCCGCACAACGGACGTCCGTCTTATCCCGTTTTGGAAGAATGATTGGAAGAGGAGTCACCTATTCCACCGCTTCTCATGGATCTCACCCTCCGAGACCATGGTGCATTATGAGGTCATAACAGGGCTCCCTTTGGGTCTATCATTGCCATGGAACCCGAAGAATACCACATAATGGAAGGAGAAATTCCAATATAGGACGTAGAACGCCCTCCTTCCATTTGGCATTGGGTACATCGTCCAAATGTGGTATGCATCAGTGAACATGGTAAATTTCAACCCCATGGATCTCAGAGGAAATAGAATAGAGGCGGAGGAAGCAAGGGAAGATGGTTCCCTGCCAGATGCATCCCACACCAAGCATGATGGTGTGAATACCCAGAACTGGATAGTGGTCCTAAATTTGGGTATCCCCTCAAGTAATCTTCCTTTACCTCCAATTTGAAACCCCAACAACAAGGAGAATAAATATATGATTTTCTATAAACAACATTATCTTACTCCTAATAATGTATTTCCCACTCTCGAGGAATGGTTCTCCATGTAGGAGGATGAAATGAAAGAGCTCAGGAGAATTAATGTTGAGCTATGTCGAGGGAGCTACCTCATCGGATGTGTTCCCCCTACGTAACGTCAGCAGGTATTCCCAGAAGAGGTGACCTTACTAGAGGCACTCATCCTGATGAATGAAGATAGGCTTATCAGACCATCCAATCTAGAATTGGGACTGGAAACCTATTTAATCCTAGACCTGGAGGGACATCAAGACATCCCCCTGTTGGGAAGGAAGCCATAATATATTCTGGGGGACCCACCAAGGATACCTTAGTTGGGTATCCCCCCAAAACTCTAGCATCACAAGCATGCCTTGCTTTGGCCAATGAAACACCATCCCAGTCTTATTCCTGACAAAATATACATCAAGGGCTCTTGAACACTATCGAGAAACTAACAACTCGACTAGAATCCATGAAGGAGTGACATGCTCCAATAAAACCAGAACATAGACCCTACCACAATATGGTGAGAAACATTCTCCCACCATTTAATTTCAAAAACCAAGTATTTCTAGTATTCAATGGTTCCAGTAACCCATAATAGCATTAAATTAACTATGCCTATTATTTTGACCCCAATATTGGAACTCTTGAGTAGAAAGAAGTAGTAAAACTCAGCTGCTTCATGGGAACCCTATAGGGATCATCCTTCAAATGGTATACTAGTTTTCCAGCTAACTCAGTCATAAGATGAAAGGACCTCCAGTGAATATTTATCTTCCAGTTCAGTTCAATGCTTCATAAGATAATGGTCAGTGATCTCATGAATTGAAAGTAACAAGAGAAATAAAGAGTCTCAGAATTCATCACCAGATAGAAAGGCCTGACCTATTCCTTGAATCAGCTGCTCCCCCAGGATGAAATGCTTCCTCTATGCATCAACAATCATCATGATGAACTATGATCACCACTCATCTTGGTGAGTTATACATGTGTGTTTGGATATTTATCCTAAAATTCCCAAAGAATATAATAATCCTTGCAATAGAACAATATCATGTATCGAGTGGCCCCACCAACCCCAGGAAAAAGATAAAGAAAAGATGAATCAACTTCTGTCATGCTTGGGCCACCCCTGGGACCAGCTTCAGTTGTAGGGCATCCGCCGAACTATGTGGGACCCGCTAGATTCCTAAAACCACTCCCACCTTGGAAATATTATAAATGGTGTGCTAAAAGAAATATGTTCTAAGAATGATTAAATAAATTCTACTCGTTCCAAGAGGACCAGGTCCAGAGCAATTTCTCAACAGTCATAAATTACAACTTCTTTTGGCTACCATATCCAAAGAAGACTAATGAAGTGGGTCTAGAAAACCATCCAAATTATCTTCCTATCAATATATACTAGGACACAACATCCATGAATTCTCCATCTTTAAGGATATCATGAAAAATATTGTAGATTTCGAGAAAGTTAAGTTGGGTTCGCCACCAATACAACTGTTGTATGTTTCCCCCTCAGTATCAAGAGAGGAAGTGGAATGTAGAATAGTCACCAGTAAGAATGAGAAAAAAATTGATGATTGTATGACCCAGAAGATAGTCAACCGAGACCATTGAATCCTCTAGGATTAGTTGAATCAACCAACCGTTCCCCCAAAAGTTCCTGATACAACACATATGTCCTCCTTACCCCTAAGGTCCTCTAAGGGCCAGAAGGGAATAAAGTAGAAGAAAAAATATGTGATAACACCAAAGCCTAAGTCAGTTTTGACACTTCTATATTTCATATCAATAGACATACTACAATAGGCACTGCCCTTCCAAACTGTACAACATGCACCGCCTTACCAAATGGTACCATCATAAGGATACATTCAGATAGAAATTGTGTCAAATTATGAAATGATCTTCAGCTCCATTAATATCATTCACTTGATTGATCCATTCTCGGATAAAGACTATGACCATGAACCGAAATTGCCCTTTCCTAACCATAGATCCGAAGGAAGTGGATGAAAAGGCCAGAGGTTTCCTGGAAGGTATGATCATGGCCGGAGTAAAATTCCTAGCCACACCACAACTCAAACCATTAATATTGTGTGAACTCATGAAAGGACCCTTTGGAAGATACAAAAAGAACCAAAATGCACCTTCTCCCCAGTCATAAGAAATCTAAGCCTAGTAATCTTATAACATCCTCCATGGGAAGAAAAAATATCAAATCAGCCAAGGCATACTGGCGGACAAGTACGAACAGAAATGGGAAGGACCACAACAACACTGACTCGAGTCACCATGGATGAACAATCTACATCTAATACCCAAATACATAAAGTGCCTCCGAATGAGTATCCTCAAGATGGGAAGCACCAACCTTTAGAGATGAAATATGATATTCTAAATTAGAGGTCATCAGTACAATGAAAAGATTTAAATCATAGATTCATTAAGTCTTTCCACAAATCATAGGGAGGCACTCATCAAAGCCATACTAAGTCCCAAGGAATTAAAGGCTGAAATAGAAACAACCAATGTCTATCAAATAGAGACCAATCCCAAAAATTGTCACTCTATCATCTCCTTCACAAATAGGGATGAAGACTCCATTAGGTAAGGGTGCATCAAACCCTTATATGTTTCTGGAAAGATAAATGGAATTGATATCTGGAGGATCTTCTTTGACAACAGATCTGGAGTCAATCTCCTCTTGTTGTGAATGCTTCATCGACTAGGATACGATTAATACATATTGATACCCTTCACTAAAAATATACTAGGATATGAAAAAAGTGAGTAGTATCCATTAGGATGAATCAAGATTAAAACTCAGCTTGGAGACCTCATGTCGGATTCTAAGTTTCTGGTAGTGTGGAAAAGTATGGACTTCAAATTCTTTTTAGGGATGAATTGGTTTCATCCTCAAATAAAAATTTCGTCATCATATCATCACTTTCTCAAATACTATACTAATGTGAAAAAAAAGACATTTTACCTCAATAAATCCCAGTTTGAGTCCTGTGAGTCACATTATATCGACATAGGGTTCTAAGAATTAGAAGAAAAACATCCCTCGGTTGACGACACTGATTTGATTACTGCCTTGAATGGATTAGAATTGTCTCCCACCAACCCCCTCCGGCAACTTGGGGAAGAGTATGTATTACCCATAAACCATGTTGAATGCACAAGTGAAGGTCCTGAGGCAGACTCAATTGTCTGTTGGATTTCCACTATGGAAATCATGTCCAAAGACGCTAGGGAATAGTCTGAATTCCATGATGATAGGAAAATCCATATCAAATATGATCTCAGTCCATCCGTGGGACCCCTAAATTCCCTTACCTTACTCACTATGTCAAAAGATGATTTATCTCCCATCATTGGAGAGTTCATCTCAAGAATCCTCTCTCTATCAGAAGATGAAAAAGAGGAAGAAGATGAAGATGATGAAGAAGAAGAAGAAGAGGAAGAGGAGGAAGACCTCAAATATTCCCCTCCTTCATTCAAAGAAGGTGTCTCCACCACAATCTATGAAATTATGTAAATAAAGATGTGCACAGAAGATGACCTGCATACCACTCTGATCAGTGTGGATATTACTATCTATGAGAATGAGGCATATACCTCCTTCATAAATAAGAATCGTGTTGTGTTTTCCTGGAATGAAATAAAAATTCTAGGCCTTTATCATAAGCTTGGAACTCAACATATGGGCTTACCAGAATATCACTGCAACTATAAGTATGTAGCCAGAAGAGCCCATTTGATGCATGATGTTGGACTAGAGGATTAAGTTTAAAAGATGATCAAAGAAAACATCATATGGGAACTATACTATCTGATCTAGATGGCGAACATAGTCCCTATAAAAAAAGGACAGATAGATTAGAATATTCATTGACTTCAGGGACCTAAATCGGTATTACTGAGATAAAGATTTTCTGGTCCCGATCAAAGAATTGTGGATCGATGCAACCACTATATACAAATCTCTCTATTTCATGGATTAATATTCTAGATACAAACAGATTTAGATAGCCTTGGGTGGATGAATATGCAACTACTTTTAGGGCCCCTCAAGGAGTGTCCTGTTATAAGGTGATGCCCTTTGTTCTAAAAAAGTCAGCGCCACATATCAGTGTGCCACAAATCACATCTTCATGATCTCTTTGGGACAGTTCTTTGAGTGTTATGTTGACGATCTAGACATTAAATCATGATAACGATCAAACCACCTGGTCTATCTTGAAATGGTATTCAACAAAATATAACAACATAGTTTAGAGATGAATCCCCAAAAGTGTGCCTTTGGAATTACCTCTAGAAAATTCCTCAGCTTCATTGTACCCCATCATGGCATTGATGTCGACCCTAAGAAGACAAAATACTTCCTTAAAATATTCCCACCTCACAACATCACTGAGTTGAGAGGTCTTCAGGGGCACCTGGCCTATATCCGGTGCTTCATAGCCCACCTAGAAGGTAAATATTTTCCTTTCACCAGGCTCATGAAGAAAGGAGTTACGTATGAGTAGGATAATGATTTCAAGAAAAATTTGAAAATCTCAAAAGATATATCCTAATCCCTATGGTGTTTATGCCTCTAGTTGAGGGGAGAGCACCCATTTTGTATGTGACCTCCATGGAAGGGTCATTAGGCACCTTCCTCATTCAGAATAATGAAGTCCCCAGCAAGAAAAACCTCTATTATCTCAGTCGAACAATGATTGATGTTGAAACTCAATATTCAAAAATTGAAAAGAACTACCTATACCCAATCTGCAAGGATCAGAAACACAGACATTAAATGCAGAACCATGCGGTCCACCTGGTCACCCATTGCAACCTTCTCAAATATATATTAAGTTGTCCCATGCTAAATGGATGACTATCACGATGAGTGGTCATCCTACAATAGTTTTGCATACAGTATGTGCCCCAGAAGGCCATAAAAGGCCAGGAAGGAGAGGATTTTCTGGAAGAGAATCCCTCAGAAGAAACATCACTATTGGATCCCAAACTCATAGATGAAGAAGTGTTCTCCATCTAGGAGTACCCCCAGACATGGGAAACATAATTCGATGGGGCTTCCAGAAGATTGAAAGAGAAAAGAATGGAGGATCCCAAGATCAAAAAAATGGGTCCTGTAATTATACTAGTATCCCTTAGAAAGGTCATCCTACCTTACTCTTTCCTACTTTCTAAAGGGTGTTCCAATAATGATGCATGATATCTGGCCATCATTGGGGGCCTAGAATTGGAACTTCAATTACAAGGAAAACACCTAAAGATTAATGGTGATTTAGAGCTAGTCATAAAATAAGTCAATGGAGACTATGCCATTAAGAAAGGAGTATTGGGTCCCTTGATGAACCATGTTTGAGAACTGATGGGAGAATTTCCAGAAGAACCAATGTTCAATTATTTCTCCCAATCTCAAAATGCTTAGGTTGATGCTTTGGAAAAAGTAGCAATGACCTTGGCTGATCCAGACTGGGATGAAACTGTCATTATCATTGCTCACCTCCAGATGGACTTTCCATTTATCCAGATAAAAACAAAGGGAATTGATGAAATTATCAGTATTTCAAAGCCTTATAGTCACACCACCGATTGGATGATGCCCATTGAAAATTACCTTTGGAAGGGGGAACTCCCACCAGATAGTGCTAGAAGGGAACATGTCCAAATATGGGTAGTTAATCTTTCCTTGTAAAATGGGGAAAACTAAGAAATGGTTTTCTACAAAAGAGACCTTGAAAGAGTCATTATTAGGTTATTTGATGTAGAAGAGACAATTTCCATCATTAAATAACAACACTCTAGAGCTTGTGGAGCACACCAATCAGCAACCAAGCTCTCCCGTCAATTTGAAGACATCAATATTACATCCCCACTATGATACAAGATTGTTACTTATTCACCGATAAGTTCCATTATTGTATAGTTCATTCCAATTTTATACATCAACCCCTAGAGATTATTCATTCAACTAGGTAGTCCTGGAAATTTTCCACCTAAGGGATGGGTGTTGTGGGAACATATCCCACTGCTATATGTAGACAGTTAAAGTTCATAATCTTAGCGACAGAATTATTTTCCAAATGGGACAAAGCCTTACTCCTTAAAGAAGGTAGGGTGAAAAGAATCGCTAGGTTTTGAAGACCAACATCATTAACAGATTTGGTGTCCCTTATACAATACTGATAGACAATGACACCAAATATTTCTATTCTATGTTAGACAAGTCATACTAGGAGTATGGAATCAAAGCCAACCATTCATTCTACTAACACACAACAGCTAAGGGGAAGATAGAGGATTTCAAAAAAACTCTTTCCAACATACTCTAGAAGATGGTAGATAAGGATAATAATTCATTTCCAGACAATATCCTTCATGCGTTGTCATATAACAAGACCACGACCCACACCACCACCTAGGAAACCTCGTACTCACTAGTTTACAGGACAGAGTCGATTTTCCCTATTGAAATCCAAGATCCATCACTTCGTATGGACATTTGCGATCAACTGTCAGTGGATGAGAAATCCCACAGATAGTTTGATGATTTAGAGAATCTAGATGAAAAATGGTTTCACACTTTAAACCAATTGGAAATCTATCAAAATATGATTACAAAAGCCTTAAAAAAGCATCACCTTCAATCAATCCTCGAAGGAGAAATGGTTGTAGTCCTTATAACCATGATGATACTTTAGAAGAACTCCCCAAGGATTTAACCAATGTGGGAAGGACCATATTTCATACATAGGGTATATTACAATGGATCATATTTCTTGATATTAATGGCTGAACATCTCGTCACTGCTCCAACAAATGAGATGTTTTTTAAGAAGTATTTCACATAATAGAAACGTGAAGTCGTGGTCCGAACTATAAGACCTTAATCTATGAGTAGTAACACTGTGAAGTCATGGTCCAGACTCTATGATTGTAAACTATGAGTAGTAATACTGTGATTTCATGGTCCAAACAACAAGCCATTAAAAAATGAGTTGTAATACCATGAAGTCATGGAAAAAACTCTATTACCATAAACATTTAGTATTAATACAGTGTAGTCATGGTCCAAACTCTAAGTCCTTAAAAAATGAGTAGTAACACTATGAAGTCATGGTCCAAACTCTGAGAACTTAAAAATGAGCAGTAATATCGTAAAGTCATGGTACGAACTCTAAGACCTCAAAATATGAGAAGTAATACCGTGAAGTCATGGTCCAAACTCTAAAACATTAAACAATGAGTAATAATACCATTATGTCTGGTCCAAACTCAATGAACTTTAACTATGAGTACTAATACCGTGAAGTGATGCTCTAAACTCTAAGACCTTAAACTATGAGTAGTAACACTGTGAAGACATGGTCCAAATTATAAGACCAAAATATATGTGTAGTAATACTATGAAGTCATGGTACAAACTTTGAGACCATAAAATACAAGTCATAGTCCATCCCACAAGACATTAAGCTGTAAGGAACTCATCCCTAAAACATGAAATTTGACTAGGACTCATGTCCTCAATGTAAGATGTTAAACATTATGGAACTAAATTTCCTAATCGTTTGACAATAAATTGAATGATCTCTCACAGAACTATATACTACCTCATTCCTTCCCACGTAGGATATGTAAAAATTCCTCGATCTTAAATCTTGGCCCATCCCCCACAAAAACATTCTCTACAATATCCTCTATCTCGCCACACTGGTTTGGGAAACACTTATTACTCTTTGTTCCTCACATTGAGTATAAATAATGGTAGCTTAGGATCAATGGTAAGGATTATTTACACAAAAAATATAGGTAAATATGGTGGATCTGACACCCGTATAAAATGAAACAAAAATGTCCCTACACATGGACCAAGACAGATCGGTACAGGGGACATTAATAACTACATAGAGCTTGATTCATACTCTTCAAGGATACGTAGTGACGCCCAGATTTTTCATGTCAGCCTAACCACTGAAAAAATTCCCTCACATGTCCCTACACATCTATCGAGCCAGATCAGTACATGGGACATTCATAACTATGTGGATTTTGATTCCTACTCTTTTAGGATACGTTGTGACACCCTGATTTGGCATCTCGCCCCAACCACCATAAATAAATGCCCCTTTCCTTGTGAATAGGCCATAACTGTATGGGGAGTCCATGAAAGGTCCTAACTGAATGAAAATAAACTACAAAATTATTCAAGAAATATGTGTGTCCCAATCCTCAATGTAAAGAGATCTCGCACCCCTCTCCCCCACTCATGAGAATTCAAAATATCCTACTTCCCCATGTACATATGAATTAGATTTAGGTGGAAGATCTAGTAGGTCACCTTTCAATCATGACTTGGATATTTCCTCTATTCCCAGACACATTTTTACCATTTATCAAACTCCATAACCTAGGAAACCTTCAATCTATATGATCCTTCAAGGCCATCTGAGACATAAGTTCAGTGTTCCGCATACACCTTTATTTGGCTGTGCACATCATGCCTTAATGGCTCATCATATATCACTTACAAATCAACCACCAATAAAAGACACATTTTTCCCCAAGAGATTCCTCTCTTATCTCAGTATGTCCAATGGATTCCAATCCCCTTGTCATCCCTCCTGATTCATGTTACCCCCAGGAATATGGTTTACACATTCTATCATCACTCACGTATAAGAAATTATATAACGTCTTGATTGTGATTAACTCAAGTCTATTAATGATCTTTATGATAGTATAATCGTCCCCACTACATGAATCTAAACTACACAACACCATGTTCACACTGCACAACATTAAACTGTGAGGCTAAAATCATCCTTGTTGTACAATGTTAAACAACATAGAAATAGTTTAAATCCAAATAGTCCCTCTTATGAGCATTATTCTGTTCTTAGGTAATAAACAAGAATTCTCGTAATCCTTTGTTTCTCACACTGAGAACTTCTCACATGATCTTAGGGATCTTAATAAGAGATCCACCATGGCATTTTGGAAAAATAGTCCCAGAATTTGGTCCTAATAGCACAACCCTAAAAGGCATGTCAAGGTTTCTTTCCCCATAAGGAACCTTATGTCTTGACCATGCAACATTAAATGATATGGTACCTCAATGATGGAATGAATTCCTAACCTTGCATCTGAGTCAGATCAGTATAAGTAATATTTGATTCCAGGAGTAAATCACAACCAAAATGTTATCAATATGAACAAATAAACTCCTTACATACCTCAAACTTTATGCTCTAAGTGATCTTTAATTCCCATAACCTCCATAGAAATTTGACATGGAAGGCTAGTGACTTGCGGACACCTTTTTTCTGTCTATGCACATCCTACCCTAGTGGCTCTGCATATGTTTCCCATAAAAAAAATCCTTCATTCAAAGGAATCTTTTCCCCCAGAAGAGTCCACTTCTATCTCAGTACGCCAAATGGATTTCAATCCTTGTAACATACCTCTTGATTCAAGGGCCCTCAAATTCATGGTTTAGATTTTTATTCCTACACACAACCAAAATATATCAGAACATACAGGCCCAATTCATCTTTGGTCTCTTTTGATATTTATAAAGTAACCGACTTTAAATGTGTAAAGTTGATCCACATACAAAAAATAATGCCCCCACTCATATCTGAGTTTCCAAGAGAATTTTAGCTAAAATGTACCTTTTCATGTTATGGTACACCCCTTGTTGAAGGTCACATACCATATTCAGAATATAACCAATCTCCATTTCCATTGGAGATAGAATACCAGTGTTATGCAGACACCTTTTTTTTCAGTATGCACATCATGCCCTGGAGGCTCTTTATATACCACCTGCAAAACAACTATCAATCAAAGGAAGATTCGTTCCTAGAAGTGTTTTTTTTATTTTCGTATTCTCAAAAAACATTCAAGTCCTATCACACCCCTATATTTGGAAAATAAATAGAAAATAGATTACATAACTTCCTCTTTCCAAATTACCCTCACATAAAAAAACATTTAACTAAACTGACCATTCACCTACTCTCCCTTATGCAAGTAAGAACCGAGAGTGAACATATTCCCACTTAAAGCGGATGTGAATGTCCCTAATATTTTAAGACACCATTACTCAGACCAGCCACCCATTATGAATCAAAACATCGAAATTAATTCAAAGTGTTTCAAACCGTACCCAACCATCTCATATGGAAGGCCAGTGTCATGTGGACACCTTTTTTTGACTATGAAAATCATGCCCCGGTGGATTTCCATATTTCTCCTACAATACAGTCTTTAGTAAAAGGATAATTAATCCTTAGGAGAGTCCTTTCCAACCTCTATATGCCTAAAATGGCATCTGAGCTTCATGCATGTCCAAAATTCAAATGTTTAGGGTCAAGAAATTTCCGTAATCTATTTTTGAAGGATATTATAATATTATCTACTGACGAATCTCTAATTGAGGCCCCAACCCCATTACGTTTGGACAAATATTTTTGACCTAAACCATCATTAATAATTATGATTGGCAGGACTATGAACTACCATTGAAAAATATGCCATACTTTCCAGAGGGAAAATCCACAAATGTCACATCTGGTTAAAAGTTGAATATCGGTTCATCAAAAAACATTGAGCCATCGAAAGAGACATAAAGCTTGTTAGGTCAAAAAAAGATAAATGGAGGCCTAAGAAAAAGTCAAGTTATTCCTACTATGTCTGTGTCAAGTAGTCTTGGAAAAAAATTAGGGTAATAATGAAAAATAAATGAAAGTTCGTGAGTTTGTTCCATGAATCCTAAGTAATAGTCGAACTATGCTTACTATTTCCAATGGATCAGGAAACAATTAGAGAACAATTTGATTTTTTTCTTTTTAATAGTTTTGAATCATGGTTTAGAATTAATACCTGATTGATATATTGTTTATATGATTTATTTTTATCAATTGATATAACAAAAAAACAGAGAATAAGTATTTGAAAGATAATTAGTGTAATTGAGTCCAACAAAAATGGTGGAACATCCCTAGTTCAGAGTCTCTCCAAAGCATAAAAAAATTACATATCATGACTTTGGGAGGGATACAATAAATCCCAGATCACCCCTTCCATAATGATGGCCAGTGACTATCGCGGGTGGTCAAGTGTTTTTTCTAATGAATCTCTCTCCTCTTATTTAGATTTGACTGCTAGACGCACCTGCTTCGACACAATTTTAAGGTCCTTCCCATTATTTTGGATAGCTTAATAATTAAAACAAGGAGAGGCCAACTGATCCCTCAACCTCACTATGTCGGCCTCACACTCTAGTTGCTATTCCTTCAAGGTGAACACCAAATAACGAGAATTCACCTCATTAGCTGATAGGTGATCGAGTTCCTCCGAAAAATCTTTTATGGTCATTACCTGATAAAGAGAATAATTGAACTTGGAAATATTTCCCTCAAAAGAAGCAAGATATTCTCAGTCTATGACAATTTGTTAGATGAGGAGGGGTATGCATTGATAATCGAATCCACCAGAACCTTTCTCAGTGAATATCCACCTAAAGTTGTTAGTCTCGTCATCAAAATTGGATATAGGTATCTCAGAGACAAGATCACATAACTAGATCCATGACTCTTTTCACACTATCTGATGCCTCTCCACAGCACCAGTACCTTGATCCTCCCCCACACAACTTGTCTATAAGTAGGAAGTGTCATCACAGGAGTGGGAAGGGACCTAAGATAGGTCATCGAATATTGGGGACTATCCCTGTCCTCAGATCATTCGACCACTGAAGCTGGATGTGGAGGACTAGCTGCATCTTCTAAGGTGTCCAGTGATACTATGATCGGGCCATCCTCATTAAGGTCATGAGTAGTATCCATATGAGGGGAGAAGTTCGAATCACTCCCCACTAAGATAGGTTGTAGTGATGAATCCCATTCCACACTCTTCTAGAAGTGAATCAAGCATGTTCTTGACACAAGGGAAGGAATATGTGGCATATATTTCACGGTTTCTACAGGGAAAAGAATAGAATTTGTATCCATCACGTTCATCACAAAATAAGGAATGTGTGGCATGGTCGTTGGGGTAAGGGAAGGGTGGAAAATGGTTAGAGTTGTCTTCACCCACCAAACTAGTTCTCTTAGCACTCTTTAGGGGCAATAGTCTTCCCACAATTCTGAATTTTCCAACTACAGAAAATTAGATCCTATCTTATTAGGGATGATAACTTCCATATCAGCACCGTCCTGCATCATCATAAGCCTCACCTGGTGAAGAATTATGGGATGAGACTCTCCCATTAACTAAACAACAAGATGAATTACGACTTTTTAAAGGAACCCAAATTTCCTAGTAAACTGGTAGGGGAGGTATGACTCACCAATGGACACATGATCTATACGAGTAGTGAGAATTCCATCCCGAAGCTTAATGACGTATGTGAGTTATTATAAAGAACCTCCCTTGTCACCTCTTAACAACCCATGAGGGGTATGTTGTGTTGCAAACGAGTAGCGAGAAGTTTCATTTAGCAGTCCAACCACATCAATAATGCTTAATGTCCTTGGACGAACATCAAAAATGTTTATAATGGAGGGTTGACTGTCAGAATGAGAAACCTTTGCAGTATGCCGATATTCATAACAAGTGATGTTTTCTTCCATCCAACCATACAGAAATTGAAACAGTCTACTGAGGATATGTGGGGGGACTACCTTCCAATATTATTTCCAATAACTCATAATGCTGGGTGAGAGTAGGAAAGGAAAAATTAAGTGGTCGAACCTCTACCAGTATAGCCTCCATCATCAAAGTATATGCCCTGACCCCGGTATAGGCATCACATGATGTGAAAATACATCCACTCAAAAACATTTAAAACAAACCTACTAATATAATCATGGGTGATACACATAGTTTAATCTCATATCCCCATGTGGTATATCATCCCGCTTCAAGGGTAGCACAATATGACACTAGAGTCTAGTGGGACGGACAGGATGGATGAGTTTGACTGCAGTGAGCACTCGGATTAGATCAGTTCTCCTATAACCTGATCCATAATCAAATGGGATAAGTGATCAAGACTCAAGGGGGGTATTCAAGTAATAACTCTTCCATGACCAGTAGACTCCTTTTCAAATGGGACATGCAGTTTGTGTAATTCCATGTAGCGGTTGCCGAGATAAACTCGTCGTACATCTCTCCAAGGATGGGGAGTCCTCCAAGCTGGTGGATATCCCATAAGCTGATTTCCACTTCCCCATGTGATAAATCGAAAGTGTTGGTGCTTGAACAGTAGAGGATTAGTATCTCAGGAAGGATTTATCCTTAGGAGAAGGTGGAAAACTTGAAAACATGAGCTTCTTGATATAAGATCATTGTCTTCAACTTGTCAGGGGAATCCAAACAGGTCTGATGTACACATAATTACTATGACAATTCGTTAGAGAAACATCCTCGGGCCCCCAGATACCACTTGGTTCTCCACCTTCCATTTGGTTTTTCTTGGAAAATGTTAATAATGGATGGGTACTCTTAGATGACTAGTTTCCAGACAGCATTACGATACCTACAATTGCCTGGAGTCCACATAAAGCCACCTAGTCTGAATATGTTTTCTTTAATTGGAGTAGTTAAAAATTATTCTATGAGGATAATGTTGGAAAAATCATGTCCTTGATGTGATTATAAGAGAATTAAAGGGGTATCGAGGTCAGCCAACAAAATAGGAACATCATCAGGGAAACCAAAGTCATAAAGTGGAAATAGTACCGATAGTAGGAAAACTCTGAGATATGGTGTCGAGAGACCATTTAAGATGATGTAATGAGAAATAATATAGTATTAAAGATGACCCTCACTAGCCCCTAACATGGTTTCCCTTGCCTTCATTGATTTTATCACAACCTGTGAAACAACATTATAATCCTACACAAGAAGATTCAAAAGCCAATAAAAAGACATTCCAATAATTTTTTTTGGATAAAGTCTACAAATAATGGCTAATAAACATAAAAGCTTGTTCGTATAACAATTCATGTACGGTTCCCAAGAACGGTATGTGGTATCCCTATCCTGCGTACTACATGATACATGGGAAGAAAACCCCACATACTACATGTTATGCAAAAGCGATACACCACGTACAACCAGGTTATGCGAAGTATCAGTGAGGCGTTGGCTCACGGATCATTGTCTAACGAACATAATGGGTTCACAGAATGTGTATACTGTGAACCTAGGGCTTGTTAAGTTAATTTTAAAAGGTTTTGGATTACAGGATTATGTTCAAATTAATAATTCTTACTATTTTGTTTGCTGGTTCATGCTCGGTATGCAGACGCACAAGAAGTGTAGTATTCTTCTATTCAGAATCCATATTTTTAATTTTAAAATGCCATAATGACGTTCATGAAATCCAAAATTTGGTTGGTGGATAGATAAATGGACAATATATCAGTTTTCAACACGTACGAAGTGGCTCATGAAACAAATTTTCTCAAGAAGTGCCTTACCCAAATGCAGAGGAAGATGGGGGAGTCGAGAGAACATTTCTCCACGAAAAATGGTAAAAGACAAATGACATGGGACCCCATATATGGGGGTCGTCCCCTCCTATGGATCCAATATGTTCTCCCATGAAACCATTTCAGTTCAAGACATTTTCTACATTGGAATAGTCCCCTTTTCATTCTGAATGAACCCCATTCCAAAGGCGGGAATTTTTAGGGTTTTGAAAATTCCCCCAAGGGAAGAAAATTATACTAAAATAATTTTTTAGAAGGAAGAAAATACTCATAAAAGTCAAGAAAGGTAAATGAACTCAAATTCAGTTAAAAATTTTAGAATAAACTTTATGAAATTTATGTTTTAAAATGATTTTTAAAATGGCCCATGTACCATCACTGGGAAGGGTTCCCAGACCCCCTTGATTGAGAACTAACAGTATGTGAAACAATTTATGAGGTGGTGGTCAGTAGAGCGATGGATAGAAAACATGATGGACCATGAACTGAATCACAAAAGGACTCATGTGTGTGAAGGCCACCCATATATTGTCTCCCAAACTTATTAGTTCATAAATGAAGTGAACGGATAGGGTCCCATGAACCATGATTGTGATCCTTAGCCTATACAAATCCTTGTTGACTGAGTCTTCCACGTGTAAAGATATCTCTTCATGGGACTCCAAAAATAGTGTTGCATGCCCAAATATATGATTTCATGGATGCTCTATAAATGAAGAATATAAGGAATTGAAAAGAGGACAGATGATGAAATATTGATGGGGACCTAGAGGATGAAAGACAGAACTCATGGAAGATTCCGACTTTAGTATTAAATCATTGGGTAAGAACAGATTTCGAATCACATTCTCCGTAGGTACATCCAGTTGCGAAGCATAAAATAGGGGACCATAAAAATAATATGTGTACTCCAAACCTAATTAGTGAAACCAAAAACCACATAATTCTCATAGATGATCTCCCTGCAAATGATAATCCCCTAGAACCTCCTTCAAAATGGTGATTTTCATAGTGTATCACTATGTAAATTTAACCTAGCTCCGCGTACTACATCAGCATGTGGATGGAACCCAAAGTGGTGTGATGGACAGTGTACCACTTGGGTTCATGGTGGTCCATACCCATACTCGCATACCACATTGCTACACGGACAAACCATCCTCCCACATACCTCTATGGTATGCAGAGCTTCTCCCATCTTACATTATAAATCAGTACGTTGAACGGGGTGTTTGAAGGTATTATTTCCTCTGGTTTCAATATTGCCTCTCTATTACCGTCTAGTCCTCCGTAGTCCCTCCAAAAACTAGTCCTCCAAAATCAGGCCAATGAATCCTCCAAAGGCACCTAACCCTTGTGATCAGGCCATTAGGTTCATCAATGCACCCCTTTGAGTCTATATACCCATGGTAAGAAGAGTCGTGAAGGCTCTCCCCAAAAAAATTCAGGATCCGAGGATGTCTGTGGGTCTATATTCCCATGGTAACCCGGAGACCAACCCTAGAATTCCAACTTGAACTTCCCTGTGTTAGGGACTAAGGGTCTGAACCAAATTTTCCATTTAATGAGGAATGTTGATCAGTAAGTGGGGTTATGTTTTCTCCCCCCTTTGACGAGGATAATAATCCTTCCATTCATAGAATGTGTTCATGGGTACTCCCATTGATGTAAGACCCCAATATTTTGAGGCCAACTCACATGACCTGTAATTTTATCTCTCATTGAAAGGCTCACTACTCCGCACCCTCGCCCACCATCGCCCCAGCCTTGTCCGTCATAGGCTTTCCATCTCCCACCAGTAGGAGAGGAAGCATGTGGTTGGTTAGATATCTCTCACATTCTCTTGTTTCTCAAACCAATCATGACTCACATGGTCTTAGAGATTTGTTATGATTACAATATCCACACAAATATGAACTACGAGAACTATGATTCCTGATCAAACCAAGATACGTAGGATGCCTACTTAAAGGCCTGAGCTCGAAAGGGTTCCCATTCAAAAGGGTTCACCCAATAATGTCTTCATAAATGGGAATATTCCACGAATAAGTCACAACAAATATAAACTATGAGAACTCTAATTCTTGATCAAAATAGGATAGGTAGGATGCTTACATGATGGCCCGATCTCAAAAGGGTTACCATCTAAAAGGGTTCATCCAATCATGTATTCATAAATGGGCAGCTTCCATGTATAATCCCCAGCCAATCTAATCTAATAGAACACTAATTCTTGATCAAACCAGGATACATATGATGCCTTCTAGATGTACTGAGCTCAAAAGGGTGCCCATCAAAATGGGTTCACCTAATAATGCCCCCCAGATGGGCAGCATCCATGCGCAAGCCCCAACCATTCTGAACTATGTGGGTTCTGATTCCTCTCTCGAAGATATGTAAGAAACCCATCATAGTGGTCCGATCCCAACATCAAGTCACCTTTCTCCTGCCTTGAATGATGATAAACTCTATAGAACCTTATTTTATAGCTTAAGCCAGCATGAACTCTGTAGAATCAAATTAATATATGCTTCTAACGATCCTACAAACCTGGGGTATTCCATGGACACACTCTTTGGGAATACACCAATGATTCATAAACATATGAACACAACATAAATCTATAAGAGTGTCTCAGAATAGTCATTAATTCACCCCATAAGGTGTGCGGTGAGCCCGAATTACCATACTCATGACCAGTGGAGTCCTTAATTGTTGTTGGCCAAAAAATTGTTTAATGAGCTCCTACATTTGGAAAGAGGGTCCATGAAAAATTGATACTAGGGACACTGGGAGTTTTTGGATCCACGAATAAACCCGTTGAAGGCCATCCAAGGAAGTTATATCCAAGGAGGACCGATTGCACAAGTACCTGACGCCATTAAATCGCCCAATGGGACCATCTGATTATGGAATCACTTTCACAATATGAAAGTGGTGAATTAACCTGTCCCCTCAGGGTTAATAGAACCATCATTTTAAGGATAATGACATAGGATGGGTTGAAACAAAAGAAATGGTGAATTTGACAAGAAACCATCTCTAGAAAGAGCGACGCGTGATGATTCTCGTCATACCATTTACTCATCACCTGAAATGCACCACCTCGGAGGTGAAACAAGGTCGTTTATGGATACATAGTGTTTTAAGATATTTTACAGGAGTTTTAGAGAATATTATGTGTTTTTAATTTTTTTTACTTTTATTGGGGTATTTTTTTGGGTTTTAGCGCCCTTTAATGTATTTAGTGGTTTTGGGGCCTTTGGGTGTTGTTTTGGTTTTTTTGGGTCCTTTAGCATATTTAGAGTTTGTAATAGTTTTAGGGTATTTTGGGGTATTTTAGGGTTTTAGTGTTTGTTGTTTATTTTATGTTAAATATTTATTTTAGGGTCTTGGGGGGGGGGGTTAGAGTCTTTCATGGTTTTTATAGTCTATTTGGGTTTATTAGGGTTTTGTGGGTATTTTAAGGTCTTTTAGTGGTATTTTATATTATTTATGTTTTTATGTCATTCTGGGGTTTTTAGGTTTTTATTTAATTTAGGGGGTTCAAGTATTTTTATGATTTTGAGAAATTTTTGGGTATTTTGGGGATTTATTTTTTTTTTGGTTTTTTATGATGGTTAGGGTCCCTTAGTATTTTTAGTTTTTTATGTTTTTTTGTTTCTTAAGTGTTTTTAAGGTATTTTATGTTTTTAAGGTTTTAGGGGTTTAGGGGTTTATGTATTGGTTTTTTAGTGTTTTAGGGGTTTTAAGGGGTTTTCAAATTTTTTAAACATTTTAGGGTTTTAATTGTTTTTAGTGGTTTTAATGTTTTTATAGGTTTTATGGATTTTAGTGTGTTTGAATTATTTTATCGGGTTTTAAGTTATTTTGGAATTCATTATTTTTTTTAAGGAGTTTAGGTTTTTTATGATTTTTTAGGGTTTTTATGATTTCTTTTAAAAATGGATTTGATGGGTTTTTTTGTTTTTTGTTTTTTGGGGTTTTATGGTTTTTTTAAAAAAAATTACTTTTAGGTTTGTCAGTTTTTGTTTAATTTTTTAGGGTTTTATGGGTTTTTAGGCATTCTAAGGGTTTAGGTTTTTTTGGGGTTTTAAGGGTATTATAGGGTTTTTATGGGTTTTGGGTTATAATGGTATTTATGGTATTTTAGGTTTTGTTTTTCAATTTTTATTGTCTTTTAGGGTCTTTAGGGTTTATTTGGATTATTTAGGGGTTTTAGGGTATTTTATGGGGTTTTATGGTTTTTACTGACTTTTAAGGTTTTATGGGTTTTAAGGGTCTTATTGGGTTGTTAGGTGGTTTTCAGTTTTTTAGTTTCTAGGGGTTTTAGGGCCTTTTATTGGGTTTTGTGGTTTACATGTTTTTTGGGGTTTTTATGGTTTTGGGTCCTTTATGGGTTTTTTGTATTAGAGTCCTTTAGGGTATTTTTTGGTTTTTTGGGTACTTTAGGGTCATTAATGTATTTTAGTGGTTTTTAGGGTTTTTTGTTTTTAGGGGGGGTTATGGGGATATTTAGTGTTTTTATAGTATTTTATGGTTTGTAGAGTTTTTAGGGATTTTAGTGATTTTAGGATACTTTGATTATTTTTATGTTGTAGGGACCTTTAATAGTTTTAGAGTCTTTATGTTTTTAGGGTGTTTTACAGTTTTCAATTATTATTTTGTTTTTAGTATCTTATAGGGTTTGGTGGGGTTTTCATTTTGTTTTTAGGTTTTTATTTATATAGTGGGTTTATGGAATCTTAGGGGTTTTAGGGTTTCTGGTTCTTTTCTATGTTTTTAGTGGTTTTTATGTATTTTAGGGTTATTTTGGATTTATGGTTTTTATGGTTTTTGGGGTTTGTTTGGGGGGAGGGGGGGTTGTGATTTTTGTTGTCATTATGCTTCGAAATGAATACTTATGTTTTTTAACTTTAGTTTTATTAGAGGTTTAGGGTATTTTAGGGCGTTATAGTTTTTAGTGATTTAGTGTCTTAAGGGGTTTAGGTGTTTTAAGGGGTGTTCACTATTTTTTTGGTTTGTTATGGGTTTTATGGTTTTTATAAATTTTTAGGCTTTTAATTTTTTTAGAAATTTGAAAGGTTGTTTGAATTTTAGGAGTCTTAAGTATTACTTATGGTTTTAAAGTTCATTATAATTTTAGGGGTTTTTCGTTTTTTATTATTGTGTTGGGTTTTTAGGGTTTTTAGTTTTTTTATTTCTGTCATGGTTTTTTAGGTTTTCATTATTTCCTTAATAATTTTACGTTTTTTATGGTTTCTTTGGGGGATTAGGGTTTTTTTGGGTATTTATCATTTTAGGGTTTGTTATTGTTTTTGGTATTTTTAGGGTTTTAATGGTTTGGGGGGTTTTAGTATTTCATATGGGTTTTAGGGGTTCATACCAATTTTTAGGGGTTTGAAGGATTTTAATTAATTTTATTATTTTTAGATTTTCATAGGGGTTTATAAGGATTTAGGTAATTTTATTAGGGGTGTAGGGTATTTTTTTATTTTTACCTTTTTTAAAGTTTTTAGGGTTAATAGGGCTTTTGGGGGTTTTATTTTTTTGGGGGTCCATTATGGGTTTTAAATGTTTTAAAGGTTTTAAAGGTTTTTTTGTGGTATGGAAAGAACATTTTTCAATTTTTTCATATTTTTTATGGATTTTAGGGTTTTTAGGGTTGCATGTATTTTTTTTTAGGGTTTTTTGTTTTAAGAGTTTTTTAGTTTTTGGTGTTTTAGAGATTTTAGGGTGCTTAGTGTTTTCATTTTTTATTGTGTTTTATAGTTTTTAGGGTGTTTAAGAGTTTTATGGATCAAATAGAGGTTAAATATGGTTTTGGGTCCTTAGTGTATTTATGGGTTTTAGGGTTTTTAGGGGTTTTGGGTTTTTTTCCTCTTTGGTGGGATTTTAGGGGTTTATGGATTTTTTTGTGTTCTTATGGGTTTTAGTATTTTTTTAGTGTCTTATACAAGTTTATTGGGATATAGTTTTTTGGGAGGATTTTAGGGTTTCTATAGTTTTGTTGGGGTGTTAGGGTTTTTTGGGATATTCTGGGTTTTGGGGTATTTATCATTTTTAGGGTTTTAAGGTTTTGTGGGTTTGTACAGGGTTTTGGGGGTTTTGGGGTTTTAATGTTTTTTGTTTTTTAAGGAATTTTAGGGTTTCAATTATTATAGGGGGTTTAGGGTCTTTTTTTGTTTTTGGGGTTTCTAGAGTTTTTAACGTTGTTTATGGTTATTATGGTATAAAAAAATAACTCTTTTAGGGGTTTATAAGGGTTTTTTTGTATGTTTAGGGTTATTTTTTTAGGATCCTTTATGGTTTTTACATCAATTTAATTTTTTTAGTGCTTTTATGCCCTTTTATGGGTTTTATGGTCATTTTTTGTTTTTACAGTTTTTGGGGGTTTTATATATTTTTAGTGTTTTAAGTATATGACTGTTTTTTTGTTTTTAGGGATTCTCATGAACTTTTTAGGGTTTTAATGGTTTTTGGTGTTTTAAACATTTTATGGTTTTTTGGGGTTTTTGGATTTTCGGGTTTTTAGGTTTTCTCATTTTCTTTTATGTTTTTAAGGTTTTGGGGTGTTTTATTATTTTCGGATCTATTATTGTTTTTATGGATTTTCAGGGTCTTATAGAGTTTTCCTTATTTATTAGGGGTTTTATTGTTTTATTGGGCGCTTAGGGGTTTTAGTTCATTTAGGGGTTTTAGTGTTTTTTGGTCTTGTAGGTGTTTTATGGTTTTTATAGTTTTTATATTTTTATGGGTTTTGGGTTACTTAGGGGTTTTACGTTTTTTATGATTTTTATGGGTTTTTGGATTTAATGTTTGTTTTAGGGTTTTTATAGTATTTTTTATTTTTAAGTGTATTTTAAACTTTATGGGTTTTGACTATTTTTATGGAAAAGAATATGCGAGGGTGAGGCTCTCCCCCCCCCCACAAATTTATTAGTTTTTTTATGTTTTTTAGTATTTTTATGGTTTCATGATTTTCAGGGGTCATATGGTTTTTAGAATTCTATTTAATGTTTTTTGGGTTTTTAAGGTGTTAGGGTCTTCCTAGGATTATTTTGGGTTTTAGTATTTTTATGTATTTTATGGTGGGTCTTCATGTTCTATAATTATTTTGGATTTTTGGGTCTTATTAGAGATTTTGAGCTATTTTTGTGTTTTGAGTTTTTTTGGGATTAAGGGTTTTATTGGATTTTATGGGTTTTTAGGCCTATTATGGGGTTATGTTTTTTTTGGTTTTTGTAATTATTTAAGGATTTGTAGTGTTCTATGGGGTTTAAGGGCATTTTATGTATTTTATTCTGTTTTTATGGTTTTCATTTTTTTTGTTATTTTAGTGTTTTTGACGTTTTTTAGATTATTGGGGGGTTTTAGGGGTTTTTAGGTTATTATAATTTTTATGATTGTTTGTTTTTAGGGTTTTAGGTGTTTCAAGTGTTTTTAGGGGTTCTTATGATATCCTAGAGTTTTAATGGATTTTTGGGTTTTCATGGGGGGGTAGGGATTTTAGTGATTTTAGGTGTTTTACGATTTTTTAGGATTTTTAGGTGTTTTTTTTGCTTTTTCGGATTTTTAGGGTTTTTAGAATTTTTTGGGATTTCAGGAGTTTTGATGTTTTTTGGGTATTGGGGGTTTTTAGGGTTTTGGGACTTTTAATGTTTTGGTGTTTTGGGTGGTTTTAGGGTTTTAGTGGTTTTATAGAGTTTTTTAGACTTTTTAGGGATTTATAGTTTTAAGAGATTTTTGGGGTTTCATGTTTTTTGGTGTATTAAAATGTTTTTTGGAGGTTTGTTTTTGTTTTTTTTGGGTTTTTCATGTTTTTTTTCTATTTTTCTATTTTAAAAATTCTCATACGGTTTAAAAGATTTTGTAAATTTAAAGGTTTTATGCGGTTATAATGGTTAATAGGGCAAGGAAAATGCGGGGCCAAACTACTCCTGGTCCCCATGAATGTATAAAGATAAAAAAGACTCCACAACATAAAAGGAGGGGTGGGGCCAAATAGCCCACACCCAAAACCCCAACACAACCCAAAAACCAAACCCCAAAAAAGTCCAGAAACACAAAAGAGAAGATGTTAGTCAATATTGCCACCAAAGTCATCTAGATCCGCACTGAAATGTCCAATACTAGAACCAAGACCAACATCTATGTCATCATATCAAAAGTCTAAGTCAACTCTTTCATCCATAGAGTCCCATCGAGACTCATATTCCTCTGGCATGTTGAGCATATCCAATAGTTTCTCTCTGGTCCCCTCCTTCTCTGCATTACGCAAAGGCCACTCCCATTTGTTATCTTTATGTTTTATCTTGGCAGCATTGGAGGTGGCTCGGGTCACCATGGGTCGTGGAAGAGAGGAGTAATCCTTTCGCTCCCTCTTTTTTTTGTGGGGGCAGAGAGGAAACCATCTTCATGAACTGCCGTCTCATGTAAATCTCTACCACTGTTCTCACTTAACACCCCTTTGTTATCATCATTGCTTCTAGTCCCAAGAGATGCTCCATCCCTTATTTGATACTTTTTTATTTCATCCTTGAAACTAGCCATAGCATTATTTATCTTGTGGTCATCCTCAGAAAACCTCTCCCCATGTATTTTAGCCTCACCCTCAAGGTAAAACCTTATTTGTTCAACCATCATCATGTCATGAAGAAGCACACCGTGGTCTTCAACAGCGGGGACACCATAAACAACCATGGCCTTCTCCATGTCTTGGGAAAACCCACCTTCATCTATTTTGTACTCCGGTAGAGGGAGCCCGGCCAGGTCATCCACATAAGTAGTTCCATAATTGGACTCCAGTGGAGGAAGTCCAGCAAAACCCTCAACACATATAACACCAGCCTCATCATCAAGGGAACCTGTCGGAACCCCCTTGTGAACCCTCTCAACGTCACCACTCCTAGTGTACATCACCAAGGGGTCTATGCTCCAGCTAGGGGTATTAGATTTAAGGGTCTTTTAGTGATGTTTAAGGGTTTTTAGTCTTTTGGGGTTTTATGTTTTTATGTTTTAATAATCTTGGGGGTTCTTATGTTTTTATGGCTTTTATAGTTTTATGGGTTTTTAATGTTTTTACGGTTTTTAGGTGTTTTAGAATTATTTTTACCATTTTAGGAGTTTTTAGTATTTTTATGGGTTTTATGGTTTTGTTTGTGGGTTTTAGGGATTTAATTGATTTTACTAATTTTAGGTTTTTAAGGGTTTTATTATTTTTATATTTTTTATGATTTTATGATGTTTATGGTTTTTAGGGTTTTATTTTTCTTTTTTGGAGTTTTATGGTTCTTATTTGTTTTAGGGTTTTGGATTTTTTTTATGTTTTTATGGTTTTTTTGGAGTTTTAGGGGTTTTGGAGAGTTTTAGGGTTTTTTATGATTTATATTGTTTTTATGTTTTTTTAGTTTTTTGGGGTTTTAGGGGTCTTTTCATCATTTAGTATTTATGTTTTTATAGGGTTTTTGAGTTTTATGGGTTTAAGGGATTTTGGGGGGTTTTAATGTTTTTCGGGTTTTTGGGGGGTTTTTTGGTTTTTTAAATTATTAGTTTATTTATTTTTATGGGTTTTAATAGATTTTTAGGGGTTTTTTATTATGTTTTTAGGGGTTTTGTTATTTTTAAATGTTTTTCTGGGGTTTTTTGGGGGATTTAGGGTTTTTAGGATATTTTCGTGATTTTATATGCATTTATTTGTTTTATGGTCATTAGGGGTTTCAGAGAACTTAGGGTTTTAGATTTTTTGGTGTTTTAGTTTTTTTAAGTCTTTTTAATATTTTTAGGTTTTTTGTGTTTTTATGGGATTTTAAGAAATTTATGGGATTTTGGGTTTCAAGTTTTTTTACCGTTTTTAGGGTGTTATTGTTTTTTATTTTTTTAGGGTATTAGGGTGTTTTAGGGTTTTAGGTTCATCTATAAATTTTAGGGTTTTTATAGTTTTGGGGTTTAAATGTTTTTAGTGGTTTTAGGTTGTTTGGGTCTTATTGGGGTTTTAGGGGTTTAAGAATGTTTTCATGCTTTTTTGGGAATTATGTTTCCTTTTAAGGGATTTTAGGGTTTATATGTTCGTTTAGGTGTATTAGGTTCTTTTATGGGTCTCATGGTATTTTATGGTCTTTTAGGAGTCAAAATTGTTTTTATGGACCTTTATAGTATTAGAGGGGTTTTAGGTCCATTTAGGGTCTGTAGGGCTTTAGGGTTTTTTGGGGATTTAGTGTTTTTTGGTTCTGTTATGGGGTTTAGTATCATTTAGGGTTCTTTATGGTTTTAGGGGTTATTGTGGTCCTTTAAAGATTTTATATTATTTTAGTTTCTCTGGTGTATTTGTATTTTTTATGGTTTTTAGTTTTATTTATGGTTTTTAGGATAGTTTTTGGTCTTTAGGGGTTTTAGTGTCTTTTAGGGGGTTTAAGGTTTCTATGGTCTTTTAGGTATTTTATGTTCTTTAAGAGGAGTTTACGATTTTGGAGGGTCATTAATGTGGTTTTAGGTTCTTATGGTTTTTTTGAGGGATTTTAGGTTCTTTTTAGGGGTTTAGGTTCTTTTATGAGTTTTTATGGTTTTATGTGTTTTTGGGATTTCTTTAGGGTTTTTAAAGTTTTTAGGATATTTAGTATTTTTTTTGTATTTTAGGGTTCTTGGGGTTCTTGGGTTCTTGGGTTCTCATGGTTTCTAATATTTTTATGGTATTCTATAGTTTTTACAGTTTTGAAGGTTATAATCATTTATGGTTTTTAGGATTTTATCGTTTCTTGGATATTCATGGTATTCTAATGTTTTTTGGGTTTTAAATCTTATTTGGGTTTTACGGTGTTTTAACATTTATAGGGATTTAGTTTTTTATAGGCGTATTAATAATTTTTTTTTGTTTTTAGGGGTTTTAGAGTTTATAGGGATTTTAGGGTGGTTTATTTTTTAATGGACTTTTCGTTTTTTTGGATTTTTTAATGTTTTTAAAGGTATTAAGGGATTTTAAGTTGTTTTAGGAGTTGGGGGGTGGGGGGTTTTATATTATTTATGGGGTTTGGGTATATATAGTTTTTACTGTTTTTAAGGTTTATAGGGTTTTACAGCTTGAGTGTTTGTTTGGTATTACATATGTATTTTTAGAGTTTACATAATTTTTTTTTGGTTTTTTAGGGTTTTCAGGGTTTTTATAGTTTTAGGAAATTTTAAAGTTTTATGCTTTTTAGGGAATTTTTTAGGGTTTTAATGTTTTTAGGGTTTTAATGTTTTTTATAATTTTTTGAAGTTTTTTATTATTTTAGGGTCTTTAAGGATTTTTTAAGGGATTTTTAATTATTTTTTTTGTTTTTAGTGTTTTTGGAGTGTTTAATGTTTTTTGGTTTTTTAGGTATCTTTAGTTTTTGTAGTTTTTTTGGGGATTTTGGAATTATTATGGACTTTTCTGTTTTCTTCAATTTTTAGGGATTTTGGGTTTTAGTGTTTTAGGGTTGTCATGTTTTTTAGTGTGTTTGGTGTTTTTTGGGGGTTCATGGTTTTTTAGGGATTTAGCATTTCAGGGTTGTTATGGTTTTTAGGAGTTTTAGGAATTTAGGGGTTTTATTGGGGTTTTGTTTTTGAGGGGTTTATGGGTTTTTTTAAGTTTTTAGGTGTATTATAGGGGTTTTAGAGTGTTTTAGTGGATTTTAGTGTTTATGAGGATCAAGGGTTTCTTTTGATTTTTAGGTTTTTTCTATGTTTTTTAGGATTTTAGTGATTTTATTTTTTAGGTTTCAAGGGTTTTATGGGTTTAGGATTTTATTTTTTATGGTGTTTAAGGATTTTTTAGTGTTTTTAGGTATTATATGGGGATTTGGAGGTTTTAAATGATCTTAAGGGGATAATGGGTTTTAATGTTTTTAATGTGTTTTAGGGATTTAACTTTTTTAGGTTTTTAGGGGATTTAATATTTTTATTGTTTTTATGTTTTTATATTTCTGTGTTTTTTTTGTTTTTATATATTTTTATATTTTTTAGGATTTTACGGATTATAGGGTTTTTAAGGGTTTTTTGGGTTTTACTATTTTATTGATTTTTGGAGTTTTCTATAGTTTTTTTTGTGAATTTAGGACATTTAGGGATTTTGGGGTTCAAGGGATTTATGTTTTTTACGGTTTTTAGTGACTTTTCTGAATTTTTTGGTGGCTTTAGGGTTTTTTACATTTTTTGGTTCTTATGTTTTTTAGTTTTTTTAAGGATTTATGGGTTTTTGGATATTTAGTTTTTTTATGGTTTTCAGGTTTTAGGTTCTTTTAAGGCTATTAGGGGATTTGAGTTCTTCTAGAAATTTTTGGGTCATTAAGGGGTCTAAGGGATTTTATGGTCTTTTAGGGTTTTCATGTTTTTTCGGGTCTTTTAAGATTTTTAGGATCTTTATGGTCATTTACTGTTTTTACAGGGTTTTAGGGTTATTATAGTTTTTTTGGTTTTCGTGTTCTTTTAGGGTTATTAGGGGATTTGTGGTTTTGAGATTTTTATTGTTTTTGGGTTTTAAGTCCATTTAGGGATTTTATGGAATTTTAGGGGGTTTTATGGTCTTTGGGGTTCTTTAGGGGTTTTAGAGACTTTTTGTATTCTTTGAGAATTTTATTTTTTATATTGATTATTTTATTTAGTGGATTATAAGGGTTTTAAGGGGTTATAGGGTTTTTGTTTTAGGGTATATTAGGATTTTAGGTTATTTTATGGGTTTTAGATTTTTTAGGTTCTCTTATATTTTTTTTTGTTTTGGGGTGTTTTAGAGCGTTTTTAGGGTTTTAAGAGTTTTATTTCGGGGAGGGGGGGGTGGTATTCTCTTTTAGTATTTTAGGGACCTTTTTAGGTTTTTGAGTTTTTTAGGTTTTTTAAAAATTTTTGGATGTTTATTTGTGTTTGGGGGTCCTTTTCTGCTTTTAGTGGTTTTAGTGTATTATAGAATTTTAAAGGTATTTTGGCAATTTAATGATATTTTATGAATCCATAAGGAGTTTTTTGGTTTTATGGTGTTTTATGGTTCTTACGTGTTTTATGGGTATGGGGTTTTTGAGGTTTTTATGGTTTTTAGAGTCTTTAAGGGTTTTGAAGTTTTAAGTGTTTTGTGGTTTTTAGGTTTTTTAATGTTTTTAGGATTTTTAGGTTTTTAGGCGTTATAATAAATTTAAGGGGTTTTAGAGTATTTATAGTTTTTAATGGGTTTTGGGTATTTAAGGGGTTTTATAGGGGTTTTAATGATTTTTAGGGTTTTTTTATGTTCTTAGGGAATTTAAGGGTTTCAATGTTTATAAGTTATTTTAGGGTAGACTAATTGGTTTTAGGTTTTGTACATTTTTGTTTCATTTAAGAGTGATTTATTTTTGGGGGGTAGGCGTGGGGATATAGGTTTTTAGGTTTTTAGAGGGTTCAATAGTTTTTTAGTGTTTTTAGTGTCATTTTTTTTGAGGGTTTTTGGGATAATAAAATTATTTATTGTTTTTAGGGATTATAGGGAATTTTTGGGTTTCATTGATTTTTTTACTTTTAGATAAATTTTAGTATTTTTTAAGGTACTCATAGTTTTTTTAGTATTTTAAGTGTTGAATGGTTTTAGGGTTTTTTATTATTTTTATAAGTTTTATTGGTTTTCAGTGTTTTTAGGGTTTTTGGTTTTTATAGATTTTAAGGTTTTATGGGGTTTTATGGGTTTAATTTTTTTTGGGATTAAATTGGTTTTTTGGACTTTTAAAGGTTGTTAAGGATTATTAGGGGTTTCTAGAGATTCTAGAGTTTTTTAAGGGGTTTAAGGGAATTTATGGTTTGGGGGATTAATGGTTTTTAGGGCTTTTAGTTTTTATGGTTATAAGGATTTTTTAGTTTTTTAGGTTTTTGAGGGGGTTTTTATTTTTTTATGTTTTGTTATGGGTTTCATCCTTTTTAAGGTTTTATAAGGGCATATTAATTTTTTTTTCTAGTTTTAGGGTGTTTGAGTGTTTTTAGGTTTTCTGGGTTTTCAAGGAGTTTTAGTTTTTTATGGGTTTTATGTTCGTTTAAGGATATTTGGTTTTTTATTGTGTTTTTAGCATTACTTAGTGGATTAGGGTTTAAAGGCGTTTTATGACTTTCTTGTGGTTTTAGGCAAATTTTTTAGGGTTCTTCTTATTTATTAGAATCTTTAGGGATTTATCCATTTTTTTATTTTATTGTTTTTAGATATTTTATGGATTAATGGATTTTTTCTGGTCTTTGAGGTTTTTTATGAGTTTTTTTTGTTTTTTCAGTTTCTAGTTGTTTTAGGGTCATTTATGGTGTTTTAAGGTTTCAAGAGTTTTTTTGGGTTTTTAGAGTTTTCAAGGTTATATAGTTTTTAATGGTTTTTAGGGTGTTTACGGATTTTAGGGTTTTAGTTTCATTTTAGGATTTTACAAGGTCTTAGGGATTATAGAGATTTTTTAGTATATATGAGGATCCGTAGGGTTTTTTTTGGGTATTCTAAGGTTTTTTCGTTTTTAGGGTCTTTTTAGTTTTTAGAGTCTTTTAGGGATTTTTTTGATTTGAGGGCTATTAAGAGTTTTTTTTATAAATTTTAGGGTCATTTATGGGTTCTATGGGTTTTAAGGGACCTTTAGGCAGTTTTCATGGTTTTTAGGGTCCTTTAGTTTTGCTAGAGTCTTTTAGTGTTTTAGGGTATCATTGGGTCTTTTATTATCTTTTAATGTTTTTAGTGTATTTTAAGGGGTCTTATGGTTTTAAGGGTCTTTTAGGGTTTTAGTAGATTTAAGGGTGTTTTAGGCTTCATTTATTATTATATTTTTTATGGGGGTTTTGAAGATATTTGGGTGTTTAGGGTCTTTAAAGGGGTTTTAGGGGTTTTAGGGTCTTTTAGAAGTTTATAGGCTTTTGTTAGGGTTTTTACAGGGTTTTATGGTTTTGGATGATTTTTAAGATTTTTAGTTCTTTCAGTGTTTTGGGATTTTAGGTTTTTTATGGGATTTAAGGTGTTTTTCAGAATCTTTTGGTTTTTTACAGGCTTTATGGATTTTAAAAGCTTTAGTAATATAGTGATTTTTTAGTTTTTTTTGGAGTTTAAGGGGTTTTATGGTTTTATGGTTTTTATAGTTATTTTGGTTTTTTGGTTTTTATGGTGTTTAGTGTTTTAGGGTTGTGTTGGATTTTTATTTGAGTTTTTTCGTGTTATAAATATTTTAATGATTTTAGGGTATTTCTGGATTCTTAGGGTTTTTGTTTTTTTAGATATTTTTAGGATTTTTGGAATTTTATGGGTTTCTATGGGGTTTTTATGTTTTTACATTTTTTTATGTTTTATGGTTTTTGGTATTTTCTTGATTTTTAGGGGTTTGGGTGTTTTTAGTGTTTATTTAAGATGTTTTAGGCTTTTATGGTCTGTATTTTTTTGTATTTTTATTGTATTTAGTGTATTTAGGTTTTTTGGGCTTTTATTGGTTTAGGGGTTTTAGGTTTTTAAATATTTTATAGGGTTTTATAGCTATTAGTGGATTTAGAGTATTATTATTATTTATGGGTATTCAGTTTCTTAAGGTTATATGTTTTTTAGCATTTTAGGGGGTTTTAAGGTTTAAAGGGTATTTTATAATTTTTATTGGTTTTAGTGTTTTATATGGATTTTATGGTTTTCTTAAGGTCTTTTTGGTTTTTATGGGGTTTTTTTATTTTTTGGGTATTTTATGGTTTATATGGGTCTTAAGGTCATTTAAGGTATTTTAGGGCCTTCTAGTGGATTTAGAAGTTTTCCTAGATTTTTTGTTTTTTGAGGTTTTCAATTCTTTTGGGATGTTTTATAGTTGTTTGAGAGGTTTTAGGTTATTTTAGTGTTTTAGGGTTTTTAGGGTCTTTTAGAGTTTTTAGGGATTTTATTCTCTATACTATTTTTTGGTTTTTAGGGTTATTTATGATTTTTTTTGGGTTTTAGGGTCCTTTTGGGGTTTTATAGTCTTTAAGAGTCCTTTATGGTCTTTATAATTTTATGGGTTTTATAGTGTTTTAGGGTCTTGATGTGGGATTATTATTCTTATGGTTTTTTGGGGTTTTAATGACTTTTAGAAATTTTAGGGTTTTAGTGATTTATGGGGATTTTATGGTCCCTTAGATTTTTAGGGTACTTAAGGGGTTTTTTAGTCTTTTAAGGGATTTATGGACTTTAGGGACATAGAGGGTTTTTAGGAATTTTTCCCATTCATGAATTTAAAATATTTTATGGTATTTTAGAGCTTTTAATGGGAATTTTTGAGTATTTTAATATTTTTAGGGTCTTTTAGGGTTTTATGTCTTTAGGGTATGTTAGGGTTTTACGGAATTTTAGGATTCTTTTGGATTTTAAGGGGTTTTAGGGATTTTTATCATTTTATGTTCTTTTATGTGGTTTATAGTTTGTAGGGTGGTTATAGGGGGTTTTTTGGTTTTTAATTGTTTAGGGTTTTTGGGTTTTTAGTTTGTTTTTGGGTTTTTATTATCCTTTTTGATTTTAGGGTTTATTAGTTTTTTAATTATTTTTATGGGTCTTTATTTTATTTAGTACTTTATGTTTTGTATGGGTTTTAATAGTATTTAGTGGATTTAAGTGTATTATACGTTATAGGGGTTTTAGGGTTTTATGTGTGGTTTAATTGGTTTTTAGAGATTTTATGGGTATTAGGTTTTTCATTTTTATGGGTATTTTGAGGATTTTATGGGTTTTAATGTTTTAGGGGTTTAGGGTTCTTTAACATTTTTATTTTTTTTATTTATTTAGAGTTTTCATGTGTTATAGTTATTTTTAGGGGTTTGAGGGTTTTTTAGTATTTTTGTATTTTTGGGGGTTTTAGGGTTTATAGTGTTTTTATTGTTTTAGTGGTATTTAGGGGATTCATGTGTCTTTAGAGTTTTAGGAGTATTTTTTATTTTTAGGATTTTTATGGGTTTTATGTATTTTTTGGGGGTTTTAATGGTTTTTTTTGTGTTTTTATGGTTTTTAGTGATTGGGGGTGCGGGTTTACCATTTTAATGGTTTTTATTGTTTTTATGTTTTTAGGGCTTTTATGAGTTTTAAAGTTGTACTTATTTTTTAGAATTTTTTGTTTTTTTATGATTTTTAAGGTTTTAACGTTTTTTTATTTCTTATGGTATTGTGGTTATGATTTTTAAGGGTTTAGGGTATGTAAGGGTTTTATGGTTTTTATGGAATTTATTAGTGTTTTTGGATAATTTATGAATTTTAGGGTAATTCAATTTTCTAGAACTGTTTATGTTTTCTGTTTTTGATTATCTTTTGGATTTTAAATGGTCTTTTAAGTTAATTTATCATGGGGGTGTTTAGTTTATATTAGTGGGTTTTAGGATGATTTAGAATTATTTAGGGGTTTTTAGTTTATTAAGGTCTTTTAGGGTCTTTTAGGGTTTTATGGTCATTTTCGGTTTTGAGGGTGGTATAGTATTTTATTGGGTTTTATGGATTTTCTGGTTTTTAGGATCCTTTAGTGTTTTAAGGTACTTTAGGTGTTTTAGGTTATTTTGGGGTTTCTGGTTTTTTTATGGTTCTTTAGGGGCTTTCATGTATTTAATGTATATTAAGATAGATTTAAGTTTTTTAGGTTTTAGAGAATTTTTTGTTTTTAGGGTTCATAGGGATTTTATGATTTTTAGGGTTTTTAGTGTTTTAAGTATTTTTAGGTGCTTTTAGTGTTTTTAGAGTTTTATGGTTTCATAAAAGTTTTAGAATATTTAGTGTTTTATGCGGTTTAATGGTTTTAATGTCTTTTATCTTTTTATCTTTTTTATTTTATTTGATGGTTTTTAGAGATTTTATATTTTTTAAAATTTTTTATAATATTTAGGGTTTTTAGTGTTTTATTTTGTAAGGAATTTTATGGATTTTAGATTGTTTTTATAGTTTTTTAGTTTCCTAAAGATATTAGTGGTTTTAGGGTTTTTATGATTTTTATGGTTCTTTTAGGTTTGTTAGCATTTTAATGGGGTTTTGGGGTTTTTTTAATTTTTAATGATTTTAAGGGGGTTTACGGTTTTTAGGTATATTTATGGCTTTAACAATTTTTAGGGTTTTTGGTTTTTTAGTTTTTTGGGACATTTAGGGTTTTATGGGATTTTTAGGGATCTCTTTATTTGTATAGGTGTTTAGTGTATTTTATGGGTTTAAAGGTATTTTGTGATTTATGGGATTTTTAGACTTTTTTCATTTTATGGATTTTATAATATTTAGGTGTTTTTTGTATTTTTAGTTTTTTAGGGATTTTAGGGTCTTTTAATATGTTTTGTTGGTGTTTAGTAGTTTTAGGGTTTTTAGTTTTTTAGAGGTTTGTTAGGGTGTTATGGTTTTTGTGTTTTTATATTTTTAGGTTTTTTTTTTGGATTTTAGGGGTTTTATGGATTTTTATGATTTTTAGGTGTTTTAGGTTTTTTAGTGTATTTTTTTTGGTTTTTAGGGTTTTAGGGATTTTTAGTGTTATTAGTGTTTTATGGTTTTATAATGTCTTTTGGGGTTTTTGAAGGTTTTGAGGATTTTAGATTTTTTAGCGGTTTTACAGGTCTTTAAGTGGTTTAATTATGTTTAATATTTTTTGGGGATTATTGGTTTTAAGAGTTTTAGGGTATTTAGGGGGATTTATGGTTTTAAGGTCCTTTAATAGTGTTTAGTGTTTTATGAGTTTTTAGTGTTTTGGTGGGTTTTTAAGGTTCTTATGGGTTTTTAGGAATATATGGATCTTTTCCAGTTTTTTGGATTTTATGATTTTTTGTTTTTAGGGTTTTATGTGTTTTAGGGGGTTTAGGGGTTTTAATGATATTTCTTTTTTTAGGGTTTTACGGGTATATTGGTTTTTTGGGGTTTTATGGTGTTTTGGGGTTTTTAGGTTTTTTTCCATTTTTATTGGTTCCACTGTTTTAATTGTTTTTAAATGTTTTTTGGGTATTTTTAGTATTTTGGGTTTTTAGTGATTCAAATGATTTTGATAGATTATTAGGGAGATTAATTTTTTAGGGGTTTTAGTATTGTTTTAGGGGGATTTTGGGATCCACGATGTTATTTATGGGTTGTAGTGTTCTTAAGTGTTTTTAGTGATTTTGAGGACTTTCAGGATTTTAGGGGTTTTAAATGACTTTATGAGTTTTTAGGGAAATTTATTGATTTTTACTATTTTTAGGGACCTTTAGTATTTTTAGGTTTTTGGGAGGATGGGGGTTTATGAATTTTAACGGTTATTTTTATTTTTTTCCCTTTTTAGGGGTTTTATGGATTTTTGGGTTTGTGGTTTTAATTGGTTTTAAAGAAATTTTTGGGGATTGGGGCCTTTATGGTCCTTAGTGTTTTAATGTATTTTATGGTTTTAGGTTATTTTTAGGGTTTTATGTTTCTTTAAGGGTTTTAATGGTTTTTTGTGTCTTAAAAGTTTTTTTAGGATTTCTGGTTCTTTTAGGATTACTTATTTATTTTTTGTTTCTTGGGGTTTTTTGGTCTTTGAGGGTTTTTATGGACATTTACATATTTTTGGGGAGTTTTATGTTCTATCAGGATTTATACGGTGTTTTTTGGGTTTTATGGTTTTAAGGAATTTTGGGTCTTTAGTGTTTTATAGGGTTTTTGGGCCTTTTTAGATTCTAGGCTTTTGAGTGGTCTTTAGGATATTTAATTCCCTTTAGGTTTTTTTTGGATCCTTTAGGGATTTTAATTTCTCTTAGAGTTTTTATTATCCTTTAAGGGGTTTGGGGATTTTTAGGTTCCTTTAGGGGTTTTAGTTAGTTTAAGGGTCATTTATGTGGTTTTGGGGTATTTATGATCCTTTATGGGTTTATGGTTTTTATTGTATCTTTAGGTATTTATGGTATTTTATGGAATTTATGAGTTTATTATCGTTTTATGGTCTTTTAGGGATTTTTTAGTTATTTTAGGCTCTTTTAGGATTTTCGGTGGTTTTAGGATATTTTACTGTTTTGGGATTAATGGGTTTTTAGGATTTTTAGGGTCTTTAAAGGTTTTTGGTTTTTTAGAGATTTAGTGTTTTTTGATTTTGTGTTTTTTACATGTTATTTTGGTTTGTAGGTTTATTATGGGATCTTAATTGGATTTAATGTTTTAGGGGTTTTTAACCTTTATGTTTTTTATTTTATATATTTTTTAGTGTTTTAATGATTTTATTGGGTTTTGGGGTTTTTAAGGTTTTTAAGGGTTTTTGTGAAAGGACGGTGTAGAGCCAGGTTTTCCTGACCCCCCCCCCCCCAATTTATTAGAAAAAAGGGACATGGAAGAAAAGGGACGGGAGGAGTCAATTGAACCACACCCAAAACCCTTAACAATACCAAACCAAATTAAAGGAAACCCCAAAAGAACAACAAGTCAGAAAACATCATCACCGAAGTTAGAAATAGAAGTTGTTCTATAAGGGTCACCCTCTGCATCATATACAAAAGTCACATTGTCAAAGAAGAAGTCAGAGTGTTTACCTATGTCCATCAATTCTCATCCTGACTTGAAGTCCTCGTGAGGTGTAAAGATCATCAGCTGCTACTCTCTGTGTCTTTCATTCTTCGGGGTGCACCGCTGCTCCAATTTTTTATCTTTGAATTTCTTCTTGCCCGCCATTGATGAGTCCTGGGGATCCATGGGTCTGTGAAGAGTGGAGTAATCCCTCTTCAACCTCCATTTTGAGGGAGCATAGGTGGAACCATCATCCATATTTTTCACCCTCCTAAAATCACTTGAACATTCCTCAACCTCCATGTCATTCAAGAGAATATAGCTCGGCTCACCAGTTATCTCTACTGTGGTCTGCTTCACCTAACCAGTCAGATGGCATCCATCCACTACTTCTTTGTACCCATATACCTCCCCCATTCTAGACCTCTCCCCTTGCACTTAATCATCAACTCTGGGTTTCATCCCCTGCCCATATGAAATAGTCCCTACAGCACAAGAAGGTCGGGAACCTCCCTCATACACAACCATGGCAGTCTAATCTAGCTCATCCCAGCAGGCTACTTCCATGTCCTTCACATCTCTATAAGGGACTAGTGGTCCAACCCCAAGAGGCAACCCCATAACCAAAGCACATTCCACATCACAATGCTCAACCATATCCCCATTCTCATACACGTCCCCGTGCTTAGCCGCCTACCCCAGACACTAACCAAATAGATCCACATCTCTCTCCTCAGTTCCCTCGCCCTGCTCATTCACATTCCATTTCACAGATGCTCACCCATATATAGCCACCTCCTCATTCTTATCAGATGCCCCATACTCATCCACCTTCCCCTGCATGGCCAAAAAACTAGTTTCACCAGTAGCAACTCCTTCAATCACCACCCTAGAAAATTTCACATTATGGGGTTCTTAAGGGTTTTATTGGTTTGGGTGTTATTTTTGGGTTCTAGGGGTTTTGTTTGTTTGGGTGGGTTCTAGGGTTTGTAGGGATTTTCATGTATTTTTACTGGTTTCTAAAAGTTTTTACGATCCTTTGGAACTTTTATTGTATTAAGGGTTTTATTTTTTAGGGTGTTTAAGTTTCAAGGTCCTTTCAAGGGTTTATATGGGTTTTAGAGTCATTTTTTGGTATTACAATTTATAGGGACTTTTAGGGGTTTGGGGTTTTTAGGGTATTTTATGAGGTTTTTATGGTTTTTAGTGTTTTATAATTTTTATGGTTTTAAGGATTTGTTAGTGTTTTACAGTTTTTAGAGTTTTTATAGTTGTAGGGATTTTTATGCTTCTTAATAGATTTTGGATTTTTTAGGGGTCATAGGTTTTTTTTAGTTTTATTGTTTTTGTTAGGGTTTTAACGATGTTTTCGGGATTTATGGTATCTAGTGTATCTAGGGATTTTATGGATTTTTTTTATCTTTAGCGTATTTATGGTTCTGAAGTGTATTTTGGGTTTATAATTTTTATGGGTTTTTAGGTTTTTTATTATTTTAGTATTTTAGTATTTTAGTTTTTTAGGTTTCTTGAATGATTTTTTGTGGATTTTAGGGGATTTAGGGTTTTAACGGAATATTGGGTTTTGTAGAATTTGTGTGTGGGGGAGGGGGTATTTAGGAATTTTTTATGTTTTCATGGTTTTTACGGTTTTATGGTTTTTAGGATTTAATTATATTTATTTCTATCAATTTTGATTTTATATGGGTTTAATTGTTTTTTTTTGTATTTTTGGTATTTTATGGTTTTTAGGGTTTTTATGGTTTTTGGGGTTTTAGGTTTTTGGGGTTTTAATGTTTTTAAATGGTATTTAAGAGGGTTTTGTTTGGGAATTTTAGTGTTTTCAAGAGTTTTGGAGGGTATTAAATTCTTTTATGGGTTTTAGGGGTTTTAAATTATTTATGGGTTTTGGGGATTTAGGGTCTTCTTATGTTTCTACGTTTATATGTTTTTAGGGGTTTTTTGGGCTGAAGGTTTTTTCATGTGTTTTAAGGGTTTTTAATGTTTTTTAGCGTTTTACAATTTTTAGAGTTAATTTTTGTTTTTTGGGGTTTTCTGGTTTTTAATGTTAGGTGTTTTTGAGGTTTGTTAGGGGATTTAGATGATTTAATATTTTTAGGGTTTGTTTGGATTTTAACATTTTAAAGTATTTATTGTTCTTTTGGGTTTTATGGTCTTTTTTGGGTTTGAATGGTTGTTTTGGGATTTTTTGTTTTTTATAGTTTTTTTGGGTTTTAAGGGATTATAGGGGTTTTAGGGTTTTAAAATATTTCTATGTTTTTATGGTTTTTGGATTCTTTTAGGGGTTTTCATGGGTTTTTGCAACTCTTATGGGTTTTTGGGTTTGAGGGATTTTTTGTGGTTTTTTGGGATTTTTAGGAGGTTTAGGGGTTATCAGGGGTTATAGATGACCTTTTAGTGTTGTAGTGTTTTTTGGTTTTTTAAGGGTTCTTAGGGGTTTCAGAACAGTATAGGTTTTTTCTATTTTTAGGTTTTTAGTGTTTTTATGGTTTTTTGGTTCTTTTATTTATTTAGAGTTTCCTAATGGGTTTTAGGGGTTTTCGGAGTTTTTAATTTTTTTTGGTATTAGGAGTTTTAGGGTTGAAAAGATTTTAAAGTGTTTTAGTGTTTTCAAAGCTTTCTAGGTTTTTAGTGGTTTTTAGGGTTCTCACGGGTTTTGAGAACTTTTTATGGGTTTTTTGGACTTTTATGGTTTTTATGGTTTTTATAATCTTGTCTGGTCTTTTACGGTATTTAGTTTATTTTATAATTTTTATGGTCTATTTTGTTTTTACGATATTTTAGGTATTCTGTAGGTTTTAGAGTTTTTCAGGGCATTTTAACATATTTTTGGTGGTTTTATGGTTTTATGGTTTCTAGGTTCTTTTGGTGTTTTTTTGACTATTTATGATTTGGTATGGTTTTTAGAGGTTTTAGATTCCATTAGGGTCTTTTTATCATTTTTATGTGTTTTAGGGTATTTTTGGATGTTTATGGGGTTTAGTGTTTTTAAGGATTTATATTCTTTTTGGGTTTTTATGGATTTTGTGGTTTTTAGAATCATTTATGGGTTTTATTAGAGATATAAGGATTTTTTTTGGGGGGGGGGTTTATGGATTCTTTTTAGGTTTTAGGGACCTTTACAATTTTTAGTATTTTTTGGGATTTTGAAAAATGTTTTGTGTTTAAAGTATTTTTATGTACTTTTAGGAGGTTTTAGGGTTTTATGGGTTTTATGGGTCTTTATGGATTTTTAGTGGTTTTTCGGGGTTTATGGGGTTTATTATAAATTGGTATTGTTTTAGGTTTTTTTAGTAGTTCGTTGGATTTGTAAGGTTTTTATGGTTATTATGGTTTTTAGGGGTTTTAATTTTTTTATGGGTTTAAGGTTTTTATGTTTTTTGGGGTTTTACGGTGTTTAAAAGTGTTAGTACAATTTAGGGTTATTATATGGGTTGGAGGGTATTTTAAGTGGGTTTGATTTTTTTTGGATTTAAAGGTATTTTTAAGGACATTTAGGAATTTTATGTGATTATTTTGGGTTTTAGGTTTTTATGGTTTTATTGATTTTTTAGGGGCTTATATTTTTATGGTTTTTATCGTTGTAAGGTGTCTATTGGGGGTTTTTTTATTTTTTTCATATTTTTACAGTTTAAATAGTTTTAAGTGTTTAATTTTTTTAAATTTGTTTTAATATTTTTAGTTTTTTAATGGGTTTTTGGGTTTTTTAGAATTTTTATAGGTTTTAGGGTGCTATAGGGTTATATAGGTTTTTAGTGTTTTTAGGGTTTTTAATGTTTTTAGATTTTTTAGGTGTTTTTATGGGTTTTAAGAATTTTTATGCATTTTTAGTGACTTAATTGGACTTTAGGGTCTTTTAAGGGTTTAGTTTTTTTAGAGTCTATTAGGGGAGAAAGCAGATGCGGGGACCAGGCTATTCTTGGCCCCCTCAAATTTATTAAATAAAAGGAAGCAAGTCCAGAAGGAGTACAAAAAGAGAAGAAATCAAGGAAGGAATGACCCAAAAGAAATAAACAGTGAAACATTTAAGACATAAAGTCATCATACTCATGCATATCTCCAAAAGGGTCTCCATCTGCACCATAGCCTTCAACAACATCATGATCTACTGAGTCCCACTTAGAAGATTCATACGGTGTTGTAGCATAATACTCCCTTTTCCTCTACATCTCCATGCACGAGGCCCTGGCTTGAACAGACCTGGGCAGCATAGAATATTCCTTCTTTTCCCATCTTTTTCGAGTCCCAAAAGAGCTATGTGTCCCCTGAGAAGGTATTTCCATGTCCTCGTGGTCTTGTTTCTGTATTGGAATCTCCATGACCTCTTGGTTCAAGGCACAAGTAGAAAGATCACGCCTCATACATTTGAACTGGGGCATACTGGCACTGTCTTCCAGGTTGAGAGAGCTAATAGTAAAGGTCGGCCCCGCAAAAACCCTATCCCTGGTCAAGCCACCAACATATTTCTCTTTCTCAAAATGTTCCCCAAGAAGGACCATTTCTTTCAAAATCTGATCCATATTTGATGTCATCCTGAATCTATCATTCGAGTCGTCCTCCCATAACAAATGATCATGGGAATTCAATTCCTTCTACAAAAAATCATCCTGCACTGGTGCCTGCATCACATTGGGGTCCTCCAAGACCCTGTCTTTCAGAACTGGGTATATTAAATTCCCTTTGTCTTCATCTCCCATCTTCCCAGACTCATTTATCATACCATCAGGTGCCCTTTCAAGAGCGCATACTTCTGACACATCTATCGAAATTTGGACCGGAGACCCCATTTCATGATAACAGTCATCATGCGAAACATGTAGGCCACCACATCCTATGCATAATCACCCTCCTTCCAATCCACCGGAGAAGTGTGACCCTACTCAGCAGATCGAGTTACCATAACCCCAGCAAGCCCCTTCCTAGAGCCCAATTCCTCATCCATCCTATCAAATCAGTTGTTCACAAGAACTTCCATGACCTGCAAACCTGCAAATTTTTCCAACACCCCATCCCCCTCCTGTGTCACTTGCATAGTCACAGCCAGGTCATCTCGAGAGTCCCAGACAATTTCAAGACAACTACCTCCATCTTCCAAAGCGTTCGCTCCTTTTCCAAACAATATTCCTGGATCAATATTCTGCCTATCAAACACTACACTAAAAATAGACTCAGGCGGCTGATGCGGAACACTCTTCAGCTAAGTGTCCTCAAACCCCACACAAACTAACTCCTCTCGAGGCATCACCACTGGAATAGCAACCACTTCCTGAATAGGACCATATTCCAGGGAGGTAGCCTGCTCATTGAGAGGCTCCACGGATAAAGCTTGCACCTCCTGAGTGGCCACAAATTTCCCATCACCCCCAATTGTAGCATTGCTCCTAGGGTTTCCAACCACACTAGAATTTGGAGCCAACCCTCCCATATTGTTCAGAGGGGATTCCCCAACCACAATCTCAGCAAACGTTGAAGGATCTACAATAGATAGCCCAGGTACAAAAGAGAAGGAGCTGCTTCCACGCTGGCACACAGATGCAGCATGGCCTAACCTGCAGTAATTCGAGCAGAATAAGACCTAGTATTCAATGTAGACATGCTGTTTCCATCGTAGTTCACCTTCAATATTGACACAAACCAAATTGACTGGGGGTTTGGACACGTCCACCACTATGCATATCCGTGGTAGAAAGGGGTGTCATGCAGCGCTCGTCCGTGCATCCATACAATGAAATCTCCCAATGAGATTACCAATGACGTGAAGGATAGACAGATTATGGAAGGGGAGTGCACGTCCCGGAAGAGTTACCCACAACGCCGCGCTTGAAGGATCATGATTCAAGTGAAAATAAAAGCTCCATCAGAACAAGAAGAACCAAAAACCAATGACAATCCGTGGGGCCACAACCCAGGCCTAGACCAAATCATCCTAGTTCCCAAATCAAACCATGAAATGGCGGGAATCAAGTAACCCAACAACATCCCTTTCACAGAGATTCTTAGAAGAGGCAACAAACCTGTCAAATTCGTCGATAGGGGGTCGGTTCCTCCCAAACCAAACCACGAGCGTCATATCCAGAAGAGCATAGGCCAAATAAATCTCTTGAGTAGAAATCGGGACCGAGGGCACACCATTCTGGAAATGAGGAATTTTCAAGTAAATAACAATATTTGGAAAGGGGGGGGATCTTCTGCTCAGAAAGTTGTAGGGGAACCCCATCTCCCACCACTCCAATCCCAGGGAGGGGTGGCACGGCCGCGACCATCAACTATGGCGATGTCGTCTTCAAGGGATTCTTGAATCACCATCATGAGAGAGAGAGGAGGAGTAGCTCCATCATTTAGTGTTTTTAGGGATTAAGGGTTTTTAGGGGTTTCATTGGATTTCTTTTTATTTTAGAGGATTTTAGTGATTTTATGTTTTAAAGTGCTTTTAGGTGTTTTAGGGTTTTTAGAGTTTTTCGAGGTTTTTATTTTTTATTATTTTTTAGTTTTTTATTATTTATTGGTTTTTATAGTGGTTTTATATGTTTTTACTATTTTTTATTGGTTTTTGAGTTTTTTAGGGTTTTTAGGGTTTTTAGTGGTTTTATGGTTTTTAGTATTTTTAGGGGTTTGGTGGTATTTCGAGTTTCTTGGGAGTTTTAGTATTTTTGGGGGGTTTCAATTGTTTTAGTGTTTTGTGGGGTTCGTGATGAATATTAGATATTAAATTATTTTTAAGGTGTTTAGGAATTTAAAGGATTAATTTTTTATAAGGGTTTTAGGATTTTTCTGTATCATATTGTGTTTTTTGGGTTTTTAAATGTTTTAGGGTTTTTATGGATTTTTTGGGTTTTAGGGATGTTTAGAGGTTTTATGGGTTTTAGGATCATTTAATGTTTTTAAGGCCCATTAATTAATTTTTGGGGTTTTAGGGTTTCATTGTGTTTTTAAGAGTTTTAGGGTCTTTTAGGGTTGTTTAATGGTTTTTAGGATTGTTTATTGATTTTATTGACTTCTATATTATATAGGGGTCTTAGAGTTTTTTGGGTTTTAGGATATTATAGGGTTTTGTGGTTTTATGGGTTTTATAGGGGTTTTATTATTTTAGGTTACTTTAATGTTTTATATGGGTTATGGGATTTTTAAGGGATTTAGGGTATTATTGGCTCTAGGTGTTTTAGGGATTTTTAATGTTTTGTGGTTTTTTGGTATTTTAGGGTTTTATGGTTTTTAGTGTTTTATGGGGTTCTAGTGGTTTTAATTCCTTTTAGTATTTTAAGGCTCATTCTCAACAATCCCATCGCTATTGTGTACATGAACCAGCAAAGCCCTTTTCTCCTTCTCACCAGCACCATCAGAGTGCCCAATGGTGTCCATCATTTTCAAAAAATCATTGGCATTTTGGGCCACACTCCCTCCACCATTCCTAGCTTGTGCCCCATCCTACATATCGCATCCAGGGACCAGTGAAGCCTCACTAATCATCCAGCCATCCTCAGCCCTCGTACCATCACAATGGGCCTTAATCAAGGGAAACCCCAGCACATCACTCCCATGGATGTCATCACCCAAAAAAGTATCAATATGAACTGAAAAAACCTTTTCATCAACTATGGCACCAGACCTAGCAGCAAAATGCACAACCCCTATGTCACACAAGCCACTTGATCTAGACAACACCATAGCACCCAATACCGAGTCCCCTTGCAAACCTCTGGCTTCCCCTTCATAAATAGAACTCTTATGCCCAGAGTAAGATTTTATCCCAGGCTGTTCACTAAAAAATCCCATACTAACATCACCCCTATGGCCTACATCAAACTCCATATGCCCGACTTTTTCCATAAAAACCCTATTATCATATACCTTCCCCTATTCCTCCACTTCCCTTGCTCCTCCACATCTCATTTTGCATCATCCTCTCCCTCTGACTCCATAAAACCAAGGAAATAAAACCTGTTACACAAAGGTGCACCACCCAAATTTAGCACCTCCATACTTCTAGCATCCCCACTATTAAGGTTCATGGACTCTTGGCACTTAACCACCCCTCCCAAGAAAACAACTTCCACTAGATTCTTAACAAGCTGCACCACCAACTCACTATCCCCTTCACGCTTTCTACCATTATAAGGAGCCTCTATGTCCAGACCAACCTTGGGTGACTCTATCACCAAACACTATGTAAAAGCCTCCTCCTCCAACTCTAGTGAACCAAAACCGTTGCACAATGAAACATCTCCTAAATCCTTCACCTTAATTCTTCCATCCAGTCCACCGAAGCATGTTCCTCCAATCTTGTAGCCTGATCCTACTCCAATAATTCTTCACAGATAAACCTAATTGATGGAAGTCCATCCTACTTCTCTGCTTCCCCCTCTTGAGTCTTTACACCCAAAACCTCATCAAAGTCATTGATACCATAGTCTGACTTAAGGATCCATGAACCTTCCTCTCTCTCCATTACTCCCTTATCACACACACACACCTGAGATCCCACATCAATATCTTATACACCTGGGAGACCTTTGGCATAGAATATTGTCGCAACATTGTCTTCAGCAAAGGATTCTTTGTCTCAACATTACCTTACTCTCCCACCATCATTATCTTATCAACAGACCCAACCACCCCATGACCCCCCTCCACATCTCATGTGTTGATACTCCTTCATCTACAAGAAGTGCTAGAATGTTTATGTCCCTTATATATAAAACAGAATGCAAAAAATGACTAAACATCCACTAGCTATTTGTAACGAAACTCCTTGCCAAAAATAACCCACACAAAGTCAATCATATTCTTTAAAACATGTAGTTCAACATAGACTCTAGGGAAACTAGGTGGAAGATCGCTTGAGTCCTACTGTTCGAACATAAATACCATCCCACATGATTCCCATGAATACAGATAATACATGGATTCAGAAATGGAAGAGGGAGTTCCAGAAACATATCCCATGAATCAATCAGCGATGAGTCCCAGTTCATGTTCAAATCAAAGATCCACCTAAAGAGAAATAATCTGGCTCCATTGAAGCTTCGAGGGGCCATAGAACAATCTCAGATCAAATCATCCTCCATTGAAAACAGAATCATATAGTGGTGGCCATCCAGTAAAACTACTGTCTCTGGATCCAAAAGATTCCATGATCGAAAAACAAATCCTTCAAAATACCCCACTGAGGGTTGGGGCTTCTTGAACTGGGCAACCAAGGTAATGGAATGGAGAATAGAGGCCACCAGAAACTCTGTGTCTAATAAATATTATTGAGGGTAGCCTTCATATAAATCAGGAACCCTTTGGAAAAGACCAATTCTAGGGAAAGGGGTAAGAAGATCAGGCACTGGAGGAGAGATGAAGACCAAATCCCGATCACTATCAAGCAAAAATCCCTCCCATGCAAGGGGAGGAAGGATCTCTATTGGCGCCTTCATGGAGTCAACGGGAGAGGGTTGTGTAGTTTGTTCCCATAGGGGTTTTCTTCTTAATTATTTTAGGGGTTTCATTGTATTTTATAATTTTTATGTTTTCTTGGGGTTTTAGTGTTTTATGATATTTTAGGATTTTTAGGTTCTTTCTGTGGTTTTTTGGTTTATTAGGTCCTTATAGGGTTTTTATATGGTTTTTGGGTTTTTATAGATTTTATGGAATTTTAGGGTTATTATTTTTTAGGGCCTGTTATGGGATTTTAAGGGTTTTAGGGTCCTTTATGATTTTGAGGGATATTTTTTAGGGTTGTTAGAGTCCTTTATCCTTTATAAGGTAGTTTATGGTTTTTATGGTTTTTAGGGTACTTTAGGGACTTTTGTCTTTTAGGGTCCTTTTGTGTTTTTTAGTCATTTTATGTTCTACTAGAGTATTAAATCGTTTTACGGTCCTTTAGGTTTTATATGGGGTTTTAGTTTCTATTAGTGGTTTGGGTGTATTTTAGGTTATTTTAGGTTTTTATTAGTGGTTTTATGTCTTTTTGTGGTTTTTGGGTGTTTTAGGGGTTTTAAGAGGGTGGTGGGTTATAATTTTAAGTGTTTTAGCATTTTATGGAATTTTAGGATACTTTAGGGGTAATGGTTTTTTTGTTTTTAGGGGTTTATGGTCTTTCTATGTTTTTTCTTTTAAGGTTTTTATTTTTTTAATGGTTTTTAGGGATTATAATTTGTTAATTGGTTTTATTGGTTTTTAGGTTGATTCATTAGGGTATTTAGTGTTTTAGGTTTTTATGTGGTTTTTTGCGTTTTAGTTTTTTTAGTTTCATTAGGGTTTTTATGGAATTTTAGGGTTCTAAAAATGGTTTTATGGTTTTTTAAGATTTTAGGGTTTTTATTGTTTTCTAGGGTTTTAGTTATGTTTATGTTTTTTATAGTTTTTAGGAGTTTTTATGGTGTTTATAATTTTTAGAGGTTTTAAGTTAACTTTTAGGGGTTTAATGGGATTTAAGGGATTTAAATGGATTTGTACGGGTCTTATGTGTTTTACGGGTTTTCAAGGATTTTAGAGGGTTTTGGGGGTTTTACAGCATTTTTTTGACATTTAGGGTTTTTTTGTGTTTTAGGGTTTTCTATGGTTTAAAGGGGTTTTTCAGTTTTCAAGGTCCTTAAAAGTTTTTAGGTTCTTTTAAGGTTTTTTGGAATTTTTTGGGTACTAGTGATTTTGAACGAATTTAGTGTTTCATTGGGTTTGAAGGATATTTAGGGTTTTTATGGTTCTTTAAGAGTTTTATGTGTTTTTTAGTATTTCCATCATTTTTTTGTGTTTTTAGTGTTTTAAGGGGTTTATTTATTTTTTGGGGGTTTTTTTTTGGTTTTTTGGGGTTTTGTGGTGTTTAGGTGTTTTAAATGTTTTTAGTGTTTTATGATTTTTATGATTTTTAGGATTTTCTTGTATTTTTTGTTTTAGGTTTTAAAATTATTTTTAGCCGGTTTAAGTGTATTTAGGGGTTTTAGATGGTTTTATGGTTGATCATGAATGTTTATGCGATTTTATGTGTTTTATGGTTTTAGGTATTTTTAGGATTAGGGGGTATTTAGTTATTATAATGTTATTAATTTTTTTTGGTTATTTTTGTTTTTTTGGGTTTTTATGGTTTTTATGGTTTTATGGTTTTTAGGATTTTTTATGGTTTTTTTGGCTTTTGGGTTTTTAGGTTTTAAAGGGTGTTTTAGGGATTTAAATTTTTTTTAGTTCCTTTAATGTTTTTATATGGTTTATGTGGATATAGGGGTTTTAGGGTCTTTTAGTGGTTTTTACGTTTTAAGGTCCTTTTGGTGTTTTTAGAGATTTTTGGGATTCAAATGGATTTTAAGGGTTTTATGGTATTTATGATTTTTACTGGTTTTTAGGGTTTTCTCAAGACCTTATTGGGTTTTTCGGGGTTTTTAGGTTATATTATCATTTACATGGTTTTAGGACTTTTAGTGTTTTCAATTACTTATAGTTTTATGAGGTTTAGGGTTTTTTAATTATTTTTTCTAGGTTTCAGGGGTTTTTCATGGGGGTTTTTTAGGTTTTTAGGTTTTCAATAATTGTAAAAATATTAAGGGTATTTAGACTTTTAGGGGGATATGGGTTATTTTCATGTTTTCTGTTTTTAATGGGGGGTAGGTGTTTCAGGGTTTTTTTAGGATTTTTTGTGATTTTATGAGTTTTTATAGTTTTTTTTAATTTTTGGGTCTCATTCATGGTTTTATGGATTTTTATGACTTTCATAGATTTTAGGATTTTTAAGGGTTTTTGGGTTTTTATGATTTTAGGATATTTTATCAGTTTTATGGGTATTAGGGTATTTTAGGGATTTTAGAGGGTCCATTGGTTTTTTAGGTATTTTTGGTTTTTTGGTTTTTTTGGGTTTTTAATGTTTCTCGGTGTTTTAGTGATTTTTTACGGTTTATAGTGTTTTTATGGTTTTATGGTTTATTTGGGTTTTAAGTGTTTTTAAGTGTTTTTTGTGTTTTTAGGGTTCATATGGTTTTGTTGGGTTTGATTTTTCTTTTATGGGTTTTAGGTTTCTTTTAGGGTTTCTATGGTATATAGTGTTTCTAGGGATTTTAGGTTCTTTTTGGTTTTGGGGTTTTTAGGGGGTTTAGGGTTTTGTGGGGGGAGGTGGTATGAGTTTTTATAGTGTTTTGTGTTTTTTACGTTTGTTAGGGGGTTTTATGGGTTTTTAGTATTGTAGTATTTTATGGGGTTTAAATCATTTTCAAATTATTAGGTTTTTTATGGTTTTAGGTTTTTTTGGGTTTCATAGGATTTTCTGGCCAGTTTTAATATATTCTTTGTTATTTAGGGGGTTTTTTTATATTTTTTATGATTTTTATTGTTTTTTAGGACTTAAAGGTTTCTTTCAGGATTTAATTTTTATTTGGTGTTTTTATGATATTAAATGATTTTTTCAACTTTCAATTGTTTTTTTATTTTTAGGGGTTTTGGGGTTTATATTTCTGTTTTAAAAGATTATTGTATTTTTTTTGGATTTTTTAGGTTATTAAATTTTTTATTGTTTTAAGTGTGTTTAGTGTTTTTGGATTATTAGGGTTTTTTGGTATTTAGGGTTTTAAGTATTTATACAGTGTTAGTGTTTTAAGGGGTTTTTAGAGTTTTTATGGTCTATATGGTTTTTAGGGTTTTAGGTTTTTAGGTTCTTTCAGGGCTTGTTAGGGTTTTATGGTATTTAGGGATTTTTTGGGTTTTTAGGTTTTTTATGGTATTTAGGTCCATATGACATGATCATAAAAGGTAAAATGTTCCCCATCAAGTGGCATCGAACTATGTGGGTTTTGATTCCTTTCACAATGATATAAAGGAAACCCACTCATGGGTCTGGTCCCAACATTAAAAGAACTCCCCTCTTCTTGGATGATGATACATTCCAGATTACCCCACTATATGGAAAGAAACCTAACATCATCATGACCAAAGAATATCTAGTTGGAATATAAGAGGATAACATTAATGGAGAACATAAGATACATACATATATCTCCTTCAATGAAGAATCATGGATACATAAAGATGATTCAATATTCCATACATTTCAATAATTGGTTTTAAATTATAGGGTAATCCACATCATACATGGGAATTAATAAAGGATTTGAAAATATGTCTTAAATCTATAAGTGAATCCCATAATTGGAAATAATTCCCCCAAAATAGTGTGATGAGCCTGACCACCCATCCTCTCGACCAATGTGAGTTCTCATGAAAAGTCGACCAAACCCCCCAATGAGAACCTGCCATTAAAAACCAGGTCCCCTTGGATATAAAACTATTAGGGGTTTCCAGTTCCACAGACAAACCTATTAGAGACTATTCAGAAATGGTGATTCCTAACCAAAACACACATTCCAAGGGAACCAATGGTTTTAATGGTTTTATTGGGTTTTAGTTGGTTTCTTGTGTGAGAGTTCTATGGGTTTTTATGGTTTTAATGGTTTATAATAGTTTATGGATTTTTTTTATTTATTTTTGATTTTATGTTTTCAAGGGTTTTTATTAATCCTATGGTTTTTTAGATTTTCATTGTTTTTAAGGGTGTTTTAGGGTTATTTAGGGTTATTCAATTTTCATTTTCTTTATAATTGGGGTTTGGGTTGGTATTTTTTTTGGTTTTTTTAAAATTTTATAGTTTTGTTGGGGGTTTAACGGTTTTAGGGTTCTTAGGGGTTTATAATTTTTTAGGGTTTTAGGGATTTATGGGTTTTGGAGTATTTATGGTTTAGGGTGTATTTGTGATTTAAATGTTTTTAGGGGTTTTGGGTTTTTTATATTTAGGTTTTTTATGAATTTTTGGATCTATTAATGTTTTAAGTGGTTTTTGGTGCCCTTTAGGTAATTTTTGTCATTTTATAATTTTAAGGATTAGAGTCTTTTTAGGGACATTTAGGTTTGTTTTAGGGTTTCAATAGTCTTTTGGGGTTTTAAAAAATTTTAGACTGTTTCGGGAAGACATATTTTTTAGGTTTTTTGGGTTTTTTAGTTTTTAGGGAATTTTAATTTTTTGGTGGTTCAGTTTCCTTTAAGGTTTTTTACGGTTATTTGGGTTGAAATGGGTTTTCATTTTTTTGGTTTTTAGGGTATCTAGGTTTTTAGGTTTTTTATGATTTTACGGTTTTAGAGTTTTTAGTGTTTTTAATGGTTTGAAGGTTTTTTATGTGGTTTTAGGGGTTTTTAGAGAGTTAATTGTTTTTTGAGTATTCGGTTTTTAGTTTATTTTAGGGTTTTATGTTTATTTTATTGTTTTGAGGACCATTTAATGTTTTTATGCTTTTTATGATCTTTTAGGTTTTAGGGAATTTTTTGGGGATTAGGGTTTTTACGATGTTTGATGGTTTTTATTATCTTTTATGGTTTTATGGATTTTAGGATCTTTTAAGACATTCATGGGATCTTATGATTTTAATGATTTTTTGGGACCTTTATGAGTTCTAGGGTTTTTATGGTCTTTTAAGGTTTTATGGACTTAGGCTAATTAATATATTTTCTGGTACTTTAGGGGTTTTATGGTTCTAAGGTACATTCTTTGTGTTTTAGTGGTTTTAGGGTCGTTTTTTGAGTTTTATGGGCTTTTAGGGTCCTTTAGTTTTTTTAGTTTTTTGTGTCCTTTTATGATTTTCATGTGTTTTAAGATCCATTAGGGGTTTTTAGGTTCCTATTGGTAGTTTGTGATTTCTAGATTCTTTTTCCTTTTAGAGTATTTTATCTTATTTTAAAGTTTAGGGTATTTTAATTTCTTTAATGGTATTTGTGGTTTTTGGGGTTGTTTATGGGTTTTAGGTTTTTATGGGTCCTTTTGATTTTTTATGTGGTTTTATTGCCTTTTGAAGTTTAAGGGTTTTAGGGGTTTCATGTCCTTTAAGGGGGTTTTACAATTTTCTTGATTTTTTGGGCACCTTCATTTTTTAATGTTTTAAGAGTTTTATGAGTTTTGTTGCTTTAGGTGATTTTATTGTTATAAGTGTATTTAGGGGTTTGGGGTAGGGTTTTTTTTGGCTTTTTAGGGGTTTTAGGAATTTTATGGGTTTTAGAGTAACTAGGGTGTCTATTATTTTTAGGGTTTTAAATGGGTTTTAGTGTCTTTAATGGTTTTTAGTGTTTTTAGTGGTTTTAAGAGTTTTTAGGTAGTTTAGTTATTTTGTGTTTTGATGAGTTTTTTGGGTTTATTAGGGTTTTCGTTTTTTTAGGTGTTTTAAGAATTTAGTTTTTTTTTTGGGTTTGTTTGGGTTCCAATGGTTTTTATGGTGTTTTATAGTTTTGGGTTTTAAGGGTTTTTTATTGTTTTTTTTCATTTTAGTGTTTTTAGGGGCATTAGTGGATATAGGGGTTTTGGGGCTTTATGTTTTTCTTTTGGGTTTTGAGGGTTTTTAAGTTTTTGGATATTTTTAGGGGGTTAAAGTTTTTCATTTTTTTTGGGTTCTTAGGTTTTTAAGGGGATTTTAGGGACTTTTATTCTTTTAAGAGACTTGGTTTTTTGGAATTGAATTTGGTTTTTTAGGGTTTTTAGAGTTTTATTGTTTTTTAATGTTTTATTTTTTTAGTTTTTTTTTGGGTTTTAGATTATTTAGAGTTATTTAGTTTTTATGGGTTTTGTGTATTTTTGGGTTTTTACGGTCTTTATGTATTTTTTTGGGTTTTTATGGGTCTTTAAAGGGGTTTTAGGATTTTTTGTTCTTTTAGTATTTTTTAGATTTTATTGTTTTATTGGTTTTTTATAGATTTTATGGGGTTTTTTTGGGTTTTTGGTGTTTGAAAAGTATTTTAGGGTTTTATTTATTTTGCGGTTTAGGTATTTTTATGCATTTTATAGGTTTTTGGTGTTTATATGGGGTTTACGGGTTTTTAGGATTTACATATTGTTTTAGGTATTTTAATAGTTTTTAAGGGTTTTAGGGTGTTTATGGGTTTTAGGTTTATTGTAGGGTTTTTAGGGAATTTTAAAATTTTAGGTTATTTAAGGGGATTTTAATGTTTTTATGGTTTGGGGGTTGGGTTTTTTTTGGGGGGGGTTATAGGGTTTTTATGGTCTTAGTGATTTTGTGATGATGTAGGGTGTTTAGTGTTTTTTGGGTTTTATGGATTTTTAGGGTTTTCAAATATTTTATGGGGTTTTAGTGGTTTTAACATTTTTTAGGGTTTTATGGGTTTTAGGTTTCTTATTTTTTTTATGTTGTTTTGGTGTTTTTATGGATTTTTAGGTTATGAGAGGTTTTGGGGTTTTTTGGGATTTTTAATTTTTTTTAGTTTTTTGGGGTTTTGTGTGGTTTTCATGGGATATTACGGTTAGATGTATATTTAATGTTTTTACGGTGTTCAAGGTTTTTAGGGGGTTTTCTCATTTTTAGGGATTTTATGGTGTTTGGGTTATAATAGTTTTTTTGGGTTTTATCTTGGGTGGGGGTAGGTATTTTTATGGGTTTTAGATTGTTTAGGGATTTCTATGATTATTTAGGCCTTCATGTATTGAGTTGTTTTTTGGGTTTTGGGGGGGTTTTAGAGTTTTTATGGGTTTTAGGGTCCTTTTAGTATATGGGGTTCATGTTTGTTATATTTCTATGAGGTTTTAAATGTGTTTTATGTTTTCTAGGGGTTTTAAGTCTTTCAAGGGTTTACATGGTTTATGGTTTTTAGGATTTATAGTATTTTTCAAGAGTTTTTATGGTTGTTAGGGTTTTAGGGTTTTAGGGTTTTAGGGGATTTCATGAATTTTATGGTTTTTATGGATTTTAAGATTTTTAGTTGATTTTGGGATTTTGGATTTTTATGGGGTTTATGGTTTTTTAGTGTTTCTAAGGTTTTTATATTTTTTAATGATTTTATGGTATTTATAATTTTCAATGTTATTAGGGGTTTTACTGGGTTTTACAGATTTTGTTTTCAATGTTTTTGGGATTTATGGGATTTTAAATGATTTTAAATGGTTTGGGGGGGGGGGTTAGGGTTTTTAGGGATTATGAGGCTATTTATATGGTTTTTAGATTTATTTGGAGTTTTAAGGATTTTAGTGTGGTTGGGTCCTAAAAATTACGCATTCATGATGAAGAAAATTCCATCAAACTCAGGAAATGGTCGAAATAAAACATAGAAGAATACTGAATAAAGTATAAAGGGGAGCTACCATGGGGAACATAATCTATTTGTGGACCGATGATCCATGTGGAGATCCGCCACATCATGAAGAAATCGTGAACTAATTCGTTTGCAGGATGAATATGGTGGAACAATTCCCATAAAGAAAACTTATTTCACTTGTGGGAAGGAGGTGGTAACTCCATCTCTATAAATGAATATTCCCCCAAAATAAGTATTTTGCTGCAGGAGGTGGAAATTCAAGCACCTAAAAACAATGTCCCTCACTAACTTAGTCATTGGGATTCTATAAAAGAAGCCAAGAAACCCACTTCACTACTCTTTAAATTAACCATGTGGTGGAAAATATAAAAAATAGGGATGAAGCACGGAGAAAAACATAGAGGCTGTGGGATAAATCTCTCCTATACTCAAAGCACTTCGCAGACTCCATCATGTGAACTGCATAAAGAAGACCATCTGTAAAAGATAATATATAGTGTTAATGTTTTTTTTGCGAATTGGGGGTTTTAATTAATGAAACTGTGGAATTAATAAAATATCTTTTTGGAAGACGCCCTATACAGACTACACTTTGTTGATGCTCTTTCACAGACTGCCCTTCACAGATTATGCCTCATGAATTATGCTTCACTGAAAATCCTCTATGAACACTCCATTTGTATGACCATTTTTAGCCAGCTCTTTTGTGTCCAACCCTTCAAGGATTCCCTTACGTGAGTTCTCCTTCTCGGAAGTTCCATTGCAATCCATCCTATGTGGTTAGCTCCAACACGGCCACCCTTATATAGAAAATCCCATTCACCCACTAGTCCATACCATGGGGGATTGACCCCCACACCCCCATTCAAGAGTAGTTCCAGGATAGTCCCTTCCCTACCTTCATTGACCCCCCAAGAAAAATGGAGTCCCACTATTACCTTTTTGGGTTGGTTCAACGACATTTTCTACTGCGCCCTTGTGAAACGCCGTCATCTATCCCTTCATACCATGAGTCAACTGACAATTCAAGAAACTCCTAAAATCACATTACCGACCTCTTATGTCCAGTTGATCCAGAACTCTAGGTAAAATCATGGTGTGAATTTTTATTACATGTCTATACATATCATTTCCATTCATCAAACTCTCTGTCTCGGGTGATTTCGGATCTTCATAAACCACCATGGCCATTGGAAATGGAAGGTAAGTGTCCGGAAGACACCTTTGCATGATTATGAAAAATATTCCCTGGAGGATCTTCATAAATTTACCACAAAAAGGTCTATCAATCAGATATATGTTCATCTTGTGGAGAAGGTTTTCCTACCACTATACGTTCTAATGGATCACATTCCACATATCATTTCTCATTATTTGAGGATCCACATAATCAAGGTTTACACTTTACTTTCCAATCATGTTTGTCGCAAGTTAGAACATCCTAACTCAATTATCCTCTAGTTAATAATGGTTTCTATAAAAAGAGGTCCTCACCATAGGACCTTAAACTCTATGATCCCAATTTTTCCTAACCACATGACCTTAAACTATATGGAAGTCATCCATGAAACATGAAGTTAAATTGTATGGTGTTATTACCTACAACATGAAATTAGAAAATGATTCCATAATCTAAGATATATGAATTTTAACTACAGTGTACACCATATTACATTAAATAGAGAACTCCCACTATGTTAATCCCCTAGCTTTTCTTATAGGAGTATGGACTCGTGCTTCCCTATATACTCGCCCTGGACATATCCAGATGGGTCACAAAATCTGACTATCCAGAATGTGAAAACAAAATAGGATATAGGAACACCCAAAGCCTTTTCTATCTCCCCTTAGGTTCTAGTATCTCCTATCAGTAGAAGAAGTGGGATGTTCGATCTTCAGATCTATTTCCTCATATTGTTTCTCATAATCCGTATGACTCACTTGGGCTAGAGGTCGGTGCCGATCATGACATCATCATGATCCCAAATAACATTCATTATCTAAATATGTAAGACCCAATATCAATTCTAATGGACCTTATCCAATGATGTAATCCCCAATATCAATTCATATGGGCCTTCTCCATATATATAATATCGAATATCAATTCAAACTGGCCTTCTCTATAGACGTAACCTATAACTCAATCGAAATACGAGGGATTTGACTCCCAACATCATTGGATACATGGGAATCCCCCTTGGGGACCAAACCCAACATCTAAATCACTATAATGTTATCTAGGATACATTCTGTTATGGTTTATATCCACCAAAGAGACCATATCTCTTTTAGGTTTGTTGGGACACTTCAAGAAAAGGTCCCACAACACCATTGACCAGGTGACCTTTTGCCTCTATGTCCTTTCCACATGACATTAAACTTCATGGTTGAGTCATTTTCCCAAGACCTTAAAAAGTTATGTGTCCATTAAAGTGAGAATAAAACACATGAGTTGTTATCCGTCTCATGAGGATACAAATGAAGCCCATCTTATGGGCTCCATCACATCCTCAAAAATGCTCCCACCCTTGTAGATGATAAACTCTAAAGTGTTCTGTCCATTAAAGTGACACTAAACTGCATGGGCTATGATCCCTCTCATGAAGATACAAAAAAAGCCCATATTACGGGTTTGATCCCAACATCAAAACCGCTCCCACCCCTGGAAGATGATAAAATTTAAAGTGCCATCCCATGTGTCTTGAAACCAACATTGTCTAAGATAATAACCAAATCATCTCTAATTTATCCATAAATTTTTAACATTGATGGAGAAAACACAATAAATATAGATCATTCCATCGATGGAGAACCTCATATACATCTAGATAATTCTAAACCTATGTATAATAATGACTAACTGCTACACTAAGGATATATTGGAGTCAATTTCTTGGTAATGATCCTAGGATTCATAAATATATGAACATATCTTAAATATATAAGAGATTCCTTGAATATTAAATAGTTCCCAAAAATGTTTGATATGATTTCGATTCCCCATCCTCTCGAACAATGTGAGTTCTTATGTTTTGTTGGTTAAATCACCCAACAAACACCTACCTTTGGAATATAATTCCATTATTCATGGATATGAGATCCATTAATTGTTTTTGGATACATGAAAAAACATATTACATAACATCAAAGATGTTATTACAAACTCTAGTGATTGAACACCAATTAACCCCTGATAATCAAACCAATGGGACACATTCTCTGTTGGGACAAGACAATATTGTTTCTGTTAGTAGAAAATAGTGAACCGAACATGAATAACATAACTATGGATGATCATTAACAAAATGAAAAGAACATATTTCCTAGCCCAATCAGTGCATTTTGTTCCAGGTCCATAAAACATCTTTGAACAAAACAAAAAATGTGACCCCATTATGAAACACATAATTATGGAACCTCCATTTATAATAGAAAGGTTATATGAAATATTCCCCACAAGACCATTTTATACCGGTTCTATAAAACATATTTGAATGAAACTAGATTATTTATGGTTTTTTTGGATTTTTTATAGTTTTTATGGGTTTTTGGTTTCTTCGGGTTTTCAATATATTAGGGTTTTAGTGGTTTTTATGTTTTAGGGGTTTTTAGGTGTTTTTATGGTTTTTATGGTTTTTATGGTTTTTAGATTTTTTATGGGTTTTAGAGACATTTTAGTGTTTTTCAGGTCCTTTTATGGTTGTTAGTATTTTAATGGGTTTTAGTATTTTTATGGATTATAATGGGTTTTGGGTTTTTAGGAGATTTATGGGTTTTATGGGGTTTTATGGAATTTTATAGGTTTTGTGTTTTAAGAGTTTTAGGGATTTTAGGTCAATGTGGGGATATTTATGGGTTTTAGCGATATTTGGTTTCATGGTTTTTTAGTGTGTTTTGGTTTTTTGGGTTTTTATGATTTTTTCAGGGTTTTATAGTTTTATTTTATTTTTAGGGTTTTATGGATTTTAAGGGTTTTATTAAGGTTTTAGAGGTTTTATTATTTTTTAGTATTTTGGTATTTAGGGTCTTTATGATTTTTATGGAATTTTGGGTCTTTTTAGAGGGTCTAATGTATTTTAGGCGTGTAAGGGTTTAATTGATTTTGGGTTCTTTCGGGTGTTATGAATTTTTTAACCATGTTAGGATTTTTGTGGGTTTATTGGGTTTTTATAATATTTTTGGTATCTAGGGTTTTTAGGGTTATTTTATTTTTAGGGTGTTTGATAGTTTTTACATCCCTTTTATGTGTTTATAGGTGTTTTGGTGTCTTTTGTGGATTTAGAGAGTTTTTTTATTTATATAGTATTTTATGTTTTTATGTTTTTATAGTTTTATTTTTGTTAATGGTTATAAATTATTTTTAGGGTTTTAGTTATTTTATGATATCTCAGGGGTGGTAAATGTTTTTAATTATTACAAGGGGTCTTAGTGATTTTAGGGGTTTTGGTTTTTCAGATTTGTTTTTTGTTTTTAGGGTTTTAGGTTTTTATATAGTTGTTTTAGGTTTTAGGGGGTTTGAGGGATTTTATTGTTTTCATGGGTTTAGTGGGTTTTTAAGGTTTTAGAGTTTTACGCCTTTTAGGGTTTCATGGGGTTCTAGAGTTTTATAGGGTTTACGGTATTTATGGGTTTTGGGGTTTTTAATGTTTTTAGGGGTTTTTTGTTTTTTGGTGTTTTAGAGTTTTTATGGTATTAAGGGTATTTAAGGGTTACATGAGATTTTAGGGGTTTCATAGGGGTTTGGGGGGTGTTTATTGGATTTTGGGGAACATTAGTATATTTAGGGTTTTTTTGGATTTTATTATTTTTGTAGTTTTTAGGTTTTATGGAGTTTTATTAGTTTTTAATTTTTTTATAGGTTTATCGTTTTTATTATTTTTTAGGGGTTTTAGTGTTTTTTGGGATTTATGGTTTTATGATGTTTTTATGGATTTTTATATTTTTAAGGGTCTTAGAGTCTTATAGGTTTTTAGGGTATTTTTTATTTGTTAAAGGCTTATAATATTTTTTTGGGGTTTTAGGTTGTTTTATGGATTTTTTGTTTTAGAGGGGGTTTTAGATTTTTTATGGTCATTAGGGGGTTTTAGGGTCATGTTTTTTTAGGGTGTTTTATTGTTTTTAGGGATTTTCGGGTAGAAGAGGTGTATGACTAGGCTTGCCTAGCCCCCCAAAATTTAATAAAGCATAAACATACAGCTACAAGATGGGTCTACAAGGGCGAGAGTGTATATCACCCTTTTAGAGTTTCTGATTTTTGTTAGATCCTTTAGGGATTTATGATTTATAGGTCTATTTAGGGTTTTAAGGAATTCTGGGTCATATTGGCGTTTTAGAGTATTTTAGGTTTCTTTAGGGTTTGGGGGACCTTTTTTGGTTTTAGGGGTTTTTAATGTTATTCATATTTTTATGGTTACTTAGTGTTTTAATGGTTTTTAGTTTTTTAGGGGTTTTTTGGTTTTTGGGAATTTTATATGGATTTTAGGGGTTTTAGTGTTTTTTTGTTTTAGGGGTTCTATGGTTTTTTTTTTGTGTTTTAGGGACTTCTCTGGGTTTTTAGGGGTTTTCTAGTTTTTGGAGTTTTCTATGGATTTTAGTATTTTTTACAGTTTTAAGCATCTTTTAACTTTTTTAGGGGTTTTACCTCTTTTTTGGTTTTAACTGTATTTCGGGATTTAAGGTCTTCTTAGATTTTTATGGGGGTTTAGGGTTTTAATGTATTTTATCATTTTTTATTGGCCTTTATGTGGGTTAGCATTTTCAGGTACCTTCCATGTTTTTACTGTTTTTATAGTTTTAGTGTGTTTACGGTTTTAAATGTTTCTAGTTTTTTTTGAGTTTGTTTATCATTCTAAGGAATTTTATGGTTGTTATGGGTTTTAGGGTTTTTAGGTGTTTTTAAAGGTTCAAAGTTTATTTATGGTTTTATGACTTTTAGTGTTTTAAATGTTTTTATGGATTGTACGAATTTTTAGGTTTCTATGATTTCTAATGTTTCTAGGGAAATTTTTATGTATTTTATGGTTTTTTAGGAATTTTGGGTTTTTATGGTTTTTATGGGTTCTCAGAGTTGTTATGGATCTTTTAGGGTTTTATGGATTTTAATGATTGTTTTCTTCCTTTTAGGGTTGTTCAGGGATTAGGGGGGGGGAGTTTGGGTTTTTTGGTTCTTTAAGGGTTCTATGTTTCTTTTATCTTTTTTATTGGGTTTAATAATTTTGACAATACTTTAATGTTTTATCTTGTTTTAAGATATTTTAGGGGTATAAGTAGATTTATGTAATTTTAAGCATATTTATGTTTTTTTGGGTATTTTTTTAGTTTTTATTGGTTTTTACGGGTTTTTTTATGATTAATGGGGTTTTGGGTTTTTTGGTGTTTTATAGTTTTTAGGGATTCTAGTGTATTTAGTGTTTTTACGTTTTTTCATTTTTTTTATTTTTTATGGGTTTTAATAGATTTTAGGTTTTTAGACATTTCGTAGGCATTCTATAGTTTTCAATGTTTTAGGGGGTTTATGATTTTTTTTATAATTTTACGGCTTGTTACTGTTTTAGGATTTTAAGGGTTTTTATTGTTTATTTTGGTTTATAGGGTTTTTATTTTATTTAGGGATTTTAGGTATTTTAGTATTTTTATGGTTTTATGTTATTTTAGGGGTGTTAGGGTTCTGGTGGTTTTCGGGTGGGAGGGGGGGTCGGGTTTTTGGGTTCATTGAGGCATTTTTGTGTATTTTTTTTGTTTTTATGGGTTTTTAGGGTTTTTAAAAGGTTTTTTGGGGGGGTTTATACTTTTATTTTTTATAGGGTTCTTCTGTTTTATGAGTTTTTGTGATTAAATTAAGATTTTGTAGGCAAAGAATGTCTTTAGAGTTTATTGTGTTTTTAGGGGTTGTTAATAGTTTGTAAGGGGATTCAGGGTTTTTAGTGGTTTTTTGTTCCTTATTGGTTTTTTATGGGTTTTATGATTTTTAAGGATTTTTAGGGGTTTCAGGTTTTCTTAGGGGTTTTAAAGATTTTCACAGTGATTTTAAGTGTTTTTGGGGGTTTTGGGTTTTTGAGTTTTTAGTAATTTTAGGGGTTTTGGGGTTTTATGTATTTTTGGGATTTTATGGGTTTTAAGGGTTTCTTAAATTTTAAATGGTTTTTATGGGTTTTAAGGACTTTTATTGTTTTAAGGGTATTTTATGGTTTTTTAAATCATTATGTATTTTCTACTTTAAAAGGGGTTTTAATTTTTTTTTCACATGGATTTAGGGATTTCTCAGGGTTTTATGGTTCTATGTTTTTTGGATTTTTAGGGTGTTTTATAATTTTTATGATGTTTTAGGGTTTTATTAGTGATTTTTAGGCTTTAAAGGGTTTTAGGGTTATAATTTTTTTAATTCTTTTCTAGGTTTTATGGTTTACAATATTTTTTTGGGTGTTTAACGGGTTTTTTAGAGTTTTTATATGTATATTAGTGGCTTTCATAGTATTTATGGAATTTTTAGGGTCCTCTACATTTTATGATTTTCAGTTTTCTTTAGGTTTGTTTTGGGGTTTTTATGTTTTTATGGTTTTTTTGATATTTTTGGGGTTTAACGGGATTCAGAAGCTTATAGGAGACTTTTCAGGTTTCTAAGAGATTTAGGGATTTCAACGGTTTTTAAATGGATTTTAGGATTTTAGGGTGTTATAGTGTATTAATGTTTTTTTAATTTTTTTTAATATTTTATTGTTTTTATTACTTTTTAGGGTCTTTAGGGATCTTTGGTATTTAGGATTTTTTCTGTTTTTTCTATTTATTATGGATTTTTGGGACTTTTTTTGGGTTTTTTGGATTTTTAGATTCTTTATGGTTATTATAAATTTTTAAAGATTTTTAGGCTTTTTTGCATGCATTAATGGTTTTTGGGGGATTTTATAGAGTTTTAGGGGTTTAATTTGGTTTTTTATATTTTCATGGGTTTTATGTGTTTTTATTATTTTTATGGGGTTTTAGGACTTTTTGTGTTTTAATGTTTTTAGGGTTTTACATGTTTAAGGGGTTTAAAAGGTTTCTTGGTTTTATTATTGTTTTTAAATGTTATTTAGGTTTCTTATGGTTCTATAGATTTTAATGTTTTTTGGGCTTTTAGGATTATAAAGGAGATTTTAGGGGGTTTAGTGTTTTATGCTATTTAAGTGTTTCATTAGTTTTTATGGGATATAAGTGGTTTTATTTTCTTAATGGTTTTAAATTTAGTTTAATTATATTTAGGGTTTTAGGGGATCATTAGTTTTTATTGTTTTAAGGGTTTTTTTGTTTTTGGGGGTTTGTGTTTTTTAATGTCATTATGTGTTTTAGGGTTTTTAATGGGGTTTTATTGGTTTTTAATAGTTTTCTCCTGTTTTTTCACCCGTTAATATGTTTAAGGAGTTTTAGGGTTTTAATTTTGTAATTTTTTATTAGTGTTTTGTTTGTGTTTTTTGGGGTTTCGGGTTTAAATGGGGTTTTAGGGTTTTACAAGTATATTTTTTTAGGGTTTTAGGGTTTTAGGATTTTTATGTTTTTTTATGTTTTTATGGGGTTATATAAGGATTTATGATTTTTTTATTGTTTTTGGTATTTTTATGGTTTTAAAGTTTTTGGGGTTTTATGGTGTTTCATGGTTTTTAGGGTCTTATAAATGGTTTTTTTTTGGATTTTTATGGTTTTAATGTTTCTTATGGATTTTTGGGTTTTCTAGGTTTTTTTTATTTTCTTAATGTTATTTAGGTTTCTTATGTGTTTTAGGCTTTTAGATTTTAAATGGTTTTTTTGGGATTTTAGTGGTTTTAGGTTTTTAAGGTTTTAGGGTTTTAATGTTAGGGTTTTTTTAATATTTTAATGAATTTTTGGTGTTTTTGGATTTTTTTTATTTTTATTGGTTTTTGGGTTGTTTTTATATTTTAATATATTTAGGGGTTTTACGGTGTTTTAGGTATTTTATGAATTTAAGGATTTCTTATTGTTTCATGGGTTTCACGGGTATAAAGGGTTTTCTGGGATTTATGGTTTTTTATGGTTATTAGGATGTTCAACAGGTTTTAATGATACTTTAGGGGTTTTGTTGGGTTTTAATGAAATTTTAGGGATTTTATGGTCTTATATTAATTTAGTAATTTACTGGTTTTACGGTATTTTAGTGTTTTAAGGGTTTTAATGTTTTTTCTAGTTTTTATGTTTTTTGGTTTTTCTATGGGGTTTCTAGGCGATATTAAATGTTTTCGAGTATTTTATGGTGTTTGGGTTTTTTGTGGTTTTTTAGGTTTTAGGGATTTTTAAAATTTAATAGAGTATTTAGTTTTTTATAGTTTTCATGTTTTTAAATGTTTGCATTTTATTTTATGTTTTCTAGGGGTTTTAGTGCTTTTAATGATTTTTTCGGGGTTTTAGGGTTTTTAGGGTCTTCGGGTTTGTAAGTGTTATAGAGGTTTTAAGGATTTTTGATTGATTTTATATTTTTCTTGGTATGTAGGTTTTTATGGGTCTTATTGGTTTTTAAACATTATTATGGTTTTAGGGATATTTTGGGGTTTTAGGGGTTTAAATGTTTTTAGAGGTTTTAAGGGATTTTTTTGGATTTTTTGGGTTTTTAGGGGTTTTAGGGTATTTTTAACATTTTTAGGGATTTGGTTTTTTTTTGATTAATTTTGGATTTAAGGTTGTTTGGTTTCTTTAGGGTTTAAGAATTTTTGTAGAGTCCTGAAAAATCCGCAAAGGAGAATGAGAATCCCCTTAATTCAAGAGAGAATTCAACCCAATTTCCCCCAAGGAATTGGGAAAAAATGTGAAAAATACTCAAAGGTTGTCAAAAGAAAAATTGGTTCACATACTAGTCCAATTTTGATGGTATGCGGCCGGTTCAGCAAGCTTCCCCCCTCCACGGACCGCTGTCATTCGCGGAACTAAGGCGGGGATCTTCCACGGGCGCAAAGAAGGATGGGTGTCGACCGGTCCACCGTCAAAAACCACCCCAGCCGCGAACCGGGTCAACCGGCCCGGACCCTGTGCACTGTCATTCGTGAGACGGAGGCCTAACCCTGTGCGTCCGCGAAACATGCCCCAAACTAGTTTGTTTTGCGGGGAATGTGAATTTAATTCCCCTGTGAGTTGTGGATTGACCATGTCATCTGTAAACCGGGCTTCCAGTCATGGGCCTCCACAAAAAGCGCCGCATGACAACAGATACATCTCTTTCCCAACACTATAAAAGGAGATCGAGGGAGAGAAGAGGGGGATCTATCAGATTCGGGTGGAAGGATTTCAGAGGAAGGAGCTTAGGATTTCACAAACAACGAAGTTCCAATTCACGAACCAGAACAGGTATGAAGATGGAAATGAATTAATAAGGAACCAAAAACGCATAACAAATTGGTGAATCATGAACTTAAAAATAAGAAAAAGAATATTGCGAACCATGGCCCCTCCACGGATGTACTCCCCGCGGACCAGTGAGTCTATGCTCCTTTTTCGATCCGGCGCACCGCGTAGCACCCTCCTCCGCGGGCGAAGCCCCGACTAACGAACCCCCCAACCTGTGTCGCCCCTGGACACCGCTGCTCGCGCGGACTCCCCCGCGTACCAACCTGGTATGTGGGCCAAACCCAAAGTTGCATACTGCTTTGGTATGTAGGATGCCTATCAGTACGCGTACAACCCTGGTACGCGGATGACCTCTCCAGCCACGTAACACCCCCTTACGCGAAGGGCGCCGCCCCTCATACACCCATGTGGCCCGCTAACTCCTTCGGTGTTCCCATTCCCCGAGTAAAATAAAATCCTTCCAATCCATCCTGATCCTTTGCAATCCATTCGGTGGTCTATTCATCGTCCCTGAGCCAAGGCCTCTAGAGGAGCCACCAGATCCATATGATGCAATATCCGGGCGCATCAGCACGCCACTTTGATTTCACATACCCACATTAGGCGAGAGAAAAGGGGTTGCTCTGGCCCTTGAGTGGGTTCTGAAAACACTTTGGGCTCACATACCAACGGTAGTGTAGGGTCCGAGCCCAAGAGTCCCCTTTCTGCCTCTACATTTTCAAGGATTGAGGGACCCTGCTCATGTTCCATTTTTACAAGCATCGGCGAGGAGCACAACTCTCCTCTCCGGGGAGTGGCTGGGCATCCATCGGGATGGAGCACCCATGCACCTACGTACTTCTCCAGAGCCAAATCCAACAAAATTCATCGTGGGAAATAGTGATTCTCCTCCTCTCGTGGGTCCCAAATCCCTCTCCCGCTATGCTTTGTCACCCCCTGGTAACTCATCTCAGAGTAAGCCCCGACTTTCTTTGCCAACCCGTGTGTAAGCCCCACTGAAATTCCCACGGACTCACCATTCACAACTTGATTGTCTGGTTCCTGCTGCCTCTTGTTTCTCACACCGATCATGACTCACGTGGGATTAGATTAAGAAGAAACCATGAAATTCTCTCTTGGGCTATTGAGAGTGTAATCCCCAATGTGACCATCTTCTAAACTACGGAGACTTTGATCCATGTTAAGGCATGGTAGGTAGGAAGCCTCCACGAGGTTCAAGCCCAGTACCAATTAGACCCTTGGTCCATCTCCAGTTCAGTTCTCTGACACCACCTCCTCCGAAATACATGAACTTTGATCTATGTCTCCTAGGAGGGGTACGTAGGAATCCTCCCCGAGGTTCAATCCCAACAACCGGTCATTCTAATCTCCTTCAATTAGGTTCACCAACACCTCGGGCCGCCTCAGAGTGTAAGCCCCAACCCAAACCGAACTACGTGGATTCACATTCCTCTCATGAGGATACGTAAGAATCCCATATCATGGGTTCTATCCAAACCCTCAAGTTGTTATTTGTACCCCCTAAGTGACAATAAACTCCAGAGCACCAAGTTATGGGGCTTCAAACTAGTGTCGTCTCAATGAGCCCAAACATTTCAGAGTCATCAATCCAATGAGGGATGGTAAACCTCAGGCCTAAGTGATTCTGAATCTCTGCGTTCAATTGACCATTGCCAACACGGAGTAATCCGTTGATACTATGCTTGGTTATAAACCAAAGTTTCACGAACAAATGAATACATCTTAAATCTATAAGAGAGTCCTATAATATGCAATAATTCCCCCCAAAAGGGTGCGATGAGCTCGACTTTCCATCCTCTTGACCAATGTGAGTTCTTAAGTGACATAGACCAAATCACCCAGCAAACACCTGCCTTTGGAAAGTAGGTCCATGTATCATCGGATATGAAACCATTGGGTGATTCAAACAGATCCGAATAAAAAATGGGGAACCTAACATGAATCTTCAACCAAACATGACAGATTTAACCTAATCCCACTCTGTGCACCCTTATACTCACATGAAGGGCCAAGAAAGGTCATTAATTGCACATGGGATCATGAGATGATGCTTTGATGGGTTTGATGTTTGTATTTGTTAAAATATTTTACAGGTACCACTCAAAACTCCCTTTGATCCAATGGCATCATGGAGGATCTCACAGACGAGTACTTCAAACAACGCAATGACTGGACATCCTCACCGACAAAAGACCCTGTCACCTACCCAGTGTCTTCAACGCTGGGTCTCATATGCGTTGATCCAAGAGTACCACTTTAATCGTACTCTCCCGACGGTGGAGGCGGCAATGCACACCCTCCAATCCGCCAAGACCCGTCAGTCGCCTGCCTAGTAGTGGCTGCGATAGCAGATCCAGACGGCTCCTAATGCCGTCTCTAACTATTTCGGGAGTCTATCCCTGGAACGAGACAACACGTACCTCCCTTACCATAGAGAGGCGGATGGGTTTGACACTGAGAACTTAATCCCTGCTGAACGGGGGTTCCAATCTAAGGACCCCACTGGAAGATGTCATTGCAGTTATGCCACAACTCAATATCCTCACACTAAGGAGGATGTCTCCCCGAGGATCTAGGCCAACTCTCCCCAAGCTCCGGACCCTCGGACCACCTAAAAAGGGCAGAAAACGTACAACCTGGGACCAGTCATCAACCATGTCCCTGAGGAGGAGCTCTGCTGCCCAGTCATAGATACGTATTGAGAGAAGGAACTTACACATGTTCACTCCTCCAAAGCCTGCCATCCAGACATGGAGGCATCATACAAGCATGCATGCATCCCCACTGAGCTCTATCAAGCCCTTCATTCACATAGGACGACACCTACCTAGAAGGCACCTTTCTCTTCCCATGGTCGTGAGGCCCACCAACCAGACGTGGTGGCGACCCAGCGCCTGCAGGACCAGCTCCAAGAAGGTTCCCCTGAAGCCTACCATCCCGATGTGGTGGTGATCAGTAAATTCCTCCATCCATATATATAGGAAATTAATAGGCAGGCACATATCCCTACCAACAAAGGCCATCGACTCGATACGGTGGGAAACAAACATATGAAGGGCTAGCTCCATATGGATGCAAGTAATGTTTTCCATCCCGATGTGGTGGGAAAAGGAGAGATAAACTGGCATATCCTGACACAGGGGCAGACTCATTCACCTACCCCGTCACATAAGAATTGTCAATACCCACTGACAACCGGTGGACAGGAGAGGGATATTCCTACTCCGATACTGGAATGGGCCTTCATACTCGTTCCAACTAAATATGTCTCTCTACATATCTTGGAAACGATGGATGAACAGGTATCAATCCCTTATCATATCCTATAGACTTTCCAGAATGTAATTGCAGCAATGGAAATAGGAAGGACTCGGACCCGTGAGCTCGTCCCCCCAATTGAGGAAATTAATCTAAGAGATGAGATAACTGCCTTGGAGCAGATCTTCATCCCTACTTCCACCCAGGAGGGTCGTCGGCCATATTCCGTGATACAAGGGAAACCAGATTGATCTGCTTCCCTCATTCCAACTGGGGGACACCCGTACATCATGGTGGATACTCCAGACCAGGCATATATCCATACAAAAAGTCAAGATGTTTGTCAGCATATCCCGACAGAATCACGGGAACCAATTATAAATGGACCCAAAGGTGAAGGACGTTATCAATAGTAGACGGTCCCCGCTGCGCATAAGAAAGTGCCCAGAACGCGCCAAAGGTAGCCGGAAAATAAAGAGCGGGTTTATGACTCCACTCTATTGGAAGATGGGGTTCCCAATACTGCTAATCACATATCAAAGGCTCAGAACCTTTCCCACCCATTACCATATTATGGGAGTGGTAGTAGCAGTTTTGAAGGTCCTCCCCGCAATGTCGCTACCAGCAGCTCTGAAGGTCCTCCCCAGAGCACTCGGGCCTCCCCCACATGCATATAACGATTGATCACGATAGATTCTCTTATGATTCTAGTTACAGAAGACCTCCGCGTGACTAGAAGATATAGTAGCAAGAAGGCCCTCAACTTTCTACAGTCCACCCTGAAGGTCCTCCCCGATGTATACACTGCAAACACTCTCCGTGAAGTGGGACCACAGATTATGATAGTAGTCCTCACTATCATAGTCACAACTGCGGAGTCCCTCCCTACAGTGAAATCTCATCCCCACAAGAAGTCACTCCCCTTGTAATGGCCTACCCTGATGGTCCTCCCTAGGGGATACGTCGTAACAACACTCTGCACAGCTAGGCATCAGATCACGGTTGTAGTCCTTGACACTCTAATAATGGAGGTCCTCCCCATAGAGACTTAAAGCAACGATAAGGCCCTCCCCTAATTGCGGTACATTCTAAAGGCCCTCCCCAGGGTGTACCCCGAAGATATTCTCCATGTGGCAGCTGTGATGGTAGTCCTTTCCATTGCGGAAGCTATGATGGTAGTCCTCGCCACCACGAACACCATTGTGAGGTACTTCCTACAATGAACCCAAGCGATAAAAAGGTCCTCCCCTTGTCGTAGTGTGTCTTGAAGGTCCTCCCCAGGATACACATTGAACGTCAAACCATGATGGCCATCCTCACCATGATGTATGTTGTTGCGAAGGCCCTCCCCGTAACAACACTATGTAGCTATAAGGTCCTCCCCTCGCTGTGATACGCCTTGGAGGTCCTCCCCAGGGTATGCACTGCAAAATTCCTCTTTGTCGTGAGGCGTCAAGTAGTAATGGTAGCCATGTCCATTACAACATGGATAGCGGAGGCCCTCCCCACCTAGATGCCTATCAACTAAAAGGCCCTCCCCTCGTTTCCATACATTCTGAAGGCCCTCCCCAGGGTGTACCCCACAGGTTCAATCCCTACGACACCTGTAATGGTTTTCCTCTCTATTGTGGCCACCATTGCGAAGGTCCTCCCTACAGTGACATATAATATCGACAGGAAGGTCATCCCCTTGCCGAATCAAGCATAGAAAAACCCTCATATGTCGAGGCACTCGGAAGGATGGGATGCAACAAGTTAGATTTCCTGCTAATCGCCAACAACACCCTTCTTCAATCAAGAAATGGTACGGGGCCACGATCATCTTCTGATCCACATCAGAATCTCCCACATGAAAATTAAATACCTACCAACCCTACTGCCTCTAACCACAATATCGGTTAGTGTCTCAGTTTGAATGACTAGGTAGAGGAATCACTAGCGGAATAGTATTCCGACAAGTTGCACCAGAGGAAACGAATAGCCCGAGAGGATATACCAGTTATGTTTTGGCCCACAGCCACCTCTCAATTCGACATACCCAGAATGTTGTTAGAAGAATGTGAGCACAAAATACACTCCAATATATGGACAACCCTCCGCTGGCAGAAATCAATCTTCCTGCCCTATGATGGGTATGTAGACCATGTCAAGACAATAGGATACCTCCTATGTCACATCGACATGGAATCTCTTCCTTCGGCGCCACAACGATGACCTATGAGGTGTTAAGGAAACATGGAGTTAGCCTTCCTCCATGCACTGCACCAGTTGCGCCACCTCATTGGTGACGCTCCGATGGGAGTCCATATCAGAGGATGAGGGAACATGGATCTCTACATTTCACTCTGCTCCCCGCCCATAAGAACCTGTTCGTCGTAATATCATGCAACGCCATCATGTCAAGACAGAAATCAAGTGGTCTCCCTATTCGGGATAGGTTGAGTAAGTCCTAGAAGCATCAAGCCCGATGGGAACAAGCTATTCACGAGCTCCTAAATGAGTCCACCGAAAGCATACAACAGGCCTCTCACCTAAGAGAGTCCAATCAGTAGTCATTACTTACCTCCCTAGAGGGAATTGATTTGCAGTTGAACTTGGTATCAATCCCAGTTTACCCCCGAATGGGGGCCCTCAAGATCAAGAAAGTAGCGATAGCAGCAACCACTGCCACAATCCAAGTTCAACCCCAGTATGCATAGCTGCTGGAATTTTTAACTACAAATGCCCCCATAAGACCAATAAAAATTGGAAGAGACTCAAAATCCAAGGAACGGAGCCAACCCCATCCCTCAGGGTTGGGGGCATTTTTACCCCCTCAACAACAACCTCCCCCACGAGAATCGGTATTTTATTTTCTAGGTAGGACAATCAGAAGAAAAGGTTCCTGCCCTATCCCGTCCTTTGAATCATCATCCCCTTCAAGAGGAAGGCGTACCGTAAGGACGCATCAAATAACTATATGTGTCACCCTTCATCAAGGGGTATGAAATCATTCCAGGGACTGAAATGGGAGGACCAGTAAAGGGTGTCGGAGATCCTCTTCCTATTTGGAAGATGACATATCCTCTACCCCGTGATATTCATCCATCAATACCATAGAGGTTAACCCCATGGGTGACACCAGAGAATATGAAAAATCAGATGGATCGGGAGAAGATGGTTCTAGTCAGGCTGTGACACTAACAATGAACCACTAGGTGTGCACACCCAGAACCAGAGGGCCCCCCTAAATATGGCCACCCTTCCAGCTAACCCTCCTCTGCTTACCCTGCAAGCTCCCAACAAGGATAATAAGAAAATAAAGGTTACCCTTAACCCTCCTCCTTCTTTCGATAAAAATGAGACACTTATGCTTAAAAAGAGATTCACTCGACAGGAAGAAGAAATGAATGAATTGAGGAAGCTTAATGTCGAGATACTTCAGAGGAACTGTCTTATTGAAAGCGCTTCCCAAGAAGAGACACACCGTGCACTCCCAGCATGTACACCTCAATGACCAAGGTTTACCCGGAAAAATTAGGCATAGATAAGGCCCCCGCCCAATGAGACGCCCGACCCATCCAACTACCTGAATATGGATCCAGATGAATACAAATACTTCCATCCACATAGTAAGAAATTGGAGAGAGTGCGTTTGAACCCTCTGAAGGTGCCACAAACAGCATATGCACCCTTGGTGTTGGCCGAGCCGGATCCTCTAGCAATGCCTCAGGCTACACCTGCCCAAGGTCGGGCCCAACAGGATGTAAACCAGGGTCTTGCCGACACCATCGAGGCACTAAAAACTCGATTAGAAGAAATGGAAGGTCAATGCGCTTTTATACAGCCAGAGTGGATGCCCTAACTAGATTGGGTGAGCAACATGCCACCCCCACCCAATTTTGGGAGCCTTGTATTCCCTATTTTCAATGGATCAAGCGATCTGTATTAGCATTTAATGCACTAAGCATCTTATTGCGACCCTATGATGGGAACTCCGAAACAACAAGATGCAGTGAAACTCAGATGCTTCATGCAGACCTTGTAAGGATCTTCCTTCGTCTGGTATACAAATATGCCAGATCAGTCGATAAAAAGCTGGGAAGACCTTCGACAATAGTTCCTATTCCACTTCATCTCAACACAGCCTAAAACAATAGTCAGCGACCTCATGAATTGAAAATAGAGGGAGAACAAGAGGGTCTCGGATTTCATCTCCAGATGGAAGGGTCTGACCTACTCTATGAACATGTTAATTCCCCAAGATAAGATTCTAGCCATATGCATCGATAACCTTTGAGATGAGCTGCGAACACCACTCATACCAGTGGAGTGCACCACTAGCTTTCTCAATATCTATACCATTTCCCATAGAATTGATGACTCCATGTAATGGACCAATCTGAAGTCCCGAATAGCCACACAGGCTCCTGCAAAGAGAACAGTTAGAGCTGAAGCATCCTCTGTCACGCTCAAGCCATCCCATGCACCTGCTCCACTGCCTAGGCCTCCACCAAATTGTCAGTGGCCCTCTGTATATTAGTGGCCACCTTCTCCCAAAAGGGACTATCAGAGAGGATCGAAGCGGAACCAGTTCTAGGAATGGAGACCCAAAGTATACTTATTCCGGGAGGACCAAGTACATGACCACTTCATCGCTGCCAGAAATTGCAACTTGCTCTGCCTTATAGAGCCAAGGAAGCCCAAAGAAGTCGGCCGCAATGACATGCCAGATTACTATCCCTACCATCTAATGCTGGGGAACAGTATCCAATAATGCATTATCTTCAAAGACCTCCTTCAAAGGATAGTAGACTCTGGGTATGTCGAGTTGGGACCACCCCAAAAAAATGTGACATATATTTCTACCACCTACTCTGCCAAAGGGGAGGGGTGGAAGGAAGTCAGCAGCAAGAAGGGGTAGAAATTTGATGGCTAGATGACTCGAAAGACCATCAATCGAGCTCAGGGCATTCTCTGAGCTCAATTACAGCAGCCGGTGTTGCCACCAACAGCCCCTAATTCCGCACAACTGATAATATCGGCCTCACAACCCTCCACGAGCCGATCATCCAGGCTTAATCGAAAGGGGAGGAGACAAGCGTAAGAGGAGCAGTCTGCAACGAGGCCGAATTTATCCCGGACACTGTTAGATTTTATTCCCCCAAACTTGGCACCACGGGAACCGACCCACCAAACGACAACATCAGGGACAGTCAACCAGGTTGACCTGTCATAGGATGAAGAGCTGATCTTCAGTTCCATCAACATCATCCATCTAATAGAGTCGTTCCCTAATGAAGAGTATGATTGTGAACCTGAGTTCCCAAAATGAGGAGCCGAGAGGGGGAATCATAGAAGAAAGGGATACCAGGGGAGGCACCGTCACAGCCAGAACCAACCCTATGGTTTTACCTTGGCCCATACCGTTAATATCATAGAAACCCATGGGAGAGCCATTCAACACACCTAGAAGGAGAAATAATATCTCTCCACCTCCACAAGAAGCCACTTTGGCCCTTTCATTCTACGATACCCATCCGAGGAGGAACAAGTGTCTAGCCGCCTAGTGCACACAAACAGACCGGCCGGGCCGAGACCCCAGAACATGGGAACACCATTGGCCTCCAACCCTACGGTCGGTCCCTCCTCGTCACACACTCCAGCTCCTAAAGTGCCTGCTAAAACTCTCCCACCAACAGAGAAGCGTCAGCCTCTAGAGCAGAAATACGATATCCTTAATCATCAAGCGTTAGTACCAGTGAAACTGTCAATCCTGGATGCCTTGAGTTTTTCATCCGATCTCAGGGAGGCGCTTGTAAAAGCCTTGCTTGGCCCCTAGGAGTTTCAATCCGAGGTAGCCGCCTCTGAGATTTACCGGATGGAGACTGGCCCAGCTGAGTGCAATTTCATGATATACTTCACCAATCAGGATTAATATTCCAGCATGCAAGGTCATATCAAACCACTATATGTTTCCAGTACATTAAATGATGCCGAGATCCAGAATGTCTTTAGTGACAACAGCTCTGGAGCTATCCTCCTTCCCCTACTAACACTCTGTAAGTTGGGCTACAGTGAGGATGACATAATAGCCTCATCCACAACTCTGTTGGGTGACGACAAGAGTGAACAGAATCCAATGAAACAAATCAATCTAAAGACCCATTTTGGAAACCTTGTGGCCTAATTGGAATTCCTGGTGGTCCGGTAGAACACAACATTCAACACTCTACTGGGAAGGCCGTAGCTCTATAAGAACATGGTCATTCCTTCATCCTACCACCAGTGTATCAAGTATTGTGTCAATGGAGAATGAGTGACATTGCACGCTGTCAAGGTCTATTTAGAGATCTCTGAGTCACACTACATTGATGTTGGATTTTATGACCAAAATAAAAAGAAGCCTTCGCTCGATGGAATCGACTAGATCCCCACTCCAAATTGTTCGGAAATGGTCTCTGATGACCCCCTCAAGTAGCTTGGTGAAGAGCACATACTTCCCATCAACCATGTTAAGAGAAGTAATTCAAGCCCATACACACACTCAACTGTCCTCATGAATTCAACCATAACGATCGAGCATGACAATGCAGAAATGTCCGCTAACCCTCAGTTTGGGGGTGAATACTTGAGTGGGTACGCCCACGATGCCTCGCCTACGGGCCCTCAGGGGCCCGTGCCGGGAACTCTCCCCCCATCAAATCAGTAAGATGAGAATGTGGGGGAAGAATAGGAGGAAGATCTTCGGGATGAACCTCCCACATTTTAGGAAGGTATCTCCACCACTGTGGACGAGCTCAGGGAAATAAACTTGGGTACCGAGGACGACCCGAGGCCCACTCTCATTAGTATAGCCATGTCACCTGAGGAGCACGAGGTATATACCTTTTTCCTGAAGAAACATCAGGATGTTTTCTCTAGGAATTACACAGAAATTCTGGGACATGATCTCGAAGTGGCGACGCACCACTTAGGTCTACCAGAAGCCCATCGGGGCTTTAGAAATGCTGCCAGAAGGACGCACCCCACACATGCGGCAAAAATAGATGCTAAAGTTCATATGATAATTAATGTGGGCTTCATTTGGGAGGTCCAATACCCCATCTATCTGGCCAATATTGTCCCCATCAAGAAAAAAAATGAACAAATCCGCGTCTGCAATGATTTCAGAGATCTCAATCGGCACTTCCTGAATGATAATTTTACGGTCTCGATTACTGAGTTATTAATCGACGCAATGGCTGGGGTAAGAGGATCTCTCCTTCATGGATGGAAATTTTGGGTATAATCAAATCTGGATGGCCCGAGAAGACGTAGAAGCCACTACCTTCCGATCCCCTCAAGGAATATTCTGTTACAGGGTCATGCCCTTTCGTCTCAAGAATGCGAGCGTCACATATCAATGTTCCATTCATTGTAGAGACCCGAAGCTTGACGTACATGGACATTACATTACTTTTGCGGAATACTTAGTATATAACAAAAACACACACACAAGGATTGTAATAGTTTAGTGTCTTTGGAAACTCGGAATATAATCTTCTAATCGTGGTGAAAGATCTTCAACATCTATCATAAATATCTTCCCTTTTTTTACCTAAAACCTTTCTTTATATCCTGGGGAAAAGAAAACATAAAAGGGTGAGCTCAAATGCTCAGTAAGGGTAAACAAAATAAATATCAATCACATCATATTCATAAGAACATAACATTTTGGAAATCTTAAACTCCAAAAGAGATCATAATTTCATAACATGGGATAAATCATAGTAGTGAAATGAAATCCCAATAATCATAACATAAAACATGAAACTTTTTCGCATACACACATAATCATAGAGAATCATTTCTTATTAGTCAAGACTCATTTCCAAAACTATCTTACTGGACAAAGTCCATTTCTGAACAGAGTCACCCTCATTTCAGTCCTGTTTCACTGAACCGGTATTACCTACCGTTCCAGCCATGTCTATCTCATGAGATATAAAATCTTTACCCAATGAATTAGATGGAGATATAGGTCCCACCCATATCATAATGATACCATTCTTATGTGTGCCACAAAATCATAAACCATACATCATAGCATAACCCATGTAATAAAATTGGGAATCTTAAACATCATGACATCATAAAACAATTCATATAAGATAAAGGAATTCATAAAAATATATCCATCACAACATAATCATATCAATGTAATAATAGGGATATAAACAGAACCCTATATTATCTTAGATGGAAAATAATTTTGATAAAACACTTGAACTCCATTCTTGAGGAAAATATCCTTTCTACTTCAAAAACATTTTACTTTCTTAACATGTCATACAATTTTAAAAGAATTTGATTAAAAATAAACTTGAAAACATGTAAAAGAAGATTCTTGGAAATAATGTTTTAAAAATCCATTCATGCCGTATAAGTAAAAAAAACATCCTTCTCGTACTTTTGTCGGAAAAGTCAAAAAGTACCTCGTACGAAAAACGAAAAAAGATTCCTTTAATATCATTTACTATAAACTCACCAAAGTGTAAAAATAGATTTAAAAAATTTTAGGTGTATGGAAATACTATTACATATTTAGGAAACATGAATGTGAATGATAAAATACACCCCAGTAAATACCAAAGTATAATCAATCTCGGATAAAAATGAGACTGTGAAATTTCACTTACCTTAGGTCTGATTTGCTTTGTATGTGTCCGAACCTCCTGTATAATGATTTAAATAATGTCATTGACTTATTACAGAATCATATTCATTGTTATTATATCATATATGGTTCACTTATGACTTTATATTACCCGTTATTTTGTAAATTCCATGTTAATGAAGCGTTTTGGGTAAAATAATTTCATTTATCGTAGGTGTTTGGACTTGTTGTTATTGACATTATTATTACTTATATCATGATTTAATTACTTCCAGAATATAAAATATGATTTATATATCATATATATTTAGTATATATATATATATAATAGATAGATAAATGAAATGAAACACACCCTTCATGGAGACGGTAGTCCGTACGTACGCATGAACGTTGTTTTCCTTTCCTTATTGTCTTGAATGGAAGTAAGTAGATTCCATATATATATACATAAATCCAGTAGATTTACCATGTCATATATTTCATTATTATTCATTATATATACTCTATAATCATTCTGGAATGGCTAACATGGATAATGAATCTCATCGCGTCGTGGAGACAGTAGTCCGTACGTACGCACGAGCGATGATATCGTTACCATGGTCGTGGAATCGTGTTGAAGTGTATGTATACTATTTCAGTATCAATATAAATTTATAATAATCATATATAGTTATTCATTACACCATTATACACATCCAATTAATGTGGTGGCGGAAAATAGATTACACCACGGCGTGGAGACGGTAATCCGTACGTACGCACGCGCGGTGATTTCCTTTATCTGTAGGATGGATATAAGGTTAATTAGAGTTGTTTCATATTTATAATAAAATATAAGTATATAAGAAATACTGATGTTATTACTTTATCATGAAACAACTAAATAAGAAGAAGTTGAAAAAGAAAGAAATTGAAAAAGATTGGTAATGGATATTACCTCTTTTTGACGTGCCTTCACTTAACCTCCACTTAAAGAACTAAGGATGGTCTTTGAAGAAGACCAGGACCTCTAGGATGATACTAGGGAAGTAGAGAAGAGATTTTTTCAGGAGTTGTCCAAGATTTAATGCTCAAATTGGTGTGAGGAGGAGAGGGAGTAGGTGCCCTTTTATAAGGGAGGAGAGGGGCACCTTAAGAAAATCTCAAAATATTATTTTATATTAAGGTCAAATTCGGTTTATAATGGTTCAAAAGGGTCTTATTTCGAAGATAAAGTGGAGATGGATCGAAATACTCTCATCCAATAGTATTTAGACAATTTTAGGTTATTATTTTAACCTTATCAATTAGATTTAACTCTAAGTTAAATAATTTAACTTTTACCGTGTCTTTTTGTTTTCTTACACTATAAGGCTAATAAACTTACCATAACAAGCCAAACGAACCCCAAGTTGTTTATTATTAATATATATATATTTATCTAAGTCATTTGTCCGAACCTTAGATTTTTAGGAATTAAATAACAATTAATAATATAATATTTCTTTTAAAAACTAATTTAGGTCAATTTTGACACTATTTGGTACATGATTTTTATGAAATTCATAACAGAATGATAAGTTCGTATCAAGTTACTTATATCAACAATAACATGTCATATTAACCTAAAAAATTAATGTAATTCATAAAAAGTCTCGAATTACATTTATTTTGGCATTTATAACATCAATTATGTCAATATTTTATTAATAAGACAATTACTGCATCATCTTTGTGTCATAATAAATGATAATTATTTAATCCCTAAAAATTATAAATAAATTCATATGATGTGGATAATTGTATTAGATTTATATAGACTATTAATGTTTTAAGTTTAATGAATTTTATCACTAAATTAAAATTATTATACTTAGAAGATTTAAGAAAGTGACATGTTGTCACATTCTTTGGTTTTAATAATAATTAAATTATTTTCATGGAAAAAAGTCCATAAAATGAATCTAATCCGACCCTTAGGAAATATGGGTATACTTTTAGCCATCCAATATTATTTTTTCCAAGTTTTAGGGTAATTTTATAATTTTATATTTACCCTTAATTACCTGATTTACCTTTAACTATAGTAAATTAAATTTATCGTAGTTACTATTCACAATGCCCAAAAATAAAAAATAGCTTATTAACATAATTTGGTCCCACTGATTCCAAATATGGAATCAATTTTTCCAAATTCAATACACAAAAGATGCAGAAATTAAATTAAAATTAATCCCATTGTCGAAAGAAAACGGGTTTTTCTTTAAAACATTGCAAAAGATTGAATTGATTTAACCTACGAATTCAAGGTAAAATCAATGATAATGACATAAATTATATTAAATGGTAAAAATATATTCTATTTATACGTTAAAACCATTCAATATTATAATTTAACCACATAATATATTACGATGAAAAAAGTTGTTTTTAATTAAAATATAGCGTGTTTTTACTATTCATTAAAATATGAAAGTTATCGGAAAAATATCAAAACTTTATCTAATGTAAATTTTTATATCCTGATTCAAAAGAAGAATTTTATTTTGTCAAATTGAACTTATAAACATGTCAAAAACTAGATTTAATGTTGGTGCGCCATAAAAAGGCGGCAAAACTGCATTTTTTGAAAAATACTTATTTTACTCGAAAAATTTATTTTGTTCTTATACCATGTTCTAGAAATGTGTAAGATGAATAATAATGTTATAAAATTCAAAATTTAGTTAACACTATTCATAACGGCTAGTTCATAACAATATTATAATAATATATCGTTGTTTAGTAAAACCCGATATTGCGTACAACACACGCTATTGAGGAAGGTCACGATTGCGTGTAATGCAAGCCAAGTAAGGGTTGCATGTAGTGCACAACTCCTTTTTTGTTGAGTATAACAGAATCCAACCATATTTTATTTATACATTGAATATATATATATATATATACACTCAATGTTGTGTAGAATAACTTCTATCAAACAAACTTGAAATTGTGTGTAACAAGAGCCAAGAAAAGTGTTGCGTATACTGCAAGATAATACAGTGTTGCGTATAGCGCAAGATAATCTTGGTGTGTCGTACAATAGAATATGAATGAAATTAATCTTATAAAATCTTGGGTTGTTACATTCTACCCCCTTAAAATGAATTTCGCCCTCGAAATTCATCGGGGTTATAAATCGTTTACTATTCATAAAAACCCACATCGTAAAAAGAAATACCAAAACTGAAATTTAAAAACTAATGTATAAAATATAACGGTTACCCAAATGAACTCATCACTGGGTTTCCATATAAGAGAAAATATGGACATGGAAGAGAAATCTAACCGTCATGTTCTGATGGAGAGTGGTAGAGAACATGGCTATGAAAAATCCAACAATCACAAAGCTATTGATTTGTGGTGATCTAAGGTACCATCTGATTCATCGGATAAAAGGGCAGTAGGACAACATTTTTGGTTTTTCAAGATCATTTCCCTAAAGTTGATGAAATTAGAAGAAATACTTTCGTGATTTCAGTATAGTCTCACTGTTGGTCGTTCTTTGGAAAATTGCCACTTCATCTCTTAAAGAAATGAAGTTGAATTTGTTATTCATGGAGTGTTAACAGATCATGTGATAGAATGATGGGTCATTCCATCTGTTTCAAACAAAAGTTTAGCAATAGTTATCAAATATACATAAGTCCGTCTTTGGTGAGGTTAATCATATACGATTCCAAAAATGAACTTATACTTCATATATCATACCACATAATAAAATAAAACTAGTTTCTACTAACCAGGGACTTTCTGTAGGACAGTGGTATGCGATAAAGGCCTGTCGCACATTAGTTGTGGGTTTGATTCTCACAGCCTTGGCTGACGTGATGGGTTGTCGCACATCCTGCAGGTTGTCCTTTTTCTAAAACTACATTATTATAACATCCCATCAACAATATCAAAAAAAAAGTTTTATCCTTAAACAATACTAACTTATGTACAACATAATCCATTCCAATCTTTAGGCTTATCTAAAATACTTCAGTCCAAGCTCATAGTATAGAGAAAAGGATCACGTGAATGCCATCATTTATCCCTCATATATCTATTTTGTCACATTCCAGTCATGTGAATACCATAATCATGTAATCTCTTGAAAAATGAATACCCATTGATTCTTAGTGAAAACATGAGTGCTATCAAAAGATAACTCTTTCCACATACCAAAATCCTCAAAATTCTATATACTTAGTCCTTATATCAATCATGAGCTCATGAATACAATCAAACATCTCATTATCTTCTTGTCCCTTCATTATGCGCATATCATCTACTTTCCAAAAATATTTCAATCACGTTTTTTTCCTGGTTACCAGTATCATATAATTATTGAAAACCAATACATAGATATTCCAAAATTCCACAATACCATAAATGAGATTCCATGATACTATTTTGAAATCCCATTACATAAACACTTAATCATTCCACCACATCGTTGTCATATTCAACATCGCCAATAGTGATCGCATGTGACTTCCCTTTGTCCTTTGCCTTAAGCGGTTTCTCATGTCGATCTTCACTAACCCTCGGATTAGGGCATTTATTAGCATAATGCCCCATTTCCTTGCACTTGAAGCATTGAAGTGTTGGTGGTGTGTTCTCTGTAGTGTTTGCTTTATTCACATCATTAGAAACCCTTTTTCCATTACTTCGACACACAGCTTCTCGATGACCTTCTTTTCCACACTTAAAACATTTTCTAGTCCCTTTAAGACAATCTCCACCATGCTTCTTTCCACACTTTGTGCATAAGGAAACATTCATATTATTTTCACCATTATTCTGAGATATCTCCTTGAACTCCATCTTTCGTTTCTTGTCAAAACCATGAGATGGATATGTAACACCAACTTCCATTTCTACCTTGATAGCAAAACGCACAATTTCTTCATAGATACTGAAGTCTCTTATAGCTAATGCCCTTAGAAGACTTGGTTTTAAGCCACTGAAAAATCGATCAACATTACTTTCATGTTGGATGATAATGCCAGATGCATACCTTGCAAGTCTTGTAAAATTAGCTTCGTATATACCAACAGATTCATCATCCTTTTTCTTCAGCTCAAGAAATTCCTTTTCCATCTTTGTTCGAATAATACGAGGGAAGTACTTACTTAAAAACAAGTTCTTGAACTCGTCCCATTCCATGGACTCAATTTCATCTCTTTGCCTCGTATTCTTGATAAGATTCCACCATTGATCAGCTTCACCTTTGAAACGATATACTACTAAGATGACTTTATCATGTTCAGAACATTGAAGAACTGAAAATATCTTTTCAGTGGTACTGATCCATTTTTCAGAAACAAGTGGATCGAAAGACACACTAAAAGAAGGTGGGCGTTGCCTCATTAAGGACTCAATAGAATATTGTTCCCTTCTCTGCTCATTTGGAAGTCCAGAATGATTCATAGCTTGTGTAAGTATAACAATAAGACTTTTCACTCCATCTCCCATAACATTTGTTTGTTCAGGAGGACAATCATTGCATTGTCCATTACAGTGATCAACGCGGTTCATTCAGGTTCCAGCCATCGTCTAAAACCCAAAAAGAATAGTGTGAGAGGCAAAAATCATGATAGGGAAAACAACATAATAAAGGGGGAGTACCCTTAATATCTAACATCTTAGGTTAAATTATACGATCTTTACCGTAGTTCTAGGACTATATCCTATACGTATACATATCCTTAGAGACATCCCTAGACATACCTTATAAATAACTCTAGGGATCTCACTAACGTTCTCACATCCTAGTTTCCAAAGGTTGACTAAACCTTTCCTCTGATACCAACTGTAGAGACCCAAAGCTTGACGTACATGGAAATTACATTACTTTTGCAGAATACTTAGTACATAACAAAAACACACACACAAGGATCGTAATAGTTTAGTGTCTTTGGAAACTCGGAATATAATCTTCTAATCGTGGTGAAAGATCTTCAACATCTCCCACAAAGATCTTCCCTTTTTTTTACCTAAAACCTTTCTTTATATCCTGGGGAAAAGAAAACATAAAAGGGTGAGCTCAAATGCTCATTAAAGATAAACAAAATAAATATCAATCACATCATATTCATAAGAACATAACATTTTGGAAATCTTAACCTAAAAAAGAGATCATAATTTTATAACATGGGATAAATCATAGTAGTGAAATGAAATCCCAATAATCATAACTTAAAATATGAAACTTTTTGGCATACACACATAATCATAGAGAATCATTTCTTATTAGTCAAGACTCATTTCCAAGACTATATTAAATGACAAAGTCCATTTCTGAACCGAGTCACCCTCATTTCAGTCCTGTTTCACTGAATTGGTATAACCTACCATTCCAGCCATGTCTATCTCATGAGATATAAAATCTTCACCCAATGAATTGGAGGGATATATATGTCCCACCCATCACATAATTATACCATTCTTATGTGTGCCACAAAATCATAAACTATACATCATAGCATAACCCATGTAAAAAAATTGGGAATCTTAAACATCATGACATCATAAAACAATTCATATAAGATAAAGGAATTCATAAAAATATATCCATCACAACATAATCATATAAATATAATAATAGGGATATAGATAGAACCCTATATTATCTTATATGGAAAATAATTTTGATAAAACACTTGAACTCCATTCTTGAAGAAAATATCCTTTCTACTTCAAAAACATTTTCCTTTCTTAACATGTCATACAATTTTCAAAGAAGTTGATTAAAAATAAACTTGAAAACTAGTAAAGAAATCTTCTTGGAAATAATGTTTTAAAAATCCATTCATGCCGTATAAGTTAAAAAAAACATTCTTCTCGTACTTTTGTCGGAAAAGTCAAAAAGTACCTCGTATGAAAAACGACAAAAGATTCCTTTAATATATTTTACTATAAACTCACAAAAGGGTAAAAATGGATTTAAACAATTGTAGGTGGATGGAAATAATATTACACATTGAGGAAACATGAATGTGGATGATAAAATACACCCCAGTAAATACCAAAGTATAATCAATCTCGGATAAAAATGAGATTGTGATATTTCCCTTACCTTTGGTCCAATTTGCTTTGTATGTGTCCAAACCTCCTGTATAATGATTTAAATAAATTCATTGACTTATTAAAGAATCATAATCATTTTTATGATATCATATATAGTTCACTTATGACTTTATATTACCCGTTCTTTTGTAAATTCCTTGTTAAAGAAGCGTTTTGGGTAAAATAATTTCATTTATCGTAGGTGTTTGGACTTGTTGTTATTGACATTATTATTACTTATATCATGATTTAATTACTTACAGAATATAAAAAATGATTTATATATCATATATATTTAGTATATATATATATATAATAGATAGATAAATGAAATGAAAAACACCGTTCATGGAGACGGTAGTTCGTACGTACGCATGAACGTTGTTTTCCTTTCCTTATTGTCTTGAATGGATGTAAGTAGATGACATATATATATACATAAATCCAGTAGATTTACCATGTCATATATTTCATTATTATTCATTATATATACTTTATAATCATTCTGGAATGGCTAACATGGATAATGAATCTCATCGCGTCGTGGAGACGGTAGTCCTAACGTACGCACGAGCGATGATATCGTTCCCATGGTCGTGGAATTGTGTTGAAGTGTATGTATAATATTTCAGTATCAATACCACTTTATAATAATCATATATAGTTACTCATTACACCATTATACCCATCCAATTAAGGTGGTGGCGGAAAATAGATTACACCACGGCGTGGAGACGGTATTCCGTACGTACGCACGCACGGTGATTTCCTTTTTCTGTAGGATGGATAGAAGGTTAATTAGAGTTGTTTCATATTTATAAAAACATATCAGTATATAATAAATACTGATGTTATTACTTTATCAAGAAAAAAATAAATAAGAAGAAGTTGAAGAAGAAAGAAATTGAAAAAGATCGGTAATGGATATTACCTCTTTTTGACGCGCCATCACTTAACCTCCACTTAATAAACTAAGGATAGACTTTGAAGAAGGACATGACCTCTAGAATGATACCAGGGAAGTAGAGAAGAGAGTTTTGCAGGGTTTGGCTGAGCTTTAATGCTCAAATTGGTGTGAGGAGGAGAGGGAGGAGGTGCCCTTTTATAAGGGAGGAGAGGGGCACCTTAGGAAAATCTCAAAATATTATTTTATATTAAAGTAAAATTCGGTTTATAATGGTTCCAAAGGATCTTATTTCGAATATAAAGTGGGGATGGGTCGAAATCCTCTCATCCAATAGGATTTAGACAAGTTTAGGTTATTATTTTAACCTTATCAATTAGATTTAACTATAAGTTAAATAATTTAACTTTTACCGTGTCTTTTTGTTTTCTAACACTATATAGTTAATAAACGTACCATAACAAGCCAAAAGAACCCCAAGTTGTTTATTATTGATATATCTATCCTTATCTAATTCATTTTTACGAACCTTAGATTTTTAGGAATTAAATAACAACTAATAATATAATATTTGTTTTAAAAACTAATTTATGTCAATTTTGACACTATTTGGTACATGATTTTTATGAAATTTATAAAAGAATGATATGTTCGAACCAAGTTACTTATATCAACAATAACATGTCATATTAACCTAAAAAATTAATGTAAGTCATAAAAAGTCTCAAATTACATTTATTTGGGCATTTATAACATCAATTATGTCAATATTTTATTAATAATACAATTACTGCATCATCATTGTGTCTTAATAAATGATAATTATTTAATCCCTAAAAATTCTAAATAAATTCCTATGATGTGGATAATTGTATTAGATTTCTGGAGACTATTCATTTTAGATGTTTCATGAAGTTTATCACTAATGTAAAATTATTATAATTATAAGATTTAAGAAAGTGACATGTTGTCACATTCTTTGGTTTTAATAATAATTAAATTATTTTCATGGAAAAAAGACCATAAAATGAATCTAATCCGACCCTTAGGTTATATGGGTATAATTTTAGCCATCTAATAGGATTTTTCCAAGTGTTAGGGTAATTTTATAATTTTATATTAATTATTCGATTTACCTTTAACTATAGTAAATAAAATTTACCGTAGTTACTATTCACAATGCCCAAAAATAAAAAGTAGATTATTAACATAATTTGGTCCCACTGATTCCAAATATGGAATTCATTTTTACAAATTCAATACACAAAAGATGCAGAAATTAAATTAAAATTAATCTCGTTGTCGAATGAAAACGGGTTTTTTTTAAAACATTGCAAAAGATTGAATTGATTTAACCTACGAATTCAAGGTAAAATCAATGATAATGAAATAAATTATATTAAATGGTAAAAATATATTCTATTTATACTTTAAAACCATTCAATATTATAATTTAACCATATAATATATTACGATGAAAAAGTTGTTTTTAATTAAACTATAGCGTGTTTTTACTATTCATTAAAATATGAAAGTTATCGGAAAAATATCAAAACTTTATCTAATGTAAATGTTTATATCCTGATTCAAAAGAAGAATTTTATTTTGTCAAATTGAACTTATAAACATGTCAAAAACTAGATTTAATGTTTGTGCGCCATCAAAAGGCGGCAAAACTGTATTTTTTGAAAAATACTTATTTTACCCGAAAAATTTATTTTGTTCTTATACCATGTTCTAGAAATGTGTAAGATTAATAATAATGTTATAAAATTCAAAATTTAGTTAACACTATTCATAATGGCTAGTTCATAACAATATTATAATAATATATCGTTGTTTAGTAAAACCCGGTATTGCGTACAACACACGCTATCATGGAAGGTCACGATTGCGTGTAATGCAAGCCAAGTAAGGGTTGTGTGTAGTGAAAAACTCCTTTGTTGTTGCGTATAATAGAATCCAACCATTTTTTATTTATACATTGAATATATATATATATATACACTCAATGTTGTGTAGAATAACTTCTATCAAACAAACTTGAAATTGTGTGTAACAAGAGCCAAGAAAACTGTTGCGTATACTGCATGGTAATACAGTGTTGCGTATAGCGCAAGATAATCTTTGTGTGTCTTAAAATAGAAGATATGAATGAAATTAATCTTATAAAATCTCGAGTTGTTACATTCATCGTATCTTTAAACCATTCTTGAGGAGATTCATCGAATTCTATGTGGATGACTTGGTGGTCAAATTAAGACAATGCCCTGATAACCTATCATATCTTGAAGACAACTTTGACAAACTTCGACAACATATCCTGAAGATGAATCCCTAGAAATGCACCTTCAAGGTTAGCTTAGGGAAATTCCTTGGATTCATCGTACGCCATTGTGGCATCAAAGTCGACCCTGAAAAGAAAATGTCTATCCTTGGATTACCACCTCCCTGAAATCTAACTGAGTTGAGAGTATTCCAAGGACACCTAGCCTACATGAGGCGGTTCATAGCCAACATAGCGGGCAAATGTTTTCCCTTCACCAGGTTAATGAAAAATTGGGTTATGTACCAACTGACAAATGATTCCCAAAAGGAATTCGACAGCCTAAAGAAGTACCTCTTATGATTGCTGGTGCTCATTCCCCTTATTGAAGGAAGACCTCTCATCCTACACATGACGACCCTAGAGTGATCACTGGGAGCCTTCCTCGTGCAGAAGAATGGCACTAGCAGTGAAAATCGTCTCTATTACCTCAGCACAACCATGATCAACACTGAAACTTGATACTCAAACATCGAGAAGTGTTGATTTAACTTGGACTTCATGGTTCAAAAATTGCGTAATTATCTGCAGCATCATGAAGTCTATTTGGTCTCGCGTAGTAACTCGCTCTAGTACATCCTCAGCTACCCAATGCTGACTGGGCGCCTATCCTGATGGGAAGTCATCCTACAACAGTTTGAAATCCATTTTGTGCCTCAAAAACCCATCAAGGGCCAGGTGTTAGCAGATTTTCTAGAAGAGCACCCCTCGATAGGGACCACCGCACCAGACATCGAGCTACTGGATGAAGACATATTCTCAGTTCAAGAGGAGTTCCCAACATGGGAAATGTACTTTGATGGTGCATCCCGAAGCCTGATAGGGAAAAGGATGGAGGTTCCAAAATTTAACAGGGCGGGTCTGGGAATAATACTAATATCCCTAAGAAAAGGCATTCTTGCCATATTCCTTCCTCCTGTCAGAAGGATGTACAAAAAATGAGGCGGAATATCAATCCCTCATAGCAGGCTTAGAGCTTGCACTCCAGGCACAAGTATAGCACCTTCAGGTAAAAGGTTACTCGGAACTGGTCATCAAGCAAGTCAATGGTGACTATGCTATTAAAAAGGAGGAGCTAACTCCCCTGTTTGACCACGTCTGAGGGTTAATGGAGGAATTCTCCATAGAACCAACATTGACCTATATTCTGTGGTCTCAAAATGGCCAGGCTGATGCATTATCTAATACGGCCACGACCCTGGATTACCAAGACCTGGATGAAACAACTATCAGTATTGCTCATATTCTAATGGTCTTGTTGTTTGTTCAGACCAAGATGGAAGAAATAAACGATTTCAGTCCTACCCCTAAACTATATGCTCCTGCCACTGGCTGGATGTCCCCCATTACAAACTACCTTCAGCGGGGAAAACTTCAATCAGACAGGGCCGAACAAGAGAGAATACGGAGAAGGGAAATAAACTTTTTCCTATATGGCGGCACGGGTCAGTAAGAGGTCCTCTACAAACACGGCCTCGACGGAGTCCTCCTCAGATGCATTGATGGAGAAGAAACCACTACCATCATGACTGAAGAGCATGACAGAGTATGTAAAGAACACCGGTCAGGGTCTAAGCTTTCCCATTAGCTTCAAAGGCTTGGGTACTATTGGACCATAGTTGCACGAGATTGTGAGCACTTTACCGAAAAATGCCTCCCATGCCAGATTCATGCCAACTTCATTCACCAACCCCTGAAGTTACTTTATCAAGAAAAGTACTCATGTCCATTTGACATCTGGGGAATGGACGTCGTGGGACCATATCCTCCCACCACGACCAAACAATTGAAGTACATCCTCACAGAAACTGACTCCTTTTCCAAATGGACAGAAGATGTACCCCTCAAGGATGTTGGTGCATGAAACATTATTAGCTTTGTGAAATCCAATATCATGACTAGATTTGGAATCCATCATACCATACTGATGGATAACGGCACCAACTTCTAATCTGTTTAATTGGAGATACTATACCAAGAATATTGTATCAAGGTTAACCACTCATCCCGCTACCATATAGTGGCCAACGGACAGATAGAGACTTTCAACAATAACCTATCCAACATTCTCCAAAAAATGGTGGACAAAGACCGGAAATCAAGGCCAAATAAACATCATTATGAATTGTGGGATTATCGAACCACAACCCACACCTCTACTCAAGCTACTTCGTACTCATTAGTATATGGTATAGAAGCAGTCTTGCCCATTGATCTCCAATTTCCATCGCTCCGTGTTTCCATTTGTGATCAGTTATCCAATGATGAGAAATCAGAAAAAAGTCTAGGTGAATTGGAACAGTTATATGAGAAGCAGTTTCACACTTTTCACTATCTGGTGGTACATCAGAATCAGATGGAATGAGCCATCAATAAAAAGGATCATCTTCGATCTTTCCTGGAAGGGGAATTATTCTTGGTCCTTCGGACCCCAATGATACCCGGAAATAAACCTCCAATGCTGGAGCCCAAGTGGGAGGGATCATATGTTATACAAAAGGTATACTTCAACGGAGCATATTCCCTGATCTTCAAGGATAGGAAATTCACTACCTATCCTACAAATGCGACATTTCTGAAGAAGTATTTCTCTTAATCAAAAGCAGTTCTCTTCCGAGTTGCAGGACGTTAAACTGCCAAGTGCCTGTCGTTTGAGCTGTGAGATGTTAAACTACCAAGCACCCAATGGTACAAACACTATGATTATAAACTAAGAGTATTTCGTCCTCACCACACGACGTTAAATTTCACGGATTTCAAAGAAATACATATGGCTTGATTCCTACCCTTGAAGGATATGTAGTGATGCCATGATTCTATATCCTTGACCAACCATCCCAAAATAAAGTTAAAAATGCCCTTTCCCCCATGTGTGGACCAACCCTACACGGGGTTTATTCCTCGTCTTAACCGCATGACATTAAACTACATGGATAAGAAGGATTGAAAATGCCCTTTTCCCCTGTGTATAGACTAGACCTGCATGAGGTGTATTACCTTCTAGAGAACTACATATGTCTTTATTATTGCCTTCGCAGGATACATAGTGATGCCATGTTCCCCCATCCTGGCCCAACCACTATAATATGAAATAGAAAAAAGTCCTCTTCCCCTATGTGTGGACCTACCCTGCACGGGGTGTATTCCTCATCCTTACCACATGACGTTAAACTGCATGGAAAAGAATGATTGAAAATTCTCTTTTCCCCCCATGTATGGACCAGACCTGAAGAGGGTGTATTATATCATTCAGAGAACTGCATACGTCTTGGTTACTACCCTTGCAGGATACGTAGCGACACAAGGATTCTTTATCCTGGCCCAACTATCCCAAAATAAAGTAAAAACTTCCTTCTTTTCCCCCATGTGTGGACCTACCCTACACGTGGTGCATCCCTTTTAGAGAACTATGTAAGGCTTGATTATTTCCCCCACAAGATACTTCGCAATGCTAGAATTCCACATCCTCGCCCAGCCACCCCAAATGAAGATTAAAAATGTGATCTCCCCCTATGTACGGACCAGCCCTGCATGGGGTGTATTACTCGTCCTTACCGCATGACGTTAAACTGCACGGATACAAAAATTAAAAATTCCCTCTTCTCCCGTGTACGGGCCAACACCACACTGGATGTACCTCTTTTAGAGAACTACGTATGACTTGACTCCTATCCTTGAAGGATACGTAGAGATTCTAGAATTCCACATCCTAGCCCGGCTACCCCAAATAAAGATTAAATATTCCCTCTCCCCCCATTTACGGACCATCCCTATACGAGGTGTATTCCTCGTCCTTACTGTACAATGTTAAACTACACGGATACAAAAATTAAAACTGTCATCTTCTCCCGTGTATAGGCCAACCCTGTACCAGATGTACCACTTTCAGAGAACTATGTACGTCTTGATTCCTGACCTTGCAGGATACGTAGCGATGATAGAATTCCACATCATGGCCTAACCACCCCAAATGAAGATTAAAAATGCCCCCTCCCCCCATATACAGGCCAGCCCTACACAGGGTCTATTCCTTGTCCTTACCGTACGATGTTAAACTTCACAGATACGAAAATTAAAAATTCCCTCTTCCCCTGCGTTTAGACCAGACCTGTACGGGGTTTATTCCTTGTCCTTACTGCACGGCGTTAAACTGCATAGATAAGGAAGACTAAAAATACCCCCTTTCCCCGTGTAGGGACCAGACTTGCACATGGTGTATCCCTTTCAGAGAACTACGTACAGCCGGATTCCTGTCTTCGCAGGATACGTAGCGACGTCAGGATTCTGTATCCTGGCCCATCGACCATTTAATGAAGCTAAAACTTCCCTTTCCCCCTGTGTGCAGATCAGGCCTGCACGGGGTGTATTATTATCAAGAGAACTACGTGAGGCTTGATTCTTGCCTTATTAGGACACATAGCGATGATGGGACCTTATCTCCTATCCCATATGCAAATAAAATAAAACACAGGTATATATACACCTAGTCCGTAACGCATGACGTTAAACTACATGGAATCCCCTTTTCACATTGGTTCACCTTCGACCTCACCGCACGATGTTAAACCTGCACGGACTTCATCCTCACTGTATGATGTTAAACTGCACGGACTTTTTCAAGACCCACCCAAGATATACGGTGAAATGATATGGGAATACTCCTGGAACATTTGTATGCATCCTCTTCATACATCAGACTCCACGAACCGGATAATTTCAGATCTCCATAACCATTCATGGCCATCGGAAGTAGAAAGTTATTGACCAGTGGACACCTTTGAATGACTATTCATACCATTCCCTCAGTGGCTATACATATTGATAGCCCCTATCCCTTATAAAAAAGGCAAGATTTCCTCGGTCGATACACTTCCAATATCCATACGCTTAGAGGCCTTAGAGCCCCCATATCATACCTCCCGATCCAAAAATTTATGGAGTAGTGGTTTACAAGTTCGTTCCCATCTCACATAAAAACGTTGCCAGGGTATCCCTACCTGGTTTAACCTATGTATCCGCCCATGGTTCACATGACGATCTGCATCTATAAACATCAATCCAGGACTAAGCTACCCTGACTTAATAGGCAGTTGCAGTGAAGATGTTTCTTGTATGCTTGGACACCATTATCCCCATATGTCAAACTCTGTGCTATGAGAAATCCCATATTTTTATAACCAATCATGACCATCGGAAGTGGAAAGTTATCATCCTTGGATACCTTTTCATGACTATGCATACCATGCCCTCAGTGGCTCTGCATATTGATATACCCTTGCCCATCTACTAAAGGCAATATTTCCTCAGGTGATACTCTTCCTAGCTCCGTATGCTTACCGGCCTCAGAGCCCTCATACCATATCTCCTGATCCAGGAAACCCTAGAGTTATTGTTTACACCCCCATTCCATCACACCTGTTCAGAGTACACCAGAGCATCCTAACTCAATTTTCCTCCGGGTGATTATAGTAATAGTCACCCAATGGTCCGAACTCCATGACCGTTAAACTAAGAGTACTTCGTCCTTACTGCACGATGTTAAATGGAATGGAGTAAAGGTACACCGCATGCGCAAGATGAATCAGTGTGGATAACTCTTTGAGTTTTAACAACAACTAGGGATGAACATCCCCAACCTATCCAGATATTTCTTTACCAAATGACAAACTTCGTGGCCAAGACAATCACATATCCTCATAATCATTCATGGCCAGTAGAAGTGGAAATTTATTGACCCGTGGACACCTTTTTAGGGCAATGCATACCATGCCTTCAGTGGCTCTGCATATTGATAGCCCCTGGCCCTTCTACCAAAGGCAATATTTCCTCAGGCGATGCTCTTCCAAGCTTCGTACGCTTACCGGCCCCAGAGCCCCCATATCATCTCTCCCGATCCAGGAAGCCTCAGAACCATGATTTACACCATCAGCCCCTCTCCACATTGTGGATATGAAAATATATTCAATCCCAGTTACATTCTGATCAAGAGTGGCCTTTGAAATTACATCCTTACCGCATGATGATTAAAACTGCACAGAACATATCTTTTCCGCTTGGCGTGAAGCTGCAAGGACCAAGAATTAAGCATCTAGGGAAATGACTCATACTACAATCACTTTTCACGGATTCAAAAATGCCCCTCGTCCTTACCGCATGACGTTAAAATGCTTGGAAACTGTCCTTACCACATGACATTAAACTGCACGAAATTTAAAATGCCCTCCATCCTCACCGCATGACGTTAAACTGCAGGGCCGAGCTCTTCACGAGTTCAATTAGGAATAGAGGTTTTCCTCCTTCCTTCAATTCATAGGCCAGACCTGCATAAACCACCATCTCACACCAGCCTGAGAGGGGATGACTTTACCCATTACCAGGAAATTTATTCAAGATGTTTCTCCCGTATCTAGGAACCCTCTCTTCATAAAAAATACACTGTACTCAGAAAGAGCCGAACCCTTGTAAGCCACCACTGGTGGTCCCGAATCTCAACTTCCCTGAAGTTTCTTAGCTATCGGGAGAATAAATTCATTGACCTAAGGACAACTTTTCACAACTATGCATACTATTCCCTCAACGACTCTTCATATTAATAGCCCTTGGCTCATCTACCAAAGAAAAGATTTACTCAGGCAATGATTCTCTCTATACCCCTCTAAGACCTTGAGACCCCATATCCATCCCGGGATTCAGAAACCCTCTAAGCTGCTGTTTACCATCCTCTTTCACAACCCTTCCAGAATATGCTGGAACATCTCTTACAAGATTATCGAGAACCAGGAGATGCCGTTCCATTTTAAAAAATGTCCCAACCACATGACTTTAAACTGTGCCAAGCTCCAACCATCCATTGCACTGATTAAATGCCTAGGACAAGGACCCTTCATCAACATTCCCGATTCATGTAGATGTTCCCAAACCCTTTCAGACGTCACATACCCTTTTTGAGCCACCCCTGGTGTTTTTCATAATTCTTCAAGCCACCCATGATAGTTTCAATAATCCGGACCTCCGTGAAATCCTCAGGCCATCAGAAAGGGACAGTCATTGACTTAAGAACACCTTTTCATGACTATCCATACCATTTCCTCATCATCTCTGCATATTGATCATCCTTGGCCCGTCTAATAATGGAAAATATTCCTTAGGTGATGCTTTTCCTACCTCTACATGCTGATACAGCTCCCATTCCTTGAGACATGCCCTGCATGTTGTTCAAATCTAAACATGTTCTCCCCACGTGCATTTGAAAGGTATTGGGACATATTTTAATCTGCCAAAACTTGTCGAGGCCCTTTCCCCACCATATCTGGTCAAAGCTGTTTGACCTAAGTCATCAGTAATGATAGTCTTGTCGGTGGGATTTTAAACTGCTCCCAAAAAGATGCGCAAAGCCCGTTACACGGAAAACCCAAAAAGGGAAATCTAAGAAAAAGTTGAGCCATAACCGCTGGGTCCACACCAAATGGGCCCATGAAAAATTAGGGTACTAAAAGAAAATAAAAAAATGTTTGTAGGGTTTTTTCTACAAAACCCAAGAAATAGTCAAACTATGCTCGCTGGATCCCATGGTTCAGGAATAAGTTAGAGATCATTTATTTTTATCAATTCTCCTAAACTCTAATTATTATATGTCTGGTGAACTATCATATACAAAAATCATGTCAAATAATTTCTATTACAGGAGAAGACAACATGATCGCTAAAGAGAAACATCTCATTGTTCCATAACAAAGTTGATGAGAAGGGCATCCACAATCTGAAGCCTCCTCTGACATGAAAGTCTATTACAGAAGATTTTTAGTGGATTCAAAAAGTTGTATCAGGAGTTGATGATAATCCTATATTTCTTGATATAAATTCTACAGTAAGGTTGTCTCAGCTTCTGCACCATCCCACAGCGCTTCCGCCTCCTGTGCCGCCTTTGAGCTCGCCCCCATCTCCTCCTCCATCTGCCGCTCTCCTTATTCAATTATGGTTGTGACATTAGTCTCCTCTAGCTGTATCCACTATTTGTCACTCCTCAGCACCTCTAGTCGAGAATTCTGCTTAATGACTTCTCCTTGAAGTATCGCAACCACCCCGGCAATATCATGATCTTCCGTTAGGTAAAGTTGTCGGGCCGTGGAACGGTAGTCTTTAGATTGAGCAGCTGAAAGGTGAGATACGAAACCACCAAGCCTCTCCCAGTCAATGAAAACCTACTTGAATATATCATAAATACCATGGTTTTCAAAGCATTCAAATCCTTGTCTCATAAATAGATTGCACAGCTTCGGCAATTTAGTCGGCATCTCGACCAAGGGTGTCTGAGAAATCAGCTTCCAAATTTTCTCCCATTCCTTTTGGTGATCAGGTCGAAGACTGTAAAGGACTCATTGATCAGGCTCGAAGTCACTCCCAGATGAAGATATTGGCTCTGGGATTAGCGTCACCAAGGAGGTACCCAATGCAGCTTCACCCGCAAACTTCAACGCCGCGACAACTTCACCCCCAACGGTTGTGGTCACGGGCACGATTGGATCTGACGGTACAATTGCCAGTGCCGAAGGTCATGGTCATAAATCCTGAAAGTTGATAAGATATATAAGTATACCGAATTAGAATAGGGAAGAGAAAGGATTCAGTTACAAGAGATTGATAAGCTTACCCCTAATCATCAAGGCGTCAGTTCCCTTAATCTCTACGCTGCTGCTGCCGCTTGAGGAAGACGTTATGTCCTCAAGATGCAAGGGAGTCCCGGTAACCACCAGAGGTGTCCAGGACCTAAGGCCACACCCAAGTCCATAAACTCCCAAAGCTGTCCCCAAGAGGCCATTTATAGGGATTAAGCTTGGGAAAATTACTCCCCCGGTAAAGAGAATGATTGCCCGCTCTGGGTTTTCAACAAATGTCCTAACAACAAGCTCTTCCTCCATTACCATGGGATCCATCAGGTTTGAAGCAGCTTCCCCCATCAGATCCAAGGCCTCCTCTGTAATCACAGGCTCCCCATACTCCCTTGCAATTATAGAGGATGTGTGATCAACGGGAGTCTCGTCTTCCAACTGTTCCTCCTCTGATATAGCTCTGATTGATGAAGACAGAAGGAAAGCATCTGTATCACTAGCCCCTTCAATAGGACGCACCATTTCATCTCACTCAGGAATGGCCGCAGGTGGACCCTCAGATAATAATGGGGCAGAAGGTATGACAACTTGGGTAGCCATGGCCAGGTCTCCAATTGGCCCTACACAATAGCACCAAAACAGTTGATAACTGGCAGAATCAGAACCTATGACTTGGTAGTCGAGGAAATGAGAATCATGATTACCCGACATCCCCTGTCTGAGCCGTTCCGACAATCAGGATGCCTGTCAATGTCTCTAGATCTACCCAGTGGACAATTCTCTACTTAGAACGCTGGAAGGAGCTGGAGGATGAATGACCCTAGTTGGATCTGTGATGGTCGCTTCCATCTGCTCAGCTGCACTAGGAGACCCCTCCTCGATGACCCCCATAGTTGAAGGCATGTGTTCGCCTACTGCGGTACCACATGGAGTATACTCCAGGGAAGGAATTTCCCCCTGGGATTCCTCGGCACCCTGCATAAAGGGAATATACTTTAGAAACTTCACATTAAAGGGGGAAGAAAGCCAGAATGGATGAGCGGGGAATCCTCTTCTTCAGGATCGAACGATTCGGGATGTTTTGTCATCATGGACACCCGATTAGACCCATAAAGACGGTTTCCCAGTGAATTCATGTATGCATCTATCTCCTTCAATGAGGCGACTATTTCATCCTGATCCTCTTCCAACAACAAGTGAGGTGGAGTGAAGATAGTCCCAATACAAGGAAGCTCGAGAGAGCTCATTTGGTGTAATGCCCAACCCTCTTAATTTAATCCACTGAACCTCAGGTCATCCCAAATACTCCACACATCGGGGAATGCGGCTGTAATAGGAATTGCTAGATGGAGGGGATAAACCTAAAAGGGTTAAGCAGCGACAGGGACTGGTGGAGGTGCAGATAGCCGTGTTTGTTTTCTAGATCTCGTCGCCTCCATAGAGCTCTTCAGAGCTACCTGTGGCCGAGACCTCACAGACAGGGGGGGATTCCCTTGCCTCAACCGCAGTTGGGGGACCATCGAAATCATCACCCCCTGAAGAGTGATCACTCTTTTCCTCATCCTCATATGTCCCCAATCAAAACATGGCTTGGTCTCGGTGAGTCAACACTGCATAACCTTAGCATGCATGAATGTAGGCCTTGAGGTCCTGGAGATACCGATTGACTCTCTCTAGGTCCACATCATAGAGGATGTCAGCAGGAGAAGATATGTAGCCCAGCCTATCAAACGAAATTTCTGATTATTGAAGATGATGCCATAGAGAACGGGGGTACCAGGTGTGAAAGGATGATTGGCCTTTGAATTCGTCCCATTGGCCCCAGGCTGTCGGGAAAGCAGCATCAGCAAGAATGGGCAACTCTCTCCTGGAAGCTTCGAGGGCATGTGAGGATACACCTCTATCTATTAAAATCATCATCGGAGGCGCGAGACCAGCAGGGTTACGGAGGACCTTTCCCGACCATGTTGGGGAACTCTCCCTCTTCTTCATCCTATTTCTTTTTGATGGCTTATTACTCAAGATATTGGGAACCCACAACCCTAACTGACCATTCGGGTACGATTTCACCCAGGAGTCGGCATAGATTTTGGATAAGAAATTCATGGAGTCTGCAAGCGTGGGGGTCATAACCTCGAAGCCAGTATCCTTATGGGTGAACATTAACCATAATTGTCTGGCCACCATTAGATGGCGGTTCTCGCGGCCGCCATTGAGCGCAAGAGGACACATCACCTGGATGAAGCCAAATTGACGTCCGAATCGGCAAGGCTCATACCCCTCACAGATCAGTTCCCTACCGATACACGCCACTAGAATACCCTCTCGAAGGGAAAAGATGTTTCCCCGCTTTCTAAATTATTCTAATATGGTGTTCGTAATTTCACCGATCAGGGAGGGATATGGTTGGAAATTGAAATGATCATAACAAGAGATCCGGCTCGACAGCATACGCATATTCCGAACCATCTGTTTTCCATCCTTCTCTTGGGTCACCCACTCCTCGGCCATAACCCCGCTGGTCAATTGGAAATATGTCCAGATTATGGTGCCCGGAATCTGAAAAAGATTGATGAAAGTATATAAATTCTTAATATTCTCTCCCAACCATCCCCAGAGGATTTGAAAGGGGTCAGCTACCCGGTTTGGACAACTCTCCTCGGTAATATTTCCAAGCAATCGATAAATCCTAGCCAGTACTGGGATAGCCAAGTTGATGATATTTTAGGTGGCTAGATTTTCCACCATAACAAAATTAGAGACCCACACACCGCCAGCCACGCGTGCGGGCAACAGTCAGCCAGTCAAGAACATGGCTGAATACACCACTAGCTGGAGCAGCTGATCAATGTCCGGAACAAGTTCCCAGCCCCAGTTGTTGAACTAACCCTCCTCCATGATCAGCCAATAGCTACCCCTCTACCTTCAGGACTCCATCGTAGGATAGGTCGTGGGCCTTTGCAGAAGATCCATGGACTTTCTCTCCCTGGAAAAAGCCTTCATCCATTCACAATACGGGATAAGCTATTTTGGAGATATATCCTTTGAATGATCCTGGGCCTGATCAATAAGCTTCTTCACCAAGGCAGGAGTCGTCTCTTAATTGTACCACAATGAAGGGGGAGGCATGGATTCATCATACATGCCTACAATAATGGGGACCCTTGGAATCTGGAAGACATCCCAAAGACTGATACCCACCTCCCCATGGACTAGATAGAATGTGTTGGTATCCGGACTCCAAAGGCTCATAAAATGCTTGGCAAGGGCATGGCGCCGATGAGTATAGGTTTGGGACACTGAGACAGCTTCATATAAACCTACTGTTTGCAATTCCGCTTCAAACTCTACACATCTCTGGCGAACCCAGAAGGGAAACTCCCAATCCAATGACTTAAACGCCCCTTCAGGTCAGAGGTCTCGGTCTGCCGACCAACCACGATGGTTGTTTACCATGGCATTGTGGGGAATGATCCATTAACAGTGAATTTCCCTATCCTGCTAAAGTTGTTCTTGTGTCAGGGAAACATGAAGGTTATTCAGCACAAACCTGGCAGTTGTATCCCTTAGGGTGGGCCACCCTCTGGAAGTTATCACAACTCGAGGGATAGTACTAGTAAATATCCATGATGTGGGATTGTTGTTACGAGATGGTACCAGAATCGGTGTATCAGACACTAAATTGAACCCGTAGGCAGGAAGACTGTTGGAAAAGGGGTACTCCCACTGTGACTCAGACATCAAGGTTGCGAGGATGGGGTACAGTGGAGTGTGGCGGACTCTATCCGGAGAAGATCTAGCCACATCCCTTAAGAATTGATCACCAATCGGAAGAGGCTTGACAGCAAGCCTGAGTACAGGTCCAGTAAGAACCATATTTTCTCTCTACATCAAAAAGAACAGGAAAATGGTTAGTCTATAATAATAAAATCTGGAAAAAATACCAACTGTGTTGTAAAGGAATCTGTCAAGGATCCTTCATGACGAGGTCCGCGAGTAGGCCTTAAAATGTGGATTGCGATGGTTGCATCCTGCGAACCAACCCTACATAGAAGAAGTCCAAGGTACTCTGGCCCGCAGAGTATTGGCCAGAAAACTGCGAACCAGGCTGCTTCATAGAATTTCAATCGCGGATTTAAATGTTTATGTTTGGAAGACTTAAGAAATATTGGAAGTATGGATTATTTTAGTCCGCGGACCATCAAAATTTTTTAGTGAGTTCCCACACGGCCCATTGTATGTTCCTTTTTAATTGATTAAAAGTGTTAGTTTGCGGTTGGGGGATTGGTCTGCGGGTTAAGGAAGGCGCGAATGAGGAATGGTTCATGGAAATGGAAGCTGATTCGTAGATGAGGAGATTCACAAAGGAGAAATCATGTGGAGACGAAAAGAAAGATTTCTGTTTTCATGAGGAATCTGGTAAAAGACAAGGGAAGGGCCCCCCGTATTTATAGGCTTGTCCCCTACCAGGTCCTCTCCCCTACCAAAAACTATCCATGTTTCAGGACCACTCTACATCGGAATAGTCTCCTCTTCGTTCTGATCAGACCCCATATTGATGGGGGCCATTAGTAGGGTCTTGAAAAACCCAAATAGGAGAATTAGAGTCCCCTTAATCAACAGAGGATTCAACCCAATTTCTATCAAGGAATTGAGAAAAAAATTCGAAAAATACTCAAAGGTTGGAAAAAGAAAACTGGTCCACGTACCGGTCCAATATTGACGGTATGCGGCCAGTTCGGTAAGTTGCGCCCTCTGCAGACCGCTATCATTTGCAGAAATAAGGCAGGGATCCTCCGCAGGTGTGAAGCATGACAGGCGCCAGCTGGTCCATCATCACAAACCACCCGAGTCGCGAATGACATCAACCGTCCTGGACCGCGTGCACTGTCATTCGCGAGACGGAGACAGAAACCTGTGTGGCCGCGAAGCACGCCCCGAACTAGTTTGGTTCACAGGGAAGTTGCATTTAATGCCCCCGTGAGTTGCGGATTGACCAAGTCATCCGTAAAACGGGTTTCCGGTCATGGGCCTCTGCAAAAGCTCCCACATGACCACAAATACATCTCTTTCCCCACTCTATAGAAGGAGATCGAGGGGGAGAATATGGGGATCGATCAGATTCGGGTGGAAGGATTTTGGAGGAAGGAACTTAGGATTTCTCAAATAGTGAAGTTCCAATTCGAGAACCAGAACAGGTATGAAGCTGTAAAGTAATTAATAAGGAACTGAAAACGCATAACAAATTGGTGAACCAAAAACTTAAAAATAAGAAAAAGAAGGCCGTGATCCATGTCACCTCTACGGATTTACTCCCCGTAAACTAGGGAGTCTAGGCCCCTTTTTTGATCTGACGCACTGCATAACACCCTTCTACGTGGGAGAAGCCCCGAACGACGAACCCATGACTGATGTCGCCCCTGGCCGCCGATGCTCGCATGGACTCCCCTGCATACCAACCTGGTACGCGGGCCGAACTCGAAGCCACGTACCACCTTGGTACGCGGGATGCCTATCAGTCTGCGTACCACCGCGGTACGCGGACAGCCTCTCCAGCCGCGTAGCACCCCTCCCTATGTGAAGGGAACCACCCCTCATACACCCATGTGGCTCGCCAACTCCTTTTTTTTTCCCATTCCCCGAGTCAGATAAAATCCTCCCAATCTGTCATGATCTTTCACAATCCCTTCAGTGGTCTATTCATCGGCCCCGAGCCAAGGCCTCTACTGAAGCCACCGAATCCATATGATGCAATCTACAGGCGCATCAGCGCACCACTTTGAGTTCACATACCCACGCTAGTCTAGAGAAAAAGGGTTCCTCCGGCCCTTGAGTGGGTTCCCAAAGCACTCCTGGGTTCACATACCCACGGTTTTGCAGGGTCCGAGCCAAGGAGTCCACTTTCTGCCTCTCCACTTGCCATGATTGAGGGACCCTGCTCACATTCCCTTTTGAAAAGCACTGGAGAGGAGCACTCCTCTCCTCTCCTGGGAGTGGTTGGGCATCCATCAAGAGGGAGCATCCATGCACCTCCGTACTTCTGCGGAGCCAAATCCATGGAAGGGCATGGTGGGAAAGAGTGCTTCTCCTCCTCTCCTGGGTGCTAAATCCCTCTCCTGCTATGCTTTGTCACCCCCTGGGCAATCATCTCGGAGTAAGCCTCAACATTATGGGCTTCCCCACGCGCAATCCCCATTGAAATTCCCACGGACTCACCTTTCACGACGTGATTGTCTGGTTCCTTCTGCCTCTTGTTTCTCACACCAAGCATGACTCATGTGGGCATAGGGTATGTAGCAACCATGACATCCTCTCCTGGGCCACCTAGAGTGTATGCCCCAATGTGACCATCTTCTAACTACAAAATAATTTTATCCATTTCAAGGCATGGTATGTAGGAAGCCTCCACGAGGTTCATATCCATTACCCATCAGACCCCTGGCCCATCTTCATGTCAGTTCTCCGACACCACCTCCTCCGAACTATGTGGACTTTGATCCCTATATCCTAGGTGGGGTACATAGGAAGACTCCCTGAGGTTAAATCCCATCAACCGGTCATTCCGACCTCCTTCAAGTCTGTTCACCAACACCTTGGGATGCCTTAGAGTGTATGCCCCAACCCAAACTGAACTGCGTGGGTTCTGATTCCTCTCACGAGGATACGTAGGAAGCCTGTATCACGAGTTCGATCCAAATATTGAAGTCATTATCTGTCCCCCTGGATGACAATAAACTCCAGAGTGCCCAGTTATGGGGCTTCAAAATATTTCCATCTCAATGAGTCCAAACTCCTCATAGTCATCAATCCAATGATGGGTGGTAAACTTCGGGCCTAAATGATTCTGAATCCCTGCGTTCAGCTGACCATTTCCAACAAGGCATAATCCTTGGATACTATGCTTGGGTATAATCCAAAGATTTGTGAGCATATGAATATGTATAAAATATATAAGAGAGTCCTAGAACATTCAATAATTCCCCCAAAAAGGGTGCGAGGAGCCTGAATTCCCTTCCTCTCGACCAATGTGAGTTATTAATCGTTGCTGACCAAATCACCAAGTGAACACCTACCATTGGAAAGCAGGTCCACGTATAATCAGATACGAAACCTTTGGGTTTTTCGAACTGATCTGAAACAACATGATTTATGGTTTTAGGTATTTTAGGGTATTTTAGTTTTTAAGGGTTTTACGGGTAATGGGGTCTTTTAATCTTTTTATAGGTTTTGGGTATTTTTTGGATTTCAGGTCCTTTTCAATCATTTTTACACCATTTAGGATTTTAGGATATTTAGTGTATTTTAAGGGGTTTCTAGGGTTTTTAGGGTCATTTAGTGATTTTAGGGAACTTTGGGGTTTTAGTATTTTTGGGGTTTGGGGGTATTTTATGGGTTTTAGGATTTTTAGAGGGTTTAGTGATTTCATGAATAGTTTTGGATTTTTATAGTTTTAGGTCCATTTAGGGGTTTCTTAGGGTTATTTTTTAGGATTTTTTATAATGTTTTTATGCTTTTATTATTTTTAGGGTTATAGGAAATTTTATGGTTTTTATGTTTTTATATAGTTTTTTTGGTTTATGTATTTTTTATGCGTGTATAGGGGTTTTATAGTTTTAGAGTTTCAGTTTTTTAGGGCTCTATGGTTTTTAGTAACTATTATAGTTTATAGGGTTCCTTTATTTTTATAAAGGGTTTGTAAGTCATTAAATTTTATTTTTGGGTTTTTCAGGATTCTAGGTTATTTAGAATTCTATTGTTTTTTTTATTTTTTTCTTATTTTTAAGGTCTTGTCAAGTCTTTTAGGTTTATAGTTTTTGTATTTAGGGGGATTTATATTATTTTCAGGGTTTTAGGGTTTTTAAGTATTTTAGGTTCCTTTAGGGTTTTTGGGTATTTTAGGGGTTTCAGACTATAATTAGACCCCTCTAGGTGTATTTAGGTTTTTAGGGTTAATTAGGAATTTTAGTGTGTTTTCGGTTCTTTTAGGAGTTATAAGGGGTTTTAGGGTCCTTTATGGTGAACCTATAGTCTTTTATGGGTTTTTAAAAAAATTTATGGTATTTAGTGTTTTATTATGGTTTTATGGTATTTTACGGTCTTTTAAGGGTTACAGGGGTTTTAATTTATTTTAATACATTATATTTATTTTGGTGTCTTTAATTTTTTTTATGATTTTACCTCATTTTTTGCGGTTTTTTAAGTTTTTAGGAATTTGTTTATTTTTTTATTTTTTGAGTATCTAGGGTTTTAGTGTTTTTATGGTTTTTTATTATTTTGGGAATTTTAGTGCCCTTTAGGGGATGTTAGTACTATTTAGGGTTTTAGATAATTTTAGGATTTGTTATTTATTTAGGGTTTTAAAGGGGTTTTTTATTGTTTTTAGTTTTTTAATTTTTAATGGTTTTTAGTGGGTTTTATAGTTTCATAGGGTTTAAATGGGTTTCATTATTATTTAGTATTTTTAGGGGTTTTAAGTTTTTTTATTGTTTCAAAGGTTTTTCGGGTTTTTAAGGGTTTTTATTACCTTTTTTATTTTTTTATTTTTATTATTCTCTAGGATTTTATTGGAATTCAAGGATTTTAAGTGTTTTAGTAGTTTTAGGGGTTTTAAGGCTTCATTAATATTTTAGGGGGTTTAGTAATTTTAGATAATATAGGAGTTTTTAGGTTTCTTAAGTTGGGGGGGGGGGTTTGGTTTTGGTTTATTTTTACAGTTTTAGGGTCTTTTTGTGATTTTAGATACTTTCTTTGAGCCTTTTAGTTATTTGAGGTTTTAAGGAATTTTATGGGTTTTAGGTTCTTTAGGGTATTTTAGTATTTTTTATTTTTTCAATATTTATAAGGGTTTTATTTTATTTTAGGTGTTTTTATGTGTTCTTGGTAATCTAGGGGATTTAAAGGTTTTTAGAGTTTTATGGGTTTTTGGGGTTTTTCCTTTTTGGGTTTTTTGGGTTTTTATGGGGTTTAAGGGGAATTTTAGATTTTTAGGGTCTTTCTGTTTCTTTTGGGATGTTTAGTGATTTAATGTTATTTTAGGGGGTTTAGGATTTAGTGTATATTTTTAGGTCTTTTAGATGTTTAGGGGCCTTTTAAGGGGGTTGTATAGTTGATTATGTTTGATGTTTTTTATTTTTAGGGATAATATTTATTTTATGGATTTTATGATTTTTATGTATTTAGGGGGTTATAAGGTTTTAATGTTATTTAGGGGTTTTACAATATTTTGTGTTTTAATGGTTTTTAGTGTCATTTTATTGTTTTTAATGCATTTAGGGTTTTATTGGTATTTATGGTATTTATTATTTTTGGGGTTGTAGGGTGTTTACAATTTTTTTTATATTTTAGGGGGTTTAGGCATATTTCAAATTTTTTAGGGATTTAGTGTTTTTTGGGGTTTTCTTGTTTTGTAGGGTTTGTTAAGGTTTTTAGGGTTTTTAGGGTTTCTATGGTTTTTTATGGTTTTTACGGGTTTGGTGTCTTAGGGATTTATAGTGGTTTTTATGTGTTTTTCTGGGATTTTAGGGTCTTTCAGTATTTTTAGGGTTTTAAAGAATTTTTTTGGATTTTATAGGGATTTTAAGGGGTTTTATGATATTCATAAGGGTTTTAACAGTTTTAGGGGCTTTGGTTATTTTTAGATTTTTAGGATTTTTAGATATCTTATTATTTAAAGGTTTTTATGGTGCTTTTTTGACATTAGAAGGGTTATTTAGGATTTCTGAAAATTTTCATGGATTTTATATGGTTTTTGGGGGTTTTAATTTTTTTAGGGTCTTTAGTATTTTTTAGGTTTTTAGGGTATTTTTCAGGTTTTTATGGTTTTTAATATTTTTAGGGTTATTAGAGGTATTTATTTATTTTATGGGTTTTTTAGTATTTAAAAATTAATGGTGTTTTTATAGTTTTCAGTGATGTTATGGTTTTTAGGGTCTTTTAGTGTATTTATAGGGGCATTATGGTCTTTTATGGGCTTTTATGTTATTATATTCTTTTAAGGGTTTTTATATTTTTATGTAAATTTGTGAAATTTTTGGAATTTTAGGTTTTTATAGGTTTTAATGGTCTTTTAGGGGTTTTAGGAGTTTTAGTTTTTAGGGTTTTTAGGTTTTTAGGGTTTTTGGGGTTTAATGGGTTTTTAATGTCTTTTTGGGTGTTTAGGGGTTTAATGGTTTTTAGTGGTTTGGGGTTTTTGTGGGGTTTTAGATTTATTTGTGTTTATGGGTTTTAAAGTTTTATGAGTTTTTGAGGTTTTTTATGGTTTTATGGTTTTAAATGGGTCTTAGGCTTTTTATTGGTTTTTGGGGTTTTAAGGTTTTTACTGGGTATTTTGTGGTTCCATTGTTTTTGGGTGGTTTTGAGGATTTTAATGTGTTTCTATGGTTTTAGTGGGTTAAAAGGGTTTTATAGCTTTCGAGTTTTTTATTTTTATGGTTTTTAGTTTTTTAGGTATTTTTTTGGCACTTTTTGGTTTTTAGTGTTTATAGGGTTTTTATGGTTTTATGGTTTTATTGGTTTTCAAGATTTTATTTAAGGTAATTTAGAGTCCTTTAGGTTTTATTTAGGGTTTTCATGTGTTTTAGAGTTTTTTTTTATTTTTATTGTCTTAGGGTGATTTATCATTTTTAAGATATTTGAGGTTTTTGGGGTTTTTTGGATTTTGAGGATATTTTTTTGTTTCTAGGCATTTTAGGGGTTTCAAAAATTTTAGATTTTTTTTGGGATTTTTGGGTATTAGTTCCTATAGGGTTTTTTATTTTTATTTTTTTATAGTTTTTTGGTTTTTATTGGGTTTTGCAGTTTTTATGGGTTTTTGGTGTTTTAGCAGATTTAGGGGTTTTTTGGATTTTATTGTCTTTTAATTCTATGAGGGGTTTTTGTGGTTTTATGTATTTTTATGGTTTTAATGTTATTTTATGGTTCTAAGTGTTTTTTTGGTTTTTTCAGATTTCTTTGGGGTTTTGGGGTTTTTTCCGTTTTGAGGATTTTATGGGGTTTTAAGGGGCTTTTAGGGTTTTAGGGGTTTTAATGGGTTATTAGTTGTTTTTAGAGTTTTTAATTATTTTTAAATTTTTTAGTGTTTTAGGGGGGTAGTCGGGTGTTTTTTGGTATTTAGTGTTTTTAGAGGATTTTAGGGATTTTAATTTTTTTTCGGTTTTTTAGCTTTTAGGGTTTTTGTGTTTTAGGATTATTTATAATTTTTAGTGGTTTTTATGGTTTTTACAGCCATTTATTGTTTTTATAGTTTTAGGTTCTTTAGGGAATTTGGGGTTTTAGGATTTTCATGGGGTTTTTGGTGCTTTAGGATTTTTTTTTTATTTTTAGGATCTTCTAGGGTTTTTAGTGATAATTTAACTTTAAGTGGTTTTAGAATCTTTTAGGGGGCTTAGGGTCTTTTATTTTATTAATGGTTTTAGTGTATTTTAGAGTTCTTTAAGGTTTTGGGGTATTTTTTCTGTTTTAGATTAATTTTTTGTTTGGTGGCCTTTTATGGATTTTAATGTTTTTTTAGTTTTTATAAATTTTTTAGGTTCTTTAGGGGGTTTAAGGTAGTTATACAATTTTTTGGTGTTTGGTGACTTTTCGGGGTATTAGGTTTTTTAGGGTCTTTTATGGGTTTATGGGATTCTATTGTTGTTTATGATTTTTTTGGTCGTTTTTGGGTTTTTATTATCTTTACATGGGTTTGAGGTTTTTTGTTCTTTTATGGTCGTAAGGGTTTTATGTTTTTGGAATGAGGGTAAGGGTTTTTACTTGTTTTTATTGTTTTTAGGGAATTTTAGTGTTTTAAGGGGTTTTAGTGTTTTTTCGGTTTTTGGAATTTTAAAGTATTTCATGGGAAAGGACGAAGCGAGGGTCATGCTATTCCTGACCCCCCCAAATTTATTAAATAAAAGACGCAACAGACAAGGGAGGGGAGGGGTCAAACGACACACACCCAAAACACTTTAGAAACCCAATCCAAAAAAACCCCAAAATAGAAAACACAAAAGGCACAAAAAGATAAACAATAAGACCCCAACATCACCTCCCAGCGAATCAGCAACTAACATCCAACACCACCAAACCCGCTAATCAACAACTATCATCTAGCAGCACCAAAACCATCGTCTCCATCCCCATATTGGTCCCCATCAGCACCATAACCAGAAGAAGCATATGACTCCACCGATTCCCATTCAGATGATTCATATTGCTTAGGAAGGCAGTGTAATACTCTCTAAGGTGTTTTTTCCCATATTCAGATGTGCCTTGGCTGACTGACCCTTACTAGAGGCAACATCTTTAGCTTTGCAAGAGGATCTCATAAACACTATCCTTGGAAATGTCGAATAGTCCTTCATCAGCTTCTGATTTTTGGGGTCTGCAGAGATCCCTTTATATTTTTTTACTTCCAATCAGAAATGTCCCCCACTAGGAAGTCTTTCTCCTTAGTGATCATATCCATATTTTGATACATCCTTATATCATCCTTCTAGAAAAAAAAATTGTTTCGGGATGAAGGAGGCTTTCATGATTGAGGGAGCATTCAGAAAGAACCCCAGACAACAACACGCTAGGGACCATCAAGGAAGAATCCTCAAAAGTCATACAAGGAGGGGAAACCACATTCACGAGGGCCAGCTGCAGATCCCCCTGCTCCCTAGGCTACTAGTTGACTTCCCCTTGGTAGGAGTGTATAATCTGCCCAAGCCCCTACATCGCCCTTTTCCCCTGCTAACCATCACCAACTGAGTTCCCAATAATGTCCAACATCTTCTCAGTCTCACTATCATATTTGGCCACACTCCATCCACCACGCCTAGAAGCAATAACTTGCACCTCACTCATCATCTGTGTATCCAACCTCGCATTCCAATTATTAGCAATCAGAGACCCTAGATTCTCCTCCCCATGAATCTTTCTTACATTCTTCTAATCTACAATAATCTCATCATAGTTATGGACTATCACCTTCACATCCCTCTTCTCTTTCTCAACTGCTCCATCCAAGTGTCCAGTAGTGTCCAACATTATCTCAACTTCATTAGCATTATAGTTTTTAGAGTGGTATGTGATTTTTGGGGTTTTAGGGGGGGTTTTTTGAGTTTTATAGGTATTTAGGATTTTATTATTTTCAAGTTATTTATGTTTTCTATGGTTATAGGGGTTTTTTTGCGATTTTTTTGGGTTTTAGGGTTTTTTTGGTTTTTATGGTTTTTGGATTTTTTGTGTTTTTTAGTGGGTTTAGAGTTTTTTGGGGTTTCTTTGGGACTTTTAGGGGATTTATGTTTTTTTTGGTTTTTAGGGATTTTAGGGGTTTTAAGTGTTTAAAGGGGTATTTAATGATTTTTTGGTTTTATGGTTTCAAAAAAATTTAGGTTTTAGGATTTTATTAATAATTTTCATGGTTTTAGGGTATTTTTATTGTTTTTGGAGTAATTTTTAGCTCATTTAATTGTCTTTTATGATTTTTAGTATTTTTAGGATTTTAGGGGTTTTATTATTTTTTAGGGATTTTTGGTCTATTTATTATGTTTATGGGTTATTGGGGTTTAATGGTATTTTGTTTTTAGGGTTTTAGGGTGTCAATTAGGTTTTATAGAGGTTTAGGGTCTTTTTAGGTTATTATTGGGCTTTTAGAAAATTTGTAGGGTTTGTATTTTTTTTGGATTTTTAGTATATTTTTAGAATTATTAGTGTTTTTATAGGTTTTAGGGGTTTTAGGAGTTTTTGAGTTTTAGTGATTTTAATAAATTTTATAGTTTTTAGTGGTTTTTGAATTTTTTGGATTTAAGGGGTTTTAGGGTTTTTAGGGATTTTAGGGTATTTAGGGTTGTTATGTTTTTTTCATCCTTTAATTATTTAGTGTTTTAGGGTCTTTAAGGGGTTTTTATTGGTTTTTGAGGAATTTTAGGGTTTTATGATTTTTATGGACTTTTAATAAATTTTTAGAGGTTTATGATATATATATTATTTAAGGTGTTTTAAATGGATTTGGTTCCATTCATTAGTTTCTTGGTTCATTTAGTGTTTTAGGGCCTTTTAGTGTTTGGGGTTTAGTTTTTATATTGTATCTTGTAGGGTTTAGAGTGTAGCATATCCAAGTTAGGGTTTAGGTTAAAGGAATTTGGGTTATGATAGTAGCATATTGGGTTTAGGGGGTATGGTTTAGTGTTTCAGGAATTGGGTTTTGGGTTTAGGTTGTGGGGTTTAGGTTGTAGGGTGTAGAGTTTGTTGTTTCATGTGTGTGGTATAGGGTTTAGGGTATTGGGTATAGGGTTTAGGTTTTTGTGTGTAGGGTTTAGAGTTTAGGTTGTAAGGTTTTGGGTGTAGTGTGTAGGTATAGGGTTTGTTGTGATGGGTTTAGGATTTAGTGTGATAGTTATAGGGAGTTGGGCATATGGTATAGGGTTTAGGGTTTTTTGGGTTTTTTATGGACATTTTTTGATGGGAGTTTTGGGAGGTTTGGGGATTCTATGGGGTTTTAGTTTTTTTGGAAGGCTTTAGGATTTATGAGGGGTTTTTTGAGTTTTTAGGGTTTCAGGGATGTGTTGATGGTTCTATGGTTTTAAGTGTTTTATGGGGTTTTAGAGATTTATGGAGGTTTTTGTTTTTTATGTGTTTTTAAGAATTTTAGAGTTTTAATGGATTTAGGGGGGGTATACATTTTAAACATGGGATTTTTTTTATATTTTACATTTTTTGGGTTTTAATATTTTTAGAGTTTTCAGGTGTTTTGGGATTTTTTTTGGTTTTTGGATTTTTAGAGTTTTTCTGTGGTTTTAGGGTTTTCTTGGATTTTTACTATTTTTGGGTTTTATGGTTTTATGGTTTTATATTTTTAGGGAGTTTTATATTTTTTTAGTTTTTTTCTTTTTATGGTTTTTATGGTTTTTTAGTTTTTACAGCCTTATAGGGGTATTATGGTTTTTTTGTTTTTCCGTGTGTTTTAGGGTTTTTTTATTTTATTGGGATTTAGGGGTTTTATGGGGGTTTAGTGGGTTTATATTTATTTTAATATTTTTTAGGCTTGTTAGGGTCTTTTAGGGTTTGAATGGGTTTTTATAGTGTTTGAGGTCTTTTATGTTTTTCAGGGTCATTTATAGGGTTTAAGGGGTTCTTTAGGATTTTATGGTCCTTTATAATTTTTATGGTTTTTAGTTTATTTTAGGGCATTAACATATTTTTTGGGTCTATTAGGGGTTTTAGGGTTGTGAGATTCTTTTTTGGTTTTTAGAGTATTTTAGGGTCTTTTACGGATTTTGGGTATTTTGTGTCTTTTAAGCGTGTTTAGGATTTTTATGTTCTTTTATGGGTTTTTAGGGTTTTTAGAGTCTATTGCTACACCTAGACGTCCTCTAGGGACATATATCCCAAAACAGAATAGTGAGGGTTTTCTAGAGGAACTTCTTCATGAACCACCAAGATCAACTGCATGTCATGATCCTCTTTCAAGTCCTGACTTGTGTACTGGCCTAATTTCAACTGATCTTTTTGGTTGTCCTCTTTCCCAGAACTATCATCATGCACATCAGTGGTATGATGACTCAGCTGATGTCCATCCTACCGAGTGTAAGGAATCATTTATAAGGCATGCACCTCTCTCACCACATGACCCACACTTAGTTCATCCCCCCATAACCATTTGGATGAATGACCTACACCTCATTCTTTTACTACTCTACACAAACACTCGGCAACAACCTGTCACATTTATCTAGAGGCACAACCCCCACTTCACATTGCACATTCCCAACATAACCATGCCGCAAGGCTTGTACCTCCCTCTTCTCAGGCTTATCGCAACTAGTTCTAGGAAAAACATAAATATAACTCACCAAATCAGACACCAACCACACAGTTTCAAGAAAAAAAACAACCATTATAGTGGAACCAGAGTCACAAAAAGACATATAATTATATAAATTCAAATCAAATTTATAAGGATCTTTCTAAACCACCTTAATTCCCTCATGACCAGGATAAAAATCACCTAATAGAGTGACAATATAACCACACAAAAGAAAAAAAAAATATTCAACATTATTTTAGCCACACATAGCGTACAAATACCCAAGTCAGAGTTAAGTGTACTAAAAACATGAAAGACCATTTTATTAAGTGATGTTTCCCTTAATGGATTCCAAATTTGTTTGTTAGTAGTATCCCACATCCCCTCTCCCATGTCAGCAACCATTTTAGACACCATATGATGGGAAGAAACAAGCCCCTCTTCTACACCCACCTCGGTTGACGATGCTCATACCCCAACTCCTTTGACGCCAAACATGAAAAATGGTTGCACAATGAGATACCAAATTGTGATTGCATCACCCTTCCATTGGGAATAGAATCAACCAGCCCATTTGTGGTCTCACAACCCTCTACAAAAATTTATATGGAATTATAGAAGATTAAATATTGAATAGCATGAGGTGGTCTATGTCCATCCTTCACCTCATCCACCATACCAAAAATCCCCAAGGCACCTGTATTATCCCACAAAACCCCTTCACTAGATAAAAATCCCTCACCACAGTCCAAAAAAAATCCATTCCCTTAATGTATTCTTCATATTCCACCACCCCCTTGTCACGCCCAAAAAACATATCACGATTTAGGTTCACAAAACTTGTACTCACCTTCAGCTCAGTTTCCCTCTCTCCAGCAAGAGAATTTTTTCCTGTATCAAAATCAATGCAAGCGGGCCCCACACCCCTGATTCTCCTTCTTTGAAACCTATAAGAAATGTTTGAGTGACCTAGTTTCCTGAAAATAGAACATCAATCCACCCATGATTCAAATAGATCCAGTTTCTTGTAATGGAACTCCTCAACAACAACAATCCACATGAACTCAACCTGTTCTCTAGACACATCACCCTCAATTCAAAATCATGGAGAGACAATATGGAAAACCATCTACAGCATTCTATCTGATCATAGATAACATACCACAGGGTTCCCAAGAATACAAATGTTAGATGTGATTTGAAATAGAAGAAAATGTTCTGGAAACCTCACCCATGTAGAAGTTGTTGGAGGATAATTGATCATATAAAGATCAAAACTCTACTTGATAATAAAGAACCTGACTTTGTTTAGTCTTAGAGGGGCTGTAGACCAAACCCAGATCAAATCCTTTAATTTCCCGAAGAGTATCATAATATGGAGTCCGTGAAATAACCCCACCATAGATCGGTCATAAAGAACCCATGATCCGAAAAAAACCTATTAAAAGATTCCACATGTGGTCATCAACTCATAAATCGAGCTATCAATGCTAATCTATGGAAGGATGAGTCCTTACTAAACTCTACAATATATAGGGGATGTTTTGGATGATCTTCATACAGTTCAGGTTCTTTATGGAAAATATCATCCTCAGGAAATAGGGGTAGGAATCTGGGAAGGAGAAATGAGTGAAGGCATTCTGATCTCTATCAAGAGAAAGCGAAGATCCCTCACATGCAGGTGGGAATGACGTCTGTCTCCATCAAGGGTGCCATGGGATATCCCTAACTGAGAGCTCTAGCACTCCCATTAGTGTTTAGTGGGGTTAAAGGAATTTAGGTACTCTTGGGGTTTTATGGACTTTAATTTTTTTTATCATTTTAAGAATTTTTAGGGTTTTTAGGGTTTTGGGGGTTTTATGGTTTGAGGGGTTTTATGGTTCATAAAGTATTTTTTGGGGTTTATGGTTTTTTTATTTCTTAGTTTTTTTAGGGTTTTAATGATTTATAGTGCCTTTAGGATTTTTTTATTTTTTTTTATTTTTTTTTTTTTTATTTTTTTGATTGTTTTGGGGTTTTAAAAAATTTACAGTGTTTTATGGGGGTTTTCTTTTTTTATAGTTTTTTTAGGAATTTTTTTGTTTTAGGGTTCTTATATTTTTTATTATCTTTAGGGTTTTTTAGTTTTTTTTTATTTTTTTATTGGTTTTAGAGTTTTGGAGATTTAATGGGTTTTTAGGATCTTTTAGGGGTTTTATGGATTTTTGGATATTTTATGGGGTTTTATGTTTTTTTGGGTTTTTTTGGGTTTGGGGGTTTTTTGGATTTTTGGGTTTTTTGGGTTCATATGGGTTTTACATTTTTGTGTTTTTCGGGTTTTTTTGATTGTTTTTATGGTTTTTAAGTGTTTTTATGTTTTTCATGGTTTTAGGTATTTTTAGGAGTTTAAGGCTTTTAGATATTTTAGGGGTTTTTGTGGGTTTTAGGGTTTTTAAAGTTTTTATTTCTATAGTTTTTAATGAATATAGGGTTTTAGGGGTTTTAGAGACTTTTAGGGGTTTTTAGGTGGGTTTAGAGATTTTAGGTATTTTAGGGTTTTGGGTTTTTAAGGGGTTTTAGGGTATCTAATATGTTTTAGGGTTTTTAATCATTTTAGGGATTTAATGAGTTTTAAGGGTTTTCCCATGTTAGTGGTTTTATATTTTTTAGGCATTGGGGTTTATAATTTTTTTTGTTTTTTCATATTTTGATGTTTTTAAGTCCTTTTAGATTTTCAATGTATTTTTATGGGTTTTAGATTTTTCTTTTTTTAAGGATTTTACGGATTTTTATAGTTTTTAGGGTCTGTTAATGTGTTTTTTGGGTTTTAGTGTCTATTAAGTTTTTAGTTTTTTCAATGGTTTTAGGGTTTTTAGGATTTTTATGTTTTTTTTGGTATTTTATGGTGTTTTAGTGGTTTTAAAATTTTTCTTTTATCTTTTAGGATTTTTAAGGGCGTTTATGTATTTAATGGGTTTAATGGGTTTTATGAGTTTTACGGATTTTAGGGGTTTTGGGTATTTTAAGGGTTTTTAGGATTTTTAAGGCCCTTTTGTGTCTTCAAGGGTTTTTGGTTCTTTTAGAGGTTGTATGATCCTTTAAGGGGTTTGAGGTGTTTTGCAATACATTTATGTTTTTTCATGGTTTTATTCTATTTCAATGTTTTTAAAATTTTAGGGTCATTTATTGTTTTTAATATATCTAGATTTGTTTAGGGTTTTTTTATCTTAGTGTCTTTCGTGGTATTTAGTGTCTTTTAATTGGTTTTATGTTATTTTAGGGTATTTCTGGTTTTTATGATAATTTAAGGATTATAAGGGTGTTTTAGGAGTTTTATGGTCTTTTGAGTTATTTTATGGGTTTTGGGATCTTTTAGAGTTTTTATTATTTTTAGTGTCTTTTAGGGATTTTTATGGATTATCGAGTGTTTTTAGGGTTTTTATGTTTTTTTTATTATTTTATTGTTTTTAATGTTTTATTGGTTTTAGGGGTTTTAGTAGTTTTTAGGGGTCTTAGGGGTTTTATCGTTTCTTAGGGACTGATAGGGGTTTTTAGGAATCCCAAAAACAATTATGGGTTTTTTGAGTTCTTAAGGGGTTTTTATAGTTTTTGGATTTTTAATAGTTTTAGGGGTATCATGGTTTTTATGTTATTTCTAGGGTTTTATGGGTTTGAAGAGTTTGGAAGGGATTTTAATTCTTTTAAGGGGTGTCATGTTTTTATGGTTATTATGGTTTAAAAGCTTTTTTTAGTTTTTTCGTTATTTTGAGTATTTTAATATATTTACTATCTTCAAGTGTTTTCTATATTTTTACGGTTTTTAGATAATCTTATGTGTTTTAGTGGTTTATAGAGATTTTAGGGTTTTATGGGTTTTAGTGTTTTTTAGGATTTTAAAGTTTTTAGGTGTTTTCTAGTATTTTTAGTGGATTATCGGGTTTTTTCAAATTCATTGGGTTTTAGGGTATTAAATGTTATAAAGGACATTTAGGGGTTTTATGTCTTCTTGGATTTTTAGGATTTTTTAGTATTTATTATTTTTTTTAGGGTTTTTTCAGATTTTGGGATTTTTTAGGATTTTTTAGTGTTTTTTGTTTTTTATGGTTTTTTGGTTTTTGTGATTTTATAGTTTTTTTGTGCATTAAAGATTTTTACGTTTCTAGGGGTTGACAGATTTTTTTGGATTTTAGCGGTTTCTTGGGTGTCTAGAATTTTTAGGGATTTTATAGTATTTTAGTTTTTTATGAAAATTGAGGTATTTTTTTTTTGATTTTTTTATTACATTTAGTACATCAAAGGATTTTTAGGGTATATTTGGCTTTTTAGTGGGTTTATAGGGTCATTTAATGTTTTTTAGTTATTAGGGACATTTGGGGATTTAATTTTTTTTATTATATCATTCATTTTTAGGGGTTTCAATGTCTTCAAGGGGTTTTTGGGGTATCTAGGGTCTTTTAGTAGTTTTTGGGTTTTTAGAGGTTTTAGGTTTTTAGGGTTTTAGGTGTTTCATTGTTTTAGGAATTTTTAGGGTATTTTACGTTTTTATGGGTTTAAATGATTTTTATTTTTATTAGGGTTTTACATTCTTTTAGGGTTTTTTAGGTTTTAGGGTTTTTAGTTTTCTTAGGGTTTTAAGGGTTTTAAGGGGGTTTAAGGTATTTAGGGGTATTGTGGGTTTTTAGGGTTTAAATGGTGTTTTAGGAGTTCTAACTGTTTTAGGGTCTTTAGTGTTTTTTTATTTTAATGTAATTTAGGCACTTTTTAGGGATTTAGGGTTTTCTAGGGTTTTTGGGGTTTTAAGCCAAGGAAGGTGCAAGGCCAGGCTATTCCTGACCCTCCAAAATTTATTAAAAGAAAAGCAAAGTAGACAAGGGTAGGGTGGGGCCAAATATCCCACACCTAAAAACCCTGAACCCCCAAGACACCAAAACCCCAAAAGACCAAAAAAGTAGAAGAGAATGAAGTAGGAATATAAAATCAACGTCTCCATCTTCATACGGGTCCCCATCAGCACCATAACCGGATGAATTATCTGACTTTACTAACTCCCATTCAGATGATTCATATTGCTTTTGGAAGGTAGTGTAATACTCTCTTAGATGTTGTTTCACCACGTTTAGTTGTTCCTTGACAAACGGACCTACCCTACTAGAGGCAACTTCCTTAGATTTGCAAGAGTCTCTCGTGGACACTCTATTTGGTAATTTAGAATAGTCCTTTCTCGGATTCCACTTTCGGGGATCTAAAGATACCCCTGAAAATTTGTTTTCCTTCCCATAAGGATTGTTCACCACTAGGAAGGCCCTATCCTTAATGATCATAGCCATATTATGAGTCATCCTTCTTCCATCATCCTCAAAAAAATCATGATTAGGGATGAAGGAGGCTTCTTGATTTAGGGACCAGTCAGCAAGAACCCCACAATGCAGCACACAATGACCCACTAGGGAAAGTTCCACAAAATCCAGACAAGGAGTAGACACCACACTAGCCAGGGGCATCTGCAATTGCCACTCCTCCCTAGCAGCTGAAAAACCTCCACAGTCAGCTCCATCACCACCCTATGTTCTTCAGATTCCCCCTATTCATGATCAAACCAAGCCAAATCCCCCTAAAAAGACTCACCGGAAGAAATCTCCTCATGCACCAAAAAATCCAAAGGCCCTTTCCCAAGTTGTAGGAATCCCTCCATCACCACAACACACTACTCCGATAGCTCCCCTTACCTAGGAATCCCCCCTTCTCATCCTCCTCCACCAACACCGAACTGAAAAGGGATACATCTCCCTATTCATCTCCCCCTACTCATTCACCTTCCCTTCCAAAGACGCTCCCCTAGATCAACCACCACCTCTTTATTGTTCATCACCCCCCCTCATCCACCTTCCCTTGCCCAACCTCCCAACAAGTTTCACCAGAAGTAGATCCATCAAGAATCACCCCAAGAATTTGCACAATGAGGCCAGAAGGCCCGCACCCAGCCACACCAGGGAAACCATCCTCCCTAACCTCCACATTTCTCTCTACTATCCGAACCTATACCTCATCACCACTATTTTCAAAACAACTCAATTCCCGCACAACACCTTCAACCACACTGCAACTATAGGGGCCATTATGCTCATGATCAGAATAGATCATCTACCCCTACCCCTTCCAGGCCACATCTCCCAGTTCATCCAGCATCCCATGAACATCGACATCCCCCTGTGTCGCTGCCTCACCCTCTGGCTCAACAGACACAAGGCACTCAAACCTATTATAAAAGGAAATCAATCGTATTAAGGGGTTTTTTGTATTTTTTTTATGGTTCTTGGTGTTTTTAGAATATTTTAGAAATTTTTTCAATTTTTGGTCATTTTAATGGTATTTCAACGGTTTTAGAGATTTTATGGTCCTCTAGGGGTCTTTAATGGGTTTTTAGGGTTTTTAGGGGTTTTAGGATTTTTAAAAGAATTCAGTGTTTTTAGAATATTAGGGGTTCTTGAGATTCAATTTTTTATGGTTTTTAGTATTGTCGAGGTGGTTTAAGGGTTTTAGAGTTTTTAGTGTTTCATTGACTGACTGACTGAAAGTTAAATTTTTTATTTCAAAAGTACTAAGGAAAAAGTGGAAAACATGAAATAAAGTCATACAAGAAAAAATCCCCAAATCAAAACTATTAGAAACTGCTTCTCCCCAGCCACTTCAACATTATTTCAAGCCCCCACCTCAAATGACCACTCGTCAAGCTATCTCGCACTGGGTTGTAGGGTCCTAGTACTAATTTCGAAGCAATACCCTCTCATTCTTCCATGTCTGAATGGTTATGAACAGATGAAATCTTCTAGTTCTCTATCCTTGTAGAATGGCGGTTGATTTCACTATCAAAAATCAGAATAAAACAAAGTCTTGAAAACTCTCATATCCCGTTCATATCAAATTTCAAAATACCATAGAAACTTCCAAATAAAATCCAAAAAGTAACCAACAAACCATAAAACCAATAAACACTGTCAATATCTCTGAATTGGCCGCTCTAAATCACATCCCAAAGAACCAAGAAAACCACCACGCTGCTCTTCCTCGAAGAGAATGGAAGAATCTTGTAACCAGAGAATAGAACCAAAAGAATAGAGAAAAGATGAATCACCAACGATATCTCAGTACCATTGCATCACTTTCTCCGTCAATACATAAACATGATAAAAATGACTTGAATTATCATCATCAAAACCCGAGTGGGGAAACCTCAACCATCACAGGGTCGAAACCCCACATAAGATACAAATGAAAAAAAACCAAGAGTTGGAAAAATCATACCAAGAATGAGAAAAAAATCTCCACAAGCTTTCCAATAGGCTCGAACAATGCTTTATCAGGAGCAACAAAAAAGATGTAGTCAGAATCTATCGACACCCAAACCAGCCATACCAGCAGTGGAAATGACCCCAATTGAAAATTTAAATCTAGTTTCCAAATCCAACAAGGCACCTCTCTAAAAATCTAGCAGGTTCAAAACCCCATTTTCAAGCGATCTTGAAAACACCCCAGATTTATTCAGCCCTAGTTGAAGGTCACCGACATAGGGTTTCCAAATGTCTAGAAATATCAACAGGAAAAGAATTAACTTATGAGACATCAGCTTCATGTATCCATCATCCCACCACCGACTCATGCTTCCTCTGCATTCCAGGATCCACAAATTCCATTGCCCAAAAACCACAGCCAAGCTGAGAAAATTCCACTGTGATGGAGTCTCGGATGATGTCTTTGAAACACCTGCCATTCTCACTACCAAGGAGCCTGTCGTCCACGCCGTAACAACCAACAACATGCATAATCGGCCTCATGAATCCTCCAACCACTAATTCCTACCACCTACAGTCATGGGGATCCACTAAAACCATTTCTCGAAGACCATAGCCGAACCGAGAGAACATCGTCACATTGAAGACTCGGACGAACCTAGAAACGCCTACTCTTCTCACTGCAAAGGAGTCTTACTTCCTCACTATATCGCCCAAAAACAAAACCCTAGGGTGATCCTGAGAGAGGATCTCCAGAGAGAACCCCACTTATTTAGTGTTTCGTTGATTTTATGTTTTTTAGGGTTGATTAAATGTTGTTGGAGATTTAAGGGTTTTATAAGGATAAAGGGTTCTTTTTCGTTTTTTGGATTTTTGGTTTCTTTTTTCATTTTTACATTTCTTTTAGAGGTATTTTAGGGTTTTATGTTTTTAAAGGGTTTTAAGATTTTTCTGGTCTTTAATTGATTTTAGGGGTTTCAGTGTTTTTTAGGGTATTCTTGGCATTTTTGGATTTTTAGGGGATTTTTGTTCTTTAGTGTTTTTAATAAGATTTTAGAAGTTTAGGGATTTCTTAATTTTTTAGGTTTTTAGGGATATTATTATTTTAATTTTTTTGAATGTGTTTCTAGTTTTTTGGTCTTTTAGAGATTTTAGGGGTTTAAACTATTTTTTTTGTTTTTTGGGTTTTGAGGTTTTCTATTTTTTAGGCGTTTTAAGGTTTTTTATCAGTTCTAAAAGTAATTTTGTTGGTCTTAGTATTTTTAGGGTTTTATGGGATTTTGATGGTTTCTATTGGGGTGTAGGGTTTTTATGTTTCTTAGGGTTTTGAGGTTTTTAGTTTTTTTAGGATATTTAGCAGTTTTAATGGGTTTTAGAGTTTTTTAGGTTTATAGGGGATTTAAGAGGTTTTAGGTTTTATGTTTATAGGGATTTCAGGGGGTTTTAGTGGGCTTATGGAATTCTTTTGGGGTTTTGGGTATTATTTTAGGATTTTTAGGGATTTTTTATGGTATTTAGGGGATTAGATGTTTTTATATTTTTACGTTGTTTTAGTTTTTTTTGGGTTTTCAAGACATTTGAGGGGCTTTTAGAGGTTTTCTGGGTTTTAGGTATTTTAGGATTAATTATGTGTGATTTTTGGTTATTAGGGTTTTTAAAGATTTTTTAGGGGTTTCCAGGTTTCTAGAGGATTTTAGTGTCATTTTAGGTTTTAAGGGTTTATGGTTTTTAGGGTATTTAGTTTATTAATATTTTCAGGTTTTTTGGGTATTTTATGTTTTTCATAGTCTCTTACTGTTTTGACAATTTTTGGGTATTTTAGAAATTTAAGGGGTTTAACATTTTTAGGATGTTTTGTTGGATTTTTTCTGTGTTATACAGTTTTTTAGGGTTTTAAGTTTTTTTAGATATTTTAGTGTTTTTAGTGTTTTTTATGGTTGTTATAGTTTTTAGTGTTTATTATAATTTTGAGGGCTTTTAGGGGTTTTAGAGGATGTTTGGAAATTTTTGGGGTATTTTGTAGTTTTTGGGGTTTTGTGGGGTTTCTAGGATGTTTAGGGTTTCAAAGGAATGAAGTTTTTTGGGGGGTTTTGGGATATTTTTATATATAGGGTATTTTAGGGTTTTAGTGTTTTTAGGGATTATAGAGTATTAATTAATTTAGGGTTTCTAGGTGTATTAGGGTTTTTTTGATTTTTTGGGTTTTTTGAATGTTTATAGGTTGTTTTGATGTTTTGGTCGGTTTTTTGGGGGGTTTTAAGATGTTTTGGGGTTTTAAGGTATAATATATTTTTTGAGTTTGTTAGGGTTTTATAGCTTTTGGTATTTTTATGGTATTAGGTAGTTTTAGGGTTTTAAAATTTTCCAGGTTTTTTAGTGTTTTTTGAGACTATTAGGGTTTTTAATGTCTAAGAATTTTTAGAATATTTTTGGTATTTTAGAGTATTTAGATTATTATAAATTTTTTATTATTTATTTTTTGATTTATTTTTTGTTTTTAAAGGTTTTTATAGATATTTTAGGGGGTTTTATTGGGTTTTTAGGGTCTTTTAGTGTTTTAAGGTATTTTAACATCTTTTAATATTTCCAAGAGTTTTTAGGATACTTAGTGGTTTTTATATTTTTTTTATTTTTAGAATATTTAAGGCTTTCATAAGGGTTTTAGGTTATTTTATGGGGTTTTAGGTTTTTTCATGGTTTTAATGCATTGTAGTGTGTTTAGGGCTTCTAGGGTCTTAAGGGTATTCTATGGTCTTTTGGATTTTTAGGTTTATTTAGTGTTTTTAGTTTTTTTGGATATTTATACTTTTTGGGTATTTTAAGGTTTTTTTACCTATTTTATGGTTTAAGTGGTTTTTAAGTATTTATGGGTTTAAGTGATTTTATGATTTTTATGGTTTTTAGTGCTTTTTGTGATTTTAGTGTTTTTAGTGTTTTTAAGGGTTTTAGAGTTTTTTTAGGTTTTAGGTATTTTTGGGTGTTTTAGTGGTTTTTAGGGGGAGGGGGTTATGGTTTTAGTGTTTTTTGGGTTTATTAGTTTTTAATGTGTTTTCAGGGTGGCTTTAGGAATAATTTTTGGGTTTTAGTAATTTTATAGTTTTTAAGGGTATTTTTGTGATTTAGGGTTCTCTAAAAGTTTTTAATGTTTTTAGGGTGTTTAGGGTTTTTATGATTTTATGTATTTTATAGGTTTAATGAGTTATAGAGTTTTTAGAGGTTTTCTTGGGGTTTATGGGGTTTTTTTGGGTTTTAGGGTTCTTAAGGATTTTATGGGTTTTTAGGGATTTTAGCATCTTTTATGGATGTATGGGTTTTATTATTTTTAAGATCATCAAATTTTATCTAGTGTTTTTTATTTTCTGTTAGATTTTTTTTGGGTTTTATGGTTTTTGATTCTTTTAGGGGTTTTAGGTTTCATATGATAATTTAAGGATTTTGGGTCTTGTAGGGTTTTTAATTGGTTTTGTTTGTTTTGTTTTTTATTTTGTATTTTTAGGGTCTTTTATGAATTTTATGATTTTTATAGTGTAGCATATTATGTTTTTTGACTGACTAAAATTACAAAAAAGATTGAATTTCATCGTTTCATGGATGGTCTTGTCAATTAAATGATATTAATAATGGAATTATGAGAATTGGAACAATTCAATGTGTTTTTTTACACTTCGGTAAAGGCCCAAGGGGTCCCTTATGCATCTTGTTTAATTTTTAGATCGTTGGACCCTGAAATAACAAGTTTCGGTGGACTAAACAGGGTGCATAGTTTATCTGAAAATGTGTGGCCCCAATAGAAAACTGTTCTACCTGAACTCGAAACTTAGTAGATGTCACATGGGTTGTGCACATTTTTCTCAAACCATGTGTCTAGATCTCATGATTAGTGACACTTATTTAGTAACATATCACTATTCATAGCACAGTCAGCGCACAGATAGGGTAACTATGCAAGATAAACTATGTGATGTTGGTTTCATAGTAATAGAGTCACACATGGTTGGAACATGGTTTTCCCAAACCCTGTGACCCAGTTTTAAGGGTTGATTCAAGCTCAAATTTACCAAAGAGATGATGGTAGAACGTTCCTTGTAGTTTAACTTGGGTTTTCAAATCCACTCATAACTAAGAAGATCCCTAAGATACACAACCTGTGAGATGGATTTTTGGCTATGAAGTGGAAAACATGGTTTTGATTTTATATGGTTTTAAAGAACACTAGGAAACCAATATGAATTCAATTTAATGAAAATGGGTTGATCATGGAATTATACTTGGGGTGGATTGAATGAATTTTACTTCTTTAGACAATTTTGGTTTTATTAAATTTGTATGAATCAATTAAACAAAATAACACTATCTTCATCGTTTTAGGGTTTTATGATAACTAAACTCGATTACTATCTCCATACACACTTATATAACCAAATTCATTATCTCTTTATGTTATATGGTCATTTTAGTACTTGGATTTATCTTCCTTAATAAACATTGAAGATGCTTAGTAGAAATAACTGAATAATGGAAGTCTTAAATTAATTATCCAATTAAAAATCATTCATAAAATAAAATTCAATACAAACTTTTTATATTCCTATGATCAATCCATTAAAGTGTTATCCATCCATTGATGGTATACTCTAATGGTGGGAAGAAGATGGCTTACAATAATTGGACTGAAGAAATTAAAACCGTGGAAATAATGAGCACTCCTCCATGTGTATGAACAAAATTCACCCCTATGTGTGAACTAATTCACCACAACACAGAGATATCATCATGATTTGTGATTATAGTGTTTTAATGAAAGAAATGGGAAGAATATAAGAGAAAGATGTTGATTAAGAACATAAAAATACAAAAATAAACATACATAGAAATTGAAAACATTACAAAGGAACTTGTTCATAATAACCATACATCAAAAAAACAAGAGATATCCTCCCCCTAGCACCACTACCATAAATAGGCAATTGGGAATACTTATGCCGATCCCCAATCAATTTGTTCCCAATTATTAAATTAATTTATGCCTTAGGGTGGTGGAAAGTAGAGGAGAAATCGATTCCCTCCTTTACTTTTTTATCCTCTTTGTCTCTCCTAAAATGATTATACTTTATGGGCAAGAATATCATCGAATATCTGTGGTCCATAAAAGAGTCTATTGTGTATTAGGATGTCTTATAGACATCTGAAAAATTGGGGACTATTTGGAGTTGGGGATCGAGAGTTATGGATGATTTAGTGGGATAACATTTTGGTCCGTAGATTCTGGACCAGATTTTGATATTCTATTTGGGAAACCATAATAACCACCATGGAATCCAAATTAGCACCGCATCCTGCAAAATTATTTGTTCCTATACATGTCTTATAACATCACATGAAATTTGGGCTTCATTGGGCCTGTATTGTGGTCCCCACATTCCCAATATTGGGATGATGTCCAATCTGCCTTCTCCAGAATTGTTTCCTTTCATTACCAAATATATTTGTCTTCTTTTATGAATAATCCATTGATCCCAGAATGATAAATGTTCATATTGAAGTGTAGATCCATTTCACAAAATATCAAAAAAAATATGGATAATTAAATTCTTTAAAATCATATGAATCATTGGGCCTAAATTGGTGTACGTTAGGGGTGAAGTGCACAAATGATGAGAATGGATGTTCAAAATTAAAATCCACTAACTTAGGCCCATAAGATCAAAAATGAACATTTAATACTTTTAAAATGTAATTAAAAAATGTGTTTTTATTTTATAATCACACTCCCAACTTGAGATTTTCTACTCCTAAGAAAATAATTCGAAGATTATAATTGAATTATTTTTTCAAACACATTATAACAAAAAAATGATCACAATGTAAACTACACACAAATATATCTTTATAACCTATCAAAATAATTTAATACATGATAAATTTAAAATAAGATCCAAATCCCAATCACATTCCTTCGATCAAATACATCATCATACTTCATCCAACCCAATTAGGTGAAATGATGTGTTGTGAATCACAATAGATATGGGGGTGAAATTTCATTCATGGGGGAAATCATGGAAGCACAAGGTAGAATCACATTTAATCCTAATATGAGTATTAATTATTTTTTGATTCTTTTTCAATGTTGATATATTAATTGAGATTTGTTTAAATCAAATTATCACATGTAGAATGACTTTTCCAATGAGCTTGAGGCTCAAAGGCCTTAGGGAACCTAGTGAAGCCCACATACTCCGGCATCATCTCGAGTAAACTTGATAAAAAACAATGTAATATTACTATAAATAATGATAGAGTGAAAAATCATGGCTAGAAAACTCTGTAGTCATGATCCCCAAGTGCCAAAAGCCTCACATTTTATCAATCCATTTCTCTACACCCATTTTTTTTGAACACTCATATTTTTCATAAAAATAAAACCATCCTATGCTATTTATTATGGGACCCCAAGAATTCAAATTAGTACCCCATAGTCTAGAGGACGTGAATTGTGGCATTTTGATATAATAGATGAAAATAAAAATGATGAAAATTTTCATTGGACAACCAAACATCCAAAATAAATGCTTGTAAACATATTCATGAATTAAATCAAGAGTCAAGGGAAAAAACATTATTTCCTATGTAGTTTTAATGTGAGAAAACATGTTACTATATTAATGAAAAAGGAATTTTACTGTTTTTTACATAGTTTTTTTTAACAATATTTTTTTCCTCACCCCCAACATAAAATGAAACTGTCCCCAGTTTCATAATAGAAAAGGGAGGAAAAAGTAGGTTGGGGGGGAAGTGTTGGAAAGAGCATGGAACAAGTTCACCTGGTGGATTCATAATGATTATTGTGGTGATTCTAATTCACTATATGTTCTCATGGGAGATATAGGCACCTCCTCTATTGAATATATATCCCCCTAAATAGTCTCTGAACCATATGAACAAGAACAAAACAGAAAAAACAAAAAACACAATAGTTTATTTAAGACCAAGTCTCATAATTTTTATGGTTTTCCTTTTTTTGTTTTTTTAATCAAGATGATGATATATTGTATTATTTTTAATTTCTATATAAGTTAGTACTCATGGATCACACCGCAAGACACATATAAACACGGTTCTCCCCTTTCATACCCATCCATACTCATAAGAGAAGAACAAGTTAACAGTCCAAGGTAGAATAAATTTATATCAAAATGAACCACTAATCTTATTTGAAATAAAAAGTTGATTAAAACAACAAAATGATTGGAAACTTGAAAACCACGGGTTTCCTCCCATGAAATTATTTGTTTGATATCATTATCTTTTCTTGGACCGATAATTGATTAATTATTTTTGTTATCTATGTTAGATTCACATAATTTTTCATCAACATCATGTTTTTGGAATGGTTCTATGAATGGTTTGACTCTATGACCATTAACATTATATTTTTGACCATTTGTGGGATCATGAATTTCAACAGCCCCATAGGGGTACCACTTATGCACTATGTATAGACCTTCCCATCTATACCATAAATTTCCCGAGTGTAAGTGAACTATAGAATTATAAAAAAGAAAAGGATTTCCCAGTTCAATGTGACTGTATTTAAGATTTCTAGATTGGTAGTCTTGTAATTTAGCTTTATTTATCCTTGAATTTTTATAATCCTCCATCCAAAGTTCCTCATGTTCATTGAGATATAATTTACTATTTGTTTCAACCTATGAGAGGTAATAATTTATTTTCATAATTGTCCAAAAGGCCTTATGTTAAATCTCCATTGGAAAATGGCATGCTTTACCATAAACCAATGTATATGGGGACATTCCTAAAATAGTATTATATGTGGTTCGATATCCCATAGAGCATATAAGAGTTTTCTCGACCAATATTTCTTAGATGGATTAAAAGTTTTCTCAAGAATTTATTTGATTTCTCAATTAGCTAACTCATCTTCACCATTGGTCTGTGGGTGGTAAGCAGTGGACTCTTTATGGGAAATTCCATACATTTCCATGAGTGCTGAGAATGGACGATTGAAAAAATGAGTTCCATGGTCACTAATTATATCCCTAGGAATTCCAAATCAAGGGAGGATGTTTTCCTTGAGAAATATGACCACAGTTTGATGATCATTGTATTTTGAAGGAATGGACTCGACCCATTTGGATACATAATCGATAGCTAAAATTATGTAAATATATCCCCTAGAGTTTGGGAAGGGGCCATGAAATCAATTACCCAACAGTCAAATATATCAATCACTAAGATGGGAATGAGTGAAATTTGATTCCTTTTTGTGATGGACCCTACTTGTTGACACCTAGTAAAACTTTAAAAAATTGCGTAGGAGTCCCTTGAGAGGGTGGGATAGAAGAGACCACACTGAAGAACCTTTGAAAAAGTTTTTTAGAGGAAATGTGACTTCCACACGCATCACTATGAAAAAATTTAAGGATGGAATCATGTTTGGATTCTGGGACACAACTCCTAATGATTTGGTCAGGGTGGAACTTATAGAGTATTGGATCATCAAAAACAAAGTTCATGACATCAGAAAGATATATCCTTCTAGATTGAGTACCTTTGAATTTTTGAAAGACACCTGTAACTATGAAGTTGGCTATGTCAGCATACCATGGGCAGTCACTCATGAAGTATAGGTTTCTATCATAGAATGAAGTAGACACAAAGAGGTGAGAAAATTTGTCATTGAATTATATCCTAGATATGAGATAAGCTACAAAATTTTCAACACCCTTTTTTCGTTGATTGTGAGGTCAAATTCTTGTAATAGAAGAACCCACCTAATTAGTACAGACATAACATCATTTTTTTTGGAAGAGCTATTGTAGTATAGAATGGTTTGTAAACATAGTGATGGGGGATCCTAAGAGTTAGGACCTAAAATTCTCTAAGGAAAAATAATAGAAAGTAACTCATTTTTAGTGGTGGTGTAGTTTATTTGGGAATCATTTAAGGATTTGATTTCCTAAGCAATGACATAAGGTGTTTTATCATAGCGTTTTCCTAACAAAGCTCCTAAAGTAATGTCACTGTCATCACACATATGTTCGAAAGGAAGAATCCATTTTGGAGATTTCATAATGGGAGGATAGGTGAGAGAGGATTTGAGGGTTGAGAATAAACCCCCACAACTTTTTGTCCAAAAAATGGAGCATCCTTTACTAGGAGATCAAAAAGGGGAAGAGAGATTGAACTAAAGTCCTTGATGAATCTTCTATAGAAACAAGAATTTTGTAAAAAATACCATACTTCCTTAATATTTTTGGGTGATGGAAGGTGAAAAATGATGTCAACTATTTCTATATCAACTTTATTCCCCCTACCTGAGAGTATATGGCCAAGGATTAGTCCCTCTTTAACCATGAAATGGCACTTTTCCCAGTTTAGGACTTGATTATTTTCATAAAATCTTGACAAGACTCTCTCCACATTCCTCAGACATCCCTAAAATGTACCCCAAACATAGAGAAGTCATCTATGAAGACCTATAGAAAATCCCCTACCATGTCTGAGAATATTCCAATTATGCACCGCTGGAAGGTTCCAGGGGAATTTCATAACCTGAAGATCATGAGTTTCAAAGAAAAGGGGTGGAATGGAAATGTAAGTTTATTCTTCCCTTGATCCTCTAGGTAGACCTCAATTTGGTTATACCCCGAGTACCCATCTAAGAAATAGTAGAAGGCGTGACATGTGACTCTGTCAAGGACTTGGTCAATAAATGGTATGGAGAAATGTTTCTCCTTGGTAAATGAGTTTAGCTTCCTATAGTCGATGCTGACTCTCCATCCACTACTAATCCTTGTTGGAAGAATCTCTCCATCCTTATTGGATATCAATGTGATTCTAGCTATTTTTGGAAGCACTTGGATTGGGATGACCCCCTCACTTGCAGCTATGAGATATATGATACCAACTTTTAACAATATCAGAAGTTATTTTCTCACTACTTTCATGACATTAGGATTTATTCACCATTGAGGATGATGAAAAGGCTTTGAATATGATTCCAGAATAATCCTATGAGTCTCGATATGTGGGATAATCCTAAGAATATCAAACAGGGTCCAAACAATGTATTTCTTATGTTTTCTAGGGACACCTTGAAGCATCCTCTCATGATTGGCTTCAAGATAATAAGAAATGAAAAACAGATGTATTTGATTGTCCTCTAAGACTGAATACTTTAGTGCAGTGGGAAATTCTTTCAATTCAAGATCAGGTTGGTTCAAAATTTGAGAAAAATATTGGGACATTGGATCAAGATCGATTTTGTTTCCTAGAGTTTTAGATATAATTGAATTCCCATGTGTAGAAGTTTTAGCTACAAGATTTTTTAGGTTCATATTTAGGGAAGGAAGTTTGATTGGCCTCTATGAAAGTGGTTTCCTAAAGGTTTTCACTGATTCTTGGGCCTAAGACTTCATCATAATAGAAATTTGAAAATGTTTCAAGCTAAAGAGATAAACATCCTTCATTTGAATAAAGGAAATAAATCTCATCCCAACTTAATCATCCATAAAAAATTCCTTGGAGTTATATGGATTCATAATCAATACTTCCTATCATGTTTACTTCATGAATATACTCATCATACCCTATTTGTGATCTTGCATTTTAGATGTTCAAGTCTAGAGTCATGTTTCCAAAGGGGATGGTCATGTTCCCGTTTTCAACTCAGACAACAGAGATGATTGTTTCAAGCAAAGGACAACCAAGGATGATTGGGTTTTGTTTCTTATTTCTTAAGTTTGGATGGTTATCAAGGACAATGATGTAAGCATGGTATATGAAGTTTTCAACCTTTACCAGAACGTCCATTAAAATCTCCTTTGAGTCCTTAATGCTACGATCAACATGTTTAAGTGTGATATATATGGGTTGGAGCACTTCTAGGCCAAACTGGCAGTACACAACATGGGGGATGAGATTGACACTAGAAACTATGTCACACAAGGCCTTGAAAATTTTTCTCGCTCCTAGTTCAACATTGATGTAAGGGAAACTCAGGTCTTTCAACATAGGAGGAATGGTCCCTTGAATGGTGGTACTCACAGTTGTATCCAAAAGGACATGGTTTTTATGAGAAATTTTTCTTTTAAAAGTGCATAATTCCTTAAAGTACTTTGAGTAGGCAGGTTAGGTTTGGATTTCATCAATAAGGGTAATGTTCAACGTGACTTGTGAGAATATTTCCCTCAATGTTTCACTCAATTCAGGTTTAGTTCCCCCTCATGGGTTGATGAAATGGTGCAATTTTTGGGGTTTTTTGTTGAAGAGTTGTTTCTTTGACAATGCTATCATGTTTTTTAGTTTGATTATTTGGTTCATTTGAATTTTTATACGTGTTTAAATCTTCATATGTGTTCTGAATTAGTTGTTCAGGTTTCTCAATTGACATCCCAATTTTTAAAATATTCACCTCATTTAATTATTCCTGAGTTGTTTGTGTGAAACTTGACTCCTGTTACTGTTTGTTGTGGAATGGCTTGTGTAGCTATGAGTGCCTTTCTAGTTTTGATGGATTGAAGTTATTGTTTTTGGGAAGAGATGTCTGAGTTCATCCTTTCCATTTGTTTGCATAGTTGTTCTAGTAGGATTTGTGGAACAGTTTGGGTTGGTTCTTGAGAAGATTGGTTTATCCCAGGGGGATATATTGGAGTTTGTATGATTTGTTGAAAATGGACCGCTGGTTGTTGGTATTGGATAGGTTGGGTTTGGAACTGGTTTTGGGTTTGGTAGTTCTTTTGGGGGTAAGGATTTTGTCCTTGTGGTTGGCTAGGTTGTTTGTTATATTTACAGCGGAAGACTGGGTATGACATCCCTCTTTTTTGTCACATAAACTTTCATTACATTATACAGAACTGAGGATCTTTAAGGCTTAGTGTCTTGGAAACCAGGAACATAATACATGAAAAAAAATAAAAAAAATATTCTTAAACACTTGAAAGGATTCTCCTTAATTTAACCCTAGGTTTATTACTGCATCTCATAAAATTGGGACATACATCAAAAGAAAGGGTGAGCAGAAGCCCCAGTAATGAAAACAAGAGAAACATTTTACATGTGAACTTGAGATACTTCAATAAGGTCCTCAAAAGAACATTAAGGCATGAGAAAGAAATCATGAGGCATATAATAATAAAAATAACGTTTTTCATAACTTGAAGATGTGTCTACAACATTTAATAAAGACAATCATTTCCGTTTCACCAAGGTCCATCCCCAAGGTGTCAATAAAAATTACCCAGGTTCTTCACCAAGGTACCAGTCTAAATGGTCATCTCTAGAGATTAAGTCTTACCTAATGCATTAGAGCGCTATCAGGGCGCACCCCTAAATTTTCCTTTATTATCATGTGATCCGCATATATCATCATCAAAAATTTCATAAACAACCCATATATCATAAAATAAATGGGTGTCATTTCATAATCATAACGTTTTAAAAACTGCTTTAAAGACATGATCTTTATGTCACATTTAACCCATGGAAAGGTAAAGTGGGTCTCATGTATGTAACTCCCAGAATTTAAAATAGTAAATTTTGGTATATATGTGAATACCCCTTTAGAATAAATATCTTTTAGTATTCACTTAGTAAAATAAATTAATTTGATATTAAGGAGAGACATTTTGAGATGGAAATTTTGTAGCACAATGGCTATGATACAGGGTTTTAGAAAAAACTGAAAAGAGAGGGGACATGGGTCACCCACTCATAAATGTTCCATAAAATACAAGGGGGACATAATATAAAGGATTTTAGAACATGGTAATGAAATTTGAATGATATACCATATGAAATGAAGAACATGAAAGGAATACAAAAATAAGATTTCTCTTATGAAAATTTGGCAGCCTAACAGCGTTACTTAAACTTCAACAAAATGAATTGACAAGATCAAATAGGGTCTCTAAACATATGAAAATAAAATATCAGCATGATAGATATAGAGATAATACCCCAAAAAAATAAAAATGAACTTGAAATACTTGACATTAAAGTAGAACTTTGAAAAATGAGAAAGGGGAACGAATCCCTTAAAAATTCGGCAGCCTAACGGCGCCACCTAAACTTCAACAAAAATGAATTGAAGAGATCAAATAGGGTCTCTCATAATATGAACATAAAATATCAGTATGATATATATAGATATCATACCCCAACATAATAAAAAGGAACTTGAAAGACTTGACATGAAAGTAGAACTTTGAAAAATGAGAAGGGTGAAAGAATCCCTTAAAAATTCGGCAGCCTAACAGCGCCACTTAAAACATAAAAATACTGAATTGAAGAGATAAAATAGGGTCTCTCATCATATGAACATAAAATATCAGTATTATAGATATAGATACCATACCCCAACATAATAAAAAGGAACTTGAAAGACTTGACAAGAAAATAGAACTTGAAAGCGAGAATGGTGAAAGAATCTCTTAAAAATTAGGCAGCCTAACGTCGCCACTTAAACATTATTAAAATGAAATGATGAGAGAAAGAGAGGGTCTCTCATCATGTGAACATGAAAATGGTAGTAAGAGGAATATAAAATAACATCCTCCAACATAAGAACATGGAGCATAAAAGAAATTACTTAAAAGATATTACTTGAAAAGATAGAGGGAGGTAAGATCCCTTACCTTAAAACGTACCTCTTAAAACTCAATGGTTGGGAACTTGAGGACTTGGGGGCACCTTTGTAGGATTCCTTGGGAGGTAATGAGACTAGATCTTTGTTGGGGGAGAGTTGGGAGTCGAATGGATGAGAGGATGGCTTGGTATTTATAGGGAAAGTGAGGGGACAAGGCATTAATGGCCAAGGGACACCTCATTGGTGGTTTTGCCAAAACCATGGGCTTTCCCACGGTATTTTCCCATGGTATTGGCCACATGGGTCCCCCCATACAATAATTCATCATCTTTGGTTGGCCAAACCTTAAAATATAACATGACATAATCATGACATAGTTATGATGTCATTAAACATACCGAAACCCTAAAACAGTATTTTTACTATTCACTAAAAATTCAACTTTCTCAGAAAAATCCCAAAATTTCAATTTAACCAAATGTCAATGCTCTGATTTAAAAAATGAAATACATTGTATAAAAATAATTTTCTAAATATTTTTAATTTATTTTTTAAATAAATACACTATTCACCAGAAATTTATTTTTTTCAGAAAAATCCCCAAAAATTACCTTAACATAATATCGATGCTCTGAGTTCAAAAATGAAATAAATTTTATAAAAATATTTTTCGAATTATTTTTAAATTTAATTTTTAATTAAAAAACACCATTCACCCGAAAAAACTAATACTTGAATAATGATTTATGAAACTGTTATTTAACCATTTTATTGAATCACATTACTTAATCAAGGTGCCTATATTATATTAATACTTTCTTTAAGTGAGATTACTAATCCATTTGGTCACATTACTGATCCTAAGCATAAAATCACTATTCATAATTTACTATTCATCAAAAATTATGTTGATCTTTTTAGACTCTAAATTTTGTACTGAACATAATTGTAGAAGACCATTTTTTGAAAATCATTACACATTTTTAATTATTTAAGGTTTACATAAACATTTTTTAATATATCCTTTTTCTAAAATTCCCCAAAAATATGCATACTATATTTCAAAATTCATAAACTTCATCATAAGAAGAAATCAAAATTTTTATTTAAAACAAAGGATTACACACGGCAGTTACGGTCTCCTAACATAGTCCCTTATCACACCAGCATAAGAACTAAGTGTAAGGTGAGCTATGGTGAGAGAATCTGAGGGAGGCTCGGCCAACATTGCACGAGTAGTAATTTATATTAGATTGAACTTCTCGCGAAGGCGGTTCTATTCTAGTTTCACATGAGGATGTTCAGCTTGGGTTTGTTCCAGAGAAAATCCTAGTGGTGCTACCTCCTTCCGATGTTCCGTTAGATGGGATTCGATTGGCCTGAGACTATTGGATGAGGTCATCGAATCTCCTTTCTATATTAATTAACCAAGGTCACTTGTATTTAGAGACAAAAGTCTCAACATTTAGTTTTCAACGTTCATACTAACTAATGGTCATATAATAGTCAAAACGCAACAGTATCAGTTTTATTATACAAATATTATGAAATGAAACAGTTTTGTTGAGTATGAAAAAATTAAATAACACACAAAATTAGGAAACAATATTTATAAAAAATTTCAGGTAGTTACAATCTTCCCCCATTAATAAATTGCATCGTCACAATTTTTAAAATTGGGTTTTGAAATTTCATTGAATGTCCCACATCAGAAGAAGAGTCAGTAACACTATTACTATAAAATAAATAAAATGTAGTAAAAAAGGCCACCCGAGTTAACCCATACTAGGATTCCATGTAGGAAAACATGGATATGGAAGAAAAAAAGGGTCATGTTCTGAGGGAGAGTGATAGAAAACATGATTAGGAGAAATTTAACCATAAGAAAATCACAAACTTATGATGTGTGTAAACGGTCATTGATTACCTAGTAGGAAACGTAAACCAACAAAGTTTTTGTTTTATGTTCCTTTTCAAAATTTTGAGGAATTCATTTACTATATAGAATAAAACATAGGGAAATATACCTACCATCAAGTAGAGTTTCATCCCTTAATAAGTTTCTACCAAAACTAATCTTTTCTGCAAATGATGAGCATTCAAAAACACTTGGTCTTATCAAAACATAAGAATCATCTTCTTGAGAGTCACGTAATCCACAAAAGATTAACTATCAATTTCTTCCATCTTTAAACATTATCCCAAAAACAGAAGGGGTAAGATAAAACAATTCTTCAAAAAGAAAGAATCCCTTTGGAAGGAACACTTCTTTAAATCTTCAAAATTCCACGGTACTACCCAGAGTTCATCATAGACCATTCCATAAATAACTTCCCTTAAAATTCCATAAAATAAACCAAACTAAGATTGAAACCCAATTATAAGAATTATCTCATAACATATTCTTCCAATATAGACTTTATCGTTCATCTTCAAAAAACATCAACCACTCTTATCATCTTATAACAAAAGTAACTAACCTAAACATATTTTACCCAAGATAGGTTAATCATTTCCATAAGTAACCTAAATTACTATAAGTCCACCTAAAATTCCTCGATTCTTCAAAATATATGTCAAACTTTACTCCTGAATTAAAATACCGTAGTAATCTATTTACCTCGATCATATAGGGTCCCCAAAACAGTGAACGTCTTCCAAAATAATAATCATCTTTTAATCCACTAATCATCTCTGTCATATTAATATGGCAATCGTCACATTTTCTATCACATTGGTTGTTGGGACATGTTCTCCCATTTCCCACCATTAACTAAGAAGAGAAAGTATAATTAGGGGCTTAAATACTTAGACAATAATCCTGAAAAGGAACTTAAAACATATAAGAAAAACATGTAGAAGAAAGGTATACCATAACTTGTGATCCCCTAGGATTCAAACTAGGTTATCGATGATCATATATTCTTATGTGAATCTTTATTTTATTTTTTGTTTGTTCCTTTAATGATGGTTCATACTAAGCTTATGAATTTAACAAAGCATATCCCTCGGGAGTGTCGTAACCAAGAGTGCAGCAAGGCTCGTTTTCATGTACCAATTCCCATTCTAGTCTAGCTCAAAGCGTTGTTTTCAAGTTTTACCCCTATGTACATCTGTGCCAGAGCCACCTCTACCTGCTCGTATCCAGAAAGGGATGTATTTTCTTAGCAACCCCTTACTCAATACTCACCAAAATACCAGGAAGATTTCCATTATTAAATCTTTTCTATAGGGTTCTTCCTAAAGTTTTCATATCATAATTTCCACAAATAACTAAACCATCTTTTGATAAAAACTATGACGTCCCGCCTTTTTGTCACATAAAATTTCATTACATTATACAAAACTGAGGATCTTTAAGGATTAGTTTCTTGGAAACCAGGAACATAATACATGAAAACAACATAAAATATTCTTCTTAAAATCTTGAAAGGATTATCTTTATGTTCATCCGAGGTTTATTACTGCATCTCATAACCTGGGGACATACATCAAATGAAAAGTTGAGCATAAGGCCCAGTAATGGAAACAAGAGAAACATTTTACATGTGAACTTGAGATACATCAATAAGCTCATGAAAAGAACTTTAAGGCATGAGAAAGAAATCATGAGGCATATCATAATAAAAATAACGTTTTTCATCACTTGAAGATGTGGCTACAACATTTAACAAAGAAAATAATTTCCGTTTCACCATGGTCCATCCCCAAGGTGTTAATAAAAATTACCAAGGTTATTCAACAAGGTATCAGTCAAAATGGTCATCTCTAGAGATTAAGTATTTACCCAATGCATTGGAGCACTATCAGGGTGCACCCTTAAATTTTCCTTTATTATCATGTGAGCCACATATATCATCATCAAACATTTCATAAACAACCCATATAGCATAAAAGAAATGGGTTTCATTTCATAATCATAACGTTTTAAAAACTACTTTAAGGACATGATCTTTATGTCACATTAAACCCACGGAAAGGGAAAGCGGGTCTCATGTATGTAAATCCTAGAATTTAAAATAGAACATTTTGGTATATATGTGAATACCCATTTAGAATTAATATTTTTTAGAATTCACTTACTAAAATAAATGAATTTGATAATAAGAGAGAGACATTTTGAGACAGAAATTCTGCAGCACAATGGCTATGATACAGGGTTTTAGAAAACACTGAAAAGAGAGGGGACATGGGTCACCCACTCATAGATGATCCATAAAACAGTAGGGGGCAGAATATAAAGGATTTGAAAACATAGTAATAAAATTTGAAAGATATACCATATGAAATGAAGAACATGAAAGGAAGACAAAAATAAGATTTCTCTTATGAAAATTCGGCGGCCTAATGGCGTTACTTAAACTTCAAAAAAATGAATTGAAAAGATCAAATAGGGTCTCTAATCATATGAACATAAAATATCAGTATGATTGATATATAGATCATACCCCAACACAATAAAAAGGAACTTCAAAGACGTGACATTAATGTAGAACTTTGAAAAATGAGAAAGGTGAACGAATCCCTTAAAAATTCGGCAGCCTAACGGCGCCACCTAAACTTCAACAAAAATGAATTGATGATATCAAATAGGGTATCTCATCATATGAAACTAAAATATCAGTATTATAGATATATATATCATACCCAAACATAATAAAAAAGAACTTGAAAGACTTGAAATGAAAGTAGAACTATGAAAAATGAGAAGGGTGAAAGAATCCCTTAAAAATTCGGCAGCCTAATGGCGCCACTTAAAACATCAAAATACTGAATTGAAGAGATCAAATAGGGTCTCTCATAATATTAACATAATATATCAGTATGATATATATATAGATAATACCCCCAACATAATAAAAAGGAACTTGAAAGGCTTGACATGAAAATAGAACATGAAAATGAGAATGGTGAAAGAATCTCTTAAAAATTCGGCAGCCTAACGTCGCCACTTAAACATTCTTAAAATGAATTGATGAGATAAAGAGGGGGTCTCTCATCATATGAAAAAGAAAAGAAAAGTAAGGGGAATATAAGATAACATCCTCCAACATAATAACATGGATCATAAATGAAATTACTTAAAAGAGATTACTTGAAAAGAAACAGGGAGGTAGGATCCCTTACCTTAAAACGTAACTCTTAAAACTCAAAGGTTGGGACTTTGAAGGCTTGGGGGCACCTTGGTAGGACTCGTTGGGAGGTAATGAGACCAGAGCTTCGTTGGTGGAGAGTTGGGAGTCGAATGGATGAGCGGATGTCTTGGTATTTATTGGGAAAGTGAGGGGACATGGCGTTAATGGCCCAGGGACACCTCATTGGTGGTTTTGGCAAAGCCATGGGCTTGCCCATTGTATTTGCCAATGTTATTGGACACATGGGTCCCCCATACAATAATTCATCACATTTGGTCCCCCAAACCTTAAAATATATCATGACATCATCATGACACAGTTATGATGTCATTAAACATACTGAAACCCTAAAAATGTATTTTTACTATTCACTGAAAATTCAACTTTCTCAGAAAAATCCCAAAATTTCACTTTAACCAAATATCAATTCTATGATTTCAAAAATGAACTCCATTTTATAAAAATAATTTTCTAAATTTTTTTAATTTATTTTTAAAATAAATACACTATTCACCGAAAATTCAATTTTTTCAGAAAAATCCCCAAAAATTACCTTAACATAATATCGATGCTCTGAGGTAAAAAATGAAATCCATTTTATAAAAATAATTTTCTAAATATTTTTATATTTAATTTGTTGTTAAAAACACTATTCACCCAAAAAAACTAATACTTGAATAATAATTTATGAAACCGTTATTTAACCATTTTATTGAATCACATTACTTAATCAAGGTGCCTAGATTATATTAATACATTCTTTAAATGAGATTACTAATCCATTTGGCCACATTACTAATCCTAAGCATAAAATCACTATTCATAATTTACTTTTCATCAAAAATTAAGTTGATCTTATTGGACTCTAAATTTCGTACTGAACATAATTGTAGAAGACCATTTTTTGAAAATAATTACACATTTTTAATTATTTAAGGATTACATAAACATTTTTTAAAATATCCTTTCTCTAAAATTCACCAAAAATATGCGTACTATATTTGAAAATTCATAAACTTCATCATAAGAAGAAATCAAATTTTTTATTTAAAACAAAGGATTACACAAGGCAATTACGGTCTCCTTACATAGCCCCTTATTACACCAGCATAGGACCTAAATGTTAGGTGTGCTAAGGTGAGAGAATCCGAGGAAAGCTCAGCCAACATCGCACGAGTGGTAATTTCTATCAGTTTGAACTTCTCGCGAAGGCGATTCCTTTCTAGCTTCACACGATGAAGTTCAGATTGGGTTTGGTCCAGATCAAAGCCTAGTGGTGCTACCTCCTTCACAAGATCCGTTAGATTGGCTTCGATTAGCCCGAGACTACTGGATGAGGCCATAAAATCTCCTTTATATATTAATTAACCAAGGCCACTTGTATTTAGAGACAAAAGTCACAACATTCAGTTTTCAACGGTCATACTAACTAATGGTCATATAATAGTCAAAACCCAATAGTCACATTTTTATTATACTCATGTTATCAAATGAAATAGTTTTGTTGAGTATGAAAAAATAAAATAACACACAAAATTAGGAAACAAGATTTATTCAAAATTTCGGGTCGTTACACTGGGTGGTCATTATACCCTAGGTTGAAGGTGTTTTGGTATTGAGGCTCTTGAAAGTTCAAAGAATTTACTTCTTCTGGGGGTCCTCATAACCTGGGTGGTCATTATACCCTAGGTTGAAGGTGTTCTGGTATTTATGCTCTTGAAAGTTCAAAGAGTTTACTTCTGTTGGGGGTCCTCCAAAAAGAAAATCCTTGATGGATGGAATGGTTGAGCTGTTTTTTGTCTTATGGTCATGTTTGTCACAAAATGTTCAAACATGGTATACAGTTTGGATTTCATAGACTTTCCTAAGGTATATCTCTTCAACCATCCTAGAGAGTGCTTCGATTTTATCCCTAAGTATTTCCTCTTCTCTAAGTGTATGAATTCCAGTAGTTCGTTGTGGATTTTTAGAATAAGCTAAAGTTCCCTTGTTTGGTTTTGTTCATCAAGGCATTCCAAATACCCATAAACATCATTTGGGGCTTTGTTTTTAATGGTTCCATTACACATCATGTTGATGAAATGATTATTCCTCGAGCCCAACCCTTCATAAAAAAAATCTCACTTGTTCATGTATAGAAAAACCATTATGTGGACCATGTTTAGGGTGTCTTTGATCCTCTCCCATGTTTCATAGAATTACTCTCCCTCTTTTTCAAAAAAAAATTCAGTGAACTTTTTAAGTACAATTGTTTTTTGATGAGGGAAGTATTTTTTGTATAATTCTCTTTGGAATTGGTCCCATGAGTGGATTGATGTAGGTCTCAATTTGTTTATCCAATCTTCATCTCGATCCTTCAATGAAAAATGAAAGAGACTCATCATAGATGATTCAATTTGATGTGGGGGGCACATGGTTTCTAAAATGTCCCTGAACTCCTTAACATGAATTAAGGGCATCTCAGACTCCATCCCATGGAAGGTTGGAAGGTGGTTTAGGACATGGGGTTTAAATATGTAATTGGTATCTCAAAGGTAATTGTGTCTAATTCATGAGTGGGCATTGGTTCCAGCTGGAGTGAGGTATTCATTCTTGGTTTGATCGACTACATTCTATAGGTTTTGAGCTTCTTGATTTTGGTTTCCCATTTGATTCCCCCTAGGATCTACAATTAGATTTCTTGGAATACCAACCATTAGAATTGATTCAATTTTTTTTTCTAGAGTATCAAGAATATTTGGATCTATTGGAAATAATTCCCTAGGTTCACTTGACTCCCCTATACTAGGACATTCCACCCTAACTAGTATGTTTGAATTATCGCGGGTGTAGGTGGACATACACCAAAAGGAAAAAAAAGCAACAAAGGGATAGGATAAGAGATCTAGGGTGAGAATAAAATAATGGGGGTGAGGAAAGAAGGTTTTGGACTGTGGTACATACTTGGTCCCCAGAAATGGTGCAAAATTTTGATTCACACTCAAATTTATCCAATAGATGAAGGTAGAATGGTCCTTGTAGTCTTGCTTGGGTTATTGAATCCACTAAGACCTAAGAAGATAACTAAGATACACAACCTATGAGATGGATTTTGGGATATAAAGTGGCCAACTTGGTTTTTATATTAGATGGTTTTAAAGAAAACTATGAAACCTAAGGGAATTCAATTAAATGAAAATGGGTTGATCTTATAATTATGCATGGGTGGATTAAATGAAATTTACTTCTTTATAAAATTTTTATTTTATTAATTTTTGATAAATCCATTCACCAAAATGACACTAACATCAGAATTTTATGGTTTGATGCCAACTAAAATCAATTAATAATCCTCTACAAGCATAGAGAACCAAATTCATGATCTATCCAAGGTATATGGTAATTTTAGTACATGTATTTAGCTTCCTCAAACACAGTGAAGATGAAGAGTGGAAATAAATGAAGAATGGAAGTCTTAAATTAATTATCTAATTAACAACAATTCATTCATAAAAGAACATTAAATCCAACCTTTTCATCTTCTTATGATCAACCCATTAAAGGGTTATCCATCCATTTATGGTATACTCTCAATGGTGGGCATAAGATAGCTTACATGAATAGAATTGAAGAAATTAAAAGCACAGAAATAACAATAAATCCTTCTTGTGTGTGAATGAAATTCACTCCTATGTGTGAAATAAATACAAAAACATATATATATCACTGTACTTTGGTATTATAGTGTTTTAATGAAATAAATTTTAAGAATATAAGATAAATATTTTGATTAAGACCATATAAATTTAAAAATAATCTTACATAACATTTGAAAACATTACAAAGGATCATTGGCATATTAACATTACATAAAAAAACAAGAGATATCTTCCCCCTCACCACCAATTCATTAAATATTTAGTTGGGAATCCTGAGGATGATACTCAATCAATTTATTCCCAATTATTAAATTAATTTAGGCCTTAGGGTGGTGGAATGTACTAGAGAAATTGATCCCCTCCTTGAACTTTTATCCTCCTTGTCTCCCATGAGAAGATCGTTCTATATGGGATAGAATATATTTTAATCTCGGTGGACCACATAAGATTCATTTGTTTAGCTGGATGTCTTCTAGAAGTCTGTAAATTTTGGGCCTAGTCGGAGTTGTGGATCGGGAGTTATGGCTTATTTAGTGGGATAACATTATGGGCAGAACATTCTAGCCCAGATTTTGATATTCAATTTGATATGCCTTAATAACTACCATGTAAGCCAAATTAGCTATGTTCATGAAGTCTTACTTGTTACTATAAATGTCTTCTAAAATCCCACGAAATATGGGCTTCATTGGGACTGTATTGTGGGATCCACATTCTCAAATGTGGGATGGTTTCCAATCTGCCTTTTCCAGAATTTTTTCCTTTCATCACCAAATATCTCCATCATAATTTATTAATCATTCATTGATCCCTGAATTAAAAATGTTAATATTTAAGTTTATATCCATTTCCCAAAATATCAAAAAAATATGGATAATTACATTCTTTAAAATAAAAAGAATCATTGGGCCTAAATTGTTGTACATTAGGCATGTATATAAATATATCGACCTAATAAGTTGTTATCTATTCTAATATTTTAGTTTATGGTGCTGGAGGAGGCACTTAGGTGAGTGGAAGATCCACCAACATTTCTTCACGTCAAAACATTAATGATTCATTTTGTGGAGACTACCACAGTGTAGATTGGGATCCGATGACCTAGATCTATTCTATGATTCATTATTCAATCACCACAGTTTTCCTAGTGGTCTTAGGAAGGAGGTTGTAGCATGGTTCTGGTTAGGTCATGACTCGGGTGAGGCTACAGTGCAAAGGCTCTGGCGAGGGAAACATATGGCAGCATGGGTGGGTGGTTCTAGGAGGAGGCTCTGGTGAGTGGGGCGGTGCCAGAAGGGGCGGTCGGGTGGTGCATAGGTAGCCTTTATAGGATGGAAGTAGTAGAAAGTGGTCATCCTTGGGATCCCCAACCCACATGGGTTTAAAAAAAAGAAGAAAATAAAAAAAGAAAACAAAAATAATAATAAAATTAATAAAAAGAAAAATAATATTATTACTAAAACTTTTAAACACTCGTAGGTTCCTTGTGCGGTGTCCAATTAATGAAATATTAATGGAAATGTAACCCTTACTTCAATTAATCCTTCTTAAGACCAATATTGAGTACCTTTTTCCAACTTGTGTATCAGGTCAATAAAATTCATTAAAATATTTTTATTATTTTCTAATGTTAATTCAAAAATAACACCTACATGTATCATCCTATTAACCCACCATCTATGTCTATGTGACCATTGTTTAGAGGGGAAAGTTTTTATTCCATTTTGAGAACTTTATTCATAGGTATTGAGGATCAATGGAATTAACCGTCCAATAATAATAATATAATCATTATTATTTTGAATTCCTGTACCAGACATATCTCCTGCATCTGATGTCTGATTGATGCACCTTTAGTCATGTTGAGAACCTATAATTGAGGAGGATGTTTAAGACTAATTTAGAGTTCTTAAACCAATATCAAGTTATGGATCCTATGAGGCCTGAATTGGGATTTTTGTGAAATGCATCATTTTCAATGGGATTCCATTTTGGAAAATTGAATAATCGATACCATGTGTTTTTTCACGAATATTGCAATGGTGTGATCCATATGATGTGTTCTGGGATCATGTAATGGGCCCCATAAATAAGTGTTTGTGTATGATGCTGAAAATGGTGTTTCTTTACCGATAGTAGGATTCAGGCGAATGAATAGTTGGTCATATGTGTTTTTATATGAGGATAATGTCTGTGTGATCTATTTGGTTATCTAAAGCCATATGAATAAGTATATTGGTATAATTACATTATCACCATTCAGATCAAATAAGAGCATCATACACTCATTATCATTTTTAGTAAGAGGTTTCATCCACTCCGGTTGTACACTTGAATGCCTAAGGGTACTTGAGTAGTGTTTAATTCCTTAGTATTTCTAGGTACATGGCTCGGCAGCGAGGTGGGGTCACATGACGTGGGGCCCCATATGCATTGTATACCAATACAAATATTCTACCTATTGTAATTTGTTCTTTTGAAATCATATTTTGGCTCCCAAGTAGCCTATCTTGAGTGTTTTTCACATAGAACGTGATGGTTCCATCCATAGTGGATTTTGAGATACGATTCGAGATGTTATGAGAACAATTACTTTGTAATACAATGCTTGCTGACAACTATGATAAGAGTGAAATCCCCCTAACACACTAGGGAAAGGGTCCTCTATAGTTACTCCATAGTGGATTCCCCCTAACCCCCAAGGGTGTGGGTCCTCTATGTTCTAGAGTGGAATCCCCCATTGACATGTGTGTGGGTCCTCTATAGTTAGTATGAGAGTGGAATCCCCCTGGCACACTTGGTTTTGGATACTCTATGACTAATATCAGAGTGGAATCCCCCTCACATACTAGGATGTAGGTACTATAATTTATGTTTTTATCATCTGGCTATGGATTAGTGATGAGAAATGTTATTTCATGTGTTTGGACTCACAATAATGAGGGTTCTATCCCCACTGAGATGTGTCCTTATGACATGACCTAATACCATGAAGATGAGATAGACCCATCCAAATCAAATAGTACCATGTTGTGGTAATTGAGTCCCTTTGAATTTCATGTTCATGAAAGACCTGAGGGATGTTGGGCATCATTGGTGGTTAATTCTAAAACATTAGGGAATCTTTTCCTAGATAGATCTATGAGATGGAGATCCCCTTACTCCCTCGTTTGAGCTACTTTGACTGAGCATATATATTTGTATCCAATTTCACTACCCATTCCATGAGTTTTGGTTACACTCCTTCTAGGAGAGGCAAAGATGTGTAGGGTATTTCACATTCTTTCCATGTCTAGCTTCTTGTTTTCAGATGATTCGGCTCTCTTACTATATGTAGAGATTTCTTGATGAGAAGTTCACATTCTCACTATTTCCTACTCCTTGTGTTTTGGATGATTTTATATCACTATCTTCTCATATTGAGTTGTACTCTCTTTTACTGTATATTTTTCTATATATTTCTCCCCTATTCATTATATCTTCATCTTCTCACTTGACCATTTGGGGCATCTTATTTAGTATTCTTATACTCACCCCTGTTTGAGTTTTCTTGCACTTGGTGTGCCCTTACAGACGACATACATTTTTTTATTGTGATATGAATGGGGATTAGGGATACAAGGTTATTAGACCACATGTGGTGGTCATTGATTGGGATCTAGGAATTGGGCTCTCTTAGTTGTTTTAATTTTTCAATTGTTGCTGGGTTGTGGTACTCTTCTGGTAGGGAATTTATTTTTTCCCTTTACCTTTATGCTTATATTACATCCCCTATACTTATAATATTTAGATGTTAATGCATACTTGTGTATTATATATAGAAGTTTTTTATCTTGTTTTTATTTCCCTCTACACTTTTTAATTTATTTTTTTGTTTGTGTGTGTATGTGTGTGTTTGTACAGGTTCATAGGACCATTCCTCCCTGAGTTTTTATACTTTCAGGGCTTGTCTCCAGCTATAAGGTATGGAGGTGGGCTTGGGTAGTTATTTCTTGAGCTCCGACATGGGTCTATTTGTGTCATATAGTTTCTTTTTTGAATTTTATAGTCTTTTTATGGTTTATAGGTTTTTAGTTTTTCAGGGTTTTATGGAATTTTAGGGACTTTGAGGTCATTTTAATTTTTTTTTGATTTTTTATTGTTTATGTATTTTTAGTGTATATTATTTTTTATGGTTTTAAGGTACTGAGGGTTTTGGGTGGTTTTATGGTTTGTTTGGGTTATTTGGGTTTTTAGGATTTTAATCATTATTAGTGTTTTTAGAGTGTTTATGATTTCTAATGGTTTTTCAGGTCTTTCATTTTTATTTATGTTTTTAGGTTATTTTAGGGTGTTTTGAGAATTTTTATTGTTGTTTAGGGGTTTGAATTTCTTTTATGAAATTAAAGTCATTCTAAGTTATTTTAGGGGTTTAATGGATATATAATTAGTTTTTATGTTCTTTTAAATGTTTTTAGTGTTTTAGGATATTGTATAGTTAAGGTGTAGGATTTAAGGTTAAGGATGTAGTTTTTGTGATGTAAGGTGATGGTTTTAGGGTGTATGGTTTATGGTTTAGGGTGTAGTGTATAGGGATTTGGGTCTAGGGTTTTGGGTTTTATGTTTTGGGTTTTTGGTGTAGGGTTTTGGGTTTAGGGTGTAGGGTATATGGTTTCAGGTGTAGGCTTTAAGATGTTGTGTATATGGTTTACAATTTAGAGTTTAGGGTTAGGTTTTATGGTATAGAGTATAATGTTTTTTATTATTTTAGTTAGTTTTAGGCTTTAAAGGGGTTTTATGGTATTTTTTTTTATTTCTTTTAGTGATTTCTGGGTTTTATTTTTTTTAAGGGTTTTTTGGTTTTAATAATTTTGGGGGTTTGGGGTTTTAAGTGGTTGTTAGGGGTTTTAATATTTTTAGTGGGTTTATGTTTTTTAGGGTTTTGGTATGTTAGGATTTTTATGGTGTTTTAATAGGTTTTTTTGGGTTTTTGGGGGGTTATTGAGTTTCTAGGAATTCATGATTTTCATACATTTTTAGAGATTTTTTTATTTTAGTGATTTTGTGGTTTTTATGGTTTTAGGGGTTTTTGGCTATTTAGGGAGTATAGGGGTTCTATGATAATTTCATGTTTTTACATTTTTTATTTTTTTGTTGTCTTGTAATTTTTGGTTTCATTGGTATTTAGTGGGGTTTTATGGTTTTTTTGGGTTTTAGTTGCTTTATGATTTTACTGTGATTTTAAGATTTTTAGGATTTTTAGGGTTCTTATGGGTTTTTTGATGTTTTTATATTTTTAGGGTCATTAAAGGTTTTACTATTTTAGGGTCATCCGGTTTTTAAAGGGGTTTTCATGGTTTTCATTGTCTTTTTTGTTTTTAGGTGTTTTGGGTTTTTAAGGATTACTAGTGTCCTTTAGTGGGTTTTTAGAGACTTTTAGAGTATTTTTGGGTATTTTATATTCTTTTATGGTTTTGGGGTTTAGTGTCTTTTAGGATTATTTTGATATTTTATGGTTTTAGGTTCTCAGGGTTCTAAAGTGTTTTTTAGGTTTTATTGGGGTTTTATGGACTTTTTGGGGGTTATAGAGTTTTTTATTGGTTTTATGGTATTATGGTTTCTTGGGTCTTTTTTGGGGTATTTTTCAGTTTTTTATGCCTTTCAAGGTCTTAGGGTATTGAAGATCATTTCAGGGGGTTTAGGTACATTTAGGGTTTAAAGGGTTTTTTAGTGTTTATAATGTTTTTATGATTTTTAAGGGTTTTTAGGGATTCAAAGATTTTTTTGCGTCTTTAGGGTGTTTGGGAGTTTTATGGGTTTTAGAAGTTTTTTAGTGGTTAAAGGGATTTTTGGGGGTTTAAGAGTTTCTAGGTTTTTGGATTTTTCAGGAATTTTTAGGTGTTTTATAGATTTTAGTGTTTTTAGGGATTTTAATCATCTATGGGTTAAAGGGTTTTTAGGGTTATTTTCGGTTTTGAGAGAGTTATAGTTTTCAGTTTTTTAGAGTTTTAGTGAATTTTAGTGTGTTTAGGGTCTTTTAATGAATTTTATGTTTTTTTGGATATTTTAGGGTTTTATGGTTTTTATGGTTTCAAGAGCTTTTATTGTTTTTATAGGGTTTAGGGTTTAAGAGGTTTTTTTTAGTTTTTTAGGTTTTTTATAGTTTTCTAGGGATCCAAGTGTTTTTTGGGGTTTGAGGGTTTCAGTGTGTTTTTGGGGTTTTCTATTATTTAATAGTCTTTAGGTTCTTTTATGTTTTTAAGGGCTGAGGAATTTTTATGGATTTTAAGGGTTTTTTGTTTTAAGGGTAACTTTTCCTTTTAATGTCTTTTTGGTTTTTTGGGTTTTAGTGTCTTTTTAGGCGTTTTTTTGGGTATTGGGATTTTTTTAGGGGTTCATTGAGTTATTTGGGGTTTTAGGAATGTTAGTATAAATTTATTGTTTTTTTGGGGTTTTATGGGATTTTATTGTTTTTAGCTATTTTATGGTTATTAGGTTTTATTGGGGTTTATGGTTTTTAGGGGTTTATATAGGTTTTAGGGTTATTATTTGGATTTTATGGTCTTTTAAGAGTTTAATTGGTTATATGGATATTTACGGTTTTTGAGGGTTTTAGGGTATTTTAGGATTTTTTGGGGTTTTAGGGTATTTTAGGGTTCTTATGGTTTTTAGGTGATTTTAGAGTTTTTAGTTTATTTTATTTTTTTAAGGTCTTCTAGGGTTTTGGGTATTCAGTTGTTGGTTTCTAGTGTAGTGTTTAGGGCTTAAGGAGTGCGTTTTAGGGACTATGGGGTTTGGTTTACGGTTTTCAGTGGCAGGTTTAGGGTTCAAAACGTAGGGTTTAGGGTTTACAGAGTAGGGTATATGGTATACAATTTTAGGGTTTAGTTTTTGTTTTTTGGGGGTAGGGTATAGCGTTTCACATGTATGGTTTAGGGTTTCCGGTGCATAATATAGGGTTTAGGGAATAGGGATAAGGGTGTAGGGTTTAATGTATAGATTTTTGGACATACAGTTTAGGAAATTTAGGCTTTCTTATGGGTTTTGTGGTTTTTATGGTTCTTGGGGTTTTTATAATTTTTTTGGGTTTTAGGGTTTTAGGGGCTTTTTGGGATTTTATGGTTTTTAGGGGTTTTAGATTTTTTTTGGTTTTAAGGTGTTTTAGGGTGTTTTGGGGATTTTATTGTTTTTTTGTTTTTATGTTTTAATGGGTTCTTTTTTTTTATACATTTTTAAGGTTTTACTTGTTTAAATGGGTTTTTAGAGTTTTAAGTGTTTTAGGGGTTCAATGTTTTTATGGGGTTTTTGGGGTTTTATTGTATTAGGGTTTTTAGGTTACTAATATTTTCTGGGGGTTTTAGAAAATAAATCATGTATTTATGGTTTTTTAGGTTTTTTGGTGGTTTAGGTTTTTTTAGTTCTTGTAGGTTTTTTAAATATTTTTAGAGGTTTTATATTTTTTTCTGTTTTAGGTATTTTCCTGGGTTTTATATATTTTTAGGGGTTTTTTGTTTTTTTACGGGTATTATTGTTTAGGGGATTTTCGGGTGGTTTTGGTGGTTTTAGTGAATATTATGGTATTTTATGCTATTTTATAAATTTAGGGTTTTTTTAATTTATTAGGGTTTTATTATTTTTTAGGTTTTTATTTTTTAACAAAATTTTATTTTTTTTTTGGAATTTTTAGAGATCAATGGATTTTATAGTTTTTAAGGGGTATTTGGGTTTTAGGGATTTTTGGATTTTTTATTGTGATTCAGGTCTTTTTCGACTGTTTATGGATTTTTATTGCTTTTTGGGCCATTCATTATTTTTTAGGTTTTAGGGTCATTTAGTGTTTTTGGGGATTTTTGGGTCCTTCGTCATCTTTTTGGGTTTTTTGGTCTTTTATAGGTTTTATGCTCTTTAGGTCCCCTTAGGGTTTTTAGGGGTTTTATATTATTTTATGGTTTGTAGGGTATTTGAGGGTCTTTTAGTGTTATTTTTCATGTTTAGTGTATTTGAGGGGCGTTTTAGGGTTCTCTAGGGTATTAGGGTCTTTAGGGTTTTTAAGGGTGTTTAGTGCTGTATTGGGTAAGAGGTTATTTTGTATATTTTTTAACTTTTATTTTATTTTTTTGGGTATTTTAGTGGGTTTTAATGAGTAATAGGGTCTTTAATGGTTTCTTAACGTTTGTAGGGTCTTTAGCGTATTTGTAGGGTTTGTAGGATTTTAAGAGTGTTTGGGTTTTTAGGGAATATCTTGGTGTTTTATGGATTTTTAGGTGTTTTAGTAGAATTTTGGGATTAAGGGGGTTTTGGGGTTTGTATTTTCCTTTTGGGGTTTTAGGATTCATTTGGGGTTTGGGGGGTTTTGGGTTTTTAGGGGATTTTGGGGTTATGGGTATTTGGAGTTTTTATTGGTTTTTTGTGGCTTTAATATTTTTTAGGTATTTGGGGGGTTTTATCCTCTACAAGAATTGTTTTTGAATTTTTAGTGATTTTATGGGATTATAGGGTTTTAAGGGGTGTTTGGGTAATTTGGGTAATTTGGGATTGAAGAATCTGTTAAATATTTTATGGTTTTTATTGATTTTTAAGGATTTCATGGGGTTCAATGGGTTTTATAGTTTTTAGTTCTTTATGGGTTTTTAGGGTTTTAGGGTTTTAAGGTGTTTAGGGGTATTCATGTGGTTTTTATGGGGATTTAAGAGTTTTAGGTTTTTTTTGATTTTAGGGTTTTCCCTCAGATTCTGCACCCCATAAGAGTTTTCTCTTTCCGAACAATTTCTAGTTGGTTAATTCGTGTAACTAGAAACATCAAAATGTTCTATATCCATATGGACCTACATTAAAATGGTGGTTTCTCTTAAGGTATTTTGACCCATGACTCTTAAGAAATATCTTTGGTCAAGAGGATGGGAGGTCAGGCTCATCAAAACCTTTTTGGAATAATTATTCCCTACTTCGGGACTCTCTTATAGATTTAAGATGTGTTCATGAATCCTTCATTAATTCCAAGGTATTATTTTATTTATATCAATATTAGAAATCAATTAATTATTTGTGTGGAATTAAAAAACATCAATATGTATTATAGGCTCTTCATTGATGGAGATATTTGTATGTGTCTACAGTTTTCCATCAATACTATTTGCTCATAAATTACAAAGAGATTATTTGGATGTTATTATGATGATTCTGGTTTTTTATCCACATATTGGGGAACAATGGAGTTTATTGTCATCCATGGATAAATTAAATGTTTGATGTTGGGATCGAACCCATAAATGGGATTTCTCTATATCCTTGTGAAAGGAATTAGAACCCCTAGTGTTTGGTGATGATTAATGGGAAAAATTATACCTTTTAGGTTAATGTGATGAGGACACCTACCATATATTTTGAATTCATATGGCAAGGAAGTCTAGATGTAAGGTTCCTATTCAATGATTAGTGCGGGACTTATGTTGAAACAACCTAAGGAACTTGGATGGGATATGAGTTTCTTTGTTAAATTAGACCCTACCATGGATGTGGCCCAAATGAATATGGTTGGTTTTGGATATTGGGTTTGAACCTCTAGAAGGCTTCCTACGTATCCTGCTTTTATGTGATTCGAAGATCATGTTGTTCATTATGTATCATAGTAGAGTATCTCCCATTGAGAGAAATAAGTTAGGGCATACTCCTAAAGAGGATTCCAAAATAAAGAAATCATGAGTAATGTATAGAATCGGGATGGTTTGGCAGTTTAAATTGGGGTTTATTCATGAGGAGGATATGTGGATTTAGGGGATTTTAATTTGGGTTTATTCCTAAAGAGGATTCCTATTGAGCTCGGGCCTTGAGTGGGATTCATATGTATCCTAGTTAGAAGGAATGAGAGTTCTCATTGTTCAGTGGTTCAGGTGGACTGTTTGGATGTTGTGAGCATTACAATCCTCTAAGCCCACATAATTCATTCTTAGTGTGAAAAACAATAGAATGTAAACTATTCAACAATCCACACACATCCCTTCTTTGCTGATGGAAGAGGTGTAGTAAGATGATAGAGGAGGCTGAGGTGACTATGCAAGAGGCCAAGGCTACTTTGAAAAATGTCATTCCTTTGACACTTCCATATCATCACTTTACATTGGGTTTGAATCCAATGTAATAAATTAATGATGGTGAAGGATTTAAACAAGAGAAATATTATAACTTCCTATATGAAATGCTCGAGGCTTACACAAGGACTGTTTCCCTTTTGAGGTTTGGTTGGGGCTTACTTCTAAGGACGATTCATGTTTATGATTCAACATGGAATAGGAGTTAGGTGATAAGGTTTGAGGATTTTCTTGAGGAGTATACTGAATTATGTTAGTTAAGGAATGAATTAAGATAATCTAAACATATAAAATGAGAAAGGGACCAAGTAGAGTATATTGACTAAAAGCATTTCCAAGAGTGTGGTAGAGTATCTCAAATCATGGTAATTCAAGGGTGGGCATTAAAATCATATAAGGAGAAAGCCAAATTTTTGTCGACCCAGCCTGAAAATTTCATGGTTTTAATATCAATGTTTTATATGGGTTAGTGATGGTATTGAAGGGACTAGCTTAGAGGGGTAAGATGATAGACCGACACAGATCTTTAGTAGGGGTACAAGGGATGAACTCCCATAGAATGAACTAGTGGGTTCACCCAAGTGGGTCACACAGATGGTCCACACATGTGGGTGACATAGATGGTTTGTTCCGATGATTCCCCATAGTGGGTCACACAGTTTCTCTATAATGTTAATTCGATCAATTACGGGTAGACCAGCTCTGGGTCATTTAGATGAGTCACGTAGCTGCTCCACCAACTTGGGTCACGTAGGTGCTCTACCTAGGTGATTCACCCAGGTATGGGTTGCCCAGGTGAGTCTCCAATGTGCTAGGATAGGGGAATATACTTATTGAAGATGGACCATGGATGGTCACCCATGTAGTGACAGACTACTTGGGAAAAGGACATGGATGACCAGATCCCTCTCTTGGATTTAGAGTTTGAGAGTTTGGATTTCCTTTAAAAAATTGAGGTGGATTTGTCTATTCATAGACCCTAGTTGACCAGCATAGATAGGCCTATGTGAAGGTTATAAATGAGTGTCTTGTGCGTATGGCTTGTGTGGTTGAATTTCACTGTGACACTATCCATTTATAAAAAACTTTTGTATTCTGAGTACCATAACTTTTGATCAGTGAGTTCATTTGGGCTCCACGACCTGTCAAATAAAAGATCTCAAAGATATATACACTTCATGGCATGGTGAATACACTAAATATTCTTGGATGAAACTATGAAATTTCCTTTAATACATCTACACATTTTCATATTTGATCGTGGAAATACACATACCACTCATGGAGGTGGTCTTTTCACTTATCCCTTATTCTTTAGTAGTCTTCTGGAACATTGAAATCTAGCCTGAATATTCATCCAACTTGCAAAAACTTTTGAGTAATACTTGATATTTACTGTCTAAGTGAGGATCATATCATGAATTTTGTCGAATATTTTTTTAATTTCATTTTGCAGTGTCAACAAGGGGATTTACGGTTTTTTTGGGTTTTATGTGTTATAGAGTGATTAAGGGTTTTAAGATTGTTTTAGTGGTTTTCATATTTTTAGAGTTATTTATGGTTTTAGGTGTTTTAATGGGTTTTTAGCGGGTTTAGGAATTTTTAGGGTGTTAGGAGTTTTATGAATTTTTGTTATTTTCAGGTTAGTTTAATATTTTTTGTTCCTTTATGGTTTTAGGGTTTTCATGTTTATTTTATATTTGTAGGTTTTTTATGGTTTTAGGGGTTTTAGGGTGTCTAATTGCTTTTAGGGTATTTAGGGGTTTTATAGAGTCTTGGGGATCTTTTATTTCTGAGGGGTTATTATTGTTTTTATAATAGTTAATTGATTTTAAGGGTTTTTAGGGTATTCTAGTTTTTTTTTCATGTTTAATGGTATTTTAATGGGGATTAGGCTTTTTGGAATATAGGGGTTTTATGGTGTTTTAGGGTTTTTCTTATGTTTATGGGGATTATAGGTTTCAATGTTTTTTAGTGATTTTTAATATTTTTAGTTGTTTTTTTGGTTTTTTGGTCCATTTAGGGGTTTTAGGTTTTTTAGGGATATTACTGGTTTTAATATAAATTATATTTTTAGGAGTTTTAGAGGGTTTAAGGGTATTTTAGGGTATTTTAAGGGTTTAAAAGGATTTTAGCATTTTTTTGGAATTAGTATTTGTAGGGTTTATCATGTCTTTTTTGTGGGGTCTAGTGCTTTACTTGGTTTTTAGGGTTTTTAGGGTTTCGAGTCATTTCAAGATATTTGACTTTTATGGTTTTTTGGGGTGAAGGTGTTTTTTTGGTTTTTTATGGGTTTTGGTGTTTTAGGGTACTTTTAAGGGGTTATAGTTTTTCATGGTCCAATAAGTAATTTTTGTGTTCATTTAGGTGTTTTTATGGTTTTTATGGTTTTTGTGGTTTTATAGGTTTTTTTGGGTTTTATAGGTTCTTGTAGATTTTTGTTGGATTTTAGGGTTTTTTAATAGTTTTTATAGTATTTAAGGGTTTGGTTTCATTTTTAATAATTTTTTTTTGTTTTTAGAGTTTTATGTTTTTGAAGGTTTTCTTATGGTTTTTAATGTTTTAGGGGGTTGTAGGGGTTTTATTAGTTTTTTCAACTTTTAGGGTTTTGGGATCTTTAAGTATTTTTAGAGTGTTTTAGGGGTTTTAATTCTTTTTAGGTTATTTTTAGGTTTTTAGGGTTTTTTATTTTTATATTTTTTGTGTTTTTTGTGTTTTTTTTGTTTTTAGTGTTTTTAAGATATTGTTTTCTTTTTAGTGTTTTACAGTTTTGAGGTTTTCTAGGGTTTTAAATTGGTTTTAGGGTTGTTTTGGTTTTTAGTTTTTTAAGTATTTTTATGTGTTTTTTAGGTGTTTAGGCGTTTAATGGTTTTTTTGTTTTTAGTTTTTTAAGGGATTTTAATGATTTTTTTTTTAATTTTAGGAATTTTTTAGATTTTTAAGGATTTTTTTGGGTTTTATGGTCTTAATGGGTTTTAGTATTTTTTTAAAGTTTTTATGGTTTTTTGGGGGATTTAGTGTTTTCAAGGGTTTTATGGTTTTAGCGGGGTAAAAGTTCATTCTAGCCTTCTGTATTTTTTAAGGTTTTAGGGGTTTTTGTGTTTTTCGAGGATTTTAGTATTATTATCAGTTTTTAGGATTTTTTTTAAATTTTATATTAATTTTAGAAGGTTTTAATTGTTTCTTATGGTTTTGGGGGTTTTGAAACATTTTGGTGTTTTTCTTGGGTTTTAGGGTTTCTAGGGGTTTTGGGTTCTTTTATCGTTTTATGGTTTTATCATTTTTTGGGTTTTTAGGGTCTTTATTGTATTTTTATGATTTTTGGGGTTTTCAAGGCTTTATTGGATTTAATTAGATTATGGTTTTTAAGGTGTTTATGTTTTTTATGATTATAGGGGTTTTAGGTTATTTGAGTTTTTTCAGTGACTTTTAATATCATTTAGGGGTTCTAGAGATTTTTATTTATTTTTAGGATTTTTAAGAGTTTAGTTGTTTGAATAATTTTTTGGGGATTTAGTGGTTTTTATTATTTTAGGGTCTTTCAGGTATTTTAAGTGGATTTTGTAGTGTTAGTATTAGTAGGGGTTTTTTGGGTTTTATGTCTTTTTAGTGCTGTTAGGATTTTTGGTATTTTTAGGGGGATTAATTATTTTTATGGTTTTAGAGGTAATAATTTTTTTTATAGAGTTCATATATTCTTTTGGGGTTTTAGATTTCTTTTATCATTTTAAGGGGTTTTAATGGGATTTAGGGGTTTTAGGGAATTTTAGGGGTTTTTTGGGTTTTTTGGTTTTTGTGATTTTAGGATTTTTAGAGATTTTAAGTATTTTTACTGGGCATTTATCTTTTTATATGGTCTAAAAGGATTATTAATATTTTGGGTTTTAAATGGATTTTTAGGGTTTTTAGTGTTCTTTAGGGGGGGCTTTGGGTTTAGGGAGTTTAAATGTTTTTTGGGTTTTATTAGATATTTTTATGTGGTTTCAAGGGTTTTTTTGTGTTTTTAGAGTGTTTGGGGTTTTAAATATTTTATGGGTTTTGTGGATTTTATGGATTGTTAGGGGTTTTTTTGGGTTTTTTGGGATTCTTTGTTTTTTTTGGGTTTTTTATGTTTTTAGGGTTTCTGATATTCTTAAATAGATTTTAGGTAGCTTAAATGTGTTTTTTTGGGTTTTAAGTAGTTTTAGGAGTATTAGGTTTTTAGAGGGTTTTAAGGGTTTTAGTTTTTAGGGTCCTTTAATGGGTTTTAACGTTTTATATTTTTTATAAATTTTTTATTATATTTTTGTAAATTTTAAAATTTTCAGGTTTTTTTGGGGTTCAAATGATCTTAAGGATATTTATTTGTTTTGTAAGGGGTTTTAGGGTATTTCATAGATTTTATTATTTTTTGGGTATTTTAGGGATTTTAGTGGGTTTTAGAGTTTTTATGGGTGTTTGGGGTTTTAAGGTATTTATTCTATTTATTAGTGATGTTAGTTTTTTGAGTGGTTTTAACGTTTTTTAGTGTTTTTAGTTTTCTAGGGAATTAGTATTTTTAGGGATTTTAGGTTTTTTAGGGTTTTATCCTTTTTAGGATTTTTGGGTTTTTTAGGGTCCTGTTAATGTTTTAGGTGTTTTAAAGATATTTTGGGTTTTATAGGGTTTTGTAGAGATTTTTAGGGGTTTTAATGTTTTTAGGGTTTTATGGTCTTTAATCGTTCAGGATGATTTTTAGTGGTTATGGGGTTTTTATGTTTTTCAATATTTTTAGGGGTTTATGGTATTTAAGTGGTTTTTATGGTCATTTAGTAGGGTTATAGGGTTTTATAAACTTTATGGTTTCTAATGGGTTTTTGAGATTTAAGGGTTTTAAAGTTTTTTTGGGGTTCTTTTGTGGTATTTGGGGTTCTCTTCATCTTTTTATGGGTTTTGGGGGTTTTATATATATATAGGGTATTTATGATTTTTTTGTGGTTTGTAGGGACTTTAGGGGTTTTGGGTTTATTATGGGCTTTTAGGTTTTGTGGGGTTTTAAGGTATTATTGGGTTTTTAGGATTTTTAAGGTTTTATAGGGTTTTAGGGGGCTTTATAGGGTTTTTGGTTTTGTCAGGGTCTTTAAGGTGTTTTAGATCATTTGTGTTGTTATGGGTTCTAGGGTTTGTTAGGGATTATTATGGATTTCAAGTGTTTATTAGGATTTTAGTATGTTTGTTATAGTTTTTAGAGTTTTTAAAATTATTTGGGGGGTTTTTGAGTTTTTTTATGAGTGTTAGGGTTTTTAGTTATTTTTGGGTATTTAGGATTTTAAAGGTATTTAAGGTTTTAAATGGTATTTAATGTTTTTTCTAGGTTTTTAGTTTTTTTAGAGTTTTTTTTATATTCTTAATTTTTTTTGGTTATTTTAAATATTGTATGTGGTTTTAGGGTTTTTATAGTGTTTTGGTGGTTTTAGGGATTTTTATGTTTTTCTACTATTTATAGGGTTTTATTGGTTTTTGGGGTTGTAATGGTTTTCAGGTTTATAGATATTTTAGGGTGTTTGGGGGGTTATGTTTTAGGGTATTTTAGCTATTTTTTGTTTTTGGGATCTTTTTGTTTTTACTATCTTTTAGGGGTTTAATGGTTTTCTATAGGTTTTATCAGTCTTCTATGGATTTTATTATGGATTTAAGGGTTTTATGATTTATTGGGTGTTTTGGGTGTTTATGAGTTTTATTTTTTTTTTTAGATTTTTGGGATTTTATGTATTTTAGTGTTTTAGTGTTTTAAGAATTTTAGAGCTTTCATTGGGGTTAGAGGTGTTTTTATGTTTTTATTCTTTTTTAGTGACATTTAGGATTATATATGGTATTTTATGGTATTCAATGGTTTTTAGGAGGTTTTAGGTTTATAAGGGTTTTTTTGGTTTTATAGGGTTTTGGTGGTTTTTTAGATTTTAGTGTTTCATGGTTTTTACTATTATTTAGGGGTTCAGGGTTATATAACTGTTTTAGGGATTTTTAGGTGGGTTAGGTTGTTTTAGGGTTCTTTAGGGGCTGTTGGGGGTTTTTTAATTTTTGGTTTTATGGGTTTTAAGGGTTTTAAGATATTTTTTTGGGTTTTTGTTTCTTATGGTTTTTAGGGGTTTGTTATGTTTTTATGGTTTTTAGGGGTTGATGGACTTTTAATGTATTTTCTGGATATTATGGGTTTTATATTATTGTTTTTAGTTTTTAGGGGGTTTGGGTTTTTTGGATCCTCTAGGGGTTGTTGGGTCTTTTAGTATTTTTAGGGGGGCTTTGGGTTTTAGTGTTTTTAGGGGTTTTTGGAGATTTGTTTTGGTGTTGTTGTCCCTTTATTGGATTTTAGGGTTTTGGGGTCCGTTAGGGATTATTTTTAATGTTTTTTTATTTATTGTTTAGGGTATTTAGTTTTACTTTGTTTATTTTAGGTTCTTTATAGGTTTTAATAATTTTTAGGAACTTTTTAGTATTTTTTTGGGTCATTTATGATTTTTTTGGTTTTCTTGGGTATTATTGTGTTTTAATGTGGTTTAGGGTTTTAAATGTTTTTTTTATTTTTATAACCCTTTTTGGTTTTTATGGTTTTAAGGTCATTTATGTATTTCTAGAGTTTTTTTGGTTTTCTTTTAGTTTTGTAGTTTCTCTTAGAATCCTTTAGTGTTTTCTAGGTTTTCAGGGTCCATTAGATTTGAGGTATTTTTAGTGTCATTTAGGTGTTTCTTGGGCCCTTCAAGGATTTAAGGGTCATTCATGGTTTTATGGAGTTAACAATACTTTAAATTTTTACTGGTTTTTAGTTTCTTTTAGGGTATTATTCTGTTTTCAAGATATATTTGTGGTTTTTATTTTATTTGATGCTCTTTTAGGGATTTCTAAAGTCTTTTATGGTTTTAGGGTTTCTATTGTATTTTTTGGTTTTTAGGGTATTTTATGTTATTTGGTGGGTTTTAGAGTTTTCAGGATTTTAAGGGTAATTTAAGGCTTTTTGCCTTTCTGGGATCCTATAGAGGTATTTAGGTGTTTTTTGGTCATTTAGGGTTTTTTCTAGTTGTTAGGATTTTTATTGGTTTATAGGGATGTTTTTTAATTTTGTGGTTTTAAGGGTTTTTTGTTTTAATAAGGCCATTATGGTAATTGGAGTATTTAGTAATTTTAAGGGTTTTGAGGGGTTTTTAATGGTTTTTACGATTTTTAGGGGTTGTACGGTCATTTATATTTTTAAAGGTGTTTTTAGGGTTTTAGTATTTTTTAAAATTGTTTAGGTTTTTACGGTTTTTAAGGTTTATTTAGAATTTTATTGATTATTAATGTTTTTATATGGGGTTTTAGGTATTTATAGGGTTTTATGGTTTTTATAGGTTTTAATGGTTTTTAAGTTTGGTTAGGAATTTTTGGATTACTAGGGTATTTATGATATTTTTGGGGATTTATGGATTTTTAGAATTTATATGGGTTTTGGGGGTTTTTAGTGTTTATATGTGTTTTGGGGTTTTATTGCGGGGTTTAATGGTCTTTTCGGTTTCAAAAAATTTGAAAGATTATTTTGGCTATTATGGTTTTAGTGTTCTTTTAAAAAATTTATTGGTTTTGGTGTATTGAGTAATTTTTGGGGTTTTATAGTTTTGGGGGTTTTATGATTTAATGTCTTTTAGGGTTTGGGGGGGTTGTGGGGGTCGACGGTTTCATAGGGGTTTTAACAGTTTTGATGTTTTTAGGGTTTTAGGGATTTTTATATATTTATAGTTTTTTAGTTTTTTTTGTGTTTATAGTGATATCTAGGGTTATTGGTGGGTTTTAGGGGTTTTAGTGTTTTTTGGATTTTATTGGGTTTTTAAGGGTTTTCGTGATTTTTAGGGGTTTTATAGTTTTTTATAGGTTTTAAGGGATTTAAAATTTTTGATGGTTTAATTGATTTTTAGTGTTTTAGTGTTTTTAGGGATTTAAGATTTTTAGGGTTTTAGGATTTTTAGGGACTTTATTGGTTTTCAGTGTTTTAGGGTTTATGCAATTCAAAATGTTTTAAGGTTTTTAATGATTTTATGGTTTGAGGGGTTTAGGCATTTTTAGAGGTTTTGTAGGGGTTTTAAAGATTTTTAGGGAACATCGGTGGAATTTTTCTTGTGTTTTTTGGGTTTTCATGGATTTTTATGCCTTTTCGTACTTTTATGTTTTTTATGTTTTTAGACCAATTTATGGTTTTTTGGTTTCTTCGAGGATTATTAATTATTTTTACTATATTTTAGTAGGTTTATGGTTTATATGGGCTTTATTGTTTTTAGGGTTGTAGTTATTTTAATAATTTTTATGGTTTTATAGTTTTTATGAGTTTTGATTATTTTTAGGAATTTAATGTTTTTAATGTTATAGGTTTTTCGGTGTTCTATTTTTTTATGGGTTTTTTTGGTTTTTAGTGTTTTTAGTCTCTTTTATATTTTTTATGTTTTTTTGTTTTTATCTATTTTGGTCTTTTAGGTTTGTATAGGTGCTTTTATGGTATTTTAGGGGTTTTGGGGTTTTAGTACCTATGTGTGTTTTTAATCTGTACCATTTTTAAGGGGTTTAGAGGATTTTAGTGTTTTTTAAGTTCTTTTAGGGTTTTTATGGGGCATAAGTGCTTTTTAAGGGATTTATGTGGTTTATGGTTTTTAGGTTTTTAGTTTTTTTGGGGTTTTAAAGGGATTTTAGGATTTTATAGGTTTTATTGTTTTTAAGGTATTTTAGTATTTTAGGGGTGTAAAGTATTTTTGGGGTTTTAGTACTTTTAGGGTATTCATGGGTTTTATGGTTTCCTCAAGAGTTTTAGCGGTTTTACAGTTTCAAGGGTATATTGTGATTTTTTGTCCTTTAAATGGTTTTTAAGGGTTTATGGGTTTTTTTATTTTTGAATTTTAATGTTTTTGGCTTTTTATGGATTTTAAGGTTTTTTAGGGGTTGTTTTGATTTTTTGGAATTTTTAAGGAGTTTTTTATTTTTTTACTATTTTTATACTTTTATGTGTTTTTAGGTATTTGGGGGGGGGTGTTACGATTTTATGGAATTTATATGGTCTCCTTGGTAATTTAAAGTTCATTTTGGGTGGTTTTTGGGCATTTAGGTACTTTATTTTGTTTCTTGGGTTTATAGAGTTCTTTCAGATTTTTATGATAATTAGGGTGTTTATGGTTTTTGAGAGTTTTTAGGGGGTTTATGGTTTTTGTAGGTTTTTTAGGATTTTGAGGTTTTTTGGCTTTTTAGGTTTTTTTTACATGTTTTAATTTTTTGGGTTTTTACATATTTAGGGTATTTATGAATTTTAGGGTTTACATACTTTTATGGTTTTAATGTATTTTTAGGATTTTTAGGGTCAATTAATATTTTAGTTTCTTTTTTTCATTGGGGTTTTAGGGTCCCTTTGGTCATTTAGTGTGTTTTGAGCCCTTATGATTTTATGGTATTTTAGGCTATTTTAGGGTATTTTATGGTTTCTAATATCTTTTATGGGTTTTATGATCTTATCATAGTTTTTATGGGGTTTTAGGGTGTTTTAGATGTTTTTATAATGTTTAGGAACTTTTAATGTTTTTATGGGTTTTAGGGTCTTTCATGGGGTTTTTAAGATTTTTACAGGTTTTAGGGTTTATATTACTTTTAGGTTTCTTGGATTTTTTTAGGGTTTCTTTGGTTTTTAGGTTACTTTATGTTCTTTTAAATCATTATGGGGTTTTATAAGCTTTTTAAGTTTTAAGGGGTTTTAGGGATTTCAATAGTTTTTAGGGTTTTAATGGATTTTGGGGTTTTAGGGTTTTTAGTAATTTTAGGGTTCTTGGATTTTTTGGGTAAATTTTGGATTTCTATGGTTTTCTGGGAACTTCAGGGTATTTTTTAATCATTATGGTTTTCCGTAGTTTTTTGGGTTTAAAAATATTTGTGGTTTTTCAATAGTTTTTAGGGTTTTAAAAAAATTTGGGTTTTTGGGGTTTTATGTTTTTTTTCTTGTGAGGGGTTTTATGAGTTTTAGTGTTTAAATAATGTTTAATGTATTTTAATGATATTAGGATTTTTCGGTTTTTAGGGCTTTTTAATGGTTTTTATGTGTTTGTTGGGTTTTTTGGGAGTTATGTGTTTTTAGATTTTTAGGGGTTTTATGTTTTTAAAATGTTTTTAGGGGTTTTCCATGGATTTTAGGTGAATTTAGGGGGGGGGGTTAGATATTATTGTAGTTTTAATGTTTTTAAAAGTGTTTTTAGATTTTTTTTATGGATTTTAGGAATTTTAAGGGAAGGGGGGTTTAATGGATTTTAGAGTTCCACGGGGGGGTGTTAGTTTTTTTTTTCTTTTTTGGGTTTTTTATGGGTTTTAGTTTTGAGGGGTTTTATTTGTTTTTATATTTTTATGTGTTCTGGGTTTTAGGGGTTATTTTTTTTCAGCGATTTTATGGATATTTCTTGGGTTGGGGGGGGGGGGTAAGGTTTTTTACGATTTTTATGGATTATATGTTTTTGAGATTGTTTTAGGGGTTTAGGGTTTATAGTTTGCAGGGTTTTGGGTGTTTTATTGGGTTTTTTGGGTTTTATAATTTTAATGGATTAATTGGGTTTTAAGGGGGATTTATCAGTTTTTGTTGTTTTGGGATTTTTAGCATTTTTTAGTATTTTAAGGGGTTTAAAATGGTTTTATGATATTTAAGTGTCTTTTCGTTCTTTTAGGGGTTTGTAGATTTTTAAGGGTAATTTAGGGTTTTTATGGGCATTTAGTGTTCTAGAGTTTTAGAGTCTTTAAGGGGATTTGGGTTTTAGGGTAATCTTGGGGGTTAGCAGATTTATGGTTTTCTAGGCGATTTTGTAGGTTTTTTGGGTATTCGGGTTTTTTCTGTACTTTTAGAGTATGTTAGGGTCTCTTATGATCTTTTAGGGACATTTAGGTTTTATTATTGTCTTTTAGGTTATTTTTCGGTATATAGGATATTATAGAGTTTTATGGGTTTTTAGGGGTTCTAGGGTTTTTTTCTTTTAAGGTTTTTATGTGATTTTTGGGTTTTTAGGTGTTTTCTTGTTTAAGGGTTTTTATCGGTTTTAGGAGTTTTGAAATCTTTTTAGCAATTTTTATGGTTTTATGGATTTTAGTGGGTTTTAGAGTGTTTTTGGGTTTAAAGGTTTTTGAGCCTTAGTTGGTTTGGGGGGTTTGGGAAATTTATAGATTGTTTTAGAGTATTTTTAATGTTTGGGTATTCGGTTTTTTTAGGGATTTAGGGGTTTTATTGTATTTAATGGTATTTGGGTTTTATGGTTTTTAAGAATTTATGGGTTTTCAGGCTTTTTAGGGGTTTAGGTTTTTATATTCTTTTAAGGTTTTTTTATTCTTTTATGGGGTTTTGGGGGGTTTAGTTTATTATTAGGGGTTTAGGGGTTTTAGGGACTTTTTGGATTTTTGGGGACTTTCTGGGGGTTTTAGGTTTTTTAATGCTTTTTTGATTTTTAGTATTTTTTGTGATTTTTATGGTTTTTTTTGGATTTTTATGGTTTTTAGTTTTTTGGGTTTTTTGGGGGGTTTTATGGTTCCTAAGTAATTTTCCATATTTAATTAATTTTTAGGGGTTTTTGTGTTATTGGGTTTTCAAAAAAATTTATGGTTTTAGATATTTTAGAGTTTTAAGGTGTTATGTAGTTTTATAGGATTTCAATGTTCTTTTAACGATTTCATGGTTTTTAGGGTATTTCTAGTGTTTAAGGTGATTTTTTTGGATCTTTTGGTTTTCTTTTGTCCTTTTATGGTTTAGGGTGTAGAATTTATGGATCAGGGTGTAGGGTTTAGGGTTTTTGGTGTATGGTTTAGGGTTTATGGTATATGGATAAAGGTTTAGGGTGTGGGGTGTAGGGTTTATGGTGTAGTGTTTAGGCTTTGTGGTTTAGGGAGTGGGGTTTTGGTTTAAGGTGTTGGGTATAAGGTTTTGCGTATAGGGTTTAAGGAGTATGATATATGGTTTAGGGTGTTGGGATTATAGATTTGGGTGTAGGGTGTACTATTTAGGATTTTAGGCATTTTAGGTGGTCTTTTAGGGTCTTAATGTCATTTTAAAGGTGTCTAGGTTTTTAATGGGGTTTTAAGGTTATAGAATTTTGTGGTTTTTAGGGAATTTTTTCCTTTTAGTTTTTTGGGATTTTATCGATTTTTATTTTTTGGATTTTATTGCTTTTATGAGTTTTTAGTGTTTTAATAGTTTTTAGGTAATTTGATATTTTTAGGGTTTTTGGTGGATTTTTGGGATTTTTGGGGCCTTTAAACTATTTTAGGGTTTTTATGGATTTTTTGGATTATATGGTTTTTGGAATTTTTGGTGTTTTTTATAGGGTTTTTTGAATTTTCAATGTTTTTAGTTTTTTATGTTTTTAGGGGATTTTGAAGGATTTAATAACATTTACTATTTTAGGGGTTTTAGGGGTTATAAGAATTTTTAGTATTTTTAGGGATTCTACGGTTTTTAGGTCCTTTTAATCTTTTTTTAGGGTTTTTGTGGTCTTTTTTCGGTTTTTTGGGTTTTCAGATTTTCATTTTCCTGTATGAGTTTTATGGTTTTTAGTGTCCTGTATATATTTAGGTGTTTTTAGAGTCATTTATGGGTTTTGGGGGAATTTATATTGTTTATGTACTTTTATAGCTTTTACGGGGTTTTGGGTTTTAGGTCTTTTTTGGATTTTTTGGGTCGTTTAATGTTTTTATGGGTTTTAGTGACTTTTTAGTATTTTTGGGTTTTCAGGATCTTTTAGTGTTTTAGGGCTGTTTAGGGGGTTTTAGGGTTTTTCGGGTCTTTACGATTTTTAGCTTCCTTTTTGAGTATTTTAAGGTTTTTAGGATTTTTTTGGGTTTGTTGGGGTTTTATGTTGTTTAGGGTTATTAATGGTTTTAAAGGGTTAAATAGGGTTTTAATGTTTTAAATTTTTCTAAGGGGTTTAGAGGATTTTTTATGGATTTTAATTTTTTTCGGATCTATGTTGTGTAGGTGTTTTTAATGTTTTAGGGGTTTTTTCTATTTTTAGGGATTTTAGGATATTTAATGTTTCATGGATTTCGTAGGGGTGTATATAAATTTTTTGGTTTTTAGGGGTTTAAGGGGAAGATGGGGATTTTATGGACTTTAGGGTTGTAGGGTCTTTATTGTGTTTTTTTGGTTTTAAGGTATGGTGTAGGGGGTTGGGTGGTTTATATAGTTTTTAGTGTTTTGTGGTTTTAGGTATATTTAACTTCTTTTATGGCATTTGGGTCTATTTAGGCTTTTAATGATTTTTTTGCGTTTTAGGATTTTTTTTGTTTTTAGTACTTTGGGTATATTGGGATGTTATATTGTATATTTATAGTCCTTATGTTCAATTAGGATAATTTTTTTTGTTTTTTTGTGTTTTTAGTGTTTTCGGGTTTTTAGGATTTTTCGGGTTTCGACATTTTCATATATTTTAGGGGTTTGGGGTGTTTCAGGGTATTGTTAGGATTTCTTTGTATTTGTAGGGGTTTTAGGAGTTTTATGGTTAATTTTGGGTTTTTAGTGGTTTTGGGTATATTTTTTTAATATTTCTAGGGATTTGAGGATATTTTATGGTTTTTAATTATTTTTTTGGGTTTCTTTTGTTTTCATGGTTTTTATAGATTTTTAATAATTTTTTGGGCATTATGATTTTTAGGGGTTTTAGGGGTTTAAATGGTTTTTAAGATCTGTTTTTAGGGTTTTAGTGTCTTTTAGGTAATTTAAGTGTTTTATTTTAATTTATGGATATTTAATTTTTTAGGGTTTTAGAGGTTTTATGTTATTTTATGTGTTTTTATCGTCATTTAGTGTTGTGGGTATATTGTTTAGGGTTTAGAGTGTGGGGTTTAGGGTTTATGGTTTATGATTTAGGGTTTAAGGTTTAGGGTGTATTGTATATGTTTAGGGTGTTTGGTTTAGGCTTTAGGGTGTATGGTTTAGGGTATTACATGTGGTTTTTGGGCACATGGTGTATAGCATAGGGTTTCAGGTGTACGGTTTAATGTTTATGGTTTAAGATATAGGGGGTATATTTTAGAGTGCAGGGTACAAGTTTTAGGTATTTTTTTATATTTTGTAGGGTTTTATGGTTTTTATAGATTTTTGCATTTTAGGGTTTTTATGGTTTTAATGGTTTTTTGGTTTTTTTCGGGTTCTTGGGTTATTAAGGTTTTAGGGTTTAGAGGATTTGTTAGGGTTTTGATGGATTTTTTGAGTTTTGTTCAATGTTTTTTGGACTTTAGAGATTTTTTTTTGTTTTAATAGGTTTTAGGGGTTTTAGAGTTTATATATTTTTTGGGTTTTGTGGTTATTAATATATTTTAATAATTTTATGTATTTTTTCATTTTTACTATTTTTGAGTTTTTTGGGTTTTTGGGGGTTTTATGGATTTAGTCATTTTAGTGTTTTTAACTGTTTTTAGGTGTATATAATTTCTAGGGATTTTAGTAGTTTTAAATGTTTTTTGGGGGTCTTATTGTTTTAAATTTGTTTTTTTAATTTTTAGTGGTTTTGGGGTTTTAAATATGTTTTTATTTTTACTGGCTTGTGGGGTTTTTGAGGTTTTGAGGGTTTTAAGGTGTTTTAGGATATTTTAGGGTATCGTAAATAATTTTAGGGTTTTTAGTAAATTTTTATAGGGTTTTATGGGTTTTAGGGGTTTTAGAGTGTTTAATGTTTTTTAGTTTTTAGGGTTTTACGATTTTTTATGGTTTTCTAAGAGTTTTTAGGTGTTTTGGGATGCGTTTTTGTCTTTTGTTTTCTTTGTATTTTATGGTATTTTAGGTCTTATAGGTAATTTTTTGTTTTTAGGGTCTTTTATGGTATTTTGGGTTTTATGGTATTTTAGGGGTTTTCATGGTTTTTTGGGTCCTTTATCATTTTTTGGATTTTATGGATCGTTTTGTGTTTCTAGGGTATCTAAGGCCCATTAGGGTTTTAGTGACTATTATCTATTTTAGGGTATTGAAGGGTATTATAATTTTTTTAGTTTTTTTAATGTCTTATAGGGATTTTAGGGACATTTAGAGGTATTTGGTTATTAGGGTCTTTTAGGGGTTTTAATTGAGTTGTATGGTTTTTAGAGTTTTCAGTGATGCTAAGGGGGTTTATGGTAGTTTAGGGTTTCTTAGAGTTTTTAGTGTCTTTTTTGGGGGTTTAGGGGTATTAATGTATTTTTTTAATTCTTAGAGTTTTTTGGGTCTTTTTGGGGGTGTGTTAAGTTTTTATTGTTTTTAGGGTTTTTTAGGATTTTTAGTGGTTTTTGGGTTTGTTATGTTTTTATGGTTCTGAGGGGTATTAGGTGTTATTATGGACTTAATGGTTTTAGGTTTTCTATGTTTCTTTTTTTATTTTAGTCATCTCTATGGGTTTTAGAGGTTTCTTACTAGTTTAAAGGGGTTTTGAATAGTTTTTAGGTTTTAATGGGTTTCTAGGGATTTCATGGATTTTTATTGGATTTTTTGGCTTTTCAAGGCATTTAAAGATTTTTTTGGGTTCTTAGGTATTTTAGTGTGTTTAATGGTTTTTAATTTTTTTGTGTTTTAGGGATACTAGATTCATTAAATTTATTTTTTTTAGGGATTTTCAAGGACCCTTATTGTTTTTATAGGGATTTAGAGTGTTTATGGTTTTTAGGGGGTTTATGGTTTTTAGGGATTCTTATAGGAGTTTGAAGGTATTTTAGTGGGTTTGATGAGGTTTAGGTTTTTTAAAGAGTTTTAGTGTTTTTAGTGCAATATCATATTTTTACATTTTTATGGTTTTTAGTGGTTTATTAGTGTTTTTACAATTGGCTTCGAGTTTTATGGTTTTTAGAGTTCAATATGATTCTCTAGTTTTTAGGGTTTTTGGGGGATATTGGGTTTTATAGGGTTTTTAGTTTTTAGGGTCTTTTAGGGTTTTTAGTTATTTTAGTGTTTTACATACTTTTACAGTTTTGAGGATCTTTATGGGTTTTATGTTGTTTTAGGGTTTTATAGTGTTATAAGGGACTCTTTGGGGTTTTGATGTTTTTTATGTATTTTAGTGTTTTTAGAGTTATCAGGTTACATTAGGTATTTTAAGGGTTTTAGGGTCTTCTATGGAGTTGAATTTTTAGGGCCTTTTAGCGGATCTATGTGTTTTTATGTCCTTCGAGTCTTTAGGGTTTTAGGGGGGTTTTATTGTCTTTAGGGTAATTTAAGGGTTTTTTGGATTTATGGATTTTTTTTGAATTTTACATAGATTTTTGAAACTTTTTAGGGTTTTTAAGGTTTTTTTTGTTTTGTTTAATGTTGTAGGGGTTTTTGGGATTTTTACGTAATTTTATGGATTTTAATAGTTTGTAGGGGTTTTTTATTATTTATGGGGTTTAGGGATTTTTTGAGTTTTTAATGTATTTTTTGGGATTTTCAGGGTTTTAAGGGTGTTTATGATTTCCGAGGTTTGGGGTTATTTGTATTGTTTTGTGGGTTTTTGGGGTTTTTGAGTTTTTTGTTTTTGCTTATAGGCTTTTCGGTTTTTGGGATTTTAGGGTTTTATTGTTTTTTGTGGTGTTTAGTGTATTTAGGGTTTTAGGTTTTTTTATTTTAAGGAGTATAGGGTTTTACGTTTTAGGGGTTTTATGGTACTTTTAGGGATTTAGGTTTCTTTTATAGTTTTTTATGGTTTAGGGGTATATGGTTTTTATTTTTTTTAATGTTTTTAGATTTTTTATGATTTAGAGGATTTTATACTATTTTTTACGATTTGTATGATTTTTTATGGTTTTTTTAAAAAAATTATAATTGGAAATATTTCTATTGGGTATTTGAGTGATTTCATAGCGTTTTATTGATTCTTACAGGTTTTTTGTTTTTAGGGGTTTAGATATTTTTTTGTTTTTAAATTTTTTTCAGGATTTTTGGGGATTTTTGTGTTTTCTTGATTTTTATAGGGTTTTATGTAATTTTAAATTTTTATAGGTTCATTACCTTTAAGTGGTTTTTAGGGTTTTCATAGTTTTTATAGTTTTTAAGGGCTTTATATTATTTTTATTGATTTTTAGGGGTTTTAGGTTTGTAGGGTTTTTAATGTTAAAGGAAATTTTGAGCTTTTTCGGATTTTTGGGGTTTTTTAGGTTTTTAGAGTTTTAAGGGGTTTGGGGTTTTTATGTTTTTACTATATTTAAGGGATTTTGGGGTTTTAGTGTTTTTCTGGGTTTTAGGGTTTTCAAGGTCTTTTAGTGTTTTAAGGGTTTTTTAGGGTTTTTATGGGTTTTTATAATATTTAGCATTTTTAAGGATTTTAGAGGGTTTTTTGGGAATTCAGGGTGATTAATGGTTTTTAATGGTTTTAACGGGTTTTAGGGGGTTTTAGGGTTTTTAGGGGTGTTTAGGGTTTTTAGTGGTATTAGGTTTTTTAGGGTTTTAATTGTTTTGGTTATTTTCTTCGCATTTTCATGGATTTAAAACGGTATGATGGTATTAGTTTTTTTCAAGGTTTCTAGTGGTATCGGGGGTTTTGGGTGGCATTTAGTGTTTTAGGGGTTTGGGAATGTTTTTCAGTTTCGGTGGATTTATGGATTTTTTTGGGTATTTAGGTTTTTTTGGACAATTTAGGGTTTTTTTAGTGAATTTATTTTTTTTAGAATTTTTTTTGGGGTATTAAAGTTTTTCGGCTTTTCTATGGGTTTTAGTGTTTTAATAGTTTTAGGGTTTTTAAAAAGAGTTTGTGTAATTTTTTTCATTATTTAGGGTCATTTACGGTTTTTAGGGTTTTAAAATCTTTTAGGGTTTAAAGATTATTTAGGTTGTTTTTATGGGTTTTATATTTTATGGGATTTTTATGGTTTTTTGGGTTTTAGGGGCCCAATGGGTTTCACTGTTTTTATGGCTATAAGGGGTGTTTAGGGGTTTTATGGGTTTTGAGTTTTTATGGTCTTTATTGTTTTAGTGATTTTTGTGGTTTTTAGTTCATTTTAAGAATTTTTATGGGTTTTAGGGTACTATAAATTTTTATAGTAGTTTATGACGGTTTAGGGGTTTTAGTGGACTTAGAGGTATTTAAATTTTTCGGTTTTTATGTATTTTAGGAGTTTTTAGGGTTTGTAGTTGAATTAGAGTGTTCTGGGGCCATATGGGATTTTTTGACTGAGGGGGGGGGGGGGTAGGTGTTTTAGAGTTTTTAGGTTTTTATGTTTTTTAGGATTTTATGGTTTTTTAGGGTTTTAAGTTCTTATGGGTGTTAGGGGGGTTTTGAGTTATTAGGGCTTTAAGTAGTATTTGGGTGTTAATGGTTTAAGGGTTTTTATAGGTTATTTAGAGTTTTAACTATTTTTTGGGTTCATTTGGGGATTTGAGGATGTTTAAGGGATTATAGGGTCACATAAGAGTTTTATAGGGGTTTTAGTATCTTTTATTTCTTTGGGTATTGGGGTGTTTATGGTTTTTTAGTATTTTAGGGGATTTTAGGCTTTTAGGGGTTTTAAGTTATTTGGAGTTTTCTTTGAAATGTCAAGGTATTTAGGGTATTTAGGGATTTCAGGGTTTTTTCACTTTTATTGTTTTTTAGAATTATTTATTGTTTTTTTTGTTTTGGGGGAAAATTGGGATTTTCATATAGTTTTTAATGCTTTTCATGGGTTTAGGGCCTTTAACAGTTTTTAGATTTTTCATGGGTTTTTAGGATTTTTCGGTTTTAATGTTTTTTTGGGAAGCATTAAGTGTTTTATAAGATTTTAAGGTATTTAGGATTGTAAGGGTTTTTTAGGTTTTTAGAGGTTTACTGGTTTTTTGGGGTATCAGGGTCTTTAGTGGTTTTTACAGTATATTTAGGGTTTTTAGTTATTTAGTGTTTATTTCATTTATATGGTTTTAGGGAATTTTTATAGGTTTTTAGTTTATTTATTGGTATGTTTTGTTTTTTGGGTCTTTTAAAGTATTTATGGGGACTATTGAGGATTTAGTGGGTTTTTAGGGTTTTTAGGTTTTTTTTGGTTTTAGAGTTTTTATAGGTTTTTATAGGTTTTTAGGGATTTTAGTGTGTTTTTAGGGTTTTTTGTGTTTAGGGGGGGGGGTTCATCACTCTATTGTTTTTAGTGTTGTTAGGGCTCCTTAGTGTTTTTTACATTTTAGATATTTTATTTTTTAGTGTTCTTTTAGGGGTGTTTGTTTTATTTTATGGTTTTTTGGGTTTTTATAGTTTTGAATGTTTTTTAGGGGTTTTAAGGTTTTTTGTGTTTTTTAGGGTTTTTGGGTTTTGATAGGTATTTTAATAGTTTATTTAGTGTTTTTAGTGTCTATATGGTTTTTGGGAATTTTAGGGTTTTGAGGGATTGTTTCAGATTTTAGGGATTTAGGGCTTTCAAGATGATTTGGGGTTTAGGGACTCTATGGGCGGGGGGTTATCAGGACATTTTGGGGTTTTAAAGGATTAGGATTTTCTTGTGGTTTTAGAATATTTATGGGGTCTGGAGTGCCTTCATATTTTAAGGGTTTTTGTATTGTATGTGTTTTAATGTTTCTTTTTGGTTTTTAGTGTTTTTCTAGGTTTTTTTGAATTTTTGTGATTTTAAAGGGTTTTTTGTGTTTTAGGACTTTTGGCGGTTTATAAATATATTTAATGATTATATTAGGATTATTAGAGTTCTTTGAGGTATATTTTAGTCTTATTAGGGGGTTTAAGGGTTTTTATGGTTTTATAGGATTTTTTATATTTTTAGTGTTTTTTTGAGTTTTAGGGGTTTTCGGTTTTTAAGGGTTTTGATGTGTTTTGTGGGTTGTTATATTTTTAGTGATTATTGGGGTGTTTGGTTTTTCTATGTATTTTTTATATTTTTATGGTTTTAGGGGTTTTTGTGGTTTTTGGACTATTTATTTTTTTGTAATTTTTTAGTGTTTTTTGGTTTTTAAATGTACTTAGGGATTTTAATGATTTTATATAGTTTTAGGTGTTTTTTGGTTTTTTAGGGTTTTTATCATTTTAGTGTTTACGGTACATTTTGGTGTCTTGGGGGTTTTTATGGATTTTATGGGTTTTTAGTATTTGTATTGGTTTATTGTTTTTATAGTATTTAGTGTATTTAGTGTTTTAGGTGCTCTTTTGGTTTTTGGGATTTTATTAATATTTTTGGAGGTTTTAGTGGTTTTGATGCCTTTAAGTGTTTATTATGTTTTTAAGATATTTTTTGATTCTTAGGGGGGGTTTTGTTTATATAATATTTTTGTGGTTTTATTGTTTTTCAATCTTTTAGGGATATTTTAGAGTTTTATGGGTTTTCAGTCATTTTTATGTTTTTAGGAGTTTGTTGGGTTTTCAAGGGATTTTTTGGGTTTTTATGGATTTTGTGTTTTTTTAGGATTTTTAGTTTTTTATGCTTTTAGGGTTTTTATGGTTTTTAGAGATTGTAGGGGTTTTACAGTTTTTTTTGGTCTTTTAGGGTATTAGGGGGTTTATGGTTTTAAAGGTTTTTTTGGGTTTTTACAATTTTGAGGTTTTAGGTTTTACGGTTTTTAGGTTTGTTAGGGTATTAGTGTATTTTAGATTTTGTTATTATTGTTTTTTAGATATTTTGATATTTTAGGGTTTCTAGTGGATTTATTGGGTATTATGGTTGTTTTAGTTTTTCAGTAATTTTACTGTTTTTGGGCCTTTTATTTTTTTTATTTTTTTAGTTATCTTTAAAGTTTTATGTTTTAATGGTCATTTAGGTCATTTATTGGTTTATATACAGTTATTGTGGGTCTATTGGGTGGGGGGGGGGGGGGGTTAGGTTCTTAAGTGTTAATTAGAGTTTTTAGGATTTTTTCTGGTTTTTGGGTTTTAAGGGGTTTTGGTGTTTTCAGGGTCCATTAGGGTTTTCTGAATTTTTAGGGAGCCTTAGGGTTTATACATATTTTAGGGGTTTAAAGGGTTTTAGAGAGTTATGTGGATTTTTTTGTGGATTTTAATATTTTTTTGGATTATTAGGGGTTTTTTTGTCTTTAGGGGATTTAGGTATTTTTAGGGATATGTTTTGTTTTAATGGGTTTTTAGGTCATTTTACGGTGCTTAACCGTTTTAGGGTTATAGTGTATTTTTTTTATTTTAGTGAACTCTATGTTTTTAGGGTAACTAGTGTTGTTTAGTGGTTTTAGGTGGTTTATTGTTTGTTTGGTTGTTTTAGATATTTAGGCACTTTCCAGGTATATAAGAATTTTTAGTTTCATTTAGGGTTTTGAATTGTTTTATAGTATCCATTAGTATGTTTTAGTTTTTTGGGGTCCTTTATGGGTTTTAGGGTCTTTTAGGTTTTTTGGGACCCGTTATAGTTTTGATAGGTTTTAGTGTCTTTTGGGGGGGGTTGAGTTTTTAGGGTTCTTTATTTTTTTTTTGTATTTTTGTAATCTTTACATGTATTTATGGTATTTTTTCCTTTTATGGTTTTTAGGTCCTTTAGTATTTTAAGGGGGTTTAGAGGGGTTTAGGAATTTTAGGTTATCTGATGATTTTTAGTGTTTTTAGGCATTTCTAGTATCTTTTTAAAATTTTATAGTTTTGAGGGTCTTTATGTATTGATTTATAAATTTTAGGGTATTTTATGTATTGAAGGGTTTTTTGGGTATTATTGGGGATTTATGGGGGGTAAGTTTATTTAGGGGTTTTAGGGTATTTTAGGGGTATTGGGGGTTCTTAACGTTTTAGGGTTTTAGGTTTTCTTTATTTTAGGGGATTTTGGGAAATATAGGGTTCTTATTGTTTTTGGGGTTTTTAATTTTTTATTAGTTTAATGATTTATTTTTTTTATTTTTAGATTTATGGTCTTATCGAGTTTTCTTGTTGTTTTTTCAGCATTTTAGGGTTTTTAGTTTTTGTTTGTTTTTGGCGTACTTATCTATTTTTATGGGTTTGATGAATTATAAAATGGGTATTAGGGTCCTATTTAGTTTTCCTGTGTTGTTTTTCAAGGTTTTATGGTTTTATATTATTTAGGTTTTTAAGGGGATTTTGAATTTTTAACTATTACTTGGTTTTTAATGTACTTTCTTATGTTTTTTTGGTTTTTTATGATTTTTATGTTTGGTTAGTGTTCATTAGGGTTTTTTTTGTTTTTAGGGTTTTTAGGGGTTTTAACACTTTTTTAGTATTTTAGGGTTTTTAGTGTTTTTAGGGTTTTTTATTGTTTTTATGGTTTCTTAGGGATTTAAAGGGGTTTTTGGGTTTTAAGGTTCATTTAGAATTTTTATCAGTCTATGGGTTTTAGGTTTTTAGCTTTTTTAATGTTTTTATGGGTTTCAGGGTTCTACTGATTTTTTAGGTTTTTTGGGATTGTTAGACATCGTAGGGGTTTTAGGTAATTTTAGGGGTTTTAGAGGTTTTGTAGGGTTTTATTAATTTTTAGGATTTTGTAGGTTTTAGGTGTTTTAGGGGTTTAATGGTATCTATATATTTTCAAGTATTTTTATGGGGTTTTAATGTTTTCAGGGGTTTCAGAGATTATAAAGAATTTAATGGTTTTAAGGGTTTTTTGGGGTTTTCATTTTTCTACTATTTTTATATATTTTTTGTTTTTAAGGATTTTATGGGTTTTATATATTTATGGGATTTTAAGTTTTTTAATATTTTTTTGGTTTATATATTTTTTTTGGTTTTTAGGGTTTTATTGGTTTTAGGGTATTTTGGGTATTTTGGGTTTTTTTTAGTTATTCTATGTTTCTGGGATTTTAGGTCACTTTAGGTGTTTTGGGGAAATTTTATGTATATTTTAGTGTTTGTGGGTTTTTACATATTTATAGCCTTCGAGGGTTTTAGTGTTTTTTGGTCTAGCATGGCTGTTTAGGGGGTTTTTTGTTGTTTACGAATTTTAAGGGGTGTTGAGAGTTTTAGAGGTTTAAGGGGTTTAGGTTTGTTTTCGGGAATTAGTTTTTTTATGGTTTTGGGGGGGTTTTGGTTTATAGGGGTTTTAGGTATCAGAATGTTTTAGTTATTTTAGAGTTTTTTGGGTGGTTTAGTGATTTTATGGTTTTTATGTTTTTAGGGGGTTTTTACGTTTTTAGGGTGTAGAAGCATTTTTAGGGGATCTATTGGTTTTATAGGGGTTTTAATGTCTTTTGGGGGGTTTTAGTGTCATTTAGTATTTGGGGGGTGGGGGTGGGGTCATTTAGGAGTTTTTATGGGTTTTATTGTTTTAGGGGTATTAAGGGATTATAAGTCATTTTTTGATTTTTTGGGGTTTTAATGGTTTTTAGGGGGTTTTATCATTTTTGAAGGCTTATGGGTTTCTTTGAGTTTAGTGGTTTATAGGTATTTTATTGGGTAGGGTTTTTTGGTTATTTAGTTAGTTTTAGGTTTTTTTTCATTTTTTTGTGTTTTTTTGGTTGATGGAGTTTTTTTGTGTTTTATGGTTTTTAGGTTTTTTGTGTTTTTAGCAGTTTCAGGGTTTTTATTTCCTTTTTCTCATTTTTAGTGTTATTTATTGGATTTAAGGAATTAATTTTTTAATATTTTATAATATTATTGATTTAAATGGTTTTAGGGTTAATTTAGGGTTTAAGTGGTTTGTTTTGGGTTTTTTAGGGTTTTATGATCATTACGATTTTAAAAGGTATTTTTTTTGTTTTTTGGGTTTTTAGGTTTTTTATAGTTTAATAGTGTTCTAGGGTTTTCATGATATTATTAGTTTTCGAACGGTTTTATGGTCTTCTATATTTTAGTGTTTTTCAATTATTTTAGTTATATATATATTTTTGGGGTTTTAAAAGTATTAATTATTTTTAATTATTTTTAAGTATTTTAGGGTTTTTGGGTTTTCTTTCTATTTTATGGGGTTTTGGGGTTTTTCAGGGTTCATAAGTTGATTTAGTTTTTTTATAATTTTTATAAGGTTTATGGTCTTTAGGATGATTTAGGTTTGATTATGTGCCTTTTTTATTCTTATAGGGTTTAATGATTTTTAGGGTTTTACCGTTTTTATGGTTTTTAATTTTATTTCAGGTCTAAAATTGTTTTCTTGTTTTTTATTTTAGAGGGTGTTTCTGTGATTTTAATGAATTTTAGAGTATTCTATTTAATATGGTTTTTATAGATTTTATAGGTTTTAGAGGCTTTTCATGTTTTTTGGGGTTTTATTGTTTTAACACGTTTTTATATTTTTGGGGGATTGTTGGGTTTCTAGGGTTTTCTAGGGTTTTGGGATTTTATGGTGTTAGTATTTTTATGGATACTAGGGATTATTATGGTTTTATGTTTTTTAATTATTTTATGGTTTTAGGGGTTTTATGTTCTTTTAATGCTTTTAGTGGGTTTTGGGTTCTTTTCTAGTTATTTGGTTTTCTAGGATTTAGGGTTTTCATGGTTTTTATGGATTTTAGGTTTTATGTTTTATGAGAGGTTTTATGATTTTTAGGTAATTTAACTATCTGTAGGTATTTTTGGGTGTGTTAAGGATTTTGGGGGCTTTTAGGGTTTTAGAGGGTCTAAGTGGTTTTAATGATTTTTAGGGGTTTAGGAGTATTCTATGTTTTTAGGGGAATTCTTTTTTTGGTTTTAGGGATTTTATGTGGTTTTATGGGTTTTAGGGGTTTCTAGGGGTTTTAGGTTCTTCTTCTATTTTAGGGCATTTAAGGGTTCTTAAAGTCTTTAAGGGTACATATTGGGTTTTTGTCTTTTAGGGTTTTTAGGGTTTTTGGTGTTGTTTAGGTAATTTTTGGGGTTTTAGGGTATTTTTGTGTCTCTATGTGGTTTTAGGAGTTTATAGATTTTAAGGGTTTATAGGACTTTTTTTATTCTTTATGGTGTTATAATTTATAGATTGGTTTAGGGGTTTTTGGGTTTTTTGGGGATTTAGTGGTTTTTATGGAATTTTTGGTATTTTAGGGCTTTTATGATTTTTTAATGGTTATTATGGTTTTTGGAATTTTTGGGGGTTTATGGGTTGTTTAGGCCTTTATGGGTTTGCGTGGTCTCGAGCTGGGGTGTTCTGGGTGATGATGAAATGGTCAGATGATAATCATCACCCGTCTCTTTTTGTAGAGATGGTTTATCTTCCAATACACCATTTCTTTTGTTTCAACCCATTCCGTGTCATTATATTTTAGTGGAAGGTTGGATTAACCCTAAGGGGACTGGGTAATTTACCCCTTCTATATTAAGAAGGAGATTCCACAGTCAGGTGGCCGCAATGGGTGATTTCATGAGGTCAAGTACGTGTGTAATCGGTCCTCCTAGGATATAACTTCCTCAGATGGTTTCCAAGGGGTTTATTTGTGGAGCTAGAAACACCCAACAAAACTATTATCCTTGATTCATGGACATGCTTTATAATGGTAGGCACTCGTTGGACAATGATTTGGCCATTGACACTTAAGGACTCCATTGGTAGAGAAGATGGGAAGTCGGGCTCACCGCACCCCTTTTGGGTAGGGGATTATTTCCTATTCCAGGACTCTCTTATAGATATAAATTTTGTTCATATATTCGTTCATCCTTGGTTTATTCTTGAAGAGTGTGTTCATGGGATACCCCTAGTTTACAGGATCAATTTAGGCATACATGGATTTGATGATACAGAGGTGATGCTGAATTGAGCCACAAAATAAGGCACTTTGGATTTTATTGTCATCTAGGGAGGATTGAAGGTGATTTGATGTTGAGGTCGTACCCATATTATGGGCATCCTACATTTCATTGGGAGAGGATTCAGAGCCCATGTAGTTCTAAATGGCTAGGGAATATGCATGGAAGATGCCCATTTGGTTGGATATTGTTGTGTAAACCCTCTTGGAAGGGCACCCTTTTGAGATATGGCCTTCGAGTAGGCATCCTAATTATCATGTTTTGATTAGGAATCAGAGTTCTCATAGTTTGTAGTTTTTAGGGATTACTCATAGAAGCTTCCCATTTGAGGGGACATGATTGGGTGACCCATCTTGGAAAGGCACCCTTTTGATCTTGGGCCTTCGAGTAGGCATCCTACGTATCTTGGTTAGATCAGGAATTTGATTTATTATAGTTCATAATGGTGTGAAAGTTGTAATCATCACAAAACTCTATGCCTGTGTGAGTCATGCTCGGTGTGAGCAACAAGATAATGTGAGAGATCCAACCAACCACATCCCTCCTCTCCTACTGATGTGAGAGGGAGAGCCTATGGAAGAAGATGCCCTGGAAATGGTGCTTGATGGAGTAAAGCGATGAACCTTTGAATACGAAATGACATTAAAGGTCATGCGGCTTGACCTTCATAATAGTGGGGACCTAACTCAGTGGGAGTGCCCCGAAACATATTTTGGGAAGGGAGACGTGTCTTCCTTGTCACAAGTGAAAGCAAACATAACCCCTTTTACTAATCACCATTCCTCAATGAATGGAAATTAAGGTGATCGCCCTTAATCCCAAGAATGGGGAGGTTCACATCAACATCCCAAGGATGGACTCCAGGATACCATGGGAATGTATACATACAGACATCCCCGGAGTCAGAACTTCTGTTGGGAGATCCTTCGTGAATCCTCTTTCCATGGATATGTAGACTCAAGGGGGCGTTCTGATGCACTCCATGGTCTAATCATACAGGTCTAGTGGCTTTGTATGAGGCTTTGGCCTGATGCAGAGGGACTGGTTTGCGGAGGGACTATAGAGTACTGGATGGTAAAGGAGGGGCAAGATTGGAACCAGATAAAAGAATACACGAAAACACCCATTATGTGTATTGTTTTCTTATACGGGTTGGGGGATGTGCTGCATACCATAGTGCTATGGGGGAATAGGGTTCTTCCATGTACCAAAACATTACACAGTTTGTGGTAAGGACCACCGTTCACCATAGTGGTACATGGTCCTAAGTATGATCTTTGATGCTGCTTTGGGTTCCATCCACGAACTGTTGTAGTACGCGCCGATGAGTTAAATCCATGTACTGATAGACTAAGAGAACACTATATTGAAGGAGGGTCTGGGGGACTATCATTCATGTGATTTATTCCTAAAAAATATGTGGTTCGAGATTTCACCAATTAGATTTGTTGTTCTCTTATTATTATTAAGTTTCCCTATTTTATAGTTTGTGGCTGGTTGTACCTGCGGAGAAGGTTGATTGTAATTCAGGCTTCAATGATTATTCATGACTGAAGTTGGAATCTTCTTTGAATTATTTATTCCAACTCTGGGGTCCCCTTCAATATTTCTTCATCTGTCATTTTTCAATTCCTTTTGTGCTCCTTTTGTATAGTATTGGGGAAATTGTACCAATGTGAATACATCACCATTTTGCGGAATCCCATGCAGATATATCTTGACCTTTGGAAGACCCAATCAACTGGGGTTTTTAGGGGATATGGTTTACAATCATGGTTTGTGAAACCTTTCTTATTTTCTTTTTCTTCAAACTAATGAGTTCAGAAATGGGTATGTAGATGGCCTTTGCGAACTCGATTTCTTTAGAGATGTGGTTTTGCGGTCTACGAGGTTCGCTGGCCATCACTCCGCGGGTCGATCCCTCGAAAGTTATTCCATGTACTGGTGGTTCTTGGTTCATGTGGTCTACAAATCCTTCCATGTGATGGTACGTGGGTCACATAAAATCCGTTGGGAAAATTTTCTTCTAGTTTCTTCCAAAGATTTCATCTCAATTTGAGTCCATTTGGAAAGGGGTCTATTCGGAATGAAGATGAAACTATTCCTATATAGAACTAGTCCAAAACTAAAATGGTTCGTTGTTGAATAGATAGGTCCAGTAAGAGGGGCCACGCCTATATATAAGCGCCCATGTCATTTACCTGTTACCATTTTTCATGGAGAAAGGTGCTCTTGAATCTCCCTCGGCATACTCTGAATTCACGTACCATCTCTTTTTTGAAAATATTGCTCGTGAATCACTTTGTACGTTTTGTGAACTAAACTTTTCTCCATTTATCTATCTGCAAACCGAATTTTGGATTTCATGAATGGTCCTTATGGAACTGAATATCTTATTTCAGATTATTGCGTAGGAGAATTCTACGTAGATAGTCTGTTCATAAACCAAGAGTGAACCAGAGAAATGAATTTAAAACTTAATAATCCGAATATTAAAATTTCAAATCGGAATTTTTGAAAATAGACTTGTCGAGGCCTCAGTTCACTACATTCACCTTCCACGAATCCTTCTATGGTATGTCCAACACTCCATAGGTAAGCGCCTCACATATGTTTCACATACAATGGCTATATGAGGTGTTATTATTTTGTGTATCATAGCCGTATGCGTTAGTTGTTTAGACGTATCATGCAGCATGCTAGGATTGCTTCTACATATTATACAACATGTGGGTAATGGCTACCATGTACTATTTTTTGGGAATAGTACGTGGAGCCCCTTTTGGACATATTTTAAGGAATTTAGCCTTTTTCCATGGCCTTTATACAATAAATTTTATTAGACTAACTTTTTGTAATCTTTTGGGTCTTCCTGTACAGGCTACAATGGAACTTTCATAGGCTACTGCTTACATTGCTGCTCCTTCTGAGGCTACTACTTCTGCCCTTCTTTCTACTGCTGATGAAGGATCAAATAACATGGAGTCTTTGATCAACGACAACATTATGGTTGTTCCATTACACCAATCTCTGGAGAATATAATTACGATGAGTCCAAGGGAGATCCCAACATCAGACATGCTTCCTTCTTATGGGTTTGGTCTAATTATTAATACAATGATTCCAACGCCAAATCTGACTGATCAACCTACCTTTTGGATAATTAATAACTCTATCATGAAGGCCTTGATTTATTCCAAAGGGTGATATCTTCAAGGAGATATTGCATTTTGGTCCTTGTTGAGATATGTACCTCGAACATTAGATGAGGTGTAACGGAATCCCGACAAGATGTCCCACTACTAAGAGAGTATTTCCCATAAATATACTATGAATAAGTTGCAAGGCTGGTCATCTATACAAGATGATTGTTCTAGAGACTCGTTTAGCTTAGATTGGGGGTGGTATTTCTGGGTTCTCCAGAGTTTCAAGGAATTTCAAGCCGAGATATATACTGTGGGACTATACGAGGTGCTTTGGATTCTCATACATACACTCACCATCCCATTTCCCTTATCTCATAGCTCATAAGTAGGTGAAACCTAGACACCAATACCTTCCATTTAACCCACAGAGAGGTCATCATTAATCATGTAACACCCCAAGATTTCATAGTGTGTTATTTTTCAAAATAATTAAATAACTTCCACTACACGCAACACCGAGTTCAATCACACCATGAATTACAAAAAAAAAGCCATTAAAAAGAGGTTATGAATAGTATTATCTAAATTTTAAACTTTATATAATCCTTATAATTTTAGAATCCATATTATGAGTTTCTTAGTCATAATGCAAGAACAGATTCATTTTCAGTATTGCACTTTTATCAACTTTTGATAGTGAAACCTTTTTAAATACAATATTTTAAACTTTTTTACTAAATGGAGACATCAAAAAATTTAAAATGAAACATCCCAAGCTTCCACGGTACGCTTTCCTTTGAATAAAACAGTAGCGTGTGTTGTACGCAACTTCGAGTTCTAACACACCATAACTAATCAAACTAGCCGTTATGAATAGTAATACCTACTTTTTGAAATTATATATATTTTATATTTGAAAATGGACTTCATTTTTGGATTCGGAATATCGAATTTATCCTAAGGTGAAATTTTGGTACATTTCGGATAACTTTCATATTTTGATGAATAGTGAAAATTACAAAGTTTTAATTAAAAACAACTTTTTTAATCAAAATAATTAATAGTGATAAATTATGAATTTTAGTGGTTTTAAAGTATATTTAGAATATATTTTTACCATTTAATATAATGTTGGTCATTGGACATAATTTTACAATTAAACCGAACATAAACGAGTGTCAATCTTTTGATAGTTATTATCTCTTAAAAACACGCTTTTTGTTTTGACAGCGGGAATTAATTTTAAATTAATTTCTGCCACTTCTGTGTTTTGAATTTAGGAAAATGGATTCCATATTTGGAATCAGGATGTTCAAATTGTGTAAATAGGTAACTTTTATTTTTAGACATTTTGAATAATTATTGCGGTAAATATTTTATTTACCATGGTTAAGGGTAAATCCGGTAAATAAGGGTTAAAAAATAATATTATAATAATACTAAATTACCCTAAAACGTGTCTTAACCCTATTGGTTGATACATGGTCGACCATGGGAATCTTTGGGTCTATTTTGGGACCCCATGGATCCACTTGTAAGTGATAATGACACTTTATTTTAATTAAGTTAAAATGAATACAAAAATGACACAAGCATATATCTTTTAGCAAAACAATTGTTACACAGGGTTATATAAGTTGGATTTTAGATTATAAATATTCATTAGAAATATAAAAAGATTTACTACATAATGATATTTTATTTATAATTTTTAGACATTAAATAATTTATTTTATTTATGACACGATGATGATGCAGTAATTACTATAATAGTGAAAAATTAAAATAATTGATATTATAAATACCCAAACAAATATAATATGAAACTTTTAATGAATTAAACTAATTTTCTAGGATAATATGATATATTAGGATTGATTTAATTGACTTTTTTTGAAGTAATCAATCTGTTATGAGTTTCACAAAAATCAACTATTGAATAGTGTCAAAATTGACATAAAAGAGTTATTAAAACAAATATTATATTATTAATTGATATTAAATTCCTAAAAATCTAAGGTTCGGCCAAGAGACTTATATCAGGATAGGTTCATCATTAATGGACCACTTGGGGGTCGCTTGGATATATATAGTAAGTTTATTAACCATATTATATAAAAATACAAAGAGACATTGTAAAAGTGAAACTAATTAACTTAGAGTTAATACTTAAAGATAAGGTTAATATAAGTACCCAAACCTGTCTAAATTCTATTGGTTGAGTGGTTTTCTACCTATCCCCACCTTATCCTTTTAATAGTCAACTTTGGAGCCATTGGAAACCGAATATGAATTTATTATAAATTAATATTTCTAGATTTTCCAAAGGTGCCCCTCACCCCTCTTATAAAAGGGAACTCCTCCTTCTCATTTCTTCACACCATCAAAGCCTTTTGGTTCGGCCAAACTCTGCCCAAATACTCTCCCAACATCCCTCACTACAACCTAGAGGCCTTAGTTTGATCAGAAAGCCAACCTATGGAGCCCTTTTGATCAAATCAAAAGGAAGAACCCGAAGAAGAGGTAATGATTTCACCACCCTTTTCTAAGTTCCTTTCTTCTTCCACTTCTTCTTCCTTTTTTCTTACCATTCTAAAATAATAACTCCAGTATCTCACATATACTGTGATGTTATTATAAATATGGTACAACCATATTCAGTATTCTATCCACCCATTGAATAACATGTCGCCATACGTGCGTACGTACGACTTACCGTCTCCACGTCGTGGTGTAATTGTTATTCAATATATTATTATGTGGATGGGTATAATAATGATGTGTAACTCATTTAATAATAAATATAACATGTTAATGATTCTGTATTTATGATATACCATCCATTTATATATTATTTTAATATCAAAAGAATGATATTGTCGCTCGTGCGTACGTACGGACTACCGTCTCCACGAACGCGATGAGATTCATTCTCCATCGTATCCATTCAAGTATAATTATCATTTGATGATTTAAAAATGATGTTTAAGGACTAGATATCATTCTGGATATGAATAAGATACAACAACCATGGCTTATGTAACAAAACATATAAAAGAAAATGAGTAAGTTAACTCCCGAAACGACGATAATTCTAAGATATTATTAACAAATCAATGTTAAAAGATCATATATGATATCATATTATTATATATGATTCTTGTATAATTTAATAACAACTATTTCACCATTATACAGGAGGTTAACCTACCCCAACCAAGGAAAAGTACAAGGTAAGGTTTTACTTTACAACCTCTTCATTATCCAAGGTTGTTTATACGTAATAATCTACTGGGATCTCTTTATCATCCACATCCATGTTTCTTAAAAATGCATTTCAAAACATTTTTACTATTTACTAGAATATGAGTTAATGTAATTTATACCCTTTTTGACTTTTATAAGTGGTTTATAAAGGAATCTTTCGGTCATTTTCAAAACAAGGTCCTTTTTAACCTTTTCGACAGAATTAAGGTAAGAATGTTTTTTTAACTTATACGGCGGGTGCGGCTATTTTCCGCCGTTATAAAATCTTCAAAGTTTCCCTTACAAGCTTATAAGAATATTTTCAATGAAAATGTTTTATTTTATATGGATCTTAAATGATTTCAAAATAAAAGGAGATATTTCTTTAAAAAGAATTTTGATTTCATCTATGTCAACATCCTTTGACAGATTTTAAGATTATTTGAAGTTGATTTATTATGATACAAAACTTCTATATCGTATTGAAGGTTTTGTGATATGTTTGACTATAGATGTACTATTTTTATACCATTCATAGTTTATGGTGAAATTATTGACATTTTGTATGCTAGTTTTAATACGAATGTTTATGTTATGTTTAAACCTTTTCATATGGGAATGCATTGGACTTAATAAGTGACGGGTGGAGCCCGCTATAGCTCCTCGATGCATCGGTAGGTCTCATGAGACAAACTAGTGTCTTGGCACAAGGCCTTGACAAAATCTTATTTGTAGTCTTGGCACGAGGCCTTGGCTATGTGGTTATGATAGTCTGGCATTATGCATTCCAACATTATGAAAGTGGTTATTGATTTTTGCATGTGATTATTCGATTAGTAGAATATCCATGTGAATAAGTAAATGGCATTATTTCATTTTATTTATGACATACCATGTTGAAAGTTCATGTTTGAAAGGTTTTTGTTTTATTTGTACATTGCCTTAAAAGTTTATTCTTATTTATGAAAGTTTCCGCTATATTGTTATCCTTACTGGGCATTTGAGCTCACCCCTTTTCTATGTTTTATTTTTCCCAGGATGTGAAGATGTAAGTTATCAATGACCTGCAGGGATTTTATGAGGGGTTAATAGTGTGGATTGTGGAAACATTATGTTGTTGTAGTAGTTTTTCATTTTATGATGTAATGTAAAACTTATGAATATATCTAGTGTTTCCAAGGCTACTAAACCAATCGGTCTTTCGAGATTTGATCTTTCTTGTGATCATGCCAATGTTATGTAATAATGCACCGACTCTGGGTAACTGGGGTCGGGGCGTTACAGTTGGTATCAGAGGAAGTTTAGTACAAACCTTGGAAGCTAGATTTAGATAAACTCTGATTAGAGCACGTAGACCTAAGATGAACTTTGAGGATTAGTATAGAAGAACTTCCTAGAATTTTGGTATTGTAGAGATTTTGTGAGTTTTCCGAGCAATACATCCCTGTCTGGATACGAGCAGGTAGAGGCGGCTCTGGCACAAATGTACCTAGGGGTAAAACCCGAAAACACCGCTTTGAGCTAGACTCGAACGGGAACTGGTGCACGACAACGGGCCTTGCTGCACTCTTGGTTACGACACTCCCGGGGGATATGCTTAGGATAACTCTCATTTTTTTACATATCATTTTGAAGGTATTATGAGTATATACATCCTCAAAGAAAACATTCTTATGATTATGGATTATATCCATAAATAGTTCAATTTATGTTAAGTGTTTTATAAGTATGGGATTATGTGTTTTGATTCATAAACTGATCTAGTTTATGCCATGGTGTAGAAATGGCGCCCAGTAGAAGGAATGAGAACTCCAGAAATACACATGATTCAAAGAGAAGGAAGGATCATATCTTTCATGGTCTTAAGCTAGAATTTATAAGAGAAATAGTCTCCCATGTATTATCATCATATGAAGAAATAATATCATGTGTTGATAAGATATGTAAAGAGTTTACTGAGTCCTATGGCTTTGAAGGGAAGCAAGAGAAGAAAAGGATGGAAGAGAGAAAGATGGATAAAGGGAAGAGGGAAAAGAAGAATTTTCCCATATGTGGTAACTGTGGAAAGAAACACCCTGGAACTTGCCTGAAAGGAATGAGAGTTTGTTATAAGTGTGGAGGAAAAGGGCACAAAGTACGTGACAGCAAGGGTAAGAAAATGGTTTTAAATGTACAATGCTTCATTTGCAAGGAGTTTGGACACTACGCGAACCTATGTCCCAGTCATCAAACTATGCCGCAAATGATGTTATTGGATAATAACCAAGTTATGATACTACCACAGATGAAGAGGAATGATTAGAGTTCTTATGTTGATTATGTCAATTGAGTGTTGTATCAACAATGTTCTTGTTATAATAATTATGGAGTATATAAGGATTGTACTGCAGTACTATTTCATTAAGGACTTGAGATTATGTGGAACAAAGAAAAGTGACTCAATAGCAGGATAAATTTTTGGAAAATATATGGTTGAGAGAATGATAAATCATAATATAGTTCTGATACTGAGGTAGTGATTTTGGAATAATATGTGATTGTTTTGGATAAATTATATTGGATATTCTTGACTACCTTGGAACTGATTAATGATTTGTATATTCCATCATTGTTGGGGTTTAAAACATTTTTGGATTAATGAAGTATATCCAGCATTCTATATGGAATAAGGGAGCATGAATGTAATCAATAAGGAATATGGTAATACATGATGAAGGTATTCATATGCTATTACGGGGTAAAAAGGATCTATATTATGTTTACCTTCCTTATAAATGTTGGACTGTGAGTTTGGACAGAAGTATTTTGGATAGTTCTAGATTGGATTATTTTGGATTGCCATAAAAGGACAACCCGGAGGTCGGGCGGCAACCCGTCGTGTCCGGAAAGGCTGCGAGACTTGAACCCGCAACCAAAGGGCGACAAGGGTGTATCACCTACCACTGGCCCAAGAGATGTCCGGGATTAAATAATGTAGTTTTTTTAGAAGATCTGGTAGATGAATTATAAATTCGTTTATTTTGGAACCCTGTACAAATAGTATAAATATAATTTTTTTTACGAGTGAAAGATGAGTTTGTGGTAGAAATTTATTAATGGATAAAACTCTAATTATAAAGTAAGTATATCTCCTTATGATCTTATCCAATCTCATAAATAAATTCCTCAACATTAATAAAAGGAACTTAGAACAAAAATGTTGTCCTAGATGGTACCTTAAATCATCACACATTTATGGCTTTGGGATTTTTGGCCTTTTCATAGCCATGTTCTCTACCACTCTCCATCAGATAATTGATGGTTATATTTCTCTTCCATATCCATATTTTCCTACATGGAACCCTAGTATGTGTTATTTTCGGTAATCTTCATACTTTCCACTCTTTATTTTAAATAGAGGCCTCATTAATTCATTTTTCGATGTGGGATTTCAACTAAGATATTTTGAAACGTCAAAAATGTGTTATCCTAATACCCTATGTTTTGTTGAACCGATGGTATTTCAAATCATCATAGATTGATGAGTTTAAGGACCTCAATTTTATACTTGTTTTTGATTTATGACCTCAATCACTACCTATAAATATTTATGTTTTTCCTCCAATTATATGTCTCTAATTTCCACCAATGTTCTCCTAATCGAGATCATAATTTGGTGGTGACCCTTTGATTTCTCTTTTCCTCATATTAAGAATAAATTTTAGTAACCCAATTTCCGATTTGGATTTTCCCACAAAGATATTTTTTTTATTTTCAACCTTTTATTTTCGAAGAACAATTTCAAATTGCGAGGACGCAATTTATTGAAGGAGGGGAGAATGTAACACCCCAAGATTTCATAGTGTGTTATTTCTTCAAAATAATTAAATAACTTGCACTACACGCAACACCGAGTTCAATCACACCATGACTTACAAAAAAAGCCATTCAAAAGAGGTTATGAATAGTATTATCTAAATTTTAATCTTTATATAATCCTTATAATTTTAGAATCCATATTATGAGTTTCTTAGTCATAATGCAAGAACAGATTCATTTTCAGTATTGCACTTTTATCAACTTTTGATAGTGAAACCTTTTTAAATACAATATTTTAAACTTTTTGACTAAATGGAGACATCAAAAAATTTAAAATGAAACATCCCAAACTTCCACGGTACGCTTTCCTTTGAATAAAATAGTAGCGTGTGTTGTACGCAACTTCGAGTTCTAACACACCATAACTAATCAAACTAGCCGTTATGAATAGTAATACCTACTTTTTGAAATTATATATAATTTATATTTGAAAATGGACTTCATTTTTGGATTCGGAATATCGAATTTATCCTAAGGTGAAATTTTGGTACATTTCGGATAACTTTCATATTTTGATGAATAGTGAAAATTACTAAGTTTTAATTAAAAACAACTTTTTTAATCAAAATAATTAATAGTGATAAATTATGAATTTTAGTGGTTTTAAAGTATATTTAGAATATATTTTTACCATTTAATATAATGTTGGTCATTGGACATAATTTTACAATTAAACCGAACATAAACGAGTGTCAATCTTTTGATAGTTATTATCTCTTAAAAACACGCTTTTTGTTTTGACAGCGGGAATTAATTTTAAATTAATTTCTGCCACTTCTGTGTTTTGAATTTAGGAAAATGGATTCCATATTTGGAATCAGGATGTTCAAATTGTTTAAATAGGTAACTTTTATTTTTAGACATTTTGAATAATTACTGCGGTAAATATTTTATTTACCATGGTTAAGGGTAAATCCGGTAAATAAGGGTTAAAAAATAATATTATAATACTACTAAATTACCCTAAAACGTGTCTTAACCCTATTGGTTGATACATGGTCGACCATGGGAATCTTTGGGTCTATTTTGGGACCCCATGGATCCACTTGTAAGTGATAATGACACTTTATTTTAATTAAGTTAAAATGAATACAAAAATGACACAAGCATATATCTTTTACCAAAACAATTGTTACACAGGGTTATATAAGTTGTATTTTAGATTATAAATATTCATTAGAAAGATAAAAAGATTTCCTACATAATTATATTTTATTTATAATTTTTAGACATTAAATAATTTATTTTATTTATGACACAATGATGATGCAGTAATTACTATAATAGTGAAAAATTAAAATAATTGATATTATAAATACCCAAACAAATATAATATGAAACTTTTAATGAATTAAACTAATTTTCTAGGATAATATGATATATTAGGATTGATTTAATTGACTTTGTTTGAAGTAATCAATCTGTTATGAGTTTCACAAAAATCAACTATTGAATAGTGTCAAAATTGACATAAAAGAGTTATTAAAACAAATATTATATTATTAATTGATATTAAATTCCTAAAAATCTAAGGTTCGGCCAAGATACTTATATCAGGATAGGTTCATCATTAATGGGCCACTTGGGGGTCTCTTGGATGTATATAGTATGTTTATTAACCATATTATATAAAAATACAAAGAGACATTGTAAAAGTGAAACTAATTAACTTAGAGTTAATACTTAAAGATAAGGTTAATATAAGTACCCAAACCTGTCTAAATTCTATTGGTTGAGTGGTTTTCGACCTATCCCCACCTTATCCTTTGAATAGTCAACTTTGGAGCCATTGGAAACCGAATATGAATTTATTATAAATTAATATTTCTAGATTTTCCAAAGGTGCCCCTCACCCCTCTTATAAAAGGGCACTCCTCCTTCTCATTTCTTCACACCGTCAAAGCCTTTTGGTTCGGCCAAACTCTGCCCAAATACTCTCCCAACATCCCTCACTACAACCTAGAGGCCTTAGTTTGATCAGAAAGCCAACCTAAGGAGCCCTTTTGATCAAATCAAAAGGAAGAACCCGAAGAAGAGGTAATGATTTCACCACCCTTTTCTAAGTTCCTTTCTTCTTCCACTTCTTCTTCCTTTTTTCTTACCATTCTAAAATAATAACTCCAGTATCTCACATATACTGTGATGTTATTATAAATATGGTACAACCATATTCAGTATTCTATCCACCCATTGAATAACATGTCGCCATACGTGCGTACGTACGACTTACCGTCTCCACGTCGTGGTGTAATTGTTATTCAATATATTATTATGTGGATGGGTATAATAATGATGTGTAACTAATGTAAATAATAAATATAACATGTTAATGATTCTGTATATATGATATACCATCCATTTATATATTATTTTAATATCAAAATAATGATATTGTTGCTCGTGCGTACGTACGGACTACCGTCTCCACGAACGCGATGAGATTCATTCTCCATCGTATCCATTCAAGTATAATTATCATTTGATGATTTAAAAATGATGATTAAGGACTAGATATCATTCTGGATATGAATAATATACAACAAACATGGCTTATGTAACAAAACATATAAAAGAAAATGAGTAAGTTAACTCCCGAAACGACGATAATTCTAAGATATTATTAACAAATCAATGTTAAAAGATCATATATGATATCATATTATTATATATGATTCTTGTATAATTTAATAACAACTATTTCACCATTATACAGGAGGTTAACCTACCCCAACCAAGGAAAAGTACAAGGTAAGGGTTTACTTTACAACCTCTTCATTATCCAAGGTTGTTTATACTTAATAATCTAATGGGATCTCTTTATCATCCACATCCATGTTTCTTAAAAATGCATTTCAAAACATTTTTACTATTTACTAGAATATGAGTTAAAGTAATTTATACCCTTTTTGACTTTTATAAGTGGTTTATAAAGGAATCTTTCGGTCATTTTCAAAACAAGGTCCTTTTTAACCTTTTCGACAGAATTAAGGTAAGAATGTTTTTTTTAACTTATACGGCGGGTGCGGCTATTTTCCGCCATTATAAAATCTTCAAAGTTTCCCTTACAATCTTATAAGAATATTTTCAAAGAAAATGTTTTATTTTATATGGATCTTAAATGATTTCAAAATAAAAGGAGATATTTCTTTAAAAAGAATTTTGATTTCATCTATGTCAACATCCTTTGACAGATTTTAAGATTATTTGAAGTTGATTTATTATGATACAAAACTTCTATATCGTATTGAAGGTTTTGTGATATGTTTGACTATGGATGTGCTATTTTTATACCATTCATAGTTTATGGTGAAATTATTGACATTTTGTATGCTAGTTTTAATACGAATGTTTATGTTATGTTTAAACCTTTTCATATGGGAATGCATTGGACTTAATAAGTGACGGGTGGAGCCCGCTATAGCTCCTCGATGCATCGGTAGGTCTCATGAGACAAACTAGTGTCTTGGCACAAGGCCTTGACAAAATCTTATTTGTAGTCTTGGCACGAGGCCTTGGCTATGTGGTTATGATAGTCTGGCATTATGCATTCCAACATTATGAAAGTGGTTATTGATTTTTGCATGTGATTATTCGATTAGTAGAATATCCATGTGAATAAGTAAATGGCATTATTTCATTTTATTTATGCCATACCATGTTGAAAGTTCATGTTTGAAAGTTTTTTGTTTTAGTTATACATTGCCTTAAAAGTTTATTCTTATTTATGAAAGTTTCCGCTATATTGTTATCCTTACTGGGCATTTGATCTCACCCCTTTTCTATGTTTTATTTTTCCCAGGATGTGAAGATGTAAGTTATGAATGACCTGCAGGGATTTTATGAGGGGTTAATAGTGTGGATTGTGGAAACATTATGTTGTTGTAGTAGTTTTTCATTTTATGATGTAATGTAAAACTTATGAATATATCTAGTGTTTCCAAGGCTACTAAACCAATCGGTCTTTCGAGATTTGATCTTTCTTGTGATCATGCCAATGTTATGTAATAATTCACCGACTCTGGGTAACTGGGGTCGGGGCGTTACAGTTGGTATCAGAGGAAGTTTAGTACAAACCTTGGAAGCTAGATTTAGATAAACTCTGATTAGAGCACGTAGACCTAAGATGAACTTTGAGGATTAGTATAGAAGAACTTCCTAGAATTTTGGTATTGTAGAGATTTTGTGAGTTTTCCGAGCAATACATCCCTGTCTGGATACGAGCAGGTAGAGGCAGCTCTGGCACAGATGTACCTAGGGGTAAAACCCGAAAACACCGCTTTGAGCTAGACTCGAACGGGAACTGGTGCACGACAACGGGCCTTGCTGCACTCTTGGTTACGACACTCCCGGGGGATATGCTTAGGACAACTCTCATTTTCTTTACATATCATTTTGAAGGGATTATGAGTATATACATCCTCAAAGAAAACATTCTTATGATTATGGATTATATCCATAAATAGTTCAATTTATGTTAAGTGTTTTATAAGTATGGGATTATGTGTTTTGATTCATAAACTGATCTAGTTTATGCCATGGTATAGAAATGGCGCCCAGTAGAAGGAATGAGAACTCCAGAAATACACATGATTCAAAGAGAAGGAAGGATCATATCTTTCATGGTCTTAAGCTAGAATTTATAAGAGAAATAGTCTCCCATGTATTATCATCATATGAAGAAATAATATCATGTGTTGATAAGATATGTAAAGAGTTTACTGAGTCCTATGGCTTTGAAGGGAAGCAAGAGAAGAAAAGGATGGAAGAGAGAAAGATGGATAAAGGGAAGAGGGAAAAGAATAATTTTCCCATATGTGGTAACTGTGGAAAGAAACACCCTGGAACTTGCCTGAAAGGAATGAGAGTTTGTTATAAGTGTGGAGGAAAAGGGCACAAAGTACGTGACAGCAAGGGTAAGAAAATGGTTTTAAATGTACAATGCTTCATTTGCAAGGAGTTTGGACACTACGCGAACCTATGTCCCAGTCATCAGACTATGCCGCAAATGATGTTATTGGATAATAACCAAGTTATGATACTACTACAGATGAAGAGGAATGATTAGAGTTCTTATGTTGATTATGTCAATTGAGTGTTGTATCAACAATGTTCTTGTTATAATAATTATGGAGTATATAAGGATTGTACTGCAGTACTATTTCATTAAGGACTTGAGATTATGTTGAACAAAGAAAAGTGACTCAATAGCAGGATAAATTTTTGGAAAATATATGGTTGAGAGAATGATAAATCTTAATATAGTTCTGATACTGAGGTAGTGATTTTGGAATAATATGTGATTGTTTTGGATAAATTATATTGGATATTCTTGACTACCTTGGAACTGATTAATGATTTGTATATTCCATCATTGTTGGGGTTTAAAACATTTTTGGATTAATGAAGTATATCCAGCATTCTATATGGAATAAGGGAGCATGAATGTAATCAATAAGGAATATGGCAATACATGATGAAGGTATTCATATGCTATTACGGGGTAAAAAGGATCTATATTATGTTTACCTTCCTTATAAATGTTGGATTGTGAGTTTGGACAGAAGTATTTTGGATAGTTCTAGTTTGGATTATTTTGGATTGCCATAAAAGGACAACCCGGAGGTCAGGCGGCAACCCGTCGCGTCCGGAAAGGCTGCGAGACTTGAACCCGTAACCAAAGGGCGACAAGGGTGTATCACCTACCACTGGCCCAAGAGATGTCCTGGATTAAATAATGTAGTTTTTTTAAAAGATCTGGTAGATGAATTATAAATTCGTTTATTTTGGAACCCTGTACGAATAGTATAAATATAATTTTTTTTACGAGTGAAAGATGAGTTTGTGGTAGAAATTTATTAATGGATAAAACTCTAATTATAAAGTAATTATATCTCCTTATGATCTTATCCAATCTCATAAATAAATTCCTCAACATTAATAAAAGGAACTGAGAACAAAAATGGTGTCCTAGATGGTACCTTAAATCATCACAAATTTATGGCTTTGGGATTTTTGGCCTTTTCATAGCCATGTTCTCTACCACTCTCCATCAGATAATTGATGGTTATATTTCTCTTCCATATCCATATTTTCCTACATGGAACCCTAGTATGTGTTATTTTCGGTAATCTTCATACTTTCCACTCTTTATTTTAAATAGAGGCCTCATTAATTCATTTTTCGATGTGGGATTTCAACTAAGATATTTTGAAACGTCAAAAATGTTTTATCCTAATACCCTATGTTTTGTTGAACCGATGGTATTTCAAATCATCATAGATTGATGAGTTTAAGGACCTCAATTTTATACTTGTTTTTGATTTATGACCTCAATCACTACCAATAAATATTTACGTTTTTCCTCCAATTATATGTCTCTAATAGCCACCAATGTTCTCCTAATCGAGATCATAATTTGGTGGTGACCCTTTGATTTCTCTTTTCCTCATATTAAGAATAAATTTTAGTAACCCAATTTCCGATGTGGGTTTTCCCACAAAGATATTTTTTTTATTTTCAACCTTTTATTTTCGAAGAACAATTTCAAATTGCGAGGACGCAATTTATTGAAGGAGGGGAGAATGTAACACCCCAAGATTTCATAGTGTGTTATTTCTTCAAAATAATTAAATAACTTGCACTACACGCAACACCGAGTTCAATCACACCATGACTTACAAAAAAAAAGCCATTCAAAAGAGGTTATGAATAGTATTATCTAAATTTTAAACTTTATATAATCCTTATAATTTTAGAATCCATATTATGAGTTTCTTAGTCATAATGCAAGAACAGATTCATTTTCAGTATTGCACTTTTATCAACTTTTGATAGTGAAACCTTTTTAAATACAATATTTTAAACTTTTTGACTAAATGGAGACATCAAAAAATTTAAAATGAAACATCCCAAGCTTCCACGGTACGCTTTCCTTTGAATAAAACAGTAGCGTGTGTTGTACGCAACTTCGAGTTCTAACACACCATAACTAATCAAACTAGCCGTTATGAATAGTAATACCTACTTTTTGAAATTATATATATTTTATATTTGAAAATGGACTTCATTTTTGGATTCGGAATATCGAATTTATCCTAAGGTTATATTTTGGTACATTTCGGATAACTTTCATATTTTGATGAATAGTGAAAATTACTAAGTTTTAATTAAAAACAACTTTTTTAATCAAAATAATTAATAGTGATAAATTATGAATTTTAGTGGTTTTAAAGTATATTTAGAATATATTTTTACCATTTAATATAATGTAGGTCATTGGACATAATTTTACAATTAAACCGAACATAAACGAGTGTCAATCTTTTGATAGTTATTATCTCTTAAAAACACGCTTTTTGTTTTTACAGCGGGAATTAATTTTAAATTAATTTCTGCCACTTCTGTGTTTTGAATTTAGGAAAATGGATTCCATATTTGGAATCAGGATGTTCAAATTGTGTAAATAGGTAACTTTTATTTTTAGACATTTTGAATAATTACTGCGGTAAATATTTTATTTACCATGGTTAAGGGTAAATCCGGTAAATAAGGGTTAAAAAATAATATTATAATAATACTAAATTACCCTAAATCGTGTCTTAACCCTATTGGTTGATACATGGTCGACCATGGGAATCTTTGGGTCTATTTTGGGACCCCATGGATCCACTTGTAAGTGATAATGACACTTTATTTTAATTAAGTTAAAATGAATACAAAAATGACACAAGCATATATCTTTTAGCAAAACAATTTTTACACAGGGTTATATAAATTGGATTTTAGATTATAAATATTCATTAGAAATATAAAAAGATTTCCTACATAATTATATTTTATTTATAATTTTTAGACATTAAATAATTTATTTTATTTATGACACAATGATGATGCAGTAATTACTATAATAGTGAAAAATTAAAATAATTGATATTATAAATACCCAAAAAAATATAATATGAAACTTTTAATGAATTAAACTAATTTTCTAGGATAATATGATATATTAGGATTGATTTAATTGACTTTTTTTGAAGTAATCAATCTTTTATGAGTTTCACAAAAATCAACTATTGAATAGTGTCAAAATTGACATAAAAGAGTTATTAAAACAAATATTATATTATTAATTGATATTAAATTCCTAAAAATCTAAGGTTCGGCCAAGAGACTTATATAAGGATAGGTTCATCATTAATGGACCACTTGGGGGTCTCTTGGATGTATATAGTAAGTTTATTAACCATATTATATAAAAATACAAAGAGACATTGTAAAATTGAAACTAATTAACTTAGAGTTAATACTTAAAGATAAGGTTAATATAAGTACCCAAACCTGTCTAAATTCTATTGGTTGAGTGGTTTTCGACCTATCCCCACCTTAGCCTTTGAATAGTCAACTTTGGAGCCATTGGAAACCGAATATTAATTTATTATAAATTAATATTTCTAGATTTTCCAAAGGTGCCCCTCACCCCTCTTATAAAAGGGCACTCCTCCTTCTCATTTCTTCACACCTTCAAAGCCTTTTGGTTCGGCCAAACTCAGCCCAAATACTCTCCCAACAGCCCTCACTACAACCTAGAGGCCTTAGTTTGATCAGAAAGCCATCTTAAGGAGCCCTTTTGATCAAATCAAAAGGAAGAACCCGAAGAAGAGGTAATGATTTCACCACCCTTTTCTAAGTTCCTTTCTTCTTCCACTTCTTCTTCCTTTTTTCTTACCATTCTAAAATAATAACTCCAGTATCTCACATATACTGTGATGTTATTATAAATATGGTACAACCATATTCAGTATTCTATCCACCCATTGAATAACATGTCGCCATACGTGCGTACGTACGACTTACCGTCTCCACGTCGTGGTGTAATTGTTATTCAATATATTATTATGTGGATGGGTATAATAATGATGTGTAACTCATGTAAATAATAAATATAACATGTTAATGATTCTGTATATATGATATACCATCCATTTATATATTATTTTAATATCAAAAGAATGATATTGTCGCTCGTGCGTACGTACGGACTACCGTCTCCACGAATGCGATGAGATTCATTCTCCATCGTATCCATTCAAGTATAATTATCATTTGATGATTTAAAAATGATGTTTAAAGACTAGATATCATTCTGTATATGAATAAGATACAACAACCATGGCTTATGTAACAAAACATATAAAAGAAAATGAGTAAGTTAACTCCCGAAACGACGATAATTCTAAGATATTATTAACAAATCAATGTTAAAAGATCATATATGATATCATATTATTATATATGATTCTTGTATAATTTAATAACAACTATTTCACCATTATACAGGAGGTTAACCTACCCCAACCAAGGAAAAGTACAAGGTAAGGGTTTACTTTACAACCTCTTCATTATCCAAGGTTGTTTATACGTAATAATCTACTGGGATCTCTTTATCATCCACATCCATGTTTCTTAAAAATGCATTTCAAAACATTTTTACTATTTACTAGAATATGAGTTAAAGTAATTTATACCCTTTTTGACTTTTATAAGTGGTTTATAAAGGAATATTTCGGTCATTTTCAAAACAAGGTCCTTTTTAACCTTTTCGACAGAATTAAGGTAAGAATGTTTTTTTTAACTTATACGGCGGGTGCGGCTATTTCCCGCCGTTATAAAATCTTCAAAGTTTCCCTTAAAAGCTTATAAGAATATTTTCAAAGAAAATGTTTTATTTTATATGGATCTTAAATGATTTCAAAATAAAAGGAGATATTTCTTTAAAAAGAATTTTGATTTCATCGATGTCAACATCCTTTGACAGATTTTAAGATTATTTGAAGTTGATTTATTATGATACAAAACTTCTATATCGTATTGAAGGTTTTGTGATATGTTTGACTATGGATGTGCTATTTTTATACCATTCATAGTTTATGGTGAAATTATTGACATTTTGTATGCTAGTTTTAATACGAATGTTTATGTTATGTTTAAACCTTTTCATATGGGAATGCATTGGACTTAATAAGTGACGGGTGGAGCCCGCTATAGCTCCTCGATGCATCGGTAGGTCTCATGAGACAAACTAGTGTCTTGGCACAAGGCCTTGACAAAATCTTATTTGTAGTCTTGGCACGAGGCCTTGGCTATGTGGTTATGATAGTCTGGCATTATGCATTCCAACATTATGAAAGTGGTTATTGATTTTTGCATGTGATTATTCGATTAGCAGAATATCCATGTGAATAAGTAAATGGCATTATTTCATTTTATTTATGCCATACCATGTTGAAAGTTCATGTTTGAAAGGTTTTTGTTTTAGTTATACATTGCCTTAAAAGTTTATTCTTATTTATGAAAGTTTCCGCTATATTGTTATCCTTACTGGGCATTTGAGCTCACCCCTTTTCTATGTTTTATTTTTCCCAGGATGTGAAGATGTAAGTTATGAATGACCTGCAGGGATTTTATGAGGGGTTAATAGTGTGGATTGTGGAAACATTATGTTGTTGTAGTAGTTTTTCATTTTATGATGTAATGTAAAACTTATGAATATATCTAGTGTTTCCAAGGCTACTAAACCAATCGGTCTTTCGAGATTTGATCTTTCTTGTGATCATGCCAATGTTATGTAATAATGCACCGACTCTGGGTAACTGGGGTCGGGGCGTTACAAATCATTAGGACATTGGGCTAATCTTGGGAGTCCCCATCACTAGAGATATGTATGATTAATTTATACCTCCACGCTATATTTGGGATGACAAGGAATGGACCCCTAATTTGGAAAAGACATTTATAATTCAGGAAAAAACACATTTGATAAAAATCCATCCTTACCTGAAGTAGGATGTTCCTTTTGATGAGTGGTTTGATTCCTTTATTAAGTACACTTATCTAAAGCCTGATCCACAGAGACCCAGGTCCTATCCTACCAAAACTACTAGGAGGTGAGTTGGTACCTATTTTCCCATCCTGGAAGTGGGGAATTTTTATAAGTGAGGATGGGGCTCATCCCTGGAGTCAATCGATTATTTTTACTAGTAGTTTTCATGGAAATGTTTCTGAGTGGGTGGCTCTTACCTATTCGGGAATCTGGTGGTATAAGAGCCTCAACCTTCATCATGGCCACTCATTTGTCCACTAGTAGATGTATAAATTTATCTATCCTAGTGATGTGAAAAATTTATCACCTACTAGGTCGAATCAGCAAAGGGGGTCCACCATACCAGATGATTGACCCCTTCCAAATTATTTGGGGTTGGATAGGATCCCAGATAAGATGTTATACCTTTATCAATTCATTACCAATTTTATAATCCACCCTCGAACCATACCTTTAGTGCACCAACAAACTCATTCTAGCGAATTGGGATTCAAAGGATTAGCGAGAAATGAAAACTAAAAATTATGAGAAAGACCTAATGGATTATCATGAGATTTAGAAATGGTTATCTTATACCCATTATGATTCCTCTACTGGTACTATTATCAATAAAACAACTGAATACTTTTTCAACCAATGTTACTCTTTTTAATTGGGAGATGGAATCCAGGTTTCCCATATCAGAGGGGAGTATATTTGTGAGGGATATGCACCCAAAAGATTTAGTCGTCAATTTAAATATGTTAAGAAGTTGTTTACTCCATCACTCAATAGTTTTCTTCGAGAGAATCATCTACTGATATCTCATTAACTATGGCTAATTTTTACATGGGGGGAAAACCAGTTCTAAGCCAAACTTCTAGATTCTACGGATTTTTTACCCTTTCTTACCAAAAGCAATGATGAGGACATGGTAAAATCATATCTCAATGGCCATGTAGCTGATCTCATTACTATTGAGAAAACTTCAATGGAATCAGGGGTAAAGGGAATGGAGAATAAAAAGGAGTTTTTGTACAATATTGATTGGGAAAAGTCCCTTGAAGGCCTCTTGGATACCCCAAGGAAAATTGTGATAGATGGGATTGTGACCTCATGGGTGGCCAAATGAGCTGTTGAAGCTCCTTCCCGGAGTCCACCATCCATTCCCCTCGAGGGTTATTTTTCTGTTTCTCGGAGGCATCAATACATTTTTAAAGGGCCATTCATCTATTTATGACTAGTTCCTTAAAGATTTATGGAAGCTCAGCTGAACTATGGAAGTTTCTCTTATTGGCATTGGCTGTGTGTCAGCACCCACTGATGTTTCTATTGATGAGGTTCTAGGGAGGGTGGTTTGTTACCTTGAGGACCTTGAGACCCTCATCAATTTCCAAGGTGGTCACCTCAAATACTCACATTGGGTACTTTACCTGTTGCGACCAGAGACTAATGATGAGGATGAAAATGTTGTTGGATCAACTATTGAGGTTTCTATGGAAAAATCTTCTTACTTAATCCAAACATATCCTAAAAATTCATATTATCGTGGTCCTGAGTTTGTAGGTACACCCAGGAAACATTTTCAATGGTTAAAACATGCTTTTCTCCACTGCACCAACCTTCCAACACTGGCCATCCCAATTATGGCTACATTTCTAGATTCCTGGAGAGTCTGGGATGATATAAGGGTGAAGGGTTAAATGAAGAAATATGGAGGCTTCTTCAGTGTGGAAGTTTCAACCTTACGGGATTGGAAGAGTTATTTCTCCAACTAGAATTTCGGTTAACAAAGAGCCTGATTAGTTGGATTCCTACTTGAATTAAATGTAAAAGTGTATCCACGATCCTGAAAACAACAATTACTAGTCAGACCCATGGTGTTGATGGAAGTACTCTTGCGGTTGATAGGGGAGGTTGTTTTATATACAACCTATAGCCGTATGTTCATTTGATTAAAAGATTATAAAGGTTCCACATTCCCTTTTTATTTGATGAGGCTGTATGGTTTCTTAAAATGGACCATTCCCCAATTTATTCCCCTAGAGGCTCTGTAGCTGGGGAGTGCACCCTACCAGCGATAGGGGGTACTTTAGAAGGATCCCATGCAGCTCAAGAACACATGGTATCAGTCATTGTAAACCCTTCCATTGGAATTCCCTCCACAATCTCATCTGGGTGTTCTTACTTAGGATTAATCTCAACAAATATAAAAGAAACACATGAAGGTCTCCCAACTCTCAAATCACAATTGGAAGGGAATCATAAGTAACCATCTTCTCACCAAGTATTCGACCTGAGTAACATTATCTTGAATATTCCCTGATGCGTGTATGTATTTTGATGTAGGGACTATTAGTAACTCGATGGAGACTACTCAAGTATATACAACTCATGTCCCCTATATGGTAGAGGAAGGGTCGTTAGCTTTTTCAGTTGACTGAAGCAGGGAAATAGGTTCAGCTGAAGAGACTAGGGGTACTATCAACCCTTCATGTGTTTCTGATCTTATTCGAACAATAAATACCTCGATAGTGGAAGAACTTCCATAAGTTGAGGACTTGTTTTATCATGTTATGTTGTCTCTCACGTAGTGAGATAGGGTGGTATTTATAGCAGGGTCAAAATCCTATAACAAGCCTCAAGCACTACTGAAGCAGGGAAATACAACTCATGTCCCCTATATGGTAGAGGAAGGGTCATCAACTTTTTCAGTTGACTGAAGCAGGGAAATAGGTTCAGCTGAAGAGACTAGGGGTACTATTAACCCTTCATGTGTTTCTGATCTTATTCGAACAATAACTACCTCAATAGTGGAAGAACATCCATAAGTTGAGGAATTGTTTTATCATGTTAAGTTGGCTCTCATGTAGTGAGATAGGGTGGTATTTATAGCAGGGTCAAAATCATGATACAAGCCTCAAGCACTACTGAATTTTGGAGGGGATTCAAATCTTGAGTAGTTAATAAATATTGATCGAATGACCTTTCCCAGCTATAGAGGTATTCACTTAATATATTGATATTCATCCTGCTCATTATGGCTATGGAGAATTCATAATCGTGGAGGCTAATGTTCTAACCCCTAAAAATTTAGAGCGGGCTATTATGACTTTTTTTCTTATTCTGAGAGAGGTTTTTTTTTCTGCCCCCAGGATCTAGAGAACAATACCTTTATCTAGAATAACTATCCCCCCAACCATTATGTTAATAAGAAAATTTTTTAGGGGTTCCTTGAGGGATAATACAACGTCCCAAAGTGGACCTAGGGCTTCAGTATTCTTGAGTAACCACAGAGTGCAACTAATGATTAAACATATAGAACCACCTATTTTAGATAGAGGTATTGTTTTGGGGGTTGGAGTTATTAAATACTTCTCCTCCCTATTATCACAATAACAACCAAAATCATTAGTTATAATAGTGTATTCCACCACTAAGTCCCCTATTGCAATTATGAGAGACGAGTCCATTGCTGGGTTGAGCAACACTGTAGCTACTGAATCAAGTCCCTCTCTTGAGAAATTCATTCCTTACTATATTTCATTGTTAGGGAGTGACTCCAAGACTGATCAAGAAGGCTTGGTTAATCTTCATCCCATCCTTGAAAAGGAAAGGAGGAATAATTGGAGATCAATTTCTCATACCCAATTAGCTGAGGTTCCAGAGAATTTTCCAAAATTTCACTACTAGTGTGTGGTCCTAGGTTTTGGTGTATTTTAAAATCATGGTATTCATGATATAGTGAGGCATGTGGTCACTACTCGGGAAGCATTTGGTATTCAAGAATCTTAACATTCTAAGGTAGAGTCAATGGGTAATCTTTCCTGTGTATGAAAAATTCCAATTGATGAATCTTCCAATCATGATGAAGAGGTTGAAATGTTGCAAAAAAATCATTAAGATAGTGTCTTTGATAGAACAACTTGAACAAGAAGTGGAGAAAAAAAGCCAAAAACTATAGTGGCTTAAACAGGAGAGGGCTTGGGCTGCGACCACCATCGAGGAGGGGCTACAAAAAATAAAGGAAGAATGATTGATCAAGCTCAAAGCCAAAAAGGATTTAGAGGCACGATGGGAAAGTGTGGAGGATGAGGTTGAAAATTTATTAAAGCTTCACTAAGACATTGAGTAGTGACATCAATCATTGATGCAACTCTGTGACTCCACCGAACATCTCTTGTAAAGATCATGTCCCACTAACGAGGAGAGGCTCCAGGCTATGGATGCCCACCATATTTTTTTTAGAAAATATTAGGGAACCAATTTTCCTTCCAATTATTCTTCTTTTCCTTTTCTTGTCATTTCATTTAATCAAAATCATTCCTATAAACAACATTTCAATCAGATATTAATTTTTAACCATGATTCAAACCGAGTAAATTGAAATAATCGACTCACACTATAATGTTTTCCCTGAGACATGGGACTCAGCGAGCATAGTTTTACTATTGTTGGCATTTTATAGAGAACCTCACAAACTTTTGTTTCTTTTTCATTGTTACACAAAAATTTTCCTTTACTTGTTCGACACTGGTTTAGCGGGTACAACTTGAATTTTTCACAGTCTTCCCTTTGCACATTTTTGACCTAACAAGAATTAAATATATTTTGATAGCTCGATAAACAAATTTTTAAATTATTGAAGGTCTATGTTTAATGAAATTATACTCAAAATTTATCCAAAGGTGTCTTTTATAGATTTTCACTCTGGTGAACATGGAGTCTTTTTGGATGGTAGTACCTAGTCCTTCCTATAAAACATATTACATATGATTTAGGTCCAATAGTTTTGACCAAAAATAATGGGGATGGGAATCCAATTCATGATTTGTTAGCCATGAATATTCTGATGTCCTTTTTACATGGATTAGGGATTTTTCTTGGCCACGAATTTTTTATTTTTGGACATGCATGAGACTTGGGAGCCATTTTGTGTGTACGATGGTAGGACAAGACTCTCTTGAGGAATAATTTGACTTTGATTGATGAATGTTTTTAGGTGGTATATGCATATCCACTGGGGAATTATGTGAAAAGATGATCAAAGGTGTTCGTAAGACACTGGCCTTTCATCTGTGATGGCCTGGTAGGATATTCAACACTTCAAATTTATTTTGATGTTGGGAGCCACAATGGGTGGCTGGTCCGAGTGATTGTTTCCAAACATATTAGGGGAATTCATATATGCTTTGTGTGGGAAACAATTCCCACACAATTCTTTATTGAGGAAGGGAGAGATGGTAAATTACTAGTTAAATTAGAAATCTTTTTTCTATCTGGGGAATTCAAAAAGAGAAAGATATATAATACATTATCCAAGGGTTGTCCCAAATATGAGGGTGAGACAAGAAATTAATTCCATGTGATCATATAGAAACTAGTAAATAATATTATGACAACAAATTTTTCTTTGACTGAAAGCCATTTTTAGGCGGTATACGCATAGCCTTTGGGGATCGACATGAATAGTTAGAAAAATGTGTCTATAAGACAATGGCCTTCCATCTTCAATGGGTATGAAGGATTATGAAGGAGGGACCTTTCTGAACACGTTATATGATCTTTGAATAATGGTGAAACTAAATATGAAAAGTGACATTTCATTTAAATAAACATCTCCAGGAAACCCAGAAATGATTGGGGTCCTTTTTTTGTATATGGATCAACATCACGCATATGGATAGGGAACCATTATTTTACCAAAAACTCAAAAGAGACCAGAGACTAATTGGGTCCGCATGTTTTAATATATCCAAGATGTGGGTAGGAAAGAGAATTTAAAACAGGACACTAAGGTCCCTTGAATTCATAGGGTTGTTACATGGCTTGGAAGCCATTGGGAATACTGATATAGAATAGGAATCTCCTGAGGAAGAATTTTCCTTTGATTGATGGTTGTTTTGTAGGATACATATGGAGATACACCGAAGCATGATGTGAATAGTCAAAAAAAAGTGTCTTTAGGAAACTGGCCTTCTATATAACATGGACATTTAAGATTATGGGGATTCAAGATCACTCAGATCATTGAGTCTGGGGTATGACAGGAGTGTATCCAAATACAATAAAGAAATTTGTGCTATAATTTACTCATGGAATTAGGTATCCATTACACATATCTCACTCATACGCAAGGTGAGGCATTCATCCCATCTTTGGGGTAACATATCATTTATCTTCGTATGTCTAGGACATGGGTTACCATACGGGGAAAGGAACTATAACATGACTTATAGTGTCATGCTTTTAAGACAAAATTCCTAGAATGTTTTCAATAATTTATTGATGGATCTCTCTCTAAGATCCCTAAGCTCACATGATCTATGCTCATTGTGAGAAAAAATAAATTAAAAGGATTTTGGGTCACCTCCTAAGAATAGAAAAATCCACACCAAATGGAAATTTAGTCTTAAAACAAATATATATAGTTTAACATTGTACAAAATGGAAGACTTTGTCCTTTGATTTTATTGTCGTGCAGTATGGAAATTATACTATCACAAAGATCATTAATAGCATCAATTTGATCGTAATCAGGATGTCCTGGTATTTCTAATACGCGAGTGATTATAGAAGTTTTAAACCATAATCCCATATATTACAGGGTTCTTGGTAGCCATTGGGTTTACCGAGGTAGGAAAGGACTCTCCTGGGGAAAAATTTTTGTTTGATTGAAGGGAACTTTGTATGAAACATTTGAAGATCTACTGGGGCCTGATGTGAATAGTCAAGAAAAGGTGTCCGCATGACACTAAACTTTTATCAAGGATGGCATTGAATGTTTATGGGGATCCATGTTTTTCTAGAGTGTAGAGTTTGAAAATTTGGAAAGATGTTTCTGGGAATGTATGATATACCCAAACCTTGATTAGCTATGAACTATTATATCTTCTATATAGATTTGACTCATATGTATAAGGGGAATCAGAATCTTTTGACATATTATGAGTGGGGGGTAGGCATGGGATCTAGTAAAACTGAGTATTAGGCCACATGTAACTCTAGAAGGATTTCACAATTTATTATCACATGGTTAGGATCTTTCATGGACTCCCCACACAAGTCTATCAAACGCATGGGAGAAGGGGAAAATTTTTTAATGGTGCCTGGGATGAGATCATATATCCAGGCATTACTACATTTCCTGTAAAAGAAGAAATCGATCCATAGGTTGTTTTGAAAATTCCCTAAAAATGTTTGGTCCATGGATTGGGACATACGAGGCAATTTATATTTTTTTAGTGGCAGGGCCAGGATACTAAATATGGTCATCACTACGTATCCTGCAAGGGCATGAATCAAGATGCACATAGTTCTGAGTTTTCCCTGTACTGATCTGGCTCAGACATAGGGGTATGATCATTTTTGTTTCATCCACTATGGGTATCAGGTCTACCATATTTCTCTATATTTTTTTCATAAGGAAATTCTTACCACTATTACTAAGCTCATGTGAGTTATTCTTGATGTGAGAAATAAGGAGTGACAATGGATTCCCTCAAAAGTGTTGGGAGATAGAGGATATGATAGAGTCATTTTATATATATTGGCCTCTATGAAAAGATCGAGGATCGAGGCATCTCTATGTATCCCACAAGGGTAGGAATCAAACCATACATATTTCTCTAAGATATCGCATTGTTTATCATCAAGTGATTGGGATTCTTTGTGCTATGCTGTTTAATTTCATGCAGCTTAGATGCTATGTTGTGCAGTTTTCTGTCCTGTAGTGAGGACATGAGTCACAGTTTAATACCATGTTTTAGGGATGAGTTCCTTATATTTTAACAAGTTTTTTATAGGACTGTGACTCATATTTTATGTTAATATAGTTTATACCATGGATGGGCGTTTCTATTAAGAAAAATACCTATTTTGAAACATTACATTTGTGGGAGCCATGATGAGTTGTTCTTCCATTGATATCAGTGTGCATGATCCATTAGAATATAACCTATGTATGATATATGGTTCTTCCTAATTTAGTTCAAACTTTGGGGGCTTCTTCCCATGTATCATCAGGGTTCTGAGTACTAACACCATTTCTCCTTTAATTAAAGATCAATGTAAAAACATTTTGTTGAAGGCTTGTGTGATCCGATTTTGATGGATTTCAAGATGGTGTAATGTGATAATAATTTTCTCATATTTCTCCTCCAACTCATGAAAATGTATCTTGGATTTCTCTTCCATATATAGTTGATCATAAATGGCCACACGAAGTTATGACACTTGAATTTTGATTGGAAAAATTGCCTCTACCCTATATACTAGTGAGTATGGGGTTTCCTGGGTTGCAGTGCGGGTCGTGGTACAGTAAGACCATAAATCATGAATGAGCTTATCTGAACATGATTTCTTATCCTTATCTACCATATTTTTTAGTTTGTTTGACATAGTCTTTTTAAAATCCTCTACGTGCCCATTGGCCACCACGTGGTAGCAGGATGAATAGTTGGATTTGATTTCATACTCCTAGTATAATTTTTCCAACTTTGAAGAGAATAAGATGGTGACTTTGTCCCTAAATATTGTATGAGGGACACAAAATCTGGAAATGATGTTGACCTTCACAAAGATAATGATGCTTTTCACCCTGACTTCTTTAAGTGTTACGTTTTTGGCTCATTTAGAAAATAAGTCAGTTGATGTGAGTGTGAACTTGAATTTTCTAGATGTGGTGGTGGGATATAGTCCTACATCATCCATCCCCTAGGAGAAAAATGGCCTAGAATACTTAGTTGTATGATGTAACTTCGGGGGTCAGGGTATAAAATTTGCATGAACTTTGCATGAATGTCACTTCTTAACAAATATGGCACATTCTTGTATCATAGTGGGATAGTAATACCCAATCCATCAGATTTGATGAGAGAGATAGGTTGCTGATTGGTGCACTCCCCAAGCCTTGGCGTGCACTTCTTTCATTATGGTAGAAGTCTCTTCTCCATCAATGCACCTGAGAAGGACTCAATCAAAACCTCATTTGTAGAGAAAGTTTTATTGGATTACACCATTGTACATGACAACGTTGACTACCCATATAATGACCTATTCCCTTATGACTCAATCTGGTGGGAGTTCCGCATTATGAAGTTAATTTTCCATGGGTTTCATCCTACTGTTGGTCTGACTATAAGGATCATAAATGGGTCTAATTTCACCGATGTCCTCCATATTTTTCTGGATAAATGGTAGGACCATCTATCAATTGGAAATTCTAATAATAGTTTCATATTTTTCTGGGTCATCTAGGGTTGTGTCTATATTTTCCAAGGCATCGACTTGAGCATTTTGTTACCTGGGGACCATGGTCAGCATTGGTTCTGATGGAAATTCTATCATTAGTTCTCAAACATGGTTCATTAGGGGGGCTAATACCTCTCTCTTAATAGAATCATCACTATTTACCTATTTGATGACTAGTTATGAATCACCTATTATATTTGTGTTTTTGTCTTTTTCATGGATAGCCAACTCTAGGCCCATAATGAGGGCCCGATATTCTACTTCATTATTTATACACCCTTTCAAAAGCAAGAAAGAGTAGGGAAAGACCAGCACTTTTGGGATGTGATTATAACTCCCAACACCACTTTGTTGAGCTTAGGATCTTCCATCCTTTTCTCTACTGGGATTCTTGAATCACCATCAAAGTACATTTCCCATATATGGGGGTCCTCTTGAATGGAGAACACTTCTTCATCTTGATGTTTGTCATCCAACATCATTGTTTCTTCTGAGGGGTGCTCTTCCATGATTTATAATAACACATGGACTTTTATAAACTTCTTGGATATGTACCCATTTTGTAGTTCATTGAAACGTGTGCTATATATTTAAGAATCATTGTTTCCAGGAGGTTTCCATTGGCTTTATTCATTGAACCAGAAACTTCCAAAAGTTCTTTATCCAAAAGGGACATGCTTCCTAAAGGTAGACGTTCGATAATTTTTTAACATTACAATACTTAAGAACATGCATTGGTCGAGAGGATGGGAGGTCGCACTCATCACACCATTTTGGGGGAAACTATTGTCTACTCTGGGACTATCTTAGTAAATTTAAAATATTTTCATGAATCCTTTTTAATTTACCAAGTATATCATATGTATCCCTTGGAATTTATAATCACATATTAACATGTTTAAAATTTTAGAATCATCAGTATTCATTAAAGCTTCTTCATTAATGGAAATACCTTTATGTATTTAAGGTTTTCCATCAATTTTATCTTCAAATATACTGCTTAGATATTCTTTTAATAATCATTGTGATGATACTAGTATTTAAGCCACTCAATGGGGCACTTTGTAATTTTATTTTCACTTTGGGGGACAAAGGTTTGGTTTGATTTTGGGATCTTTCCCATAAGATAGGATACCTACGTATCCTTATGAAAGGAATTAGAACCCTTATAGTTCGGTGCCACTGAATGGGACACATCATACCTTTTAAGGTCATTTGATAAAGACCTCTAAGAAGAAGGTTCTTAGTTGAAACCTAGTGTCAGAGTTATGTTGAAGTATCCAAATGAATTTGGGAATGATATGGGTTCCCAAGTTGGATCAGAACCTATTCAGAATATGGTCCAAGGAGAACATGGTTGATTTGAAGTGTTAGGTTTGAACATCAAGGTGGAATCCTACATATCCCATATAGATGGGAATCAAATCCCACATAGTTCAATAAATCCCATAGGAGAGTATAGTCCTTTGAGAGAGATCAGTTTTGGATTACTTCCTAAAAAGGACGCCTTGGTGATTTATGGATTGAATTTGGGGCTTATTCTTAAGGAGGATTCCCAAATTAGGTGAATTATGGTCGGATTCCTTAGGATAACATCCAATGAGCTCAATGCCTAAGAAGGATTCCTACATATCCCGATAATAATGATAATCAGTGTTCTCGTAGTTCATTAAATTGTGCAAATTTTGTTATCATAAAAAATCTCTAAGCCCACCTGAGTCATGCTCAATGTTAGACACAGGAGAATTTCAAAGATTCAACAAAGGAATTCACTCATTCAAATTTTTCCTCCTCCATTAGTAGAAGAGGGTACGTCATCCATGGAAGAGGATGAGGCGATAAGCCTTCCCTATATTCTATTTACATTGGAAAAGGATCCAATACAAGGAAGAAGGGATGATGGTGAGGGGATTATGACTAGATGGTTACCCTAAAATTGATCATGGTAGGCTAGGGAGACTTCTCCATTATTTAAAAGGAAGAAATGTAGGTGTGAACCATACCTTCCTTATCATAATTTGAGGTTTAAAGATATTTAAAAAGGGTGAGGTCGAGGCCCAAACCCTTATTCTGAGAACCAGGAACTTCCAAACACTATTTTTGGGACACATTTCCATATGACTGTTGATATAAAAACCCACAGACACTCCATGAATCATAACCCTATTATCAAAAACAAATGTGGGAAACCTTTGACTGTGGAAATACAAACCCAAATAAGAGACACATTGATGTGCCTTTCCAAATGGTATGATATGTTAGGAGGTTTTGGTGGAGGTCTCTATAGGATCCCTTTCAGACATGGGATCCAATGAAGAAGAAACCTTTCCATGAATGGATAAGGAAGTCTTTATGGCTTGTATACTGAAGGGAGTGAATAGAATAAGTGAATCAATGAGGGGTTCCCAAGTAGAGAAGGGTGCGCAATTATAGGTGTGAAAGTACACTTGGGTGACCTAATGTTCACTTAAGCGAAGAATAACATATATGGTAATACTTAGGAGAGACGTTGCTCAAGCCTTCATGAGTAGTCACAGGTAATCCAAGAAGTGGGTGCTCAAGTTTCTGTGGGAGGAATGGGTGGCGTGAAAGTATTTCTGACTTGGGGAGGTTGGAAGCTTTAGGGGCGCAAGTGTTATGGGTTTTAAACACTAAACAAACTTATGTCCAATGAATCTCCCTTAAATCTTCCAATCAAGTTGTTGAAGAACTACCTTGAAATTTTCGGAAGACTGGGGCGAAGTACGTGGGTGACGAGAGCAGCAATTGGGATTCAAGGAAATCCATATGTATAAATGGGGGCCCCAAGGATTTATTTATAGGAAAATAAGTGACCTTGGGTAAAATGAGTTGGGCACGAAGGTGACATGTGCTCTATATAGGAGCGCACAAGTTGGTTTCATGACGTATTTGGGCGCACAAGTAGGTTACACGCCGCCTGTGTTTTGGTTTGACTAAGGCGAATCAAAATTCATGCATTTGAAAATCTTGATCTTTCTACATTTATTTTCCAATTTTTTTTCTAAATGGATTCCCTTTGTCTTTTTTTAGATTCATTGATAGAATGAAGGGTCACCAACCCCCCCCCCCCCACCCCTCAGAATTGGATCCCAATTGAAAAGAGGATCTTATACTGAGGTGAAGTAATTAAGAAGAAAGATAAGGGAAATGGGGCGCGTATGTATTCGGTACTAAAGTAGAATTGGGGACACATGTTTGCAACATGTAATATTTTTGGGGCGCATGGTGATATCTGTCGCTTATATATATTGACGTCACTTCTGTGAAGAGTTTCGCAACTTCTAAATTCTCAGGTCTTGGTGTGCAAGTCTTTTATTCAGAAACATCTGTTTCTTTACGCTTCCTCTGTACATTTTTAGATGCACGAAATACGTGGGAACCATAATTGTGCGCCGACTTATACTTTCACGCCATGTTTATAACTTGTGTGCCTTAATGCCTTTTCTATTCTTTTGTAAAACACAAAAAATGAACTTACTTTTACAAGATGATCTCTATTTTTTTCATGTTCAATGGCTCCCAAAAGAATTGGAACTTGTGATGAGCTCCCCAATAAGAGGATTGATGACATGTTGAATGTCGTTGTTCATTATTACTTTGATGTTTGGGAAACCACTCTTCCAAAAATAGAAAAATATTTGAAGATGTATCATTTCATCTTTCCTTAGAGTACCTATCTACCTTTGTTTAGTTATGGCCATTTGTAGGATGCTGACATTCTAGATCCAAATAACTATGTCTCACATTATTGGTTTCATGATTATACCAATTTATCGTCAGCCAATATTTCTATTGGGGGATCATTTTTCAGTGTTGGGATAGAAGAGAAAGCTCGTATTATGCATCATAGCCCATGCTCTATAGATTTGAAGGCACACACACCCGAGCTACAACCACACTGTTATTCATCCATATTTCGAGATTCTCAGACAGATCAATCCAAGGGTTGGAAGAAACGTTTGGATTTTCACCCAAGAGGAGGTGTAAAACCCGCATGGATGTGATCATACTAGGTGCGAAACACATGTGAAAAATTTGCAGATGATTTGAGAATAGTCGGGATTTATAAAGATGTATGGGTTAAGCAAAACTATGTGTATAGGAATGATGATTTCATGCCAGAGTTATTATGTTGGTGGATCCCAGAGACCAATTCATTCCATTTAACACGTGGAGAGTTAGGTATCAGCTTGTGGGATGTTTATAAAATTTATGTAGCTCCAATCCTTTGAGATATGTACGATGAATTTTTTCCACCCATGGTGACATGGAATGACTCAAAGAAGACACCATATTTGGCTCTTGAGTAGATAAAAATATATAAGAAACTCAAGAGTTCAATCATAGTGAAAAATCGCACCAGGAGGGACATTCATCTGGAGGAACGGATTGAAATAATTTTGATAATGAAGAAGGAAAATGGGCCCACTTACACCGATCTAACTAGTTGTCTGAGGGCAGAGAAGATAGGTACTCTTGAAACCCTTTGGAAAACATTGAATAAGAGATAATTTGATAGATGGAGATATGATATCAAACCAAAAATACTGGCAATGACAGGTCTGGCACGTTTCATAGCCATGTGGATCACTGTATATTTATTACTAGTCCGAGATTCCAAAGGAGGTGTGAGGTCGGGAACTATTGTTATTGCAGCTAAGATGGAAGAGAAAAGGATGGTAGGGTTGGATACTTCTATTTTTTCCATGATTCATATGAAATTTCTACGTATTTACAAAGTAAAATATCCCTTTATAATAGTTAGGAAATTTCAAGTGGTGTGGGGATGGATTGATAATCACATTAGAACTTATGTTGTACAAAGTGAAGTACAGGTTTTTTGAAGTTATTTCTGACTGTCTGTTCAGGAATTTTTTGGTATTTCACCCTTGTCTTAGAATTAATATAAAAAAAAGGGTAGATTGAGAATGCATAAGGATTTTCATCTCATTACTTATGGGAATCCACCTACAGGTCGATTTGTTGTTGATGGAACTTCCAGTTTGGAACTGAGGGAATATATGCTAGCTTGCAGAGATGGCATGTTGTCCACCAGAATCGATGGAGAAATCATATGTGAGGCCTATTCTTCTTATATATTTTCAAATCATTTAAAATTTATACAAATAAAACTGTACCCCATCTCGTGCATGTCATATTAGAGAAACGCCAAATGGTTTTTCGACAAGTATGTTTGTTGAGATCTAAAGAGAAGACTGGGGAAGTTTTTAATTTACCTGTTGTGAATGCAGTAAGCAGATTAACCATATGCTATGATGAAAACTGCATTGCATCATACCCTGAAGGGGTATTAAATCATGTATTCCCCTGAGTGGGGATATAGAGAAGTAGTAGGAAGTAACCCCATCTCTTGGAAGATAATTATTCATCCTCAGGGGTCAACATGCTAGAATCAGAGAGTGGAGGTGATGATGCTCTAAATTCACCAAAGAGACGATGATCCAAATATAATAATCCTACTAGAATAAAAAGAGCCACTCCATCAATCGTTACTAAAGCTGTATCAAGGCGATCTAGTCACCATCATTCTGAAGAACGGCGAGTTCCATTTTCCAATCCTTCATCTGTGACTATGGGTGATGGGAAGAAACTCAATTCCAAGATTGTATGATCATCGTGACAACTCTTAGAAAAACATTTTGAATATATATGATCGGAGTCTATTTTAACATGGTAGAGTCTATATAGTGATGCTGAGACAATGTGTATGGATCTGTGTGAAGGACTACATATTCCAGGGTAGGGGATTTGTGGGCTTCTTCTGACATTATTTTTTAAAAAATACCAATGAGGTAAAGACATATATTCGTGAGCTGTAAATGATCATATATGTCACTGATGACTCAATTCATACCAGAAAGTTGGTAATGAAAATTATAGATCGTGTAACCACCGAAGGGATTAATCCTTCATTAGATGAAGAATGGCATGAATTTGTATATCCAAAGGATGTAAGTTCTCTTTCTTTAGTATCTTCCTCCATTTTGAAACTTGAATTTTAATCAAAACATTGTTACTTAGGAGAAATTTTTCCTCAAATTGTAGTTGGTTAAAGGAAAGACAACTGAAATTTATTCACCACAATATAGTCTTGGAGGCACTGCTCTTGGAGAAACCAGATCACCTCGTGAATCGGGAGAAATATCTCCGAGCTGACAGGCCATGGAGGAGGAAATATAGAGGGTAATGGGATCTCTGATACCTATCTTTATAGATTATGATGTAATCCCTCCTAAAAAGATGAAGAAGAAAAATCATCTAAGAAAGAAAACCATGGTTAAGCACTTTCTTAGTAGTGGTACATCTCCCAAATAATCATAAATTATTGTTTTATTAATGAAAAAGTGTTTAAACATTTTAAGATTGTAGGGGATTATTATGATTATTCTTTTAAAGAAAACCCTGATAAGATTCAAGGAGCCATATAAGGTGTGGCTCAGAAGACACAAATTTTTGTAAATCCAGTGGTTCCTGAAGAGGCATTGAAGCCAAAGGAACCAACATCTTTCCCCAGCACTGCTTTGATTCCTACTACCATAGGAGAGGAAGCATCTTGTAAATAAATAATATTTCATAAATTATCCAATGAAATAATAGCTTACATACATTCTATTACACTTTTAGGTTCATCAAATATACCAGAACATCTGGCAACAACTAACGTTGAACCCACAGTTCTTGCTAAAGAAGCTACTCAGGGTCAGAGGTTGTCGGAGGAAGGTTGTGAAGTAAACACGCCAAGTGTTCCCAAGGGTGAGACTAACTTATGATCTAAGATATAATTGTATGAAATTATTAACCTTGGCATGTCGTTTTATGAACTATTAGAACATGTTAAAATATCAAATGCTTTATAAGATTTTGGAGTTCTTTATATCGGATCAACTGGTTGTGAGTTCTCATTATTCATCTTATTAATCTTCTTATGATTAACTTACTAACCATTGTTGATTGATATATATAGTTCCATCTAAAGAAACAGATTTCGCAATAGTACATGAAGCATGTTTTGATAATAAAATAAACCCTATCATCACAGAGACATTGGCTCAAGTGGATCTTGAGGGAGTAGGTCTTCATGAGATTCACTATGAAAATCCTGAGCATATTAAAGATAGCACTCCTCAACCAGCGTCATCAAATAAAATTGATGAAACTGAGAATGTTGGGGAGGATTATTCTCAAGTTTCTGACCTAATACTAGGTAAGAGAAACTGATATTGTGATTACGTTCGCTTTTATTATCTCTTAAATATAACCTTGATTATTGATTTACCATATAGGGCTATCAACTTCAATGGCTAGGTTTGGAGGTGAAGCCTATGCATCTGTCCAATCAAAATTTAAATTTGGATCAACTACTATCCAAGAAGGAATATAACAATGCACTTCTTTATGTGCATTAGTCCTGGAATATACCCCTCCTTATAACAGTGATTATGAATTGCACCCAGAACAGCAGAAGTCTCTTCTTCTTTCTCATCGCAAAGCATGGAAGAATACTTGGAAGTTGATATCTAATATGTGACTTGAGGAAATGCCTTCAATAATTCCATGACTATCATCTCTATTTATCATGATAGTATTTGGTGGTTTTTAATACTGTGAAATTCATACTGTGGTGAAAGAGATTATCCGGAGGAGGAAGCAAGGGAAAAAACATCAACAAGACTTGATAGAAGCCAAAATGTCCATCAAAATTGATGAGTTCCAAGAAGCATTATCCCAAGATGAGGCTAATCATAATAAAAATTTGAAGGGACTAACAAAAACAATTTAAAAAATAGATTTTTTGAAACTACGCCTTCAATAGGAGTTAGATATCATTACAGGGGATCTTGACAAGATTCATATCTCATTAGGAGAAGTCCAAAAGGAAGGTTCAAAAGCCATCGCGAATGCTAAAGAAGTACTTCATCATGATGAATATAGCAATGCTGGTCAGATAAAAAAATTCCAACAAGTAGTTTATGGGGCTCATGAAGCTATTAAACAAATGAGGAATTATGTAGAAAGGATTGTGTAAAAATATTTACGAGAGAGATTCCAATTTTTGGATTCTTATCTGTAAAAATTTTCATAAATGAAAATTATTTTTTCTTTAATAATTTATGTTTTCACTTTCTCTAATTGCTTTTGTTTTACCTAGGACATTCGTCCCAGTAAGCATAATAGGCTAATATTTAGGTTCGAAATAGATTTGACCATAAACATAGAAATAGATCCCAAAAAAAACTTTTTGGCAAGGAATTTCATTAATATTATTTAAATATTTCCAAGGGGAATCTCGAGTCATGATTTTTATGATCACCAAATCTAAAACCTGTATCAACATAAGAGGAGTCTCTTCTATGAGAAACGATACCATTACTTGGAAAACCTGTTATGGGGGATGTATTATGAAGTGCCCACTAGGGAATATACCGCATAGCAAAATAGTGTCATCTTTTGACTGTTAGACCTGTTATTTGGGAAACTTATGCAATACCGCATAAGAGTACGTGATGCATAGTTCGGAAAAATGAGTTCTTTGAAGTTTAAAATTTTACTGCTGATAGATAAGGGAAAAAATAAGATTTGGATGACTCAAGACCATAGTATGTGGTTTTTACATGGAATTTTAAGAATGAAAAAGGGTTATTTTAGATCAACATAAATCCTGAATAAGAAAACCATCTCTATACAAATTTGGTGTAAGAGTAATGGATAAAATTTATCAAAAAGTGGAATTTATTACATCATACTGTGCATTTTTTAGTCATGGAGTGAGGACATTGTACTCTATAGTTTAGTTTCTTGCATTGAGGATGTTGTACTATGTAGTTTATAGTCTTTTAGTGAGGACATTGTGTGGATTAAAATTATGGTCTTTAGCTTTGACCAAAGTTATGAGAAAACTCTCCCAATTTCTTGATAATTTGTTTAGAAACATGCTATCATATTCAAGTGTGGAAGGTAAAATGGTAAAATGTTATTTGTGAATTTCTAGAACTGAGAAATTATATGGGAAAGAGGGATAAAATCATTAGAGGAAGTATTTTCCAAGAAAAAAGCTACCATTACTTGAAAAACCTACTATGGGTGCTATATTATGTAGAGACAACTAGGGAATATTCTGCATAGCCAAATAGTGGCATCTTTTGACTGAAAGACCTCTTATGTGGGAATCTTATGCAAGGATACCTAAGGGCATGTGCTGTATTGTTAGGTAAAATATCTCATAGAATTTTAACGTTCTATTACCAAAATTTGAAGAAATTTTAAGGAGATTATGATTTTCCAAAGCATAGAATTTTGTTTATAGAGAAATGTACCGGAATATGGAAAGTTTATTTCCAAACAATATGTCCAAAGAATCAAAGGAATGATACTTTTATGAAAGTCTAACCCAAACGTAAGAGATATGGTGTCTGTAGTTTTAGGTCATATAACTAGGACCAAAAATGGAAAAAATATATAATATGTGGCTAAGTTATTTCAATGTTATTTCATAGTGCATCAAACACATGGTGAGGGAAATGTGTAAACCATGGTCTTGAAGATTTTCAGATTGTGAGAAAGATAATTGGAAAAGTATACCTGAATGGTTGTTTTAAAATACAATTTTTTGTATACTGTCATCAATGATTAAAGGGGACAAGGATACTATAATCAAGAATGAATTTACCATTATTTGACAAACCTGTTGTGGGGTTGTATTATGAAGAACCAACTATGGAATATGCTGCATAGCCAAATAGTGTCATCTTTTGGCAGACATTCCTATTATGTGGTCAACTTATGCAAGGCCTCCTAATGGAACATGTTGTATAGCCAGACAAAAGAGATATCAGTAATTAGAAACTATGTCACTAGAAACCGTAAGAAATATTAGGAGGATCCTGAAATATTCAAGATTAAGAGTTTGAAATATAGAAGGGGGTTATTCCAAATTCATATGAGAAACATTTGGACCAATATTGGACATGAGTTTTATGTTCTTTACATAGATATGACTCATATGTAGAATTGAGACTTTCTTTGTTTCCTCTGAATGAATATTATGATGTACAGTTTAATGTAATGAAACGAGGAAATTATACATTAAATTTTTAAGCCATGTAGTGAATACATTAATAATACCATAATAAATTTAGTCAAATTTTTTCTATAAAGAATCCATTTACCCAATTCCTATGCCCATGTGATCTATGCATGGTGTGAGAAACAAGGAGCAGTAAAGGTTTATTTTATAGTGATAAGGTGACATAATTGAAGAATAGGGATGCTATATTTTCATGTAGCGTAATGTCATGGTTCTAGGACAGGGGGATGAACCAGTGTGATAGTAAAAGACATATTGTAACTAGGTTAAGGGATAACACCCATGTGTCACTATATATCTTTCTTGGGAAAGGATCAAGTTTTACATAATCCTTAAAACATTTCCTATACATATTTGATTTTTATACAATAAATAAAGTAGTTTTTTTTCATGGATGGGACCAAGATTGGAGATCATGGTGTCTTTATGTATCTCAATATAGATGATAATCAAGCCATATATAGTTCATTAAACAATCATTCCTCATGCTAATCAAGTTTTACATGAAGAATGGGGGATTTTGACACATTCTGAGAGAACGTTAAATGTTAAGACATAAAATTCTATAAGGACCAAATCATATATCTTAAGGAAACACTCTGTATAGATCTGATTCATATATAGGAGGAGAAAAGAAAATATGAATATTTTGTTATTGTGGCTGGGCCCAAAATTTAAGACATAGGTGTCTCTACATATCTCATTGAAAATGAGAATCAAGCCATACATAGTTCTTGAATCGTGGTCTCTATGATGATCTGACTCAAACATAGGATAGTGAAGGACTCGTGTACTAATAAGGCGTAGTGATGATGTCAATGATGTTTTTATATGGAAGATTCTAACGTCATATAGAGAAAATTTTAGTTATAAAAATGATGTCATGCAGTTTAACATCATGTGACAAGGATGATGATGAAAATCATTTTAACGGCATGCATCATGGATGCTGATGGAAGTTATGCAGTTTAATGTCTTGTAACTAGGACATAGGGGGTATGCAGTTTTATGTCTTGCAGGACATTACACTATGCAGTTTATAGTCTTGCAGTTAGGACTATTAGTAAAAAACTACACAAAATATTTTTTCAAAATTCTTGCTTTGCTTGGAGTTGTGATAAGCTCTCCATCCATTAAGATTAAGGCATAGGCTCCATTTGAATAGACCTTATGTATGGAATAAGGTCCTTCCCACATTGGCTCATGTATTGGAGGTTTCATTCTTGGTATAATTGGAGTCTTAAGTACCAATACCAATTCTCCTTGAAGGAATTAACACAGGAAAACATTCTTATTAAAATCTCGTGATGTTCTCTTCTAATAGTCTTCTAGATGATGCAAAGCATGAAATATTTTACTGTCTAATTTTTTCAACTCATCGAATGGTTTTTGAGACCTTTCATCTGTAGACAACTTATCACATATTTCAACTCTATGTGAAGGTAATTATATTTCAATTAGAAAAACTGCTTCGATTCTATATAAATATGAATAAGGTGTTTCTTGGGTAGCATTACATGTAGCTGTCCGATAAGCCCATAATGCATTCAAATGTTTTTCAGGCCATGACTTCCTATCTTTATCTACCATCTTCTGGAGTATATTTTTTAGGGTCTTATTGAAGGCCTCTATCTGTCCATTGGCCACCACATGATAGCTAGATGAATGGTTGGACATGATATTATATTCCTGTTACAAATTTTTTACCTTAGAAGAACAAAAAATGGGGCCATTGTCTGTCAAAATAGTATGAGGGACACAAAATATGGTGATGATATTAGTTTTGAAAAAATTGATAATGTTTTTGGCTCAGACATCCATGAGAGGTATTGCCTCAGCCTATTTAGAGAAGATGTTAGTAGTAGTGAGAATATACTTGATCTTTTTAGCCATGGCTGGAGGATAAGGCCCTACTACATCCATTCCGCATGTGGAAAATGCAAAAGATTATTTTGAATCATGTAGAAAATATGGGGGTTGATGAATGAAGTTGGCAAGTACTTTGTAGGGATGACATGTTTTAGTGAAATTTGTAAAATCCTACATCGTTGAAGGCCAAAAGTATCCAAGCCTTCAGATCTGATTAGAAAGTTTGTGCCCTTATTTGTGGGCACCATAAGCTCCAAAATTTACTTCATTCATGAAAGCTGTGGTCTTTTCTCCATAAATAAATCTAAAGATAATTTCATAAAATCCTCACTTGTATTGGATCTTTTGGTCGTATGGACTATCATAAAGAAGAAAATTGGCCGCGCATCACAGAATATGATCTTTCTCAGCTATTTCTAGTGGAAGTTCCCCATTTTGAAATATTCCATGATAGATTTTCTCTATCTCGTGGCAAGACCATATGATTCAGAAGTAGGGTAAATTTCATTAATTTACTGTATTTTGGTTTGAATAAAAGGTGAGACTACACGATGATGGGTTATGCTGATAATTGTCTCATCCTGATTTGGATCTGCCAATGTTGTAGCTACATTAGCCAGTGCATCTGGTTGGTTATTTTGTAATTGAGGGACATAAGACAATCTTGGATCTGAGGGAAATTCAGCCATTAACCTTCTTACATAATCTCAAAAAAGAATTAATTATTCTTTTATGATAGAATATTCCCCATTTATATGTTTTATTACTAATTCTGAATCACCTTTTACTTTTGTGTGATCCATTCTCACCTGAAGGGCCAATTCCCAACCTATGCCGAGAGCTTGATATTATGCTTCATTGTAGGTACCACCTTCCGACAATAAGAAATAATAAATAAATACAAATTTTTATGGGTGAATAAGGACAATTCCAAATCCAACCTTTTTGAGTTTAGGGTTTTCCATTCTATCTCTCATTGGAATTATAGAAGTGCCATCGAAATACATTTCCCATGTTTGGGAATTATCTTGAATAGAGAAGACCTCTTCATCGGGAAGTTCAGTATTAAATGGTGTATCTTCCACTTATGGATGCTCTACAAGGAAGTCAGCTAGAGTTTGGCCTTTTATTTCCTTTTGAGGCACAAACTGAATGTCATAATTTTGAAAAATAACTGGCCATCGTGCTAGACACCCTATGAGCATAGGACATCCACGAATAAATTTGAGTGGGTTATTGTGAGATACCAATTGGACCCCATGATGTTGTATTTAGTGCCTCAATTTTTGTATTGCAAATATTAAATCTAGGTATCACTTTTGAAACCTTGAATATCATGTTTCTGAATCAAGCATTGTTCGACTGAGACAGTCAAGGCTGTTTTCATTCCCAACATCATTCTTTTGGGCGAGGAAGACACCTAGTGATCACTCGAAAGCTGTAACATAGATAAGAAGTGGTCTTCCTTAAACAGGTGGCATTAATACTGGTATACTCAAGAGGTATTTATTTAGTATATCAAATTCTTCTTGGTAATATTTAGTACATTGGTAGGTAACTCCCTTCTTCATTAATCTAGTGAAGGGAAAACACTTTCCTACCAAATTGGTGATGAAGCACCGAATATAGGCCAACTGTCCTTGGATTCCTATTAATTATTTAAAATTTTGAGGAGGTGACATACTATGAATTCATTTTTTCTTCTCATGATGAACTTTGATACCATTATGACATACAACGAATCCAATGAATTTTCATAAGTTTACCCTGAAAGAACATTTCAAGGGGTTCATCTTCAAACTGTGTTATCAAAGCTTATTGAATATGGTTTCCAATCCACCAATTGATTAGAAAGTTGTTTGGATTTGACCACCAAATCATCCATATAACATTCAAAAAGTATCCCTCAGAAGGGTTTGAAGATATGATGCATGGAACATTGATATTTTTTACCTGCATTCTTTAGGCCAAAGGGCATTACCCGATAGAAAAACACTCATTGAGGGGATTTAAAGGCTATAGATTCTTTATCCTCTCAGCCCACTCAGATTTGATTATACCCAATGTATCCATCCAGGAATGAAATCACTTCATATCTAGACGTTGCATCAATTAGATGTTTTGTAATCGGGATTGGAGAATCACATTTAGGACAATGCCGGTTAAGATATCTGAAATCAATGCAGAATATAATTTTCCCATTCTTCTTTTTCACTGGGACAATATTGGCCATCCATTTGGGATACTGCATGAAAAATTTAGCATTTATAAGCCTATCAACATCAGTGTCAATTTTGGAGGCATGAGTAGGGCGCGTTCTCTTTCTTCTTACTTAAATCCACTATGTTATTCATGAAAACCCAAATGATGGGTGGCTACGATAGGAATAAGACCTATTATTTCTATATAATTACAGGAAAATATATCTCAATGTTTCTTTAGAATGTAATTATACACCTATTGCTCTTCAGAGATCACGACTATAATAATTAGAGTGGGGCATGGATCTCCTTCTGTACCTAGATTTATATCTCTAAGTCCATCCATGGGTGTAGAGACACCTTCTTCTAATGCTGGAGGAGCATCCCCAAGATCTTCCTATTCTTCTTCATTGTGTATTAACTCTTTTGTTTCCACATGCATTGTATATGATTTGGAAAAACTTTCAGAATTAGGGGAGAAATTAGTATTTGAACATCCCAAAGAAGAGGCCATCATATCTGACCCTACAGATAATAAAGGGTTTTCTTATGGTTATAAAGAGGGAGTGATGTATTGAGAATCAACATATTTGTCTTCCTCTAGAATTTCTACTATCTATTATACTCTGGTTGACAAAGTAGAGGCTTGTTGTAGTTCAACATATTAGATGAAAACATCTCCATTCAGGATTTCATCATTGCTTGCTGTATCGATAACTTCTCCCATGTTATAAGGCTCAGTTTCCATAATTGACATTATGGAAGTTTTTGGACGAGTCTTTGGATTTTTTTACCCTTTCAATTTGATTTATATGTAACACATAATCTGTACTCAAATGTATGAATGGATTTTCTAGATTATTTTCTAGTCCATTTGGAGAATTAAAACTGGTTATCTCCTTTGTCATGGGCTTCATTCCTTTTGTGTGATAAAACTCTACCTCAATTTATTGAGATATACATGTTTTGAATGGAGCCTTTTCACCGTACAATGTCTCAATTTAAACATTGAAACATTATTTCATACATTGGTGGTATGACAAAGGTATGGCTGCATGTCGATATAACCAAGACCTTCCATGTAGAATATTGAAGTTTGTGTCCTGATGAAAAATCATGAAATATAAATTAGACACAAGGTATCCAAATTGTGTTCTGAGTGTAATCTTGACCAAAGGTTCTTCTTCATTCTTATAATAAGCTTGAAACATTAAATTCGAAGAAGATAATCAGATTTAGTCAGGCCCAATCGACGAATTGTACAAACGGGAATGAGGTTGACCCGATATCCATTATCAATGTAGGCTCATCGGATGTCTATGTCATTGACATTGCCGAAAAAATACAAAGGTCTGATATGTCCATACAAAACATCATATTCATCTTCATCTGTAAAATATATGACTACATGAAATTCTATAAGATCATTCTTTATATGGAAAACCTTAGCAGCATCAACTTCAATTTGAAACTCTTGAGGACTTGACAAAGCCTCAATGAGTGCCTCTTGAAGGTCTTTTGACATATTCAAAGCTTCCATAATTTAAAACATGTCTAGTACATTGGCCAATTGTTTCAAGACATCATACATTTGGTCCAAATATCTTCATTTCCTAGCATGGAAATGTGGTTTTTCAAGTGCTTTGGATGTTGATGCTTCTGTTGTAGATGTACTATGTGTTAGAGTATAAGTTTTAAATACTTCTAACTTTGATAAATTAAACTAACTATTTATATTCATTTGCTAAGAAGAAGATGGTTTGGATTCTAATCGATCTTTAAAAAAAATCATGTCCGAACTGAACCTATCTTTCATGGAAGAAACTCTTTGTTCTTTTTGAGCCCGCTGAAGGGCTCTTCCATGAGTTTCTTCCAGATATATGGTTCAATATAGGGTAGAGTTAAAATGGTGGTTTCTATAATTCCCACATCCTCCCCAGTATCCTCAACCCTGGCCTCTTCCTCTTGTTCCCTAATCAGGTACAAGGAATTCTAGCCCATTAAAATCAAAATCACCTTTGGCATAAGGATCTATTAAATGGAAAACATTAACATAACCAAAGATCAATTTTTCATCTAACAACGATTCTTCTTGAAAGGTTAATTCTAGTTTTACTATTTGGTGGGGCGGTGCCTATGCTTTTGAAATATATGGAATAAAATCTTCCAAGGTCAATGAAAACTTTGGACTTGACATAAGCTCATCTTCTTATGACTTATCTTTGTCTTTATGATCACTTCTCTTCCTTGAGGAATGGCCTTTTTATGAAGATGGTTTTTCTATGGTAGGAGTGGAAGACTACTCTTTCATTTGTTTCAACTATGTTCGTAAAATGGAATGATTCCAGTTGATCATTTTCCTGATCATAAAATCATCATATTTATTTCACATTTTTTACATTTTACCTCTTGACATTCTCCCTCTTCCTCTAGATCGGTAGTAGTAAGACATGCTACATGAGTTGATGAACATTTTAGTTTTACTTGGCTAGAGTCTACCATTTTTGGACGAAGGAATTTAAAAAAAACAATCCTGAATGGGGTGTCCCAACATCTGATGAAAGGGACAAAAATTCAAAATATCTTCATCCCCATATTTATTTGGCTTTTTTAGCCATGGAAACTGAACCAATTTGTTTTCTAAGGATGAGATGAAGTTACCAGGAATGTGTTCATTCCTGAAAGAATAAACATTATTATTTAATTCCTCAAAATATTTTCATCTTTGATCTCTTTGATCATCTTCATGAGGAATTTATTTCTACCAATGCTTAAGAGGCGGATCCCTTTGGTATGATGAGGGCCTTGAAGAACAAGCAGGTACATGTGCCTGTTTGATGGTGGTTGTAGCAGCTTCTGCCTTTCCTATCATCCTCCCTAGAGCTGATGGAATTACATGAGTTTTAGCCGTAGTTTATTTAATAGAGTATTCTATCTATTGGGTGATTAAAGTAAGGTCTCAAAACCCTCTTGTGTATTTCACAGGGATCAATGGTGTGCGTAATTCATCATGAATATTTTCCACATAGATTGTAAGTAATTATTTTTGAGGGAGAGCTAGAATTAATGAATATGTTAATCCTTTCCATCGTGCAATGAAATATGAAACTATATCATTCTCCATTTGATTAAAAATAGTAAGATAAAAACTATCATAATTGGTAGTGTTGAGCTAAATTGGAGAAAGAATTTCTGATGGAGATCTTCCCATCGGGTAATTGATCAAGATTGCAAAATTGTATACCAGACAAAGGCTGGTTTTAGAAATGACTGCACAAAACACCTAATCTTAACTACTTCTTGTTGTTGAGAAGTTCCTATAATTGTATCACAATGAGAAACAAAGTTTGGTAAGTGTTGTTTTGGATCTCCAAAACCATTAAATATTTGGAATGTGGTATTCACAAAATTTTGTGGGGTGGATTGAATCCACCCATTCAGCGTAAGCACTTTTTTCCAGATGAACTAGTGCACGTTGTTCCTCTATAGCTTCTAATAGAGTCCTGAATGCATAATTTGTGTTCATTAGAATTTGGGGAACATTCGAATGAACTAGAACCTGTGCAGGTATAGCAACTAGAGCTTGAGATGGTGTAGCGACTGGTAAAACCATTGATGGTGCTGATGATATCTGCCTTGGATAACCCACAGAAATAAGCCTATCGGGATGTAAATGGTCATTCCATGATTTTTTACCCAATGGTGGGAATTCATTACCCGCAACTATATTTACTAAAAATCCACTTTGATGAGGAGCTCATACAGTATTTGAAATTTGACGACTTTCCAGGGGAGTAGGCCTAGTAGAAATGCTGTTTTGAAGTAACTATATGTTCAGTCTTTTCAACTCCATCATTTTCTTGTCTTACTATGCAAGTATCTCTTCAAACGAAAGAGATTGAAATTCTCCAATTGAAAATTGAGATGAAATATCAATTTTCCATTCACCTTGTTAGATTCCATTCAGATGGGGGGGGGGGTTATTTGAAGGAATACCTAGATTCTAGGTAAGACTCTAATTTTAGGTATGTACACCTTCTTCATTTTCCTCAGTGTGTACCATATTATAGACAATAACATCTTATTTTGATTCCCCTGAACCGAAGTTATTTTCTGGAGGATCTTCTGAAATGGTGTTAATAACATTCACTAATGCATAATGCATTGATGGTATTACGTAAGTGTTTCTGCTAGATCGTATCCCTTTGTTTATTCTATGAGACTTTTTTCTCCTATATGAAGAATTTTCTAGAACTGTTTGGATAATAGTAACCTGATGGGAATCCATGGATTGTTTAGTTGTATGCTTTCCTTGTGGATTCTTCCCTAATTGGGAGAAATATGACTTCTATTGAGGAGGGTATTGCATATCTGAAAAATCTTCTAGCCCTACATGCTGGGGTTGTTCCTGTTCTTCAAATCTTTGATCATTGTTTAAAGAATTTGAAGGTTTAATTAAATGATACCATAGCCTTGAAAAATTGGGGTGATTCTTGAATTGATATGGCTGAAATTTGGGCAACTTCTCTTCTGATTTTATGGATTTTGGTTCAGATATTAGTTGGGTGCATCTTCTAACAATAACTTAAATCACCTGGTTTAGATAATGGATGTTCTATTTCAGAAATTTGCATCCGATGACGCCTGACATCCTCTAAATGGGATTCCTGTTCATGATTCTCAAATGCTTGATGTAAAAGTAACTCAACAACTTCTTTTTTTGGGCCTGATTCTAATGAAAACAAGTTGAGGCTTGTTCTTTAGCGTACATTTGGTTAGATATAAAACCTATTGATTGGGGACGATAGTGGAAAATAACATTTCATTAGACCACTTTTGGCAGACTATGTAGATTTTGGAGTGCAGTGAAATGCAATGCTCTATATGCACCCCATCCTCTGATAAGAAGACTAGATGAGAAATCAAAAAATAATTGGCATAGCCTCTTTAGAGCATTGAGAGATGAATGATGAAGGGTTCTCTACTGTTTTTTAACCGTTGGATGTTGGGAAACTGAGAGAGATTCCATGTCAATTTGGCACTGCAACCCTTCTATTAACTTTACATGATTTTAACATTCATCATATGGTAAGTCTTTGGTTCTCAAATGATAAAATGTTTACCATAAATTGAGACTAATTTCATGAATTCAATCTTCTATCATCAATTAAGGAATGTAATACTGAGAATTTTCGAAAGTCCAGAACATGACTGGTATTTCCCTTTTTGCTAATTATTTCCTCTTATTTAAGACATGTTCATCATCTTTCACAAGATATTTCTACACTTGATCTGGCTATAGTGGATGCTCTGTATTAGAAAATAAATGACTAAAGTAGGTTTAGAGAATGATCATTCCATTAAGATATCTTCTGGTTGAGAAAGTTTTTCACCTGTAAAAGACAAGGCATCAGACATGACTGACCTTGTGTTTTCAAGTCCCCCAAGATAGGAGGGCTTTCTCATCGCTACATTGTCAATGATGGAATTGTCTTGACAATGTGAAGTATTAATGCGGAGAGAATGTTCACAGAGAATTCCACCATGGGGAGGATCACCATGATGGATTATAGCAAGGGATAAATCTTCTTGATCTTTGGTCTTCTAGCCACTTAGAGGGCTGTTGCGGATCTCATCTGGAGATAGGCACTCGGGATTGACAGAATTTTAATAAAGAAAGCCTTCATGATGAAGTGTCTAACAAGGAGCTTAAGAATTATAACTACCACTCCCATAATTTGGTAATGATAGGATAGGATCTTGTGCAGTAATAGATAAATGTCTGTGGGCTTCAAGAATTCCAGCATTAAGAGGAGCCACATGGCAACTTAACTCTTGATTTTCCAACAATGCATGGAATGAATTTTTATTATATGATATATAATACATAGTTGGGCCACTATCTAGAAAAATTGATTATCATGGGATATTGTATGTGCCTACCTTGGAGTGTTTATCGGAACAGACCAATTACCTCTAATTGCAAAGGGTGTATGTTCCTAATTTCGTTGTATATATGATATGTTGAGTATGACCCATGACCCTCCGGGACTAGAAAAGAGGTGTGTATCTGATTCGGGAGGGAATGGAAATGTGTCCTCCCATGTGTGGGGATAGATTTATGCGTCTATTCCACTAATACTATTGAATTATTTAAAATATCCTCACACGTTTCCAGAATATATGAAGGGATTTGCATCTTCCCTTTCACCATTGATAGAATAAGTTTGCTGACTTCAGTGGCCGGAATAGGAATATACATCCATTCTGTATTAAGGGTAGGGTTATGTTCGTTATCCTATCCTCCTTTTCCTATCAATGGGTATTGATAGTACTCATGCATGGGGGAAGAGAGTTCGGTCTCCCCCAAATTTTTCGTCAGAGCTTTCCGACTGAATTCTCCAAGTACTACCAAATGAGACTATTGGTAGGTTTGATGAACACTGGCAAGTCTATGTTCCTGATAACTATTTCCAATCAAGTATTGTTGATTTAATTCCTTCAATATTGGAAAATGAGACTATTGACTAAATTTATGATTGTAAATAGGTTTCTGTTCCTATTTACCAGTTACCAACACATTAGATTGAAGAACTTATTTAAATGCAGTCAGATGAGTCTGCTGACTGGATGATAACTTGTAAGCAGGTGTATGTGCCTGTTCATGGTACTCCACCAGGTTTATCTAGTGGGATTGGTGGGTTGCTGTCAAATGAGTATGATAAGTATAAAAATTAGGATAGACGGGTGTATGTGCCTACTCGTTGTTTTCCATCAAGTAAAATTGATGGACTTCTCTAAAAGAGGAAGAGGTGAGAACCTACTCCATGTTAATCGGATGTTGTCTCTGGTGGTTTTCCTTGCATTCCTGAGTCTGAGAGACCTAGGAAAAATGTCCATAGGCAACACCCCCATCATGTTGGAGGTTCACTACTGCACGATTCTGGTGGTTACTTCTGGTGGGATTCCTGAGGAAGGACTCCTACATTCTTGAATTGAGGCCTTGAGGGACCTCTTGATACACCTCTAGGTAGAATGGTAGGTATTGATTTTATTGTTCCGGGGGTAAGGACCTGAAATGGTTGGAGACAGTGGTTGACACTGTTAGCTTCCTGACCATTGGTTGTCATTGTCTAGATGATCGAAGATTATTGTTGACCTGGAGGGCCTGTCGAGTAGCCTCTAATGTCAGGATTGTACCATGTTGGTGATATTACTTTACCATCACATTAGAGACCAAACATTTAAGACACTTTGTTGGTGATGACATCCTTCCCATGGATGGATATCCATCTTGAGCAACGGTTGTGAAGTTCACACATGTTGTCTTGGAGAAATCCATTCTTTGGATTGAAGGGAGTTCTATGGAAAACATTAATACAAAAACAAGATCTATTAAAAAAACATATTTTTACATGGATACATGCATGATTAATTCATTTTTCTGGCCTTCCTTTATCAATTGATAGTGGCCAAATAGGTGGGTAACATTATAAACTTAGATAAGGATTCACGTCGGGTTCACCGTTTTTTGTTTCATAGTTCCTTAAAACGTGTGTCATAGATTTAAGAATCACTATTTCAAGGAATTTTCCATTGGATTTATTCAAGGAACCATAAACTTCCAACAGTTATTTATCCAAAGGGGACATGCTTTTCAAAGTAAACCATTTGTTATGTTTTGGACGTTACGATACTTAAGGACGTGCATAGGTCGAGAGGATGGGAGGTTAGACTCATCACACTCTTTTTTGGGGGAACTTGTCATGACTTGTCCCTCGGGGCCCATATCAAGACTACCCCAAGCCCGCCTTCCATAGGCCAAGGGTTGGAGACTAACACCAAAGGCATAAATCCCTAAGTTCGGAAGACATTGCCTTTATAAATTGTAAGCACACACAAATAGAGTACAACTGGAAGCAAACACTAAGTAATAACTGTATACAAAAAGAGAGTGTTGAAAGTAAAGGGGGCGGGAAATACATGCCCAATAGTAAATTACAAGAAAATGGAAAAGTACAAGTACAACTCAAAGAAGATGTAAAGCAGCTATTAGGTTGTCCTTCGGGGTTCCTACCTAAAGGGTAGGTACATATGGCCTCTTTAACACTCCACGTCCGTCAATCCTCTCCGCCTACCATCACGTCGAGTGGTCCACCTCCGGGTACCTCTAGTCATGATACTCTCTGCCTCCGTCAGCACTGTCCGTTGTCTGCAACCAACACAATGAGGTGTGTGCATAGCCCGTGCAGAGGTGAGTATAACGATACTCATTAGGGATCCCGAGACCCTCAAGGTCTCACAAATTACAACAAGGATAAACCACAATGTATGTAATCAACGGATAACCATTAATTAGGTATATTCCCATACATATACCTATGTTATCTAATAACCCATCTCAATCATGGGGAAAACATAGAAGACATTGACTCAGCTCAAACCAGGATTTAGTTCAAGGGGTAGTATCAAGTATCATCCCCATTCATACTATCGGAACCATAGCCGATGGAGTATTATTCCTCTATCATGTACAGTGGGCCTGCCGCATCACATAGAGGTGCTTTCCACTTTCCTGGACTACTATGGTACTCCTCCTATCGAGTACCATGGGTCTCCTGCGTCACACAGAGGCGCTACCCACTGTGGGTCTGTCGCGCTCACATAGAGACGCTCCCCTTCATAGCCTACTTAGGTACTCCTCTTGTCGAGTACCTTGGGTTTGCTTCATAACACAGAGGCGCTCCCCACTATGGGTGTGTTTCATCACACAAAGGTACTCCCCACTGGGCTATTCAAAACACTCGAAGTCGAAAGTTCATCAGTCGTCAGGTCTCAGCCAACTACTAGGTCTCCATACTCCACTTTCCCATCTCTAGAAGGATCCGCTCCATGAGCTACAGGTTGATTCTCCAACAGGCACGTAGTCCCACTAAAAATTATCTCAAATATCTGCCTCATCATAGGTGTCTCAATGCAACAAATGACGCGTCTATTAGACACCCGTTCTGTGAGTTATTGGAATTTATGTTTGAGGGTCCTAGTTAGATTTTAGGATAAAACCAACCCAACCATACCCCAAATATGTCCAAACCTCAAGTGGTATATTCCAAAATAATCTTCTCGCTCAAAGCTTTCTGTTGTCGTAGACGGTTCATCGATCGGACACCCATAGCCCGAGTTATGTGCGAAAAGGTGTGTTCGGGTCAAACGAGTTTGGACTGGGGTCTGATCTGGTCCAACAGTCCAACCTGGCCCGCGGGTCCGACTAGGCCTGAGGGGGAAGCCCGGCCCAAGGCTCCCCGGTTCGAGGGGCCAGCCCAGCCCGGTGGCCCAGCAGCCCGAAAGCTTGTGGGGTACGCCTAAGACACATCCAGGGGAAACCACGCGCCCCCTGGAGATCCCGAATGGAAAAGCCATTCCGGTGGGAGAAAAACCGGTGCTAGGTGGCACCGGTCTACACAACATGGGACCTAGTGGGGTCCCGCTCCTCTTGGCTGGCCGAGCAGCCAGCCACTCCCGTACCACCGGTAGCCAGCTCGATGTCGACCACCCTGGCTCTTCCCCCGCGGCCCGCCTTAGCCGCAATTCTGTACCTCTATGCAGTGCAACGGTGCCACGCCCCTCCTCTGCGGCCCGCCCTGGCCGCATATCTCCTCCTCCGCGCGGCACGACAGTGCCCCACCCTTTCGGCGACCCAGCAGCATTACGCCGCCTGTTTTCTTCACGGCCGGCCTGACACCAGTCGCGTTCCTCCGCCGTCGTCCGTCGGACGCGGTCCACTCCTCTGACGGTATTGTTGTGCCACCGCCATCATCATCAAGGGAAGATAAATAGAGGGGAGGGGTTGGGCCATGTTCATGTGGCCTGCACCCTCCGCGTTACGATAATATCAAATGGTAAGATGAGGAAAAATATTCGGAAGATGAAGAACAGAAACAGAAATCAATCTTAAATCCCCCTACATCATAACGTTTTTCATTGACGGGGAGGGAAGAGGGTGAAGTTATCTACGTTTGAATCATCTGTGACACACCTCCAATCCTAGGCTCATGTGTCGGTTTATCATAGTCTAAGATGTTCCTTCTTATAGGGTGTCCTGAGGAAGAAGTCTAGGTCATGTGTCAGCGTTCTTCGTCGGTGGAGTGTTCCTCGTTGGAGAGAATAATTACCCAAATTCTCTCAACTCTCCCCCTTTTTCAACACTCTCCTCCAAAAAAAGAATTTCCCACCAAAATGAAATATTTTTATCAATTTTATTTTGATTGAACAATTAAATTTGGATTCTTTTAATGAAAAGTGTTGGAATTATTAATTGGGAGGATCCCAATGGACTCCCTCACATTAAGTAGGAATAATTAATGTAAGGAAACCTAAATCCACCTCCATCTTTAAAGAGGGAGTTCATGAGTCAAGTGGTCCCCACCATTCAAACTTGAATTGGGGGTTTTACTAGCTTGGGTGGCCCCCACCATCGAGCATTCAATTTGGAGGATTAATCTTCTCTGGTCCCCACCTCCACAATATTCACATGGATGCTTTAAATAAAAATAAAATGTTTTCATAATTTTATATTTATTTTATTCTCTCAAGACAAACCCAAAAACTAACATTCACCCTCGACCATTATCCATCAAGGTGAAAGTATCCTTAAGTGAAAACCAGCACTGCGAGTTCGATGGTGCCCTTAGATTTCAATTCTGGGAACCGGTTCAAAAGTTATAAAATGCCGCTCGTGCGGTTACTGAATGTACCCGAAAAAAAGTTCGGAAAATTATTAACAGTCACCCTCGACTCACGTTGGTTGATGTTAGGATCTACCTAGGTGAAACACACCCCAATGAATGCAACGATACTCTCGTATTTTCAATCCAAGTTACCGTTTAGAAGTTATGAGTTTTACAATAATATAATTGTCACTTAATTATTTTATTTGTGGCAAAAAACTATCTTTTTCTGGTGGCCCACACTGGCCAAAGTTTGTATCTTCCTAAAGAAATAATACACTCACGATGATAGCGGTTGTCTTGGATTTTTAATCTGAGTTTCCTATTGTGAGTTATAAGCATTTGAAAAATAAAATAATTTATTTAATTATTTTATTTAAAATTATGCCATTTTTTGTTTTTCTCACAGGAGGCCCACGCTGACTAATCTTAGGTCGCGCTGAGGGTAAACTCACCATAATGAGCGCAACAATTCTCTTTTATTTCTGATCCGAGTTACCATTTATGATTTATTCTAGTTTTTCAGGAAGATTTCTTACACACGTTAAGTTAAGCTTAACAAAAACTTCAACGGATCATTGCGGGCACTTCGGGCCTCATAATTGCACGCCGTCAAATTTCATAGACTCATATAATTCCCATGTATTTAGGAAAAAAATTCCATGAAATTTATGGGTATTTACATTCTACCCACCTCAAGGCTCTACATCCCCGTAAGCCACAACACACAACTAAGGGAACAAGTGAAGGTACTGAGCATGCATTTGAGCCTCCAGCTCCCATGTGCTCTCTTAGAGGTTCATGTGCTATCATCAAACACGCACCAGAGGTATCATCCATCTATGAAGGACCCTCTCCTATCGATCCTCAATCTCTACTGGAACCTCCATAAAATTTTCCCCATCATCAACGTCCATCTCACCTTAGTAGATGATGTGGGAAGGGTCGTGCACGTATCCCCTCAGCTGGGATACTTGGAAGAAGTCTGCACCCAGTGCAACTGAGGTGGAAGAGATAATCAGTATGACATCTCTCAAACTCTGTTGAGGACTTGAAAAGGTTCGATGAATATTAGAGATAACTTGCCTCCTCAGCAAAATCTTCGTAGGCCTCATCGAGGTGAGACCCGTAGAAAGATGTGGTATCCATCCTTGAACTCTAGTGGTCACCATATTCTCTCAACATATGAATTTTTTATGCTCTATTTTGTATTCGTCTACTCCTAGATGATCTTCACCTTCTCTATGGTAGCTCGTACCATCTCTAGTCAGTAGGAAGTGGGCCTACTTGGTGAGTCAATCGCCGATCACCCAAATAGAGTCATGTCCCCTAAACGTAGGTGGAAGACCCATCACAAAGTCCATGGATATATCTTCCCTCTTCCACTTTGGGACCTATAAAGGCTGAACCAATCCTGGTGGTACCTGATTCTCCACTTTCACATGCTGGAAATTGAGGCATCGAGATTCAAACTCCGCTACTACCTTCTTCATTCCTGGCCACCATTTCTATCGTCTAAGTTCCTGATACATCTTCACCACTCCAGGATGTACTGCTAGAGGAGATGCGTGGAACTCCACCAATACATCCTTCTTGAAGTGACACTGGTACCATGGTACGTCATCTGAATAGGACAACATGCTCCCCACCTTCATAAAATCCATTAGGTGATTGTCGTGTGGATATCTATGCACGTCGTGTCTCACAGTCAGTGTCCCCATGTTGCGCCTCCTTAACTCACTTACGAAGTGGGGGAGTGACTATAAGAGACTATAGATAGGATTATCTATTTTTATCCACAAAGGATATCTGCAAAGAAGCTAGATTCTTCGTCGCCTATCCTAGAAGATGTATACCAGACCTCCTACAGAGTGTATCTACAACAACGTTCCCCTTCCCAGGAGTATAGACTATTTCGAAGTCATAGTCCTAAAGGAACTCAATCCAATGTATCTGTCTCAGGTTTAGGTCCTTCTGAGAGAAGATATATCTAAGACTCTTGTTATTAGATTATACGATAAAACATTCACCCATAAGACAGTTCCACCTCATCTTCAAGGAAAAGACCACTGCTGCTAACTCCATGCCATGGTTAGTGTTGTTCAGTTCGTGCTGTTTCAGCTGCCGAGAACCATATTCAATCATTGATCTCTCCTGCATCAGGACACATCCAAGTCTGGTCCCTGATGTATTTCAATAAACTATGTACCCTATTCTTTCCTCTAGAAGCCTCAAGATTGGGGCACTAGTCTGCCTCTACCTCATCTCTTGAAAGCTCTACTGGCATATCAACAACCACCCGAAGGGTTGCCCATTCATCGCCAAGGCTGAGAGTGGTGCCACAATTCTAGAGAAGTCTGGCACAAAGGTAAGTCTGTCCAACCCATGAGTGATCAGTGACACCCTCGTATGCATGAGTTTAACCTGCGCTGCATGGGTTTCCTTTTTCACCAACCAAAGAAAAACCCATTCGAACATTGTGGATAAACCACGACCTCTTTTCCTAATACAGTCAATTTGCGTGTGAACAGTGGATGTCAATTCTAAACCCAAAATAACTTCATAAGGTCTTGACACTGCCACCAATAGGTTCCAACCAAAACTCTCTCCTCAGGGGTCAGATCACACTATCGGCATAAGTGTGATTATCGAGTATCCACACAAAGTTATCTCTAGATGTGAGGGTCAAGTAAACAGTTTAACTAGAAACTCTAGGTCTTGGAAAAGATTCGTGGAAGGAAGGAATTATTGATACCTATGTCTATTGTTACGATAGCTCGTAGTAAACACAGACTGTACCTCAAATAATTCTTAGAGCCTTTGGGCCACAAACTTTGACCGCATGCAGCTATTCCCTTTCCCTGTCCTCCAACTCCCTGAGCCTGTTGGGGACCATATAGGGGGGTGGTTGTAACATATCAAAATTGTACCACCTCATGATACTCTCCTAGATCTGATTCCACGTCTGCAGCCCTGCAGATTCATATTTTCCTATCACATCCTCTTCTTGAATAGTGATCATTTCTTATTCATCGTGTACCAGGAATGGTAGGTATGCCTCGATGAATACATAGCTACCGACATGTCATCTTTATGGAGTTGTAGAAGCTCTTGGGAACTCTCAACCAGCACCTCAAGTCAGTCCTCAATCGCCTATGAGTCGGGCTCGCCTATGAAATTGAGGGGCATCTGATGCTGAAACACATGCAGGGCACAAACCCTACATGTTTCCTCTACCAGTTCTGCCAGTAGAGTTGTTTGGCCAACGAGCAGTGATATAGTTGGCACACTACCCGAAGGTACTATCTCGAGAAACGATCCATGTACTGAAACCTCATCACTATTTAGACCATCCTCATGGTCACTCATTGAAAAAGACTAGTAGCTAAGATATCCATTTGCTCTAATTGTGTCTCAAATAGGCGGAAAACTCTAGAAATCACCTCCAACCATCCCTCAACTGCGTGGGAATCTATCTCGCCTCAAAACCTCAAAGGCCCCTACCGCTGGGACTTGTGCAACACACTCAACCGGCGTGCACCTTCCGCTAGTGTGGATGGTGGAATATACTACCCAATAGGTGTTGGTGCTGCTGGTACACCACCCGAAGGTGCCAACATAGTAAGAGGGCCCTACACCGGAGCCTCATCGCTCGGTGGGCTGTCATCGAGTACTCTCTCAGAACCCTAACTGACAGTCTGCATGGAGGCATCCTAAACAGATGTGACACAGTCAAAATTTATACCTGGTGAGAGGACCACATTGAGCTGACATAAAGAAACAATTTTAAAAAACACACACAATTAGTGTTTTTGAGCACTGAGTCAGAGATCAGTAGTCAGGGTCCTGGTGTATAGATACGTCATTCGTCGCACCAACACCGGACTCCCTGAACTGAGAACCGCACTCATTACCCATAACACTATTGCTTCACAGAAAAGAAAGATCCGAGTCCTAAGTTCTGCAGTAGAACTGACCCCTCTGATACCAATTTGTCAGGACCCGTCCTCGGGGGCCCGTATCGAGACATCCCCAAGCCCACCTTCTGTAGGCCAGGGGTTGGCGACTAGCACCAAAGTCATAAATCCCTAAGCTTGGAATGCATTGCCTTTATAAATTGTAAACACACACAAACAGAGTACAAATGGAAGAAAACACTAAGTAAAAACTGTATACAAAAAGAGAGTTCTGAAAGTAAACGGGGCCAGAAATACAAGCCCAACAAAAAAGTACAAGAAATAAAAAAAGTACAAGTACAACTGAAAGAAGAAGTAAAGCATCTACTGGGTCATCCTTTATGGTTCTAACCTGAAGGGTTGGTACAGATGGGCTCATCATCACTCCAAGTCTATCTGTCTGCTCCGTGTACCATCACGCCAAGTGGTCCACCTCCGGGTACCGTCCAATCCTACTACTCTCTACCTCAGTCAGCGTTTTTCGTCGTTTTCAACCAACACAAAGAGGTGCGGGCATAGCCCGTGAAGGGGTGAGTATAATGACAGTCAATAGGGACCCCGACACCCTCAAGGTCTCAAAAAATCCAACAAGGATAAACCAAAATGTATGTAATCAATAGATAACCATTACTTAGGTATATGCCCATACATATACCTAAGTTATCTAGTAGCCCATCTCAATCGTGAGGAAAACACAAAAGAAATTGACTCAGCTCAAACTAGGATTTTGTTCAAGGGGTAGTATCATGTATCATCCCCAGTCATACTATCAGAACCTCAAATGATGGTGTAATCCTCCTCTATCGAGTACAGTGGGCCTACCCTGTCACACAGAGGCTCTTCCCACCTTTCTGGACTTTTGTGGTACTCGTCCTCTCGAGTATTGTGGGTCTGCTGCACCGCACAGAGGCGCTCCCCACTGTTGTTTTATTCTGCTCGCACAGAGGTGCTCCCCCTCGTATCCTGATGAGGTACTCCTCCTTTAGAGTATCATGGTTCTTCTGTGTCACATAGAGTCTCTCCCCAATGTGGGTCTACAACATCACACAAAGGCACTCCCCATTGTGCTAGTCAAAACACTCCGAGTGGAAAGGTCAGCAGTCGACAGGTCTTAGCCAGCTTCTAGATCTATGTACTCTTCTCACTCATCTCTGGAAGGATTTGCTTCAAGAGCTACAGGTTGATTCTCCATCTATCACAAAGTCCAATGAAAAATTATCTCAATGGTTAGCCTCATCATATGGGTCTCAATGAAACAGACATCCCGTCAATCGGACACCCGGTCTGTGAGTTATTGGAATTTCTGTTCCAGGGGCCTGGTTGGATTTTAGTTTTAAACCAACCTGACTGAACCCCAACTATGTACAAACCTCAAGTGGGATATTGAAAAAGAACCTTCTCACTATAAGCTCCACATCGCTGCAGATGGCTCCTCAATTGGACACACGGAGCCCGAGTTATGGGCGAAAAGGTGTGTTCGGGTCAAACGGGTTCAGATTGGGGTCTGACCCGGTCCGTGTGTCTTTCCCGATCCGAGGGTCCGACCTGACCCATGGGTCGAACCTGGTCTGAGGGTCTGACCTAGCCCATGGGTCCGACCCTGTCTGGGGGTTCAACCCGGCCTCAGAGGGCGGCCCGACCTGAGTGGGGTCGGCCTGTGGGCGGCCTGTTTCGAGGGGGAGGCTCGGACTGAGGCGGACCTGTTTGAGTGGGCGTCTCCACCCGAGGGGGCGGTCCGGCCCGATGACCCGGCGGCTCAGCGGCCCCCGGCCCAGCGACCTGGCAGCCTGGAAGCTCACGAGGTCCACTTAAGCCGCATTCAGGGGGGAAAATGAACGCCCCTAGAGATCTCAAACGGCAAAGTCATTCAGGTGGGAGCAAAACTGGCGTCAAGTGGCATCGGTCTATGCCACGTGGGACCTAGCGGGGTCCTGCTCCCCCTGACTAGCCGAGTAGCCAGCCACTCCTGCACTGCCAATGGCCGGCTCGATGACAGATGCACCTGCTCTTCCACCGTGGCCACCCTATCTGCAGATCTACACCTCAGTGCGGCGTGGCAGCGCCGCGCCCCTCCGCTGCGGCCTGCCCTGGCAGCAGCTCTCCTCATCCACGCGGTGCAATGGTGCCGCACCCTTCCACCAACCTGACCCTAGTGGCGACTCTCCTCTTCCGCGTGGCACGATGGTGTTGCGCCCTTTCAGTGACCTGGCAGCCTTGTGCCACCAGTTTTCTTCACGGTCGTCTCGACACCGATCGCGTTTCTCTTCCACCGTCCTTCGGCCATGGTCCGCTCCTCCGATGGTATTGTTGTGCCGCTGTCTTCATCATCAAGGGTTGAAAACGGAGGGGAGGGGTAGGTCCATGTTTGTGCGGCCCGCACCCTCAGTGTTATGATGATATCAAATGGTAACATGAGGCCCGATATTTGGATGATGAATAACTGAAACAAGAATCAAACTTAAATCCCCCTACCTCATAATGTTGTTCATTGACGGGGTGGGAAGAGGGTGATGTTGTCTACGTTCAACTCGTCCGCCACACACCTCCAATCCTGGGCCCATGTGTTGGTTTGTCATAGTCAAAGCCGTTCTTTCTTGTAGGGTGTCCCGAGAAAGAATTCGAGGCCATCCCTCGACATTCTTTGTCGGTGGAGCATTCCTCGTTGGACAGAATAATTACCCAAATTCTCTCAACTATCCCACTTTTTTCAATACTGTCCTCCAAAAAATAATTGACCACCAAAATGAAATATGTTTATCTATTTTATTTTTTTGGAACAATTAATGTTGGATTCATTTAAGGAAAAGTGTTGGCATTATTAATTGGAAGGATCCCAATGGACTCCCTCACATTAAGAAGGAATAATTAATGTCAGGAAACCTAAAGTCACCTCCCTCATTAAAGAGGGATTTTATGAGTAGGGTGGTCCCCACCATTCAAACATGAATTGGGTGTTTTACCAGCTCTGGTGGTCCCCACCACCGATCATTCAATTTGGAGGATAAATCTTCCGTGGTTCCCACCTCCACAATATTCACATGGTTGCTTCAAATAAAAATAAAATGCTTGCACAATTTTATTTTTATTTTATTCTCTCATGAAAAAACCCAAAAACTAACATTCACCATCGACCATCAGCCGTCGAGGTGAACGTCTCCTTACGTGAAAACCAGCACTGCAAGTTCAATGGTGCCCTTATATTTCATTTTCGAGCACCGATTCAAAAGTTACAAAAGGCCGCTTGTGTGGTTACTAAACGTACCCAAAAAAACGTTTGGGAAATTATTAACAGTCACCCTCAACTCACGCTGATCGGGGTTAGGCTCTGCCTAGGTGAAACCCTACCAAAGAACCCAACAGTACTCTAGGATTTTAAATCTGAGTTACCGTTTTTATGTTATGAATTTTACAATAAAATAATTGTCACTTAATTATTTTAATTGCGGCAAAAAATTATCTTTTTTTGGTGGCCCGCACCGGCCAAAGTTAGTATCTGCTAAAATAAAGTCTATGCTCACATGTTCAGTTCTGGTCTCAGATTTGTAATCTGAGTTACCGTTTGTGAGTTATAAGCATTTGAAAAATAAAATAATTTACTTAATTATTTTATTTAAAATTATTCCATTTTGGGGTTTTCTCATAGGAGGCCCGCACTGACTAATATTATGTCGCGCCAAGGGTAAACCCGCCATCATGAGCACAACGGTGCCCTCAAAGTTATGATTCGAGTTTCTGTTTCAGAATTATTACACTTTTTATGAAACATTGTTACGCGCGTTAACTTAAGCTTAACAAAAACTTATATGGATTATTACGGGCACTCCGTTCTTCAAAATCACAAACAGTTAGATTTTGCTAACACGTAAAATTCCCATGTATTAAAGAAAAAATTTCCCCGGAATTTCCGGGGCTTTATAGAACTATTTTCTACTTTGGAACTCTCTTTTAAAATTTAAAATATTTTCATAAATCATTATTAATTCACCAAGTATATCATAAGTATCCCTTAGAATTTATAATCACTTACTAACATGGGTAAAATTTTATAATAATCAGTATGCATTCAAGGTTCTTCATTAATGGAAATATCTTCATGTATTCAAGGTTTAACATCAATATTATCCTCTAATATACAACTTAGATATTCTTTTAATCATCATTGTGATGATACTCGGTTTTAAGATGCTTAGTGGGGCACTCTGGAATTTTATTTTCATCCATGGAGATGATGGTTTAAATATAATTTGGGATCATTCTCATAAGATAGGCTACATACGTATCCTTATGAAAGGAATCAGAATCCTCATATTTCAGTGCCACTGAGTGGGACACATCATATCATTTATGGTCATGTGATAAGGACCTCTAAGCAGAATGATATTAGTTGAAACTTAGTGTCGGACTTATGCTGAAGCAGCCCAAGGAACATGGAAAGGATATGGTTTTCCAAGTAGAATCATAACCTATTGGGAATATTGTCCAAGGAGAATGAGGTTGATTTGAATTTTTGGGTTTGAACCTCAACGAGGCTTCCTAAATATTTCATATAGATGGGAATAAAATCCCACATAGTTCGATAAATCCCATAGAAGAGTATAGTCAACATAGAGATATGAGTTTTGGCTTATTTTATAAAAAGGATGAATTGGTGATTTGAGGATTGAATTTGGGGATTATTCCTAATAAGGATGCCCAAAATAGGGGAATTATGGTTGGATTCCTGAAGAGAACATCCAATGAGAACGATCCTTGAAAAGGATTCTTACGTATCCCAATTATGATGGGAATCAGAGTTCTCATAGTTTTTTCTATAGTGAAAATGTTGTGATCATGACAAATATCTAAGCCCGCGTGAGTCATGATCAGTGTGAGAAAAAAATGAATTTCCATGATTCAACAAAGGCATTCAAGCTTTTAAAATTTTCCTTCTCCGTTAGTAGAAGAAGGCCTGTTGACCGTGGAAGAGGGTGAGGCGAGGAGCCTTCCCTCTGTTCTATTTACATTGGACAAGGATCCAATGTAAGGACGAAGGGATGAAGGTGAGGGGATTATGCCATGATGTATGCACTAAAATTGATCCTAGTATGATAGAAAGACTTACCATTTATTTAAAATTAATCAAATTAGGTGTGAGTCATACCTTCCCTACCAAAAATTGAGGTTTCCAGCTCTTTACGAATGGTGAGGTCGATGCCCAAAGCCTTTTTATCAGAATTGGGGACTTCCCAACACTATTTCTGGGAGTAAGGTCCTTATGACTATCGATATAAAAACCCACAGATGCTCCATGAATCCTAAACCCATTATGAAAAAATGTAGGAAACCTATGACTATGGAAATACAAACCCAAATAGGAGACATAATGATGTGCCATTCCCAAAGGATTGATAAGTCAAGATGTTTCGGTGGAGGTCACAATAGAATACTTTTTAGACAAGGGATCCAATGAAGAATAAGCCTTTCCATGAATTGCTGAGGAAGGCTTGATGTCTTGTAGACTAAAAAGAGTGAAGAGATTAAGTGAATCAAAGAGGGGTGCCCAATTAGAGAAGGGAGCACAAGTATGGGTGAACAAGTACATTTGGGAGACCAGATGTTCACTTAATAGATGAACAACCTGTATCGTAATACTTGGGTGAGACATTACACAAGACTTCAAGAGTATTCACAGGTAATCCAAGAAGTGGGGCGCTCATGTTCCTATGAGAGGAATGAGAGGCACGTAAGTATTTATGACTTGAGAAGGTTGCGAGATTTATGTGGGAAAGTGTTATGGTTTTCAAACACTAAAAGGACTTAAGTCCAATGATCCTCCCTTAAATCCTTTACTAAAGGTGTTGAAGATCTACCTTGAAATTTTCGGAAGAGAGGGGCGAAGTACTAGGGCGACGAGAGATGCAATTGGGATTCAAGGAAATTCATCCCTACAAATGGGGGGCCCAAGGGTCTATTTATTTGAAAATAAGTGACCATCGACGTGTTTCAGTATCAATCATTGTTCAGCTTAGTTAATAGAGGATATTATTGTTTTTGGCATTATTCTTCTTCCTGAATGAGGTTCCTAATGACCATTCCAAGGTGGTTACGTAAAAAATGAGTGGTCTCCCCTCAACCGATGGTATCAGTACTAGCAGGCTCAAGAGATATATTTTGAGACCAACAAATTCATCTTGTAAATCATTATCCCAGACATATGTGACCCATTTCTTTATTAACCTGGTGAAAGGTAAACATTTACCAACCAGGTTTTCTATAAAGCATTGGATATAGGCCAGGTGCCCCTAGAGACCTCTCAACTCGGTGATGTTGTGAGGTGGGGACATGCCAGAGATGGATTTTTTCTTCATAGGGTTGACTTATATTCCACTATGGTGTATGATGAAGACGAGGAATTTCCTAGTGGTAACAGTAAAGGTCCACTTTAGGGGATTCATCATTAAATTGTACTATCACATTTTGTTAAAAATAGTTTTAATATCTGCTATGAGGTTTGAGTTCTTTCGTGATTTAACCACTATATCCTTGACATAATAGTAGAATAATTTTACAGGTAAGGGCTTGAATATGAGATGCATGACACATTGATATGTGGTTTTGGAATTTTTTAGACAAAAGCGAATCACTTTATAATGGAACACTTCCCATGGGGCCTTAAAAGTAGTAGCTTATTCATCTCCTCAGGCCATATGGATCTGGTTTTATCTAGAAAATATGTTCATTCAAGATAGGTCCTCATATATGGTGGTTGAATCAATCAAAAATTCTATGATCCGGACCGGGAAATTTTCTTTTATGAAATGAAAATTAAGGTCCCTGAAGTCAATGCAGATTCCAATTTGTCCATTCTTTATTTTGAATCGGACTATGTTTTCCTTGCAGATTAGATACTGGACTTCTCGTATGAAGTTGGATCTGATTAGCCTATCAACTTCAGCCCTTATTTTGGAATCATTCATTAGGAAGGTCTTTCTGGCAGCCTGCTTATAGACCTGGTGATATTCAGGTAAACCCAGACAATGAGTTATGACCTCAGGATCGAGCCCCAACATTTCTATGTAGTTCCAGGAAAACACATATCAATTCGAACTTAAGAAGGAGCTGAATTCCTCTTTCTCCTTAATATGAATTTCCATACTGATCAGAGTGGGCCATAGGTCATCTTCGATGCCTAGGTTTGTCTCCCTATGTTCATCAACTATGGTGGAGACACTGTCATCAAATGTAGGAGAGGCATATTAGAGGTATTATTCTTCGTCTTCTACTTCTTCATCATCTTCTTCATCTTCTAATGGAGAGAGGATTATCAAGATGAACTCTAAAAATTTGGGAGGGAAATATTCATTTTTCTTAGTGGGTAATTCGGGGGGCGTTTGAGGTCTCAAGGACGGGTCCGAAGCATCTTTGGTGGGGATTTTCTAACATGAGGGGGGTCAACCTTCTCTTCCGCATCTTTGGACTTAGAATAAATAACAAAGATCATGCATACAATGGAGTATATATCCATATATGCACTTATGCGTTCAACTTAGTGGATGGGTAATACATACTCTTCCCAAAGATGCTTGAGGGGGTTGGAGGGAACCACTTCCAATCCAATCGGGGCAGTGGTCCAATTAACATAGTCAACCAGAGGCTTCTTCTCTTCCAGTTCCTAGAACCCTGTGTCGATGTAATGCCACTCACAATACTCAAACGAGGATTTATCGGTATATAATGTCCCATTTTTCAATCAGTGAAATTTTTTATGCACATATGGTATGATTATGGTATTGTAGCATTTTAATGAAGCCAAGGCCACCCTAACAGGACGTTGAAGGCTGTACTTTACCGCACTACCCAGAACATAGAATCAAACATGACGTCACCAAGACATGTTTTAATATTGATTCATCGCAATGGATTCTAATATATTTTTTCATATCCTAGATGAGTTGTGGTGTAGGGTGTCAAGATGTCTTCATTGTATCCCAGACAATGAGGTGTTCACATGGGAGGAGGTTGACTCTAGTGCCATTGTCGATGAAAATTCTCTGAACATAAATTCCATTTATCTTACCAGACACATATAAGAGTTTTATGTTCCCTTTCATGATGATGAATTTATCCTTTAATGTGCTGGTGATGATGGTGTTTTGTTCTTCAGGATTTTTCCCCATACGATAGAGTTCAGTTGCATCTATATATGCCGCAAATTAATGGGGACTTAGTAAGTCTTCGATGAACGCCTCCCTATGATCCACCGATAGACCTAACGCATCCATGGTTGATAGCCTTTCTAGTACTGAAGCTAGATACTTTATAATATCAAACTTTTACTCTAAATGTTGGTTCTTCCCAGCTCAGGGTTTCTCTTTCACAGACACATTAGGTGATTGTTCTTTGGATGTAGATGGTTCAGCCTCGGTGATAGGGGCTAGTGGCACTACGGTCCTTTCACGGTTTGGCCGAACTGGTCTACCCATATTCCATGTGATATTTTATATTTTTTCTTCCTCCGAATAATACTATAAGATAACTGGGCTTGGATTTTTTCTGGTGGGGGAAATTAAGCATTCTAGTTCTTATTGTGTCTATTGGATGGTCCTTCCATGAGTTTTCATGATGTTAATAGTTTGAGTTATGGAATGGCTGGGAATTTTACTCCTACCATGATCATGCCTTCAAGTAAACCTTCATCCCCTATGTCCTCTTCCTCCATATATCTAATTGGGTAGAAGGAATTCGGGATATTGAACATATTCTCTATCTGAAAAGGGTTCCATCAGGTGAATGACATTAATGGAGCCAATGATCAGTTCTTGATATGAAAATTTTTCTGTATTACTTCCTCCTTGTGATGGTGCCATTTGCATGGTGGTTCCCATGGTATCATTTGGTACGGTGGTTCCTATTGTACCAAGTATATTGGAATGAAGTTCAAAAGTGTCAACACTAACTTTGGATTTGGTTACATCCCATCTTCTTGCTCTTTCTTTCTTCCTCACTAGCCCTTAGAGGACTTCGGGGTAGAGGATGATGGTCATGTTGCATCAAGATATTCTGGGGGCATGGTAGGTTGTTTCAACTATACCTAGAAGATTCCATGAACTTGGTTTAATATTTTTTTGGGTCATCCAAATGTCAAATTGTTTCTCCTTACTGATGACTATTTTCTGTTCTTCTTCCTCTCTGGAGTCTGATGTTGGATCACACACCACTTGTTCTAGCGGCGGGTCCAACTTGACTTGCTTGAAATCCACCATCTTTTGTAGGAGAACCTTGATGACAAAGAGTTTTTGGATGGTTTTCCCCAGTATTTAGTGATATGGTCAAAATTTTAGATGGTTTTGGAGACCCTCTTCATTGACACACTTTGGCTCTAGTAGCCGGAGCAAGTTGCAATTCATGGATACTATGAAGTAGCTGTGGACTTGGTCATCTTAGAATGAGTATAAATTATTTATTCATTCATAGAATTGATTTCATTTAGCACCCTGTCACTCATCTTTCCTAGGTGGGGGTAGTTGTTGGTGTCCAGGGGACCCATATAGTTCGGGGGAGGCCACACCTCTGGAGCTACTATCAAGGGTGGCGTAAGCGTGACATAAGTCTCTTTACCTTTTATCTCCCTTTTACATGGGGATGACGGGGAAGCTTGAGGCATTATATTGGTCTGTTGCAAGGATTATTCTATCTTTTGGTCAAGGGAAGAGAAATCCTATAACCCACTTGTGTACTTATCCAGGTTGTGCATTGTTCATAATTCAACATGAAGGTTATCGAGGCACATTGCAAGCATTTCATACTGGTGAAGTGGCCGGTTTAGGGAATAAGTTTGGACATTCCATCTGGAAAATGAAGTATGAGTCTCTTTAATTCTCTCATTTCTTTTAGTTCATGAGATCACTAACCTTTGTCCTTTGTAGTTTTGAACTGAACTAGAAGAGAAACTATCACTAAAGGTCCTCCCAGCCTGTGATTGAGTTATCCAGAAAGGTAGTATACCATACAAAATATGATTCATGTAGGGTTCTCAACAATCATATGAGTTTTACTACTTCCTACTGCTCCACAGTTCCCATCATGGAGTCACGGTAAGAGGAGTATTGCATTAAATGTTGTTTTGGGTCCCCAGAGCCATTGAATATTGGGAATATGGGGTTTCTAAAGTTTGAAGATGGAAGAAAGTATCTCACCCAATTGGGTTAGGGTTTACACTCTCGTTGTATCAGAATGCGCCACCCCTCCATGGATTCTATTCAAGCCATTAGTTACATGATATTGTTCAAGAGCCCATGATGAATATCCTACCAGGCTTGAGGTTGAGTTGGTGTGGCAGAGGACAGTGTAGTGCATGCTAGCGCTATTGGAATTTGGGGTGGACACCCAGCCAGGTGTATCCTTTTTGGGTTTACGTGAATATATACTGGCTGCATTCCCAGTGGGAGGATGTTTTGATGTCCTTCTCGTGCCATGTTTAAGTAGGTTGATGGTCCTGATGCTGGATTGGATAGGCCTCCGAGCATGACTTCATTTTCCGAGATTAGTGCCTGTGGAAAGGGAACCTCTTCTAGGAATACCTACTAACATTCTGCAGTGGGAACACATCCAGAATGGTTTCTCCCTCTACGTAGCTAGATATTAATTCACCTAAGCTGTTTCATTTATTCATCATACTTGGTGAATATTTTCTCTATATTGATGGTCACATTCATAGGGGGAGGAGAATGTAGAGCATAGATGACCTTGGATTTATTATTCAACTTTTTTGGGTATCTCAAGGGATATAACGATGAATTAATTGCGGGAGCAACCAAATTTAGGACCGCTCTCTAGTACAAGGTATGCACACCATTAGGCTCGGTGTGGGATTCCATGCAGAGGGAACCATCATCCCTTATATCCTATCGCTCTATTTCATTTCCTATAATATCTTTGGGGTTGAAATTTACCACGTTCACTGATGCACACCGCTTTGGGAGTGGTGTACCCAATTTCGAATGGTGGGAAGGCTTTTTGTGTCCTTTTTTGGATTTTCTCCTCCCATTATATGGTATTCTTCAGATTTCATGGAGAATATTTTCCCAAAGGGGGCCCAAATTTGACCTCATGATGCACTTTCATCTCACATAGTATGAACTAGGAGATAGGGTGGAATGAGTGACATTTCTTCGCATCATTTTTCACAGATAGGAGAAGATGGACGTCCACTTTGTGAGAACATAAGGTAAACATTCTCGCAACCCTGAGGGCTGGGGTTGTTCCCACATTTCTATTGATGTTTTATGGAATGTATCTTCAAGTCTTATGGGGGAATTTTGTTTTAAAAATTCCCCAACCTTGTGGGAAGGGTTTGTTCTCGTGTCATGGTGGTAGCTGCAGATATTTCATCTTTTTCAATTTTACGCACTCCCATGATGATGTGATCGGAGTATAGAATTGAACATGAATGGAGTCTATGGGATTTTGAAGACATGATCACTGCTTTCTGGTTGAATTCACTTAGGCGGGAATCCTTCTGGATATTATTGGTTGCGTGACTCAGAAGCTTTTTGATGGCTTGAGCTCTTTGATCCTGATGCTTTTGAGACTTACTTCGGACCAGTTTTTGTTGATTATACCATATCTCCTAAGCATGGATTAATTTGATTGATTCCTTTGGGTAATGATGTTGCATGATTTCATTTACAATGAGGTTTTCTAGATGAGACAAATGGTAAAGTGCATAGCTCCATGATCTCACCATCCCTGAATATGAAATCCATTAGAGGGGTTGCCAATGAGGTGACATAACTTATGCAGTGCATGGAGGCAAGACAGTTATAGGATTTTATTTTGCATTTTTGATCATGTTTCTCATGCTTATGGGAGGTATTTTAGGTCTATTAGATAGTAAATATCCTTAAACATGTTGATATGGTCTACATATCATTCATTGGGTAGGAAATTTTCTTTTATCTTGAGAATATTTTTCCATATATTGAGGTGAATGTAATGAAAACATTCCCAGAAAACTCTTCTCGTATGCCGAAGTGATAATTGGTTGTAGGCCAATATATCATTTGTATATTATCCTTTACTAGTTGTATTCTCACAAGAAACAAATTCAGATATTGTTCTTCTGGGGGATCCTCTACTTGATATGCCCAGCTTGATTACTTATTAATAATTTCATTCCAAGAAGCTGGGTTGGGGTGAGCCTCATCGATATGAGAACGGTGTGGGGGTGGCTCATTGGATGAGCATGGTCCCATACTATCCTCTAGTTGAGAAAATATATCACTCATCATAGTCAGAGTGCTTGATATTTTTGACTCCATCTTTTCGAGAACGTCAACATAGGAGGGATTTATCAAATTTTCATTAGAAATAGGAGGACCTACCTATCAGCATGACTTTTTATTGTGGGGAGGACCTCCACAATCAGTGCTGTAATGGAGAGGGATTCCAGTCCAACTTGATGTGTGACCATTGGAAATGTATTTGTTGTGTATAAACTAGGTTGGACATTTAGGGTAGGCTACAATGAGGGGAGTAACTTCATTCTCCTTGATTTCATTGAGGGGAGGACCTTCTTGAGGGATGCTATGATGGCGAGGGATACTATCACAGATTTATACCCAACTGCAGGGAGAATTTATATAGTGTACATCTTGAGGAGGAATTCGTGGATGTACTATAATTTGGGGAGGACCTTCTTGTTGCTTGACTTTACAATGGGGAGGGCCTTCATTAAAACTTCCATTATGGGGAGGGCCTTCACAATGACAATAATCATGTAAAGGACTACCACCAGGACTTGATGTCTGACTACAGGGAGAAGAATATATGTTGGGTGTAACCTGGGGAGGACCATCAGGAAAGACGAAAAAAAGGGGGGGATGTTATTTCTATCTGATCATCAGGTTAGGGGGGCACTCTAACACAGATCCTAAGATAGGCTCTTGTGATCGATCATTGATGTCTCACGGAGAGAGCCCCCATGGATGCTCTAGGGAGGACCTTTAGAGTCGCTGGTAACGACATTACAGAGAGCACCTCTTCAGCTGCTACTACCACTTCCATAATTTGGTAATGGGATGACAATGACTTGAGACTTTAATGATATATGTTTGAGGGTGTCAAGAACACCAACTTCAAGTAGAGAAGGATCATGTATATGCCTTAATTTTCCAATTTCCATTTTCAAATTTTTCTCATGATCACACTTTTGTGGGTATCTGGTCATGCCTACTATTGGTAAAGACCTTCATATATGGTTCCCTATCTTGTTGGGACCCGTGATGACACCTGAATATGCCGACGAGCATCTCGTATTTTGGAAGGAATGTATCCATTCCCTGGAGAGGCCACCACATTGGAACGATGTCCCCCAGTTGGAAATGGTATTTGTTCCGAATCCTATTGTCCATGTATCATGAGATATCATCTTCGACCCTCCTAGAATCTTGTAGGGATTCCTAACTACCCTGATGTGAATGAACCGTTTTGCGAGTATGTCCTTACTTTAGAGGAAAACGGGTTGTGGTCCTAGTTTGTCAAGTTTCCCACTAATGAAATAATATCTTGTCATATTTGGATGATATGTTTTGGGATCGATGTATGATCATCCATTATTTCTAGTATGTTTTGGGAGACATCTTTGGTTGGAACGGGTATGAAGGACCATTTCGATGTCAGGGAAGGAGTTAGTGCCTGCTCCAGTCCTCTTTGGGTTGCTAGTAGATACTGACATGCCTCTTGTGTTGGGACAGAATAATCAGTCTTCCACTGGTTGTCTTCTCTGGTTTCCATCCAATTTGATTGGTGGGAATCATATTCACGAGTGGAGATTTTCATCTTCTCATTTTCTGCTGTATTTGTCTCAAGTTCTATGAATGCATCCGTAAGAATATGGATCTACACATATTCAGTTACATTCCAATTTAGATGAGGGGCTTGATACACATCAGTAGGTATTTGTGCATGAATATAGTTTGTTTCCATCTATTTGGTTGATGGGATTCTTGTGCATTGGTAGATATCTAAATCCACCTATAGTGTGCCACTATGTATATATGGTGGGACTGACAATAACTACTAGGAACATGCATGTGCTCGTATTGTGCCACCAAATATCTGTTGTGGGATTGAGTGGAGGGGGAAGAGTTGAATTTCTACCCATTTAATTCTTCCGTGTTTGTATAGTGGAGATGCTACTTAGGAACCTGGGAAACAACATGTTACTTATTATACATTTTCTTCCCTTGGAGGGAAGCTCGAGGGGCTCGAGTCTCTTAGACATTAGTAGGTGCCCTCGGCATAAGGTCCTCTTCTACATGAAGAGGAATGTTTATCTGGTGTCATTAGTGACGCTCTGTAATATGGTCCCATGGGTATGACTCTTGTGTAGTTGAGATGAATTTTTCAGCATTGACTTCATCTGCCTCCCCAAAATATGGGAGGTACTCATTGACACGTTCTTGGGATAGGCTCTTGAAATAGTTTGATATGACCACCAGGGTCGTCTTGTGCAGGGGTGCCAGCCGCAGATGAGGAGGTGACCAATAAGCCTTCGCAGACTGGAGGGCGTGTCTTGCTCCCTCCATTGTGGAGAGAGTAAGATTTTGGTGGTACCCTTTGATCAGTGATTTGAATGGACAGTTTTGAAGATGTTGTGTAGGAGAGGGGGTACTGCTCTTTGTTGGGGCCCCGACCTCTTATGGTATCACTGATGCGTGTGTCTACATTGGTCATCAGGATGTCATTTGGATCAAAGTTTGCATTATGGGAACCTGCAATATAGATATATGACATACAAAGCACAAATCCTAGTCAAAGTAGAAATCATTTGAATATATACATATTTTATGATTCAGGTTGGCCTCCCCCCATCCCCCCTTTTTTTGAGGTGAAGGGGATTGAGTGGGGTAATACCACCACCTCGGTTATGGATTCACATCAGATTCACAAATTTTTATTGACTCAAGCTGGCACATTTAGGGTGATGATGAAATTGTTAGACAAGAATCATCACCCGTCACTTTTTCTAGAGACGATTTCTCATCAAATTCAACATTTCTATTGTTTCAAACTATTTTCCATCATTATTTGTTAATTCAATGTTGTATTAACCCCATGGGGACATGGTAACTTTACCCTTATATATTGCGAAAGAGAAGCCATAGTCAGGTGGCCCTAGTGGGTGATTTCACTGGGTCATGTACTCGTGTAATCGATCTTCCTAAGACATAAATTCCTCTAATTGGCTCCAAAAAGTTTATTTGTGGAGGAAAAACACCCAATGGCCATAGAATCTGTGATTAATGGACCATCTTTCCAAAGGTAGGTGATTATTGGACAATGCTGTTTCCAATGACATTTAAGGACTCCATTGGTTGAGAGGATGGGAAGTCGAGCTCAGCTCACCCCTTGGAAGGGGGGGTTATTTCCTATTCATGGAATCTATTATATATTAAATTCATGTTCATATGTTTATTAATCCTTGGTTAAATCTTAAAGAGTGTGTCCATGGGCTACCCCTAGTTTGCAAGATCATCATTGGCATAATGGATTTGATGCTATAGAGGTAATGCTGACTTGATCCATAAAATAAGGTACTGTAGAGTTTATCATCATTCAAGGAGGATAGAAGGTGACTTTATGAGGTTGTTGGTCTCATTAGATGGGATTCCTATATATCCTCAAGAGAGGAATCAGAGCCCATGCAGTTTGAAATGGTTGTGTCTTATGCATGGAAGCTACCTATCTGGGGTGGCATTTTTTGGTAAACACTCTTGTAAGGGAACCCATTTGAGCTCTGGCCTTTGATTTTTCATCCTACGTATCCTGGTTTTATCAATAATTAGAGTTCTCATAGTTTAGAATTGCTGGGTCTTACACATAGAAGCTGCCCATTTGAGGGGACATGATTGGTTGAACCCTCTCGAAAGGGAACCCTTTTGATATTGAGACTTCAAGTAAGCATCCTACGTTTTCTGGTTTGATCAGGAATAAAATTTCTCATAGATCAAAATTTCATTAATTTTTTATTCATTCAAAACCTCTAGTCCCACATGAGTCATGCTCAGTGTGAGAAACAAGATGATGCGAGAGATCCAACCAACAACACGCCTCCTCTCCTGCTGGTGGGTGAGGTTGAGCCTATGTAGGAAGAGTCTGGGGAGATGGTGCTCAAGGGTGCAGAGCAATAAACCATTTAATGTGAAATGAAATTAAGGTTCATACAGCTCGACCTTTAGAATATTGGAGACTTACCTCAGTGAGATTTTCTTGGAATGCATTCTTGTAAGGGGAGGAGTTCTGTCCTAATCACAAGGGGAAGAAAACATAACCCATTTGATTGATCACCCTTCCTAATTGAATGTAAAAGCAAGTGATCACCCTCAATACCGAGAATGGAGAGGTTAACATTTTCATTCCAAGGTTGGACTCTGGGTTACCATGGGAATGTAGATGTATAGATATCCTTGGAGTTTAAACTGTTGAGGGGAGAGCCTTTGGGACTATGCTTACCATTGGGTATGTAGACTCAAGGGGGGGGGGGGGGCTGATGCACATTATGGTATGATCATATGGGTCAGGTGGCTTTATAGGAGGCTTTCTTCTGATTCTAGGGGAATGGTTCATGAAGGGACTATAGAGGAATGGATAGTAAAAAATGGAAGAGATTGGAAATTGAGGAAATAATTCCAAAAAACACCCCATTCCACATATTTTTTTCTTATTTGGGATGAGGGAAGCTCCACATATCAAAGTGGTATGCAGGAAGAGGGGTCATTTTCATACCGAAAAGTACAAAGGCTATGAAAGGACCACCGGACACCATAATGCTACATGGTCCTATGTAAAATCCGTCATGCCTCTTTGAGTTCCATCTGCATACTGATGTAGTACGTGGTGCCAAGCTAAATCCATGTAGAGATACACTATGTCAAACACCATATTAATAATGGGGTCTAGGGGACTATCGTTTGTGGGGAGTTGATCTATGATAAATACGCGGTTCACGGTTTCACCAAGCTAGTTCATAGTTATATTGTTAATATTATGTTCCCCAATTTAGGGTTCATGACTAGATGTACCTGCGGAAAACATGGTTTTCAATTCAGGATTCAAAGATGATTCATGACTAAAGCTGGAATCTTCTCAAAATTATTTATTCCATCCTTTGGGGTCCCCTTCATGATTTCATCATTTTTCCTTTCTCAATTCCTTTTTTCCTCCTTTAATAGAGAATTGGAGAAATCATATCTATGGGCATATGAAAATATTTGCAGAAGCCTATAAAGGGATATCTTGAATCTCGGATGGCTCTGTAAATCAGGGTTTATAGGGGTTGTGGTTCAAAATCATGGTTTGTGAATATTTTCCTATTTTCTTCATCCATGAATAGTTGAGTTCGTGAGTGGGTATGTGGATGGAATTGACATGGTTGATTCTTTCAGCGGCACGGTTCGTGGTCCACTGGTTTTGTTGACCATCACTCTACAGACTGGAGCCTCACGGGTTGTTCCACATACTTGTGGTTTGCAGTTCATATGGTCTACATACCCATCCTGACAATGGTATGTGGGTCACCTAAATACTTTTATAAATCTTTTCGTCTTGTTTTTTTCCAAAATTTGAAACTCATTTTGAGTACATTATCTTTGACAGGCTTTTAGTAATGCCTTCTTCCTTGTGAAAAGTGTTCATGGGAGACTTTTTCCCATGGTGAAATTTTTAGGACCTTATAGGGTTTTATGGTAATTATAGTTTTTAAGTGGTTTTTGGGATTTAGGGGGTTCTAATGGTTTTTAGTTTCTTTTAGGGTTTTTGCAGTTTTAGGTGTTTTTTGTGTTTTTGGATTTTTATGGTCATTAAGGATGTTTTTTTATTTCTTGGGTTTTAGGGGTGTTTTGGGAGGTTTTTTGGGTTTTAGTAAATTATTTGGGTTTTAGGGTATTTTAGAGTATTTTAGGGGTTTTAGGGAAATTTCAGGAGTTTAGAGTGATTTAGTGTCTTTTTAGTGTTTTTTGGGTTCCTTTAGGGTTTCTAGAGGTATTTGGTTCCATTAATATTTTTAAATCATTTAGAGTTTTTAGTGTCCTTTAGATTTTCAATGTTTTTGTGTATTTAATGGGGTATTGATATATTTGTTTTTTATGTTTTTTAGGGGTTTTGGGTTTTTTTTTTGTTTTTAAAGAGTTAGTGTTTTTGTGGAATTTTATGGACTATTAGGGGTTTTGAGTTTTTATTAGCGACAATAATGATTTTTATTTTTTTAAGTTTCTTTAATGGTTTTATTATTTTTTAAATTATTTTAGGTTTTTTGGGTATTTTAGGGGTTTTTGGGTTCATTTATGATTTTTATCGTCCTTTTGGTGGTTTTTAGGGTTTTCAAGGTTACATAGGGTTTTTAGGGTTTTACAGAGTTTTTTATGGTTATTAAGGAAAGGGAGATGCGAGGCCAGCCTATTCATGGCCCCCCAAATATATTAAAAAATATGAACAACAAAAACCAAGGGAGGGGTGGGGTCAAAAGACCCACACCCAAAACCCTGACAACCCCCACAAAAACAAAAGTCTAAAAAGCCCATGGAGCAAAAAGAGAGACTGTTACGGAACAAAATCAGCATCCCCAAAGTGGTTCCCATCTGAGCCATAGCTCGAGGATGCATCTGAGTCCACTGACTCCCATTCATAAGATTCATACTTCTTTAGAAAGGATTCATAATACCTCTCGAGTTTTACATCCGGCTTCACATTGGTAGTTCTATCTTCCATTCTGGCCTTGGAGGAGGCCCGAGTGGCTATTGGCCTAATCAGTGAGGGATAGTCCCTCTTAGCTCTCTATTTCACTAGAGGATAACTCTCCATGTTGAACGTCCTATGAGCAGTGATAGTAGGTGAAACCATGCCAACTTTCTTACTACATTCAGGATCATACCGCTGCCTTCTTTTCTGATTACTTCCAGAGGAGTCAGAGAGGCACATCTTTTCTTGTTCCCTCTTGATCCTGTTCAAGCTAGGTTTTATGGGTTGATTTGTGTTTTAAGGAATTTATGTGATTTATGGGTTACATGGTCCTTTTGAGTTTTCTTGTTGTTTTGAGGGGTTTAGGGGGTTTTTATGATTTTTAGGGGTATTAGGGGGTTTTAACTATTTTTTGCGATTAAAGGAATTTACTAAGTGTTTAAGGGTTTAAGGATGGTTTTTTCATTGTGGGTTTATTAGGATATCTAGTGTTTTCAAGTTTTATAGATTATTAAGGGTTTGGTTGTTTTGTTGTTTTATTGTTTAAAGGGTTTTTAGTGGGTTTTAGTTTTTTTTTTATTTTTTTTGTTCATTAAAATAGGTACTATAGGATTTAGGGGTGTATGGAATTGTTAAGGGTTTTTTGGTTTTTTGTGGTTTTAGTGGGTTTATGGATTTTTATGGGGTTTTATATTTTTAGTGGTGTTTTGAGGTTTTAATGGTTGTATGGATTTTATGATTTTTTTCATGCTTTTAGGGTTTTTACTAATTTTAATTTTTTTTGCTTTTTTATTTTTTTAAAGAATTTAGGGGTTTTAAGGGTTTGAAATGTTTTTTGGATTTTTAATGTTTATTGGGGTTCTTATGGTTTTTAGGGGTTTTTCGGGTTTTTAGTAGATTAGAGTTTTAGAGGTTTTAGTGTTATTATGTTTTTTTGTGGATATTTATGGTATTTTAGGCTTTTATGGGATTTAATTATTTTTGGGTGTTTTAGGGATTTTATGGTTTTTTGAGTTTTCAAATATTTTAGGGTTTGTACGGTATTTAATGTATTTTAATGGTTTTAGTGGATTTTTAATGGTTTTAAGTATTTTTATATTTTTATGGTTTTTATGGGGTTTAAGATTATTTCAGTAATTAGGGTTTTATAGTTTTAAGGCGTTTTGGGTTTAGGGTTTTGACAGGTTCTAGGGGTTTTTAGGGTTTTTAGGGTTTTAGTGTTTTAGGGTGTTTTAGTAATTTATTTTTTGATTTTTTAGGAATTTAGTGTGTTGATAGGTTTTAAGTATCTTCTCACGTTTTTAAATGGATTTTGTATTTTAATAGTTTTTAGTGATTTTGGTGTATTTTTGGGATTTTAGGGTTTTTGAGGGTTTTTAGGGATTTAGGTTCATTTAGTGGGTTTTATTGTTTTTAGGGTTTTAGGGGGCTTAACGTTTTATTATAGTTTTTATAGTTTATATGGGTTTTTGGTTTTCAAGCTATCTGGGGTTTTCATGGTATTTATGGATTCATAGGGGTTTCCAGGGTTTTAGGTGTGTTTGAGTTATTAGTAATTTAGGGTGATTTCATGGTTTTATGGTATTTTATTGTTTTTAGGGTTTTCATTATTTTTCATGGTTTTTATGGATTTTTATGTTTTTAATGATATTTTGTTTGGGTTTCATGTTTTAAGGAATTTTTTTTAGTTTTTATGGGTTTTTATTATGTTATATATGTTTAAAGTGTTTTAGTGTTTTCTTGATTTATTATTTTTTACGGTTTTTATATTTTTTTAGGGTTTATGGATTTCTTTTATTTTTATGTGTTCGTATTATTTTTTAGCGGTTTTATATATTTCTAGGTTTTTTTAATATTTTTAAGTTTCTTAATGGTTTTGTATGGTTTTTATGATGTTTAAGGGTTTTTTTTGTGTTTTATAGTTTTTATGGGTTTTTTGGGGTTTTCAGGGTTTATGTGGTTTTCGTGGTTTGTAGGGGTTTGAGTGGGTTTTTAGGGTATTTTATTATTTTTATGGTCTTTAGAGTTTTTAGGGATTTTATTGTTTCTTATGTTTTTATTGTATTTTTTTATTTTTGGGTGTTTATTATCATTTTAGGGGGTTTATGGTTTTTAGGGCCTTTAATTAATTTAGTTATTTGAGGGGTATTTAGGGTTTTTAGGGTCTCTCAGTTTTTTAAAGGTGTTTAGGGGTTTTGAAGTTTTTAGGGATTTTATTGTTTTTTCGGGGGGGGGGGGTAGGGAATTTTTAATTTTTTAGCTAATTTTAGTGAATTTTATGGTCTTTTATATTTATATGTCCTTTTAGGTCATTTTATATTTTTGTGTTTTTATATTATTTTAAGATGTCATGGCATTTTAACATTTGTTTGGATTCTGCATGGTGTTTTAGCATTTTATGGTTGTGTGTGTGTGGGGGGGGGGGAGTAGGGGTTAGGTGTTTTAGGTTATTTTGGGTCTTTTGGGCTCTTTTACAGTATTATTAGGGGTTTTAGGGGCTTTAGAGTATTTTAGGTGGTTTTATCATATTTTATATTTTTATAAGGTTTTAGTATTTTCAGGGATTATTAGGGGATTTATGTTTTTAAGGGTTTTAGTGTGGGGGGGTATAGTTTTCTATATTTTTAGGGGTTTTAGTGATTCATCATTTTTAGGGGTTGTATGCCTTTTACGAGGATTAGGTTATTTGGTGTTTTTTTCGAATTTTTTGGTTTTATGGATTTTTTGTGTGTTTTATGGTTTTATTTTGTGTTTTAAGGTGTAGTTAGTGTTTTTGGGTATTTATGGTTTTTTTGGGTCTTGGGTATTTGAGGGGTTTGTGGTTTATTGGTGGTTTTAGGGGTTTTATAGATTTTTAGGATTTTTATGAGTTTGAGTATTTTTAGAAGTTTTTAGGGTTTTTGATTTTTTATATGATATTTATGTTCATTTAGGTTTTTTAGATATTATAGTTTATATAGATGTTATTTTTTTGATTTTTATGGTATTTAGGGGTTTTATATTTAATATATTTTTAAGGGGGTTTTGGGTTTTAATTTTTTATGCATATATATATTTTTGATTTTTGTATTTTTTTAGGGTTTTTATGAATTTTTGGGTTTTTAGGGGTTTTAAGGGTTTTTAAAACATTTATACAATTTTTGTGTTTTATAAGGTTATTTAGGTTTTTTGGTTTTTTAGAAATATAAGGGGTTTTTGATCTTTAAGGGGTTATTAGGTATTTTAGGGTGTTTAAGGGGTTTTAAGTGTTTTAGTGGATTTTATGTTATTATAGGATTTTTAGAGTTTTTTAGTGGTTTTAGGGTGTTATAGAGGTCTTTAGTGGTTTTAAATGTCTTTTAGGGGTTTTATGAGTTATATGTTACTTTATCGTTTTTATATATTTTCACAATTTTTTGGTTCTTTAGGGTTTTTTATGTATTTTAGGGTTTTAAGTGGGATTAAGTGTTTATTGTGATAGATTTAGGGTTTAAGATTCATGTTTTATAGTTTACGGTATTGGGTTTAAGGTTTAGGTTGTATGGTATAGGATTTGGTGTAAAGTTAGTTGTCTATAGTCTAGGGTGTATAGTTTAGATTTTAGGCTTCAGGATATAGGGTTTCAAGAGTACGGTTTAGGGTTTAAGGTGTAGGGTGTAGGGTTTGGTTGTTTTTAGTGTTTTTATGCTGTTATGGTTTTCATGAAGATTATATATATGTTTTATTTTAGGTTTTTATGTTTTTTTTGTTTTTTAGGGGTTTTAATGGTTTTATGGGTATTTTTTAGGCTTTTCAGTGATTTTTGGGAGTTTTTAGAGTTTTTTGGATTTTTTGGGGTTTTAGGGATTGGGAAGGGGTCAGTTTTTTCAAAACAATTAGGGGTTTTTGGGTTTTGGGTTTTTAAGGGTCTATAGGGGGTTTAATGGAATTTATAGTTTTTAGGGTTTTTAAATTTTTTAGTGTATTTAGGTTTTTATTAGTTTTTATGGTTTTTTACATTTGTAGGTTTTTAGTGTTTTTATGGTATTTTTTTTGTTTTTTGGTATTTTTAGGGGGATTTAGGTTTTTCAGTGTTATTCAGTGGGTTTTACAAGTTTTTGGAGATTTCATGGTATTAAGGGTTTTAGATTCCTTTAGGTATTTTTAGGGTTTTTAGTGTCCTCAATAATTTTTTAATAGTTATTAATGTATTCTATTGTTCTTAGTGGTTTTAGAGTCTTATAGGTGTTTATGTTGTTTTAGATTATTTTAGGGTATTTAGGGCCTTTTAGGGGTTTATGATTTTTAGGGTATTTATAAATTTTTAGAGGTTTTAGGTGTTTATAGTGGTTTTTTGGTTTTTTGAGTTTTCAGGGACTTTTAGGGTTTTTATAGTGATTTATGGGCTTTGAAATTGTTTTAAGGGTTTTAATGTATTTTTCAGTTTTAGGGTAATTTTTTGGGGGATATAGGGGTTTTGGGTCTTTTTGTGATTTTATGGTCTTTTAGGGAAAGATAGGTGTAGGGCCAGGCTATTCCTGACCCACCCCCAATTTATTAGAATAGGAGACATAGTGGAAAGGGGAGGGGAATTGTCAAATGACCCATACCCAAAGGATCCAAAAAAAGTAGACAATGAAAGAAAAAGACAAAAAAAACTAAACACATAAGATCATAGAAAGGGACATGTCAGTCAATGTCTTCGCCAAAGTCATAAGCTATACCCACACCATAGGGATCATCATCCACTCCAAACCCAACAACCACATCAGTAAAGCAGAGCTCAAAGTCCCCCTCCATGTCCATGGATTCCCATCCCAACTCAAAGTCCTCTTGTAGTCCTAGCAGTGCCATGTGCTTCACCCTGATACTCTTTTATTCTGTAGTGTACTGAGACCACTCTCTTGTTGACATTTAAATTAATCTTAGCCTCCCTTGAGGTAGCTTGGGTCACCATGGGCCTAGGGAGAGAATAATAACCGTCCTCTGCCTCCTTGGTGGGAATGGGGTAGAAATGATACCATCCACATGTGCAACCTTCTTGTAAAAGAAATTATTACTGGCCACACTAGAGACCCCTTAATCCATCACCCCTGCCCACCTGTCTGGAAGGCTCATCAACCCCCCTTTCTAGAGGCCACATTAGCCCTTTCCCTCAACATCTGAGCTGTAATGGATCTGAACCTTCTATCATTCACTGAAAAAGCGCACATCCTTACCCATCCCCCTCCATATCATTATCCACCCAGGGCTATCTCCCCCAGAACCATGAAACACCTCCCAAAAAACCCATCCAAGTTAAACTAACTTAGCTATTGCCCCTCCCTCCTAGTGTAAAGTATTATCTGAAAATCTTTTATCACATGAACCAGATTATCAACAGGGACTCCAAGGATCTCGTCCACCTCAACACCTATCACCTATTACATTCTTCTCTGATTCATACGCTGAGTTAAAGGACCTCCAAACTGATCAACCACTACATTTTCATAAGTAATCAAAGCGGCATGAACTACTTCATGACCAACCATGTCCAAATGAAACTACTCCTACTTATGAACAACTAATTCATCTTGGTCCTTGCTAGCTGATTCCCATCCTGCATATCACATCTAGGGACCAGTGAAGCCTCATTGATCATCCAACCTTCCTCATCCCCCACATCATCACCATGGGCCTTATTCATGGGCATCACCATCACATCACAATGAACCGGGGGACCCTTTTCATCAATAATGGAACCATGACATTCAACGCAACCCACAACCATTGAATCGCACAAGCCTCATAATCCAACCAACACCACAACACCCAATGCCATGTCCTCCTGCGGACCCCTGGGTTCCCCCTCACTAACAACACTCTCATGCCCAGAGAAAGTCTTTCATCCTTGGTCATTCACTAATAAATCCATCACTAACCTCACCCCTCCTGCCAGCATCATACTCTATATGCCTAAATTCATCCGTCACAACCCTATTTTCATCTACTTACCCTTGTTCCTCTACCGCCCCATGCTCCTCCACGTCCCATTTTGAAAAATCCTCACCCTCCGACTCTGGAGAAATAAGATAATAAATCTTGTTACACAATGGAGAACCACCCAAATCTTGCGCCTCCCTACATTCATCCTTCACACTATTAATTTTCATGTCCTATTGGCCCTCAACCACCCCTCCCAAGCAAACAACATTCACCACATTCCCAAAAAACAAAATCCCATTATCACAAGCCCCTTCATGCTCAATACCATTACAAGGATACTACATATCTAGACCACCTAAGGGTTTCACTGTCACCATATCCTATGCACAACCTCCCCATGTGACTCTAATGAACCAAACCTGTTACATAATGAATCACCACCCGAAGCATGCTGCTTCATTCTTATGGCCTACCCACCCAAAGCATGTACCTCCATTATTTCATCTTTCCCCTACTCCAGGATTTCTTCATTTCCCAACATATTTGATAGAAGTTCATCCTCCTTTTTTGCTTCCCCTCTTGAGCCTTCACACCCAATACCTTAGTTAAATCCTTGATACCAAAGTCTGTCCTCATGATTCTAGAACTTTCCTCTATCTCCCTTACTCCCTTCTCATGCACACTCCCCAAATCCCACATCAATATCTCAAAACCCTGAGAGACCTTCGGCCCATCAGATTATCACTTCATTGTTATTGGAAAAGTATTCCCTATCATAATATTACCTTGTTCATCCACCATCATTGGCCGATCAATTGGCCCAACCACCCCATGAGCCCCCATATATATCCCTGGTGTTGCTACCCCATCATCTCAATGTTGTGCTAGAATGTCACAGTCACTTACATATTGAACAAAACAAAAATAATGACTCAACCACCACTGGATGTTTGTAACAAAATTTCTTGATGATAGTAATCCACATAAATTCAATCATAGGCTTTGAAACACCAATTTCAACACATACTCTAGGGGAAACTGGGTGGAAAATCACATGAGTCTGGCTATCTGAGCACAAATACCGACCCAAAATATTCCCAAAAATACTGATAAATGATGTATTTTAAAATGAAAGAGGGAGTTATAAGAACCTAACCCATGATCCAATCAACTCCGAGTCTCTGTTAATGTTCATGTGAAATCTACATCCGAAGAGAAAGAAAATAATTCCATTGAAGCATCGAGGGGCCTTAGACCAAGAGTGGATCAAATCTTCCTCTGCTGAAAACTGAATAATACAGTGGTGACCATCCTGTAACACCATTGTCTCCCAATCCTGATGATTCCAAGATCTAAATAAAAATCTGTTGAAAGTATCCACTAGGGGTCGATGATTTTTGAACCATGAAACCAAGTTCAAGATTTAAATCTAAAAATCTACATGAAACTCTGATTCTGATTAAGAAAATTGTGGGTAGACTTCATATAAATCAATAACCTTTGGGGGTTTTTAGTATTGTTAGAGTTTTTATTGTGTTTATGTTTTTTATACTTTTATGGGTTTTATTGGTTTGGTAGTTTTTAATGAATTATTATGTGTTTTAGGTTATTTTAGGGGTTTTAAGCTTCTATTAATGTTTTATGGGGTTTAAGGGTTTTCTGTGTTTTTAGTTGTTTTTAGTGTTTTTATTAGGTTTTGGGTGTTGTAGTGTGTTTTCAAGGTTTTATTGGGTTTAAGAAAAAATTTCATGTTATATTGGGTTTTTATGTTTTTTTGGATTTTAATGTATTTAAGGGTTTATAGGTTGTTTTGGGTTTAGGGAATTTTTAAGGTTCTTAAGTGTAACACCCTAGCTAGAGTGCCACTAAAACCGATACCCCAATTCAGATCAACACATGAACTCAGGAGCGCCTCCCCATATGCCTGATGATGCTGACTAGCAGCGTAGATCTATGGATGTACAATGGGGAAACTATACCCACCTAATATTTTAAACAACATCCATAATAATATCAACAAATATAACAAATAGTATCAATGTCAAATGGAATGAGAAATGTCAAGTGATTATAATAATCCAAGGGAAACATGATATAATTATGAAATCTATAATCAATATGTTTGGTAGTTATAAAGTAACACCTCTAATAGAAAACATTTAAAACTCAAAAAATGAATTCCTGATTCTAAACACGTCTCGAAATCCCATGCTCCAACCAATTATCCCATGTATAAACCAAGATCGAAATATTTATCCCAAACCTAGACCTAAAAAAATTAGCATTTACTCAGGTAACGACGCTCCCTGGAGGCCCGAGTTGGGTCTGAGTATATATCTGCAGGCCACCACCAATGCTATCTAAAGAAATAACTAATATAATAAGTGTGAATGAAGAGGCAATGTAATCAGTATAAAAATATTAGATAAACCAGGTTTCATTATATAACAATATTTCAATTCACCAAAATCATTATAATTTTATATAGATTACAAGACCCATCAAAACTACTTCAGTCCATGTCGTTCATCTGAATCATATATATGAGAGTTATTAGGTTATTAAACAAAGGGAATTTGTCCATCTATCCGTTCAAGATTTAGAATTTTATTTTAGACAATCCCAACCATTAATTATTGGTTCCACAAGCCAAAAAATCAAGTAGTATGAGTCCAAGTATCCAATCAGAATTCATAACTTTATGTATGACCATGAAAACCATGATATGTAAATCCATGTATATTCCCTTGGAGTTAGGAGAATCATTCCATCCTCTGAAAATTACAATGCACTGAGGATCCTGGAGCATCAGCCTGCATGCCCAAGGCCATGGAGGTTAGAATCAATCTAACATCTTAAAACGATATCATTATCAATCAATTCCAATTTATCAATTCATTTATCATAAGTCCAATACCATTAGTAATTAATTATTTAACAAATCCACAATCTAAATTTAAAACCAAAAATATCCCAATAAGGTCAAAAACCTTTTCACAATTTCAAAAAACACCACATAAAACATTTTTAGAGGATTTTAAAAACCACTCACTTCATTAAAACATTTCAAAAATACCCTTTAAAAGGTACTTTATTTTTGAATTTCTAAACCATTCTAAAGGCCTTAAATTACCTTCAATTCAAAATTTGATACCACTATATAATTTTAAAAAGGGATAAAACACATAAAAAATTTAAAACATCCTTTAAAATCTAATAAAAACCCAATTATAATTGCTTTGTGGTCAAAAAATCAGTTTAAACATTACCCACTTTCAAAACATTATTTTATTTCATTGAAAACCCTAAACAGATCAAAATACAAAAAATCTCATTTGAACCATTTCAAAATAGACATATGAAATTCACAAAAGGTAGTATATAAAGTTTTAAATTCTCTATTTAATCATTTCCGCATATTAGTTACCAATTACAACCCATTAAATTTCATAATTAACCTATCTCAAAATTTACCAATTCATTCAACAATTTTCAAGGGTTGTTCATATCCCATGGTTAGCCTTAGGTCTAGCTTCAATTCATCAATAGACCTAATGAGGTTTGTGAAGATTCTGTCACATTAACTAAAATACCAATCTACTTTCCTTAGCCAAATACATGAAAATTATGAATGAAAACTCAGGGGAACAACCACATACCCAAGGTAAATATCAATAATTGGGTCTAAATCTAGTTAACCACATACATTATACTCGATGAAAATTACTCATCCAACCTTGATCCCTAATTAAAAATAAAATGGTATCAAACACCAAAGTAAATAAACCATGGATATAGTGATCATGAGATTTAGAAAGAGAGGAGACAACCAAAAAAATCCTATTCTATAAAATGGAAGGATGTAGATTTTATGAATTACCCAAAACATCAATTGAAACCAATTGAACACCAAACACCGAAGAATCGAAGTAACAATGTCCATATAGAGGGAGAAATCCCTTAATTGACACACTATATTTTAGGGAGTATAGTAGGGAATAAATTTAGGGAAATAAACCTAAAATCCTGGGAATGAAAATGGAAATTTTTTCACTTTTAATGAGGTGCATAGTTTAGCCTCACATTTCCCCAACCTATACAACAACCTAGAGGTTCCCTAAATCCATGAATAAACCAAGAAGCATATTTTTCATGAAAAAACACAACATTTAAAAAAATGTGATGTGGTTAAGGTCTCTCTACTACCATAAAGGGAGCTCATGCTACACAGTATCTTATTTTGCACAACATGGTTTTCATAACAATTCACCCCTTCTATTGCCCACCGAGTTATGGAAAACAGTTATAACTAAATTTTCACTAAATGTCACCACAACATATATTGGACTCATTTCCTTATTTTTCATTCCTTAAGACACCTGTGACATCCCTGAGATCTTCCTTACTCATGGATAATATTACATTAAAGAATTAAGGATTAGTTTAGGAAAAAGTTAATATAAAAAAGATCCCCCATATATAATAACCTTAAAACCTCCCAACCCTATACATGCTGATCCTACAGCTACACATAATAGCCTTAATAAACCCTCAAGGATAGGTTTTCAATAAAATGGGACCACATAACAACTTAGCCCTGTCGTTGTTTCCTTCCGAGCATGGCCAGGTTGCTGCAACACCTAGATAAAAAGCATGGTCTTACCCCATTAAAATTTTCTCTATATTGGAAAAAATGTAATATGCTTATAAAAGCATATATCGGCCTAATGATCATCATTATGAACATCTAAAATATGATAAAATTATTGTAAATACCACTAAAACTACCACACAAGGAAATAATTAAGCAAATATCTAGACCGCTATGGGAGATTCAGTCAGGATGCCACTATTCTGATCCTTCCCACAAATGCTAATAGACCAACATAGTTAGTGTTGCTTAAAAGAACATATGATTATCTAAACACTTCACATCAACTATTTCAGATCAAAACACAATTCCCAATAACCTCGTTCCATATCTGAAAACATGTAAAACAACCAAAGAATAATCTTCATCTTAAGGTGCTCAGCCAGTTAAAACCTAATCCAATTCCTGATATAAAAAATAAATCATTGTGATGGGTATTTCACAATCCCATACAATCCAAAACACTGATAACCTCATCAAATGAACACTTGTCCACTATGGTACTCCCCAACATAAGATTTGTCTCACAACAAAAAATATTCTAGTGTCTGACAACTCCATCATCGAAAAATTACCACTAGGAGATCAAGATAACGATTCCAAAATTTTCCCAGTGTTTTTACAAAATCACCACAATGAAACATCCATGAGAACACAATAAAAAATTGGCATCCATCCATCCCATTGAAACCAAACAGAATGCATGCACTTCCTCTATCCATATATAAACTAAGGAAAACATGGATTTTCCCAAAGACTATTTCCATTCTCAAATCATAGATTTCATTTAACAATCCTCAAACTAGATGTGGATTATTAAGTACCACATCTATTATATTTACCAAGACATGTTGGAACATACCTGGATGACTCATATAAAAAACTCCTAACCCCGACTATCATAAAGTAACCACATTTCTTATCCATGATACCTTATCACTTATGGAATACCACCACCATCTAAATTCATCTAGAAGATTCTATCCCCAACATACATTAAAATTAAATAGTAAAACACCCCACTACTCCCCAAACCTTTTTTGAACTCTACTATACCCACAGACAAATATCTAATAAAAATAATGTCGATTTATTTTAAAAAAAACTCATTCTTGGAGCCAATGATTACATTGATCAAGCACCTCATCTAAAACCCACATATCTTTCAGTAAGGAATGAAAACCAATAGTTAATAGGTTTTTTATTGGAATCATTTTTCCACCATATCCAACCCACTATTTTCTCCAATCATAAATGACTAACATATCACTCCCCACTATATGAGTGTCATTGTCGCTACCTCAGCCAAGCAATTCCCATCAATATAGCTCATGATCATGTTGTTGTAGATCGCAAGAAGTGGAAATGGACATATCACCCAAACATGAGAGTAAAGACATTAAACATATCACATTCTTGAATTATTAGGATGGACCCATTATCATTTTTTTAACTTCACACCATGACAAAAACATCACATAGAGACAACAAATGGTGCACATCCCACAACATGGATTTACTTAACCTGCTCTAAGGGAGAAACCATAAAAATGCCTTTTATGTAACTCGAAGAAATAAATTCAATCACCTATAATAAATTAAAATCCCTCCCAGTTTATTTAGGAAGATATCAAGATATTGGTCATGATCATCTTTAACTTTAGAGTACACTAATATTTTATCGAAGATTACTACCACAATGGATTCATTCTCGATGTATCCTCTCGATGCAGTGATACCATAAACCACTTTTAAGTCCATATAAAACTCACTTAAAAGTGTCTAATCAATACCCACACATCACAATCATGTGGTATTTCCAACCAAAACTCACCACCTTGTCACAACCCTATTCCATGTAGTAGTGACCCAACATTCTCTTTTACACAATTGTTGCAACACCACTCGAGGTATTTTTAAGATGACCTTATTAATTCATATTGAAAACCTAATTATCCATCACACTAATCCAAAAAAAATGGTATCTCACGTAATCAACAATTCCAACTGTTATTTTAAAGAAAATGACACATGCTTACTCTCAATCCATACATTCATACATCATGAAGGGAATTGTGAAAATCAAGTATTTACCTAAAATACATTCCACATCATAAACCTATATGTAACAAAATTTACTATGATCATTCAAAAAACCTGACTCTAGATCCCATGTGTTGTACATCACAATAACTAGGCCCAAAAATACACTCATAAAACTATACATTCTACTCGGTCTATCATCCTCATCATAGTTTTGGAATCCTCCATTTTCTCACCTGACAAACCAACTTTTCATGAAAAAAATACCAACCATGTGACTACCCCCCCTACAACGTCTCTTCAATATCAAAAATTTCCCCTAGTTTTAACATAGATTTCCACATCAAAAACTTCTAAAGTAGTTAGGTTTGGCACCTAAATTATTCTACCCTTAGAAACCAACCTTAAAAAAAACTACAAGAACTCAATCAATTCTATTTGATAGAAACCAATGTGTAAGCATGCATTTTATATAAACATAGTGAAACCTACCATGCATTTAATACACTACTGAAGTATCTACAAGTGACTCACATTCAAACGAACCTACAATAGTAGGATAATCTCTCTCTATGTTACAATTTACTTCCCATAACCAATTTCTATCCCACTTATCCAACTAATTGAAATTGATACTATGTATAACTCTATATAATATAGCATAAAAAATTAAAAAATATCACTTATTCTCTAAATACCTAAGGGAACTATAAACCTAGATGACTTCTCCCTTGGTTCACCATTAGAGATCGAATGAAACCAACTCCCAAAACTGGTGTCACTTATCACAAAATCTATTGGCTCTCCCTATAATCAATATTCATCAAACCTCAAACAAGTCATTTCGTACAAGTGGAACACCTACCCCCATTCCTAGATACACAATGTTTAATGCTCCAAGTGACCATTTACTCTAGGTCCAACACTAATGATACACATTCACATACATCATCACATCAATCCAAACACTAACTATATGGTCTAAAACACAACTCATAATGTCTCAAAACACAAGGGTCACCACATTCATTTTAAGAGACAACATATCACAATTTCACGACCACAAACTATATGATGAAATAATAAGAAACATTTCCTTATCCAATACATCCAAACCCATCAATTTATCATATCATGTAACCCAAGGATTCAAAACCTAGGCACTGTCATAGCCCAAACCACCCATACACAGGGTAAGACAAAGGGAATAAGAGATAATAGTTACCAATGTCTCAAGGTCCCATCCATTCCCATTTCACTTTCAGTTTAAAACTCATGGAATAAGAGTTTACATAAACTTTTTATTGATCCAAAATTAAAAATTATTGGATATATTAAATTTCAATATGAATGAATTTTTCTTAATGATCCTGTAATTCACAAGTCAATCACATACAACATATGGATGATCTATCAGTCATTTGTGACTAGAATGATGAATAAAAAAATTACCCTCTCCTAAAAAAATAGAACAATATATAAAACCTCATAAATAAAATAGGTCACATCAAATTGTACCACTCGAGGTGGAAATCTCAATCAATGGTAAAAGTGAAAAAATAGAGCATCAATTCCCACCACTAAACTCCATATTTTCTATCATGTGTGGAGATATAGGCACCCAGACATGAGTTCATTACCATACACATAAAAATATCCTAGTATCATTTCTACCATACTAAAATAGTAAGAGAAAATACAGACTATATGATACCACTTTGTAACATCATGACATCAGTGCCACTAAAAATGGTTCCCTAATCTGAACTGACACTTGAACTCAGGTGTGCCTTCCTATAAACTAGAGGCTTTGAATTAAAGTGTGGGTCCTTGGAGGAATAATAGGAATTCTATATCAACTTATTTTTTAAAAAATTATCATATATAATATTAACAGCTATAATAAAAAATATGAATGGAAATTGAAATAATAAATGGATAGTGCTTAGAAAAACCCTTGGGAAACTTAATACAACAATGATATGTATACTCTACTTATTAGGAAGTCATACATTAATACAATTGATAAAAAAATTCAATAACCACAAATGTTATTATGAATCCAATCTCAAACTTTACATTTCATGATCCTACACTATAAACCATGCTTATACTAAGAGTCAGGTCCCTATCCTGAAATTTCACATAAAAACATGTTGCATATATTTGGGTACCCAAGTTTAGTAGAATCCCTAGTAGGGTGTGAGTACAAAATATTAGTCCACCACCAAGGGTTTCTAAAGAAACATCCACTCTAAAAACAATCCATGTTGAGGTACAATAATCAACATACAATCATTAGATAAACCATGTCTCATTATTTATCAATATTTAAATTCACCATAATTATTATTTGTCTCTATATATTCCCAAAACCATCAATCCTTATTTTCCACATGTTAGTCATTTAATCTATATATCACGTAGGTCATAGGTCAAAAAAATAGGACTATCATTCAATATTTCTAACTAAGATTCAGATCATCATGTCTTTCCATCATAGCCATTGATTATAGGGTTCATAGGTTGGTAATAATGGGGAACCAATCCAATTATCCAACTGGGATTTTTAATGTCATGTTTTACTATCTCAATCATAACAACGAACTCAATTTCCATTCTTTTATATTTAGGTGCATCAGTTCATCCTTTGCAAAATATGGTTCACTGGGGGAGCGGGATTATTAGCTTGGACCACCCAAATCTAAGGAATATGTCATCAGTCCAACATCCCAAAACCATATAATTATTAATAATTTATATATTTATGAAATTATTTATCATAAATAAAATACAATTAATAATTAATAATTTTCTATGGTCATAATAGACCTTTAAAACCAACCACATCTCAATAATTCCCAACCCCTTTCTCAGAATTTCATAAAACATCATTTAAAACATTTTTTGAGGATTAAAATAACCGATAAATTTATCAAAACATTTAAAAACAAACATTCAGGATGGTTCTTTCTCATAGGATTTAAAAAAAGGAGAATGTCCATCCATTACCTTAAATTCATTAGAAGAAATCACCATGGAATTTTCCCGAATTAAAAACAACATTTGAAATATAACAATTAAACCTTGGTATTTCACATGAGTTTGACACCTCATCTTTAAACATTAAACACTTTCAAAACTACATTTTCATTCAATGAAAACCATAATCGGAAGAAAATAAAAAACACATTATTTGAACCATTTCAAATGCATCTTAGCATTTTCACAAAAGATAGTATATAAAAATTTCAATTTTCAATTTAACCATTCCAACATATCTATTAACACTAACATCACATTAAATTTCATAATTACACTATATAAAAATTTAATGATTCATATATCCATTTTTCAGGGTTGGGAATACCGCATGGGTAGCCTTAGGTCTCTTATTAAGTCGTCAATGGAACCAATGGGGTCTTTGAAGAGTCTTTCATGTCAAATACACACCAAATTTACTTTATTTGGACAAATAAATGAAAATGTAGAAATGAAAATCAATGAAAAAACCACATACACAAGGGAAATTAAAATGTCTATGGGAAAAATCATATATATAACAAAAATCATACCTATAAACAATCACTTTTCCAACTTTTGTTCTTGATTCAAAATAAAAAATCCTTAAAAACCAAGGTGAAGAAGCCCCTAGAAATAGGGATTATGTGATTTGAAAATAGATGAGGCAACCAAAATTATCCTCTTCCACAAAATCGAAGGAATAAAAATTGAAGACATAAATGGATATTCGATTTTTAGACAACAACACTCAAAATTACAAATAATTTAATATTAATCATCCATAGAGATAGTTGACTCCCTAGGATTGAAACATAGGTTGATGATAATGGAATGGGGATTAAATTTAGGGAAGAAACCTTAAATATCGGGTGGAAAAAATCAGTATTTTTTCACTTTTAATGAGGTTCATGGTTTGGAGGCATATTTTTTACAAACCTTGTGCGAACCATTTATTTTTCTCTGTCTAAGAGGAAACTAATCCTTATAGTTTACTAAGAAACCCTAATGGTTTGAAAATCCATGTGGGGTCATGCACTCGCCACTATACAAAGGGGATCTTGAGCTGCATAATATATTGGGCCACCACATGTTTTCCCAAACTATAAACCCATTTATACATGACATATTGTTATAGAACATGATTAATACTAACCACATGTTGACCATCCTCTAAGTGTATACTGATATTGTTTCCTTATTTTTCATGCCGCAAACCCCCAAGACACCTATAAAACCTTCCCTACCCATGGGAAACCTTCCATTAATAAATTTAGGTAGATTTTAGCTCAAATTTAAAATTAAAATTAACCCCTTAAAATTAGGACATTACATTAGGGGTTTTCATGTTTTTAGAGTGTTTTGGGGTTTCAAGAATCTTGGGGTTATTTAGGATTTATTATTGGTTTTAGGGGTTTTATTGATTTTATGGGTTTTAATGGTTTTCATGTCTTTTAGTCCCTTTTTAGTTTTTATGGTTATATGGTTATTATGTGTGGTTAGAGTTTTTAGGGGTTTTAGGGGATTTAGGGTATTAAGGGGTTTTAATCATTTTTAGTTTCTTTTATGTTTTTAGGGACCTTATTTTTTTTTATTTTATTAGGGTTTTAGATGGTTTTAGGGGTTTTATTTTAATGAAAATTTTTTATGGGTTTTGGTAATATTTTTGTGATTTTAGGGTTATAAAAAAAATTTATGGTTTTTAGGTGTTTTGGTTATATTAGTGTTTTTCATGTCTTTTAGGGACTTTTAGGGTTTAGGTTTTAGGGTTAAGGGATTAGTATTTAAGGTGTAGTATTTAGGGTTTAGAGTGTAGGTTTTGAGGATTAGGGTTTAGGGTATAGGGTATAGGGTATATAGTGTATGATTAAGGTTTTAAGGTTTATGGTATAGGGTTTAGTTTATTGGTTTTTGGATATAATGTTTAGGGTTTCAGATGTATGGTTTAGTGTTTAGGTAGTATGGTATAGGGTTTATGGTATATGGTTTATGGTGTAAGGATTATGGTGTAAGTTATAGGGTTTAGGGTTTCTATGTTGTTATGGGATTTTAAGCTTTTTTTATTATGGTTTTTATGATTTTATGGATTTCAATATTTTATAGGGGTTTTAGGGGGTTTTGGGGTTGGGTTTGTTTTGGTAAATTATGATTTTTTTAGTTTTTAAGGGGTTTTAAGGATTTTTTGGGATTTTTTGGATTTTTTTGATGTTTTTTGGGGTTTTGGTGTTTTTTGGGTTTTTGAGAGTTTTTTTTGAAAGGTTTATTAGTATTTTTAGTTGAATTATAATTTTTGTTGTTTTAAGGGATTTAAGGTTTTTAAGATATTTTAATGGATTGTAGGTTTTTACGGTTTTTTGGGTATAAATGTTTTTATAGTTTTTTAGTGTTTAATGTTATTTTTATGGGTTTTAGTGTTTTAATGGGATTTTAGGGTTTTTTTTGTTTTTAGGTTTATTATGGGGTTTTGGGATTTTTAGACTTCTTAATGGTTTTAAGGGGTTTTATTCATTTTTATAATTTTTAGCGATTTTAGGGATTTTTTGTGTTTTATGGGGTTTTATAGGATTAGGGTGTTTTTTGGGTCTTTTCATTTTTTTTATACTTTAATATATTTTATGGTTTTAGTTTTTCTAGGGAAAGGAAGTTTAGAGCCAGGCTATTCTTGAACCCCCAAATATTTATTAGAAAAAAAAAGGACAAAATAGATAAGGGATGGGAGGAGTCAATCGACTCAAACCAAGAAACCCTTAACAACCCGAAACCAAAAAAATAAAACTCCAAAAGAGAACCAATTCAGTCAACATAACCACCAAAGTAGGAAATAAGAGCTACGCCATAATGGTCATCCTCCGCACCATATCTAGATGTTGCTTCATCAATGTGTAAGTCCGAGTCTGCACCTACGTCCATCGATTCCCATCCTGACTCGAATTCCACTTGATGTTTAAGGAGTGTCAGGTGATCCTCCCTACGTCTTTCTTTCTATAGGGTGTGTTGCTGCTCCCATTTGATAACTTTGACTTTCATTTTGGCCACCATTTATGAGGCCCGGGTAGCCATGGGCTTGGGAAGAGTGGAGTAATCTTGCTGCATCCTCTTATCTAAGGGAGCATAGGTGGAACTATAATCTATCTTTTCACCGTCCAGAAATTAATTGAACATTCCTCGAACTCCATGTCATGAAAGACCACACAACTCGACTCACTAGTTTTCACTACCATGGTCTGCTTCATGTGACCAATCAGTGGGAATCCATACAATACTTCTTCTTGTCTCTCTACCTCACACTTTCCATACCACTCCCCCTGAAATTCATTATCACCCATGGATTTCATCCCCTTCCCATATGAAAGAGCCCCTATAACACAAGAAGGCTAGGCACCTCCCTCATACACAACCTGGGCAGTCTGATTCATTTCCTCTCATTTGGCCACTACATTGTCCTTCACATATCCAGAAGGGTTTAGTATGCAAACCCCAATAGGAAACACCATAACCAAATCACATGTCACATCACAATGTTCATCCATCCCCCCTTTCTTAGACACCTCCCCTTGTTCAGTCGCCTCCCCTAGCCCCTGACCGGACTGATCCACATATCTCTGCTCATCTCCCTCACCATTCTCATTCACCTTCCCTTTAAGAGATGCTACCCCTTCTTGTCCACCTCCTCAGCCACCTCCTCATTCTTATCCTCTACACCTGCTCATCCACCTTCCCATTCCCGACCAGACAACAGGGTTCACCTATAGTAGCTCCATAAAGCACCACCCCAGGAAATTTCATATTGAGGCCAGAAAGACTAAATCTAGCCACACCCTCAACCCCATCCTCCCATGTCTCCACATTTCTCTCTACTATCTGAACCTACACGTCATCATCCCAATTGAAACTACATCCCATATCCCACACAATATCTTCAACCACAATGTAGTCATGGAACCCATTATGGTCATGGATGACAAAGATACCATCCCACTTCCTAGAAACCTCTCCTTGTTCTTCCATTGACCCTTGATCCTCCCCATACTCCTATGTCACAGCTTCACCCTCTATATCAACAGACACAAGACACTAAAACTTATTATACAAAAAACTGTCACTCTAAACAAACACTTCCCACTGCCAGCCTACACACTGTAAAGGCTGTCAACCAAAGGCACAACCACTGAATTAACACCTCTATAACCACTACTGTTCTAAAGATTATCCAACCCAAGGATCCCTCCCTAGCATCCTCCTTACCACCACCAAAAATTAAATCATCTCTCAAGTGTGAAAAATGTCCCTTTCCTTTGGATGGGGAGGCATGCACTGAATAGCCTCCTTCCCCCCATCATATTTTGAATTCCATCACTATGATCCCCTGATACAGATTCAAAACACCATATCCCATTAGGGATATCATGAAAACCCAGTCATCATGACAAAGAAGATGACAAGACGAAAAAAAATCAACCCATGCCTCAAAAATCATTGGATGCCTCCATCAGAGCTCCTCACCAATAGCAATTCACACAAATTCCAGTAGTTCCATAGAGGAATCCACCTCAATAAAAGTCTTTAGAGAAACCGGATGGCATAGATCCTGAGTCTTTCTATCCACACAAAGTAACCTGCCTACCAAGTTCCCCAATATTGAAATAATAGATTTTTTTGATGGGAATTGGGAGTTCTGGAAATCCTACCCATGTTTCCACCATTGGAGAATCATGATGCAAGTTAATATCATAACTCCATAGAAATAGTAAGAATTAGAACCATCACATTTCTAAGGAGTTGCATACAAGGCATGGATAATATCTTCCTTAAATGCGAATCGAATCAGAATATGGGTTTTATCGTGTTTTAGGGTTTTTATGGAATTTTAGGTGTTTTTGGGTCCTTCAGGATTTTATTAAGGGGGTTAGGATATTTTAGTGTCTTTTGGGTTTTTCGGTTCCTTTATGTTTTTAGGTGTTTTGAATTCATTTGGTGGTTTCATGGTATTTTAGGTTCTTCTTGGGGTTTCATTCATTTTTTATGTCTTTTAGGGGTTGTATGTTTTTATGGTATTTAGGGGGTTTTAGCATATTTACATCGTTTTAAGGATTTAATGTGTATTTTATGGGTTTTTATTGTTTTAGGATATTATACATTTTTTAGGGATTTAGGTTCTTCTAGGGGTTTTTAGTGTTTTTTTTGGGTTTCACAGTTTTCAGGGGGTTTTTTGGTGTTTTGGGTTTTTATGAATTTTTCGATTTTTAGGGCTTTAATTATTTTTAGGGTTTTAGTGTGATTAATGTTTTTATTGGGTTTGAGTTGGTTTATATAGGTTTTTATAGTTTCAATTTATTTATATTTTTTATATTTTTTTTGGTTTTTAAGGATTTTATGAGTTTTAGTTTATTTATGTTTTCTTATAATGTTTAACTATTTCCATTATTTTTATAGTTTTTAATATTTTTAGGGGGTTTTATTTATTTAATATTTTAAAATTATTATATATATTTAGGTATTTGTTTTTTTTTTAGATTTTATTAATTTGGTGGGTTTTATTGGTTTTACGGTACCTTAGGGGTTTCATGGGTTTTTAGAGGTTTTTAGGGGAGTGGGGATTTTTAATTTTTTCCAAAATGTTTTAGGGGTTTCCCTTGGGTTTTTGGTTTGTAATGGTTTTTTTGAGTGTTTTAGCGTTTTAGGGATATTTTGGTTTTTAGGGTTTTAATTGTTTTTATGGTTTTTTGGGGTTTTGGGTTTTCAAATCTTTTAGGTATTTTTATGGTTTTTTGTTTTTAGGATTTTAATGATTTTAGATTATTTTATGGGTTAATTTTTTTCATTTTTGTTAGGGGTTTTTGGGTTTTAGGGAAGTCTCTATTTTTTATGATTTTTAGGGGTATTAGGGGTTTGTAGGTTACATTAGTTTTTTACTGATTATTATTGTTTTATGGGTTTTCTTGTCTTTTAAAGTTTTAGAGGGGTTTTTTTGTATGTTTTAGGGTTTTAGGGGGGTTTAACTTCTTTTTAAAAATTTAGGGTTTTATGGAAATATAAGGGTTTTATTACTTTTAGGGTATTATATTTGTTTTTAGTGTTTTAGTTTCTTTGGGGGGGATTGTTCTTTTGGGGTTTTTATAGTTTTTAGGGGTTTTATAGTTTGTTAGAGTTTTTTAGTATTTTAATGGTTTTAGATTTTTTGGATACTTTACGGTTTTATTAATTTCTTTTAAGGTAATTCTGGGTTTTTGGGACTTTAGTGTTTTTATGGACTTTTAGGGTTTTTTGTATTTTTTGGGTTTTTTGGTGTTTTTATGGTTTATTAGGGTTTTTAGAGTTTTTATGATTTTTTTGGTTTTTAGGATATGTTTTTGGTGTTTTAGGATCCTTGAATGGCTTTAGGGGTTTCTGAGTTTTTTGGTGTGTTTTAGGGGTTTTCAATTTTTTTTATTGTAATAGGGGGTTTGTAGGGTGTTTGTGTTCTATTTATGGGTTTTTGGGGTTTAGGGTATCTTTGTTAATTTTTTTGTTTTTAGTGTAATTTTTTATTTTTTAGACTCTTTGATAATTTTTTGGGTCTTTATGGTTTTTTATGTTTTTTTTGGGTAAAAGAGTTTTAAGTGGTTTTAGTGATTTCTTAGCGGTTCTGGGTTTTTTTGGGTTTTTAGGGTTTTACGATATTTAGGGTTTTAGAAATTTTATTTTTTTAGGGGTTGTTGGATTTTTTAATGTTTTTAAGGTTGTTAATGTTTTTAGTGTTTTTATGGGTTTTAATGGTTTATAGGTTTTTAGTGGTTATATGGGTTTTTGGGGTCACTTAGGGTTTTCAGTTTTTTAGGGTATTCTGGGGCATTTAGGGTCTTTTACCAGGGTGGTTTTTTAATTATATTTCATGGGTTTTAGGGGGTTAATGTTATTTTAATGGCCTTTATGTTTTAATTTTATTAAGGTCTTTTAGCGCTTTTACTATCTTTTATGGATAAGGGTATATGGATTGGGGTTAAGGGTGTAGTTTTTAAGGTTTATGTTTTATGGTTGAGGGTTTACAGTTTAGGGTTTATGGTGTATCGTGTATGGTTTAGGGTCTAGGGTTTAGGGTTTAAGGATTACGGATTAGAGTTTTGGGTTTATGGTGTAGGGTACAAGGTTCCAGGTGTTGGGTTTAATGTGTAGGGTATTGCTCTTATTGTTTTGAGAATAAGATGTAGGGTATAGGTATAGGGTTTTTAGTTTTTTTAGGGTTGTATTGTTTTTTTAGTTTTTATGGTTTTCTTATTTTATGGGGATTATTAAGTCTTTCTTGGTGGGATTTAAGTGTTTTTAGTGTTTTTATACTTTTTAAGGGTTATAGGTTTTTAAGTGCACTTTATAGTTTTTAGGATTTTATTTATTTTTATGTTTTTTGGGGTTTTTTTACATTTTTAGTGTTGTAGGGTTTAAAGGGATTTTGATAATTTTTTAGGAGATTTAGGGTTTTTAGGGTTTTCGATGTTTTTATTGGTTTTAGTATTATTTTTGAGTTTGGGTGGGGGGTTAGATTATTTGACGGTTTTGGGGTTTTAGTGGGTTTTTAGGTGTTTTGTGGTTTTCACTCATATTAGGGTTTTGATGATTTTTTATATTTTTGGGGGGCTTTGGTTTTTAGGGTTTTTGGGGTTATTTCGGGTTTTAAGTTTTTTGGGTTTTAACAATTTTTAGGTTTTTATGGGATTAGGTAATTTTTGGTTTTTTTGGGTTTTTTTGTTTAACGTTAATTTTTGTTCATTTTATTTCTAGGGGTTTTGGAAATTTTTGGGGTTTTTTTAATTTTAGGGTTTTTTTATTATTAGGGGTTTTTAGTTGTTTTGGATTATTTTATGGATTTAATTATTTTTATGGTCTTGTTGGGTTTTTAGCTGTTTTAAGGACCTTTATGTTTTGTTAGGATTCATTATGGTTTTTAGGTGTTTTAGGGTCCTTTAGGGGTTTTAGAGTCTTTTATTGTCTTTTAGTGTTTTTAAAGTTGTAGTGCCTTTTATGGTTTTTAGGGGTTTTAGGTGTTTTAGGGTTTTTAGGTTCCTTTATTTGGTTTTAGTATCTTTTACGTTTTTTGGTTATATGGGTTTTCTTTGATTTATGAAATTTTTTTGGGTATTTTAGATATTTCATGGGATATAAGGGTCATTATGATCTTTTAGGTTGTTCATGTTATTTTATTGGTTGGGGGTGTTTGGGTATTTTCGGGTTTATAAGTATTTTAAGAGTTTTTATGGTTCTAGGGACTTTTTAATGGTGTATTGATCTTTTTAGGGGTTTATGGACTTTTAGGGTTTGAATGAAATTTATGGGTTATTATGTTTTTTTTGGTTTTATGATTTTTATGGTTTTAGGTATTTTTTACTGTATTAGAGATTTTTTGTATTTTAAGGGGTTTAGAGTTTTTAGGGGTGTTAGTGTTTCTATTGGACTTTAGGTTTTTTAGGGATTTTTTGTATTTTCAGGGTTTTTAGGTTTCTAAGAGATCATTAGTGTTATTAGTTGTTTAAAGTTTTTTTTAGTGGTTCAGGGTTATTTTGGGTTTTAGGGGTTTTTACGGTTTTTAGGGGTTTTCTAGTTTTTAATGTTTTATGTGATTTTTTTGGGTTGTGTCATTTTCATGTTTTTGTTAATGTTGTAACCATTTTTAGGGGTTTAGGGTCTTTTTAGAAAATCTTAGGAATTTTCAAGGTATTTTAATGTTTTTAGCGGGTTTTAGGTTATTTTTAATGGTTTTAAGGTTATTATGGTTTTCAGGGGTTTTAATGATTTTTAGGCTTTAAGGGGTTTTAGGAGTTTTTGGGGTTTTTAGTTGTTTTATGGGGTTTCATGGTTTTTAGTGTTTTATGGGTTTTTAGTGTTTTAGGGTATAATGGTAGAATGGTTTTTGGGGTTTTATGGTTTTATGGTTATGAGTGTTTTCAGTGTACGTTCAAGTTGTTTTGGGTCTTCAGGGTCTTATAATGGTTTCTAGTAATTTTATTGTTTTAGGTTTTTTTTGGGTTTTAGGGTTTTTAGGTTTTTTATGGAATTTTAATGGTTTTGGGATTTTTAGAGTTTATATTGAGTTTTATGGGGTTATATGGTGTTTTAGTTTTTTATAAGGTTTTTGGGTATTTCAGGGTTTTATTTGGATTTTAGTGTTTTTTGGGTTTTTTGGTTATTTTTACAGGTTTGAGGGTTTTTGTTGTTTTAAGATCTTTTTGTGGATTGGTATGGTTTTTTGGGATTTTGGGTTCTTAATGATTATGTTTTGTTTGGTGGTTTAATATTTTTTGGGCAATCTAGATTATTTTTAGAATTTTAAAGGGGTTTTAGATTTTTGAGGCTATTTAGGGATTTTAAGGGTAAATTAGGTTTTAAAAGGCAATGAAGATGTGGAGGTCAGGCTATTCCTGACACTCAAATTTATTAAATAAAAAGAAGCAGAAGAACAGACACAACACACAAGAGAGGTAAGGGGTCAAATAAAACACACCCAAAAACTCTGGACAACCCCACAAAACCCAAGAGTACCAAAAAAACCCAAAAGACAAGAAAGAAAAAAAACAGGAAATGCAAAAATGAACAATCATCTCTAGTAGAATCACTCAAATAGATAGCTTCCAACATCACTCAGCACCAAACTCATCAACCGCCACCTCCTTACCAAGAATATCAATAAGAAAAAAAATCAGAAACAACACCTTTGGGACGTCCTATCCAAGCAGTAATCAACAAACAACTTCACTATCTCAGCCTCCATCACCTCCTCACCAATCATACCCACCACCAAAATCACATAACCACCAACATCCAACATCACAGAAGCACAGGAGAAAAACTCACTAGCCTCACCTTCACTGCCTCATAGTGACGCAACATCCATCACCAAGAAGTAGCGACTATCTTCACAGCCACCTCCAGAATCACATCCACAACACCCAAGGTCAAAGTAACATATAACACTACTACGTAGCATCGGAAGCCAGCATCCACACTAATTCACAACTGATCCAACAACATTACTAAGAACACTAGCTCCCACGTCAGCCTGCACCACCACACTGAGCAGGTTCAACTCCTCAAGGAAACTGGCAGCCAAAGTATAGTTTCTCATTATCCAGCCAGTCAAGGTCCAACCAAAAACAGTAGCAACTCATTACCAAACTAGCAACTAGAAACAACCAACAAACCACCTCTCAGAATACACCAACTTTCTCCTCCTAACTATATGGGTTCCAGAAGCCCACACCTGTACCCATTCCGCATTAGCCACAACTCCTTAAACTCAACATTTAGCAATAGCAACAGCTCACCACCGAACTAGCCCCAACTCAAAAAACCCACAGTCCAGCAAATAAGATGGAACACAACACAAAATGACCCAACCTTAAATAGATGTATGATCCAAGGACGAGGAATAGGAACCAGAAAATTGAACCTATAGCATCCCCCTTTTAGTCCACCATGAATCGTCACAAAGCCAGGAAAGCTAGAAAGACCCTCCTCAGATCCAAAATAGGAGTGCAGGCCTGAGCATAAAACCGTGCACGCCACCGACGAGAGGTCGCAAATACTTCCAAACCCACCATTCACCGAAGCAAAGCCAAGCCTCTCTCAGGAGAAGCCACCAAATAGTCAAGCCGCACCAGATAAGAGATCCAAAGCACCGAACTCCAAGATACTTGAAAAACCAAGATCCAACCCAGATCTGACAAGCATAATTGGAAATCGGGCTAAGTAGACCTCTTCCTAGTCGTCGAAGTAGTCGTTGCACCAGCCTAACACCATTGAGACACCCGAGGGACCTGCGTGACCTCAGATCTGGAGTTGTCTCTGAGATTTGATTTGTTGTTTACCGATAAGGGGCCAACTGAGGACGCCTGACCTTTCCACCAGCTTGCTGACGAGAGCAGATGTATTTAAGCCCAAGCCAGATGATCTACAAAGACCACGCCCAAACCAACGACATATCAACAATGACTCCAAGGAGAAATGAAGATTCATCGGTGGAAGGGGGAGATGACGATGGATATCGCAAAGGGAGTGCACCCGGAGACTCAACCGCCATCCTGGGGCATTTCATATTTTAAAGGGTTTTTAGGGCCTTTTCAATTTTTATGTTATTAGGGAATTTTAGATGATTTATGGAAGATTAAGTAATTTTAAAGTTTTTATGGGCATTTATGATATTTTTTGGGTTTAAAGGGTTCTTAGGGTTTATGGGTTTTTTATAGTATTTTGAGGATCTTTTAGGGCTTAGGGTTTATAGTTTAGGTTTTAGTGTTTAAGGTATAGTTTTTAGGGTTTAGGGTGTAGGTTTTAGGGTGTAGTGTTTAAGGACTAGGGTGTAGAGTTTAAGGTTTAGGGTTTAGGGTTTAGTGTTTAGTGTTTATGGTGTAGGGTATAAGAATTAGATCATAGGGTATAGTGTTCATGGTATTGGGTTTAGGTTTTAGGGTGTTGTGTATAGGGTTTAGGGTCTATTTTTTAGAGTGTACGGCTTAAGGATTCAGGAGTATTGTATTGTTTTTAGGATTCTTAATCTTTTTAATGTTTTAATGTTTTCTAAGGTTTTTGGGTTTTTAGGGTTTTAATTGTTTTAGTTTTTTTCTGGTTTTTAGGGATTTAGGGTTTATATGTTTTTTAGGTTTTATGGTTCTTAATGATTTTGGGGGGGTTTTGGGGTTTTAGGATCTTCTTCTTCTCTTGAGGTTTTATGGGGGTTTTAGGGTATTAAGAGTTTTATGGGGTTTTAATATTTTTTATAGATGCATGAAATTTGTAGTGGATTTTACGGTTTTTGTGTTTTTAATGTTTTTTGTGGGTTTTATGGTTTTTTTGGTTTTATGGTTTTTATGTATTTTTATGGTTTTATAAGGGGGTTGTGGTATTAAGGGGTATTAGTGTTTCTTTTGGATTTTTTATGGGTTTTCAGGGTCTTATGGGTATGTTACAATATTTTAAGTATTATAATGTTTTTTAGAGTTTTTAGGGTTTTAGTGATTTTTAGTGTTTTTAGGTTTTTTAGTGAATTTTAGTGTTTTTGGGGATCTAGGGCCTTTAGGGTGTTTAGTGTCTCTAACATTTTTTTTTGTTTTTTAAGGGGGAGGGGGTTTAGGGGTTTTAGTATTTGTAATGGTTTTAGTGATTTTTTGGGGATTTAAGGTATTCTAGGATTTAACATCTTTTAGGGTTTTTAGAGTTATATGGTTTTTAGGGTCTATTAAGGATTATTGGGTTTTGGGGATCTCTTATGATTTTTATGGTTTTTTACTATTTTTAGGGTATATTATTATTTTATTTGTTTGAGGATCTTTTTGGGATTTTTATGTTCCTTAAGGTGTTCTTATGGTTTTAGAGTAATTTTGGGGTTTAAAGTTATTCAATAGGATATTAGGGTATTTTAGGGAATTTTAGGGCATCTTAGTATTTTTTAATAACTTTAATGGTTTTTATATGTTTAGAGGTATTTTAAGGGGTTTTTTTGGGTTTTATGGTTTTATGGTCTTTAGGGTTATAATGTTATTTTAGGGTTTTGATTGTATTATATTATTTTTGGTGTACATTTTAGGGGTCAATGCCTAGGGTGTAGGGTTTAAGGTGTATGTTTATGGTTTTCGAGGATATGTTTTATGATTTAGGGTGTATGGTAATAGGTTTCTGGTGCAGGGTTTTGGATTTGTTGTTTATGGTGTATGGTATAGGGTTTCAGGTGTTGGTTATATGGTGTATGGTTTATGTCTTAGAGTTTTGGGTTTAGGTTTTATGGTTTAAGGTGTAGGGTTTACGTTTTTCTTTTTTTCAAGATTTTAATGTTTTTGGGGTTTTAATGACTTTTTTGAATTTTATGGTTTTTATGGGTTTGGGGGGGGGGAATGGTTTTGTGTGGTTTTAGGTTTGTAGTTTTTTTGTGGTCTTTGTGGGTTTTCATGTTTTTGGGGTTTTTGAGGGGTTCATGGTGTTTTAATACTTTTATGTGTTTAGGGGTTTTATGGTTGTTATGTCTTTTAATTGGGTTATTGTTTTTTTTGAGTTGTTATGTGTTTTAGAATTTTTTAGGGGTCTTTTGCGGTTTTAGGGTTTCTAGGGGTTTTAGAGTTTCTTTGGGCTTTAATATTTAAATTTTTTTATTGTTTTTTGAGTTAGTATTGTTTTTAGGATATTAGTGTGTTTAGAGTTATTATTATATATTTTTTTATGAGGGGTTTAATAAGTTTCTGGTTTTAGGTGATTTGGTATTACTGGGTATTTTTTATTTTATGGTATTTTACAGTTTTTGGGGTTTTATAATTTTAATGGGTTTTTATAGTTTTTTTGTATTTTTTGAGGTTTTAGCTAATATTATTAATGTTAGGGTGTTTACAGAATTTATTATATTTTTGGGTTTTAGGGATTTTATAGGGTTTTGTGGTCTTTTAACAAATTTTAGAGGTTTTAGGACCTTTTAGGGTTTTGGGGCGTTTTTTTTACGATTTTGTTGGGGTTTTAGGGTGCTCTAGGTTTGTAGAGTAATTTAGGGTTTCTAGGGTCAGTTAGGGTTACCAGGGTTTTTCGAGTTTTTAGGGAATTTTAAGGTCTTTTACATATTTTAAGAGTTTTAGTGTCGTTCAGGGTTTTCATGAAGCTTTAAGGGTTTTCATTGTTCTAGGATTTTTATGGAATTTAATTTTTTTGGGTGTTAGGGTTTTTATAGTCGTTTGTGGATTTTACGGTCTTTTAGAGTTTTAAGGTAACTAGGGTATTCAGGGATTGTTAGGGTGTTAGTTCTTTAGGTGTTTTAGGTTCATTTATGGGGTTTTGGTTATTTAGCATTTTTATGATATTTTAGTGTTTTGGGGGTTCTTTTAGGGTTTTATAGACTTTTTAGATTTTTATTTTTTGTTGGTCTTTGAGGGGTTATGGGCTCTTTATATGGGTTTTAATGTATTGTAGGGACTTTTAGGGTTTTAAGGGGTTTTTTGGTTTTTTACATTTGATGGGTTTATTGTTTTTTGGTTTTCTAAGAGTTTTAGTGGTTTAGGGGTTTTAGGGATTTTTAGGTCTTTTTAGACTTTTGAGGATTTTTTTGTTTAGGGGGTTTAGTGGTATTTTTCGTAGATTTTATGATTGTTTGGGTTTTTAGGTTTTTTGGGTATTTGGGGTTTTTAGAGGATTTTATGTTTTTAGTGGGTTCTATGGGTACTTAAGGTTTCTAAGATTTTAATAGTTTTTAGAGGATTTATTATTTTCCTGATTTTTGTTTTTTTAAGGATTGTATGTATTTTTATGGATTTTAGAATATTTTTAGGTTTTTCTATTTTTAGATATGTTTAGGTTTTTAGGATTTTTAGGGTACCTTATGAACTATTACGGATTTCAGGGGATTTGAAGGTCTTTATGAATTTTATGGTCTTTAGGGTTTTATAGACTTTTAGGATTTTTAGTATTTTCAGGATTTGTAAGAGATTTTATAGTTTTATAGATTTTAAATAATTCTTTTTTTAGGTTTTTAGGGGTTTTCATGGTTTCAGTGGTTTTTGGGGTTTGAGGGGATTTATAGTATTTTTAGGATAATTTGGAAATTTAGTTTCTTATTATGGTTTTTAGAATTCATTGGTTTTATTTTTTTTTACCATTTTAGGGTGTTAGGTTTTTACGGATTTTAGGATTATTATGATATTTTGGGTTTCTTGAGTTATTAGTGTTTTTAGGTGGTTTAGGTTTGTTTAGGGTGTTTATTGTTTTAAAGATTTCTCTGGGTTTTGTTGTGTTTTTACTTGGTTTTTAGGTTCTTTTTTAGAGTTATTGGTGTTTTGGGTTCATAGAACTTTTTATGATTTCTTAGGGTTTTTGGAATTTTATTATTTTTGAAGGGTTTTATGGTTTTGGTTAGTTTTTAGGGTGTTTTAGGGGTTTTTAGGATATTTAGAGGGTTTTTATAGTACTGTGGTTTTTAAGGGTTTAATGGTTCTTTAGGGTTTTTATGGGTTTTTAGAGTTTAATGGGTGTTTAGGGTCCTTTAATTTTTGTAAGGGACTGATGGTATTTTAAGAGATTTATGGATTCTTAGAGATTTTCTTGGGATAAATGATTTTTATGGTTATTTTAGGATTTCATAGGTTGTTTCTGGGTATTTTATGTGATATGTAGGGTTTTGGGGGTTTTTAGGTTCTTTTAGTGTTTTAGGGTCTTATAGGGTACACGGTATATTTTTGATTTCTTAGGTTGCATGGTTTAGTTTTTATGGTGTAGGGTGTAGTGTTTAGTGTGTATGGTTTAAGGACCATATTGTATAATATAAGGTTTAGGGTATAGGTTTTATGGTTTGGGGTTAGGGTATAGGTATTAAAGTGTATGTTTTGGGTTTACGGTGTAAGGTATAGGGTTTTTGGTATAAGGTTTAGGGTTTTTGGTGTAGGGTGCATAATTTAGGTTCTAGGGTTTAGGGTGTAGGGTTTGGGGATTAGTTTCTTGGGTATCGCGTTTAGGGTTCTTATGATATTTATGGGGTTTTAGGGGTTTTATGATTTTTATGGGTTTTATTGGGTTTTAGGGTCTTTTGGGTCTAATGGTTTTATATTATTTTATGTTTTTTAGTTTTTATGATTTTAGGTGTCTGTTGGGGGTTTTTAGGGTTACTTGGTGTTTTTTCAGGGATTTATGTTTTTAGGGTTATTATGCGTAGTTTGGGTTTTTTAGGGTTTTTAGGGTTTTTAGCATTTCATTAGAGTTTTAGGTGTTTAATTTCTATTCAGGGCTTTTAGTTCTTTATGGTTTCTTATGGGATATGAGGTTTTTTTGGTTTTAATGGTTATTTGGTTTTTAGGTTATTTAATAGTTATTGATAGTTTTTAGGGTTTTAAAAAGATTTTAGGATTTATAGCGTTTTCAAGGGGTTTTAGGTTTTTAGAGTATTTTAGGAAATTCAAATTCATTTTAACATTTTTAATGTTTTTTAGGGTTTTTATATATTTTTATCGTTTTTAGGGTTTTTTGGGGTGTAAGCTATTTTCTGTTTTATTGGGGGGTTTTAGTGTTTTTAGGGATTTTTGGGATTTTTATTGGTTTTAGGGTTTTTTATGTCTTTTATCATTTTTTAGGGTTTTAGGGTTTTAAATTATTTTGTGTAATTTAAGGTTGGGGGGGGGGGGGTAGGTTCATTGATGGGTTTTACGAGATTCTGGGTTTATAGGGTCTTTTAGGATTTTAAATTGTTTTTGAATCCTTTCGGGGAGTTTTAATGTCATTGAGGGGTTTTTAGGGTAATGGAGACTCTTATGGTTTTTTGAGTATTTAAGAATCTATTATGTTTTTAGAATTTTTAGTGCCTTTTAGGGGTTTGTGATGGGGGTTTAGGTTCTTTTAGGATTTAAGGTCATTTCTGGTTTTAGGGGTGTTTTTGGATTTTTAGTGTTTTAGGGTATTTTAGCATTGATTGTGGTCTTTTCGGGTTTTTAACATTATTAGGGTCTTTGAGGGGATTCTTAGGGGTTTTAATGTTGTTATAGTTTTTAGGGTTTAAGGGTTTTTAAATATTTTTAGGGGTCTTTGAGTTTTTATTTTTTAGGGTTTAACGGTTTAAGGGTTTTAGGGGGGATTTATAGTTTTTAGGGTTTTGAGGGTCCTATTGATGTTTTAAGGCTTCTTTAGGGGTATTTTTTGATTTTACATTTTTTATGTAATTACAAGGGTTTTATGGTTTTCTAGAATTTTTTGGTGTTTAGGGATTTTAGGGGTTTTATAGATTTTTAAGGGTTTTAATGGTTTAAAAGAATTTTAAGGATTTTAGAGATTTCATGTTTTCAACGATTTTTAGGGGTTATGATGTTTTATGTGATTTTAGGTGTTATAGGGTTTTTCAAAAGCCTTTAAAAAACTTTAGTGTTTTTGGGGATAAATTGGGCTTTAGGGGTCATATGAGGTTCATTGTTTTTAATGTTTTGAAGGGTTTTGAGGGTTTTAGGGTTTATTAGAGTTTTTTAAATGTTTAAAGGTTTTTCATAATTGTTTTAGGGGTTTATAATTTTTTAGATTATTTATGGATTGCTTGTTTTTTATGAGATTATATGTATTTTAGTGGTCTCATGGGTTTTATATTTTTTAGGATCTTCTAAGGATTATTAGTGATTTAGTGGTTTTTGGACTTTTAAGTGGGTTTTCTTGTCTTTTAGTGATTTTATATGGTTTTAGGACCATTTAGGGTTTTAAGGGTTTTCTAATTTTTTTGTTACTTTATGATATTTTATGGGTTTTAAGGGTTTTAGGGTATTCTATCATTTTATGGGTTTTTTGGGTTTTTGGTATGTTATTTGTTTTTAGAGGTTTTAGGTTTCTTAGGGTTTTGGTGGATTTAGTGTTTTTAGGCTTTTAGGTGGTTTTAGTGTATTAGGGGTTTCTTATCCGTTTGTATGGATTTTAAATGCTTATAGAATGTAATGTTTTTTAGTTTATTTATGTTTGTTTTGAGTTTTTATGGTTCTTAGGGTTTAATGGTTTTCACAATTATGATTTTTTTATGTTTTTGGGGTTCAAGTATTTTAAGGGGGTTTTACAGTTATTAAGGGTTTTATGGGTTTTTGGGTTCCTAGAATCTTTTTGGTTTTTAAAAAGGTTTTATGGGTTTTTGTCATTTTTTGGGGATTTAGGGTTTTTATGGGTTATATGTATTTTTTGCTGGTTTATGGATTTTTAAGGGTTTTAGGGGTTTTTAGAGTTTTATGGTTTTGGGGTATTAGGTTTTTTAATGTTCTTAGGGTTTTTTCTATATTAGGACTCTTAGAAATTTTTAGGGGTATGAGGAGATTTTAGGAGTTTTATGGGGTTTTAGTTTTCTTTTGGCGGTTTTTATGATTTTAGGGTTTTTTAGGGGTTTTGGGCTTTTAGGGATATTTTGGTGTTTTTAAGGTACTTTTTGGGGGGGTTTATGGTTTAAACGATTTTATGGTTTTTAGGGGTTTTAGGGATTTAGAGAGTGTTGTGGGTTTTTATAGATTGATTAATATTTTGTTAAAACATTTCTATTTTCCCATTTTTCATGAAACTGTTATTGGTTTTAAAGAGTATAAGGATTTGTTGGGGTTTCATGTTTTTTTGGTTTTTAAAAGTTTTTATTGGTTTTAGGGATTTCTTAGGGCGTTAATGATTAATTTTGGGAGCTTCATATTTTTTGGGGGGTATTATGTATATTAACGATTTTAGTATTTTTTTGGATTTTTAGGGATTTTATGGGTTTGAAGGGGTTTTAGGGTTTTTATGGGTTTGTAAGGGTTTTAACGATTTTAGGTTTTTTTAAAGTTTTTAGGTTTTTATTTTATTTTAATGGTTTTTAGGGTTTTTCGAATTTTTAGGAGTTTTTATCATTTTTAATGGATTTAATCGGTTTTAGGGGTTTTAAGGGGTTTTTTATATCTTATAATTTTAGGGGAATTATGGTTCAAGTATTTTTAAGGGGTTTTAGGGTTTATTAGGGTTTTATGTATTTTTATGGTTTTTTAGTGTTTTAATGGTTTTATGGGAAAAGAAGATGTGAGGGTCAGACTATTCCCAACCCCCCCCCCCAAGTTTATTAGAAAGAAAATAGAGACACAACAGACAAGGGAGGGGATGGGTCAAACGACCCACACCCAAAAATCCCTTACAACCCACACTAAAAAATGGGGAAAACAAAAAGGAAAACCACACAGAGAGCAGAAGAGAGAGAGGCAAGAACATCAATTTAGAGGTCAGAAGTCTCCATCTCTATACGGGTCCCCAGCATAACCATATCCAGTGGAAGCATCTGAATCCACCAAATCCCATTCAGAAGATTCATATTGTTTAAGGAATGTGGTGTAGTAATCTCTGAGGCGTTGCTGCTTCACATCAAGCTGCACCTGATCCACATTCAGCTGCTTCTTACCAGACCAGCCTACCATGCCAGATGAGTTCTTCACTACTTTACTGGATGCCCTAGTAGCCACTGTCTTTGGCAGGGAGGAATAGTCCTTCCTTGGATTCCTCTTTCTTGGTTTTGATGTGAAACTAGTAGAAAATTTATCCTGAATGGGGATACTAGTGTCCTCTTTATTCATATAGAAAACAGTGGGGATTGACCCCTCAGTAGCCCCCTCCCCAGATGATCCACCTGTATGGTTCTCATTCATGAGAGGGAGTTCATTACCAAGCATAGCCTTCTCCTTCATTATCTGTGCCATGTTGAAGTTCATTATTGATTCATCATCAGAGCCCTCCCCCCAAGCCATTGTTCCATGTAAATCCAGTTCATTTTGTAAGATGGATTTATACAGTGCTGTTGGAATCACATTAGAGACCTCTAAGGTCATGTCCTTTAGTATCATGGTCAGGAAAACAGATCATGTTTCTCCATCCTCATCAATCTGAGCATTGAGTATCCCTTTGGGCACATGCGCTTTTGAAAAATCCACTGTGACTGGGACCTGATGCCCATTATCATCATTACTTGCTTCATACAAATCAGAGCACGCCACAACAACACATGTCATATCATTATCACAAGCAGGACGAGTAGGATACACACCATCAAGCCCATCAGAATCATCCACTACAGCACTGGCACCAGGTACAACAGTATCATCAACCCCCGTACTGGCCTCATCAGTCTTAGTCGTGAGACCCCCTTCGGGCACACACACATCTGAAATATCCCCCTCAGCCGGGACCAACTACCTATCATACAGGGATATGGTTTCAAGAAGGAGGGGGCATGTCACATCAGCTCCATCAGAAGCAGGTCGTGCGGTGTGATCCCCTTTAGAAACAACAGTATTCTGCCTTCCGCAGTCAACATGGCCAGCCACCTCAAGACTGTCAAAGGCCTCCGGTGTGGCCTTCAGCTGCTCAAGACAGAGGCCTGGGCCTCCACCAATACCCAGAGGCACAGCACCATGCTGAGTAGCATGCTGCCCATCATTTCAAGCATCATCTCCATGGATTTCCAAATGACCCAAGCCCTCAAACCGATTGCTCAGCGATATTCCATATGTGACATTCATTTTTCCTCCATAAAACATGTGGAGGTCAGCAGCAATGCTCCGATTTTCACCAAGGGTCCCAAAGTACACCCCTGTAATAGGCGTTAAGACTCTACCACCCTACCCAACTGCTTCAAGAGTAGTATCCAGACTCACCACCTCCTTATCTATCCTAATAAAATATTTCAGAGCCTCCTTATTGAAGCTGCCACCCAGGGTGCCATCCGACCACTCTTCACCAACAGCTTCCTTACCAAGAAGATCCATCCTCTGCCTATCAAAAATAGCCTTAGTGGAAGGCTTTGGATCCTTGTCTGGGGGCTTATCTAGCAATGATTCCTCTAAGGAGTAGACAATAGGAGTAGCATGAACCGAACAATCGCCTCTAACAGCTTCTAGATCAAAGCCATGAGAAAAAGGTTGCTGCAAGACAGGTCTAACAGTGCCAGCACCATGAAGACACTGAGTAGTCGAGCAAACAATTCGTCGACAGATCGAACAGAACATAAACCAGGATTCAAAACAAACTTGTTGATGCCATAGGAGCTCTCCTTAAACCTCGATGAAAACTGAATCAACCCATTCCTTAGAGATATCAACCTACACAAAAATCCTTGGGGTGATGGGGGGACAAACCGCACGAGTGAGGGAGTCTGAGAAAAGGAACCTACCAATCAGATTTCCAATGATGCAGAGAAATGCAGGATTCTGGAAAGGGAGGGCCAGCCCAGGAAGGGTGACCCAAATTTCCATGGCTGAAGTATCACGTTGCAGATGGAAATCAAAGGACCAACGAAACAAGGAAAAGCGAAACCCATCCACTTTCCTTGGAGTGAATTCCCAAGCCATGATCAAGTCTTCCTCATTCATAAAAAAGATCTGAAAATGTCGAGGATCGAGAAGACCGATGACTTCCTTTTCACAGAGCTTCCACGTAGAAGAAACAAACCTATCAAAGACGTCTACCGGAGGTCGGGACTTCCCAAACCGAACCACCAGTGTAAAATCAAGGAGTGCAGAAGCCAGGAAGAACTTGTGATTTGAAATCAGCACCAACGACACTCCCTTGACTTGTCCTAGACCTTTAGGTCAAAAGTCCACCTCTAGAAATCCTGGAAGGAGTGCGCGGTAAGTAAATGGAGAGAAAGAGCACCGTGAAGAAGCACCATCCACCGCCCCCTGGCCACGACTGAGGGAGGGGCGGTAATGCAAGTGCCATCTAATGGTTTTATGGATTTCATAGGGAATTTAGGGTTTTTATAGATTATAGTATTTTTAGCTTAATTTAGTTGTGTTTAGGTTGTTTTGAACTTTTATGGGTTTTTTGGATTTTTATGAGGTTTTAGGAATTTTCATGTATTTTAGGGGTTGTAAGAGTTTTTAGTGTTTTATCAAGGGTTTAAGGTGTTTTTCGGGGGTTTAGGGGATTTTTAGGATTTTAGAGGTTTTCATATTTAATGTATTCTTATGGGTATTTTTGGGTTTAGGGTTTTTATATTTTTTATATTTCTTAATGTTTTTAGAGTTTTTGGGTTTTTAAGGTTTTTAGGGTTTTATGTTTTGTTTAGGAATTTAAGGGTTTTTTTGTTTTCTTAGGTTTTAGGGATTTATGATGTGTAGAAGGGTTTTTAGGACTGAAAATTATTATTTTTTATTTCAAAATCACTTTTGAGGAAAAAGTGGGAAACCCAGAATAAAACCAAAAAAAAGTAAACCAAGATCAAGAGCACCTTAAGCCGCCCCTCCCCAGCGACTACATCTTTATGACAAGCCTCCACCTCATATGACCGCTCAAAAAGTTTTCTTGTGCCGAGTTTCACGAGCCCGGTACTGATGGAAATTCCATACCCTCTCATTCATCAAAAACATGAATAGTCATGCTAGATGAATGCTTCTTTCTCTATATCCACATATGGTGCTAAAACTTGTAGAGTGTTGGTTGTTTCCACCATAAAAATTTTACATAAAGATATAAAAATCCAAAAACTGATTCAAATTGCACCCATTTAAAATTTCAAAAACCTCCACTGAGAGTTGACCAATTTTCAAGTCCAAAAAGTCCCCAAAAATCTAGAAATTCAATAATCACAGATGATCTCCCCGAAATGGCCACTTAAACTCACATCCCAAAGGACCAAGAAGACCAATTTGCTGCTCCGCCTCAGAGAGAATGGAGGAATCCTTACAACATTACAGAGAACCAAAAAAACAGAGGAACAATGAATCACCCATGATACCATGTCTCAACCCCATCATTTCACCTTCATCATAATCACCACAAGAACATGGGATGAAATCATCATCAAAACATCATAGGAAATACACCAACAAAACAACATAGAATCAAACAACACAAGCATCCCTGTAGCAACAAAAATCTTGAAGTGTTTGGAGGATAAAAAAACATGCAGTAAAAATGGAAGGCTACAAAATTGGAAAGGTTTGAATCCATGAACAACATGACTGGAAAATGCCTCACCATGAAATTAACCTTGTATGGATCAAAATTATATTCATGAACTGAAGTAGGCCAGATGATGACTGGTCATCACATCTACCACAATCACGCAAGCTAAAACACCAACACTCGAAGAACCTGAGCCACAAAAAAGAAACAGAACCCATAAACAAGCAGTCGAGATGAGAAAAACCACCATATGAATAGAACCGAAGCCTCTATATAAGAACAACATGAAAATAAACCTGATTCAAAGAATCCAGATTGGACACACTGCCATGAAAGAAAATTAAAATCGACACTCAAAGAACCCCGCTACAACAAAGGCCATCAAAAAAGAGAATCGATCCGCACAAAACTATAAATGAAACACATAAAGGGTCACTTGAGGATGAAGTCTCTCGCCACCACAGTCAAAGTCATCCTACATATGAAACACAAACCCCGATATTAGTAGGGAGACATGTTCATAAAGAAAACCAGATATGATTCCCCATGAAGAAGTGGAATAATATTCTAACCGAATGTCCGAAACCCTAGCAGGGAGATGTCACTACTACGGAAACCCAATCTGAGCCGCCATGAATAAAGTCATCACCATCCACAGCAGAAATCACAAAACCATAATAAGAAACACCACTTCCATGGAGAAGAGAAGAGATCCGTGATTCATGCCACAACCAAATCTTTTGAAGGGTTTTTAGGATAATTTTATGATTTAGGATTGTGTGGGGTCTTTTAGGTATTTTAATTTCTTTTAGTGTCTTTTAGTGTCTATAAGTTTTTAATGGGATTTTTATTATTTTTAGGGTTATATGGATTTTTAGTTTTTAGATATTTTACTGTTATTTATGGTTTTTATTGTTTCTAGGGTTTTATGGGTTTTAAGGGGTTCATCATATTTTCTGGGTTTTTATGGGTTTTTATGATATTTGTTTTTTTAGATTCTCATGGTTTTTGTTAGGGTTTTTAGGGTTTTCAAAGGGGTATATTTTATTAGTGTATTTTTGTAATTTTTATGATTTTTAAAGGGTTTTATGGTTTTTTAATGTTTTTTTAAATTTTTAGGGTTTTGTGGTGTTTTCAAGGCTTTTGAATGGTTTTTAGGCGTTTTACCAGTTTTATCTGTTTTGCAGTTCTTTGACATTTTTAGTGTGTTTTAGGGGGTTTTGGGGTTCTTTAAAAAATTTACAGTTTTATTTTTTTGGGTTTAGGGGTTTTTATACATTTCAAGTTTTTAGGGTTTTTTATTTTTTCAGGTTTTAGGGTTTTAGGTTTTTTAATGGGGTTTAATGGATTATTCAGTTGTTTTTGGTTTTTTGGGTATTTTTACTGTTTTTATGATTTTAGGGTTATAAACATATATGTGTTTATGAATATATAAGTTTATAGGGATTTAGATTCATTATGTTTTAAGGGTGTTTATGGGTTTTTATGGATGTTTAAGGGGTTTTACGGTCTTTTGAGGTTTTAAGGGAATTTCTGCACTTCTATGGGTTTGGGGTTTTTGGGGTTTTATATGGGTTTAAAGGTTTTTTGGGGGGTATAGTTTTTGTATGGTCATTAGGGTTTTATAGGATTAAAGGTTTTTCAATTATTCATGTTTACAAGGTTTTAGCGTTTTAAGGCTTCTTGGTTTTCTTGGGATTTATGGTTTTTTTGGGTTTTTAGGGTTTTTATGTTTTTCACAGTGTTTGGGGTTATTGGGGTTTAGGATATTTTAGGGTTATTTTGTATTTTTCCTAGGTTTTAGCTTTATTTGGTATTTTTAGTGTTTTTATGGTTTCTATGAGTTTTTAGGATTTGGGGGACTTTTCTAGGTTTATTGGTTGTTGTTTTAGAGGATTTTATGATCTTATGTGGTTTTAGGGTTTCTAGATTTTTATGGTTATTTTTTGATTTTATTGGATTTTAGGGGGTTTAAGGGGTTTAGGGTTTTTCGGATTTAGTGTTTCTATGGTTTTTAGGGAGAAAGCATATGGGGGGACTAGGATATTCTTGGCCCCCTCAAATTTATTAAATAAAAGGAAGCAAGTCCAAAAGGAGTACAAAAAGAGAAGAAAGTAAGGAAGGAAACACACAAAAGAAAGAAACAGCGAAAAAGTCAAGCCATAAAGTCATCATACTCAGGCCCAACTCCAAAAAGGTATCTATCTGCACCGTAGCCATTAGCAGCATCAGGATCTGTTGAGTCCTACTCACAAGATTCATACAGTGTCATAGCATAATACTCCCTTTTCCTCTCCTTCTTCCTGCACGAGGCCCTTTTTTGAAACGTCCTAGGTAGCATAGAACAATCCTTCTTTTCCCTTCTTTTCCGACTCCCAGATGAGATATGTGTCCCCTGAGAAGGTATTTCCATGTCCTCCTGGTCCTATTTCTGTACATGAAATCTCAAGGACCTCTTGGTTCAAGGCACAAGTAGAAATCTCATGCCTCATACTTTTGAACTATGGCATACTAGAACTATCATCTAGGTTGAGAGATATAATAGTAAAGGTCGGCCCTGTAAAAACCCTCTCCCTGGGCAAGCCACCTTCATAGTTCTCTTTCCCAAAAGGTTCCCCAAGTAGGGCCATTTCTTTCAAAATTTGAGCCGTATTTGATTTCATCCTAAAACTATCATTCGAGCCGTCCTCCCATGACAAATGATCATGGGAATTAAATTCCTTCTACAAAAAATCATCCTGCACTGGTGCCTTCATCACATTGGGGTCCTCTAAGACCCAACCTTACAGAACTGGGTATATTGAATTCCCGTTTTCATTATCTCCCATATGCCCAGACTCATTTATCTTACCATCAGGTGCCCTTTCAAGAGCACATGCGTCTGACACATCTATCGCAATTGGGACCGGAGACCCCATTTCATGATAACAATCATCATGTGAAATAGGTTAGGCCACCACTACCAGTGCATCATCACCATCCTTCCAATCCACCCGGGCAGTGTGACCCTGCTCAGCAGATCGAGTAACCATAACTCCAGCAAGCCCCTACCCAGAGCCCAATTTCTCATCCATCCTATCAAATCAGTTGTTCATAAGAACATCCATGCCCATCCCACCTGCACATTTTCCCAACACCCCATCCCTTTACTGTGTCACTTGCATAGTCAAAGACAGGTCATCTCGAGAGAACCAGAGAGTTTCAAGACTGCTACCTCTAGCTTCCGATGTGTTCACCCCTTTTCCAAACACTATTCCTAGATCAATATTCAGCCTATAAAATACTTCACTAACCTTAGGCTCAGGCGGTTGATGCGGAACACTCTTCAGGGAAGTGTCCTTAGACCCCACACATTCTAACTCCTCCTCTTGAGGAATCGACCCCTGCCTAGAAACCACTTCTAGACTAGGACCATATGCCGGGGAGGTAGCCTGGCCATTGAGAGGCACTTTGGATGAAGCTCGCACCTCTTAAGTGGACACCAATTTCCCATCACCCCCTGAAGTAGTATGGCTCTTGGGGTAGCCAACCTTACTAGAATTTGGATCCGACCCTCCCATATTATGCATAGGTGATTCCCCAACCACAATCTCAACAAACGTTGATGGAGATCCAGCAGATGGCCCAAGCATAGAAGAGGAGGATCCGATTCCACGCAGTCACATAGATGCAGCAAAGGCCTAACCTACAGCAATTCGAGTAGAAGAAGACCCAGGATTCAAAGCAGACCTGCTGTTGCCAATGGAGTTCACCTTCAATATCGACACAAACCAAATTGACAGGGGGTTTGCACACGTCAAATTCAATGAAAATCCGTGGTGCAAAGGGGTGACATGCAATGCTCGTTCGTGCATCTATACAAAGAAATCACCAAATGATATTACCAATGACGCGAAGGATAGCCAGATTATGGAAGGGGAGCGCAAGTCCAGGAAGAGTTACCCACAATGCTGCACTTGGAGGGACACAATTCAAGTGGCAATCAATGCTCCACCCGAAAAAGTAGAACCGATAAACAATGAAAAACCATGGGGCCACAGCTCAGGCTGAGATCAAATCATCCTTGTTCCCAAATCGAACCAGAAAATGGTGGTCATCATGTTACCCTACAATAACCCTTTTCCTGGAGACTCCAAGAAGACACAAAAAACATGTCAAATATGTCGATAGAGGGCCGATTCCTCCCAAACCGAACCACCAACGTCAGCTCGAGAAGATCACAGGCCAAAGAAAACTGTTGAGCAGAAATCGGGACCAGGGGCACACCGTTCTGGCAATGAGGATCTTTCGGGAAAATCACAATCTCTAGAAAAAAGGGGGGGATCTCCTGCTCAGCGAGTTATAGGGGAACCCTATTTACCACCCCTCCAATCCCAGAAAGGGGCGTCACCACTACATCCATAAACTATGGCGACGTCGTCTTCAAGGGAACTGATAATAGCCATCGTGAGAGAGAGAGGAGGAGTAGTTCCATCCATTCTCTAATGTGTTGTTGGGTAACGAGTTATTGGTCTGGCCTGCCCACCTGTGCACTGCACGACTCCAGTGAGGCCCAAGGTGGCCAACCCTTGGGATTAGGCCAGTTCCCAATGGGGTAGAGGGGCCCACGAGTGGTTTGCTAGCATATAGTTTGTGTTTATTGGTTCACAGGGTTTTTAATTTCTTTTAGGGGTTTTGCAGTTTTTACGGGTTTTAGTATAATTTAATGTTTTAATTTATTCTAGGTTTTTATGAATATTTTTTGGGGGTTTAATGCCTTTAGTGTTTTTATGGTATTTATGGCCATTTAGGGGTTTTTTGGATTTTAGGTTCTTATAGGGGTTTAATGTTTTAGGTTTATTAGGGTATTTTAGGGTATTTTAGTGGTTTTAGGTTGCTTTAGGGTTTTGAAGGGGTTTTCAGATCTTTAGGGTTTATAGCTATTTTCATATTTTTTTGGGTTTTTATGGTTTTTTGGGATTAGGATTTTTTAGTAATATAATGATTTTATGGATTAGTGGAGATTTTTTGTTTTCAAGTGTCTTATGGTATATGATTTTTTAGAACATTTTTTTAAGGGATTTATGGTATTTTTAGGTTTCTAATAGAGTTTTTTTTTGGGGGGGGGGGTTTGTGTTTTTTTTAGGATTTATTATTTTTAGCAGTTCATAGGGGTTTTTAGGGGTATCTAGGGTTTTGTTAGAGTTTTAGGGTGTTTTTTTAGGTTTTTATGTTATTTTAATGTATTTAGGGTGTATATCGGTTTATACGATTTTTATGGGCTTACAAGAATTTTTTAGGGTATTTTTTGGGATTTTGGATCATTTTGGGGTTTTGATAGGTTTTCAGGTCTTTTGGGGGTTTCTAGGGTTTTTATGGTCTTTCTAGTTTTTTGGGATGTTTAGTTTATTTTAGCATTTTTGAAGGACTTTAATGGTTTTCTGTGTGTTTTATGTGTTTTTATGTTTTTATGGATGTTTTAGGGTTTTAGGGTCCTCTAGTGGTTCTATGATTATTTATGGTTTTTAGTATTGTTAGTTTCCTTTATGGTTTTTTGGGAACCTTTGGGTTTTTAGAGTGTTTTAGGTTAATTAAGGTTTTATGGATTTTCTTTGTTTTTATAGTTTGTAGCATTATTTTATAAGTTTCTAGAATTTGTAGTGTTGTTCAGAGTATTTTATTGTCTTTGGGGTTGTTTTGGGTTTTAGTTCCTTTTAGGTTTTATGGGTTTAATCGTATTTTTTAGTTTTTAGGGGTTTTTGGATCTTTTAGGGGAATCATGGTATATACAGTTATTTATGGTTTTTTAGAGGTTTTATGGTCTCTTAGTATTTTAAGGGTTATCAAATTCTATGGGATTTCAGGTTTAATGCTTTTAAGTATTTTGAGGTTTTATGGTGTTTTAGGTGTTTTAGGTTTTTAGGGTCTGTTAGGGTATTTATTATTTTTAGGGGTTTTGGGTCATTTAGGTTTTTATGGTTTTTAGGGAAGATGAGGGAAAAGTAAGTAAAGGTCCATGCTAGTCCTGACCCTCCCAGATTTATAAGCAAAAGAGACAGAGAAGTAGTGGAGGGGAAGTGTCAAACGAACCATACCAAAATACAGTCCCAAAAGAGAAAACATAGAAACAAACTACATATCAAAAGGGTCAACTTCCCCAGGATCACCATAGGGGTCTCCATCAGCACCATATCTTGAAGACGCATCAGAATCTGCCGTCTCCCACTCCACTGTAGCTTTCCTAACATTTTTTATATCAATAGTAGTCTTTCTTGTAATTTTAGGGTAACTTAGGGGTTTTAATAGTTTTTGGAGTTTTTTGTTGGGTTTTAAGGGTTTTAAGGGTCTTAGTATTTTAATAGTTTTTTGATTTTTAGGGTTATCATGGGTTTTAGGGGTCATTTGGATTTTAACAGGTCTTCATCTTTTATGGGTTTTTTAGGTTTTTAGTGTTTTTAATGGTTACTAGTGTTTTTAAGGGTTTTTATATTTCTAGGGGTTTTAAGGTCTTAAAAATAATTTATGGTTATTTAAGGTATATAGGGGTGTTTGGTTTTAAGGTTTTTTAGGGTTTTTATGTTTTTTTGGGATTTATGAGTTTTTGAGTTGTTCAGGATTTAGTGGATATTTGGAATTTAATGTTTTTATAGTTTAAATGGGTTAATATGGTTTTTAGTGGTTTTTTGTTTTTAAGTGTTTTTAAGTGTTTTCATTCATTTTAATTTTGTTTTTAGTGTTTTGAGGGTTGTTAGTTTTTTTAATGTTTTTAGGGGTTTAATTTGGTTTAGAGGTTTTAGTATTTTCTTCGGAAATTTTATATATTTGAGGGCGTTTGGAGTTTTTTTAAGGTTTTATGGTTATTTTATAGATTAATTGGGGTTTTACGGTATTTTTATAGGTTTTAGGGTTTTAAATGGTTTTTAGAGTTTTTATTTTTTTACGGTTTCTATGGAGTCTAATATATTTTAGGTTTATTTTAGGTTTGAAGGATTTTACATGTTCAGGTATTTTTCGGTGTTTTAAGGGGTTTTAGGGTTATTAGAGTTTCTTAAAGGGTTTTTGGGTTTTTGTGTTCCTATGGATTTTTATGGACTTATATGTTTTTGTTTGATTTTTAGGGGTTTTATGGATTTTAACGTGGGTTTAGTGTTTTTAGAGTTTTTTTGTACATTTATAGGTTTTATGGTGTGTTTGGATTGTTTAATGGTTTTAGGTTTTGTTGTTTTTTTAGTATTTTTATGTAGTTTAAGATTTTTCTAGGATTTTTAAGTTTTTAGGTATTTAGTTTTTAATGTTCTATAGTGTTTTTAGGGTGTGTAATGGTTTCATGGTCTTTTTAGGTTTGATGGTTCCTTTAGGGTCTTTAGGGGTTTGAAGGGTCTTTTAGTTTTTTCTGGGTTTTCATCGTAATTTGGGTTTTTATTGGTTTTATGGACTTTTTGGACTTTTTATTCATTATTAGGGTATTTATGGGGATTATTTGTTACTAGGTATTTAAATAATGTTTTAGTTTTTTTTGGGTTTTCAAGGGTTTTTAAGATTTTTTTTGTTGGTTTTGAGGATTTTCTTAGTGTTTTTAGGGTTTAAGTAATTTAGGGATATTTAGGGGTTTTGGGATTTTAAGGATTTTTGGGTTTTTAAAGGTATTAAAGGGGTTTCATATATTTTTTAGAATTTTTCTTGGATTTAAGGGGCTTTCAGGGCTTTAATTGGTTTGATGCTGGTTTTATCTCTTTATTAATTTTTTAATTATATTTTAGGATTTCACCACTTTTATGGGTTTTTAAAGTTATTCATGGGTTTTTTAAGGTTTTTTGGTTTTTAAGGATTTATGGTATTATCATGTTTTTTGGGTTTTTAGAATCTATAATGTTTATTATAGTTTTAATGGGTATTTCTGATGGTTTTCGGGTTTTTAATGGTTTTATAGAAGTTTTGGGTTTTTTATTGTTTTTAAGATTTTTATAGTATTTATGGGTTTTTAGGGTATTTGGAGTTTTATGGGTTTTATTTGATTTTTATGATTTTTATTATATTTTACGGGTTTCAATATATTTAGGAACATAAATTATTTTCAAGTGTTTTTAGGATTTTAGGGTTTTAAGGTTTTAGGGTTTTAGGGTTTTAGGGTTTTTAGGGTTTCTAATGGATTTTTGGGGTTTAAGGGTTTGTTACAGTTTCAGGATTTTTAGTGCCTTTTTTGGGTCTTTGTTTTTTAGGGTTTTAAAAAGTTTTACAGTTATTGGTTTTTTAATGATTTTATTTCTTTTTAATTTTATTTTTTTAATGATCTTACAGTTATTTTATTGTTTTTAGTTTTTAGGTTTTAGGGGGATTTAGTGTTTTTTAGTGTTTTAAAGGGATGTCATGATATGTTTTTGGGATTTTTAGGATTTTTAGAGAATTTTTTTTGTTTTTTTGTATGATTTTTTAGGTTTTTACAGTATTTTAGGTTTTTTAGTGAGTTTTTCAATGTATTTATGGCTTTTAGGGGCTCTTGTCATTTTATATTTATTTTTGTGGTTCTAAGGGTTCTATTTGGGTTTTTGGGGGACTATGAGTTTCTACGGGTGTATAAGATTTTTCATGTGTTTTTACGACTTCCTTTGGGGTTTAAATAATTTCTTGTGGTTTTGACGTTTATAATTTATTTTTGGTTTTTAGGGTTTCTAAATTCTTAGGAATTTTATGGATTTTATTGGTTTTAGGGATTTATAGATTGTTTAGTAGTTTTAATGTTTTATTTTTTTAGATTATTATGGTTTTGATCTTCATTTAAAAGTTTAATTTTGTTGATCGTTTTTACTATTCGTAATTTTTGTTGGATTTTAAGGGTTTTTAGGGTTTTTAGGGTCCTTGGGTTTTTTAGGATTTTAATGGTGTTTTAGTATTTTTACGGTATTTTAGGGTTAGAGTGTTTCTTATTTTTTTGATGTGCTTATCAGGTTTTAGGGGTTTTAATGTATTTTAGGGGTTTTTATTATTTCAGGATGTTTTCATGGTACATTACGGTTTTAGAGGGTATTAAAGTACTTTTATAGATTTTATGTATTAAAGGTATTTTGGGGTGGGTTTTAGAGTTATAGTTTATTTTTGGGGGTTTTGTTATTATATTGTTTTAGTTGTTTTTATGGTATTTTAATGTTGTATTAGTGTTTTTACGAGTTTTGGAGGGTTTTAGTTTTTAGGGGTTTTAAGGATATTAGGTTTTTTAGGATTTTCAGGATTTTTAGATAATTTTAATGGTTTAAAATTTTTAACCTTTTAGGGTTTTAGGGGGTTCTGTGCTCATTTAGAGTTCTTTTATGGGTCTTAGTGTTTTAGAGTTTTTATAGCGGGTTTAGGGATTTTTTCGGCCTTTTAGGGAGTTTAGATGTTTTATGGGGTTTTTGGGTTTGTATGGGTTTTATGGTTTTTAGTGTTATTACAAGGTTTTTTAGTTTTTATGGTCTTGTGTGGGGGAGAGGGTTTGTGGTTTTGTGGTTTTTAGAGATTTAGGGTTTTTAGGGGTTTTGTAGTTTTTAATGTTTTTAAGGTTATTTTATGGGTTTGAGGGTTTTTAGTGTTTTCCAGTGTTTTTAGGGGTTTGGGGGTTTTTAGGGTTGTTAGGTTTATTATTATTTGGAGGTTGTTTAATTTTTTAAGGTTTTTTTTTTATTTTTAGGGTTTTAATGGTTTTTATTGATTTTAGGTTTTTTATTTGAGGGTTTTTAGTGTTTTTTAAGATTTTTTGGGTTTGTGTGAGGGTTTTTGAGTTTATAGGGTTTTAATGGATTTAGGGTTTTTAGTATTGTGAGGTATTTTTTAGGTTTTCTAATGGGCTTTTAGTATTTTTTATATTCTTTATGATTTAGTGTTTTTAGTGTTTTTAGTGTATTTTATTGGTTTTTATGTTTTTTTGTTTTTTAATGATTTTAGTGGTTTTAGGGTATTTTTTAAGCATTTTGGGTTGTCATGGTTCTTTAAGGGTTCGTAAGGTTTTTAAGTATTTTAGGGTTTTTATATTTTTAGGTGTTTTAATGGGTTAGGATATGATTTTTTAGGTTTTATGGGTTTTTAGGGTGTTGGGGTGATTGATATTTTTAAAGTATTTTTGGGTATTTTGGGTTTTTAGGATTTTTATGGGGTTTTAAGGGTCATTTATGTTTTTTATATGGTTTTTAGGATTCTATTTTTTCAGTTTTCAGGATCTTTTAGGGTTTCTAGTGTTTTTATCGCTGTTTTGAGTTTCCCATGTTTTTTAGGATATTTTACAGTTTTCGGGATTTTTAGGATCTTTTTGTGGTGTTTTTTTGTGTTTTTTGAATTTTAGGATTATTTTTAAGGATTATTCTTGGTTTTAGGGATTTCGTGGTATTTATAAGTTTTAAGGTTTTTTTAATGTTCTTAGGGATTTAATAAGACTTTAGGGGTTTTAGGTTTCTTTTGGGTTTTACATTTTTTATAGTCTTGTAGGGTTTCTATGGGTTTTAGTATTTTTTTTATTTTATATTATTTAGTGTATTGAATGATTTTGGGTTTTTATATTTTGAATGTTTTTTGTGTTTTTTCATATTTAGGGGGGTTTGGGGTTTTGGTTATTTTAGGTATTATTAGGGTTTTTAGTTTTTTAAAGTTTTTAGGGAGTTTTAGGTGATCTATGGTTTTTAGGGTTATTTTGGGTATTTTTTGCATTTAAAGGGGTTTTAATCTTTTCAATGTTTTTAGGACTTTAGGGAACTTTGTGTTTTCAGAGGGTTTTATTGTTTAAAGATTTTATGGGGTTTTAGGGTTTCTTAGAGTTTCAAGGCTTTTAGCTTCAGGATTTTGAGGATTTTATGAATTTTATGGTTTTTATTATCTTTTTTTAGTTTTAATGTTTTTTGGGTTTTTGGGGGAGAATGTGTTTTAGGGTCTTTTAGGGTTTTAGAACCATTTAGGGTTTATAGGGTTTATAGGTTTTTTAGTTTTTTAGGTTTTTGGGGTCTTTTAGTTTAATTATGGTTGTTTAGGGTGTGATAGGATATTCTATGATATTTTATGTTTTAGGAGGTGTTATGTTTTTAAGGGTTTTAGGGTTTTTAGTGTCATTTAGGTGGTATAGGTTCTTTTAGGGATATTATATTTTTATGGCCATTTAGTGGTTATTGGGTCTTTTAGGGGTTGTGTTAGTTTTTAGGGTCCTTTAGGTTTTTTTGGGTTTTTTGGTCCTTTAGGGTTTTTAGGGTTTTGTGCACTTTTAATGTTTTTAGGTTCCTTTTTGGTCATTTATGGTTTTTTGGATCCTTCATGGTTTTTTAGTTTTTTAGGGTTATTTGGGTTTTTTTAGAACACTATTGTGTTTTTAGGGGTTTTAAATCCTTTTAGGGTGTTGTAGTGTATTTATGTTCATTAAGGGTTTTAAAGTATTTTTGGTTTTTAAGGTGTATGGTTATTTTAGGGTTTTTATTTTATTTTAGGGTCCTGTTGGTTTTTTGATTTTTTTGGGTTCTTTGGGGTCTTGTAGTGTTTTTATGGGTTGTATGGTCTTTATGTTGTCTTTATGGTTTTCTTGGGGTTTTATCTTTTTAGGGTTTATTTTGTGTTTTCAGGGTTTTTACCATTTGTAGTGGTCTTATGGTTTATAGGAATTTTTATTGGTTTTTTGGGGTTTTAGGGTTTTTAAGCTTTTATGGTTTTTTTTGTGTTTATGGGTTTCTGTGGGTTTTAGATTTTTTAAGATTTTAAAGTTTTAGTGGTTTTAGGGTTTTTAGTGATTTAGGATTTTTAGGGTTTTATAATATTTTAATGTATTTTAATGGTATTTTGGGTTTTTTTATTTTTAGTGTATTTATAGTTTTTATTATTCTTTTAGTTTTTAGGGGGTTTATAAGTGTTTTATGGTTTTTTTTCAAGATTAAGAGTTTTTTTTATTTTTAGTGGTTTAAGGGGATTCAATGTATTTTTAGGGGTTTTTGGATTTTTTGTGATTTAATGCTATTTTAGGGTTTTATGGTTTTAGGGTATGTATGGTTATAGAATTTTTTCGTCTTTTAGGGTATTTAGAGAACTTAGGGGATTTAGGATTTTAAGGATTATTTTTTTATAGTTATTATGGATTTATAGAGATTTATAGGGGTTTTTATGGATTTTATATTTTCATATTATTTTAAGTGTTTTTAGAGTTTTGCGTTATTTTAGGGTTTTTAGGTGTTTTATAGTTTTATTATTTATATATATATATTTAGGGTTTGGAAGGAATTTCATCAATTTTTAAGGGTTTTATTTTTTTAGTGATTTTATGGTTGTTAGGATGTTTTAGTAATTTTTAGGTTTATAGGGTTCTTATGGTTTGAGGGGGGGGGGGGGTTAGGTTCATTATGGTTTTTATAATTGTTTCATTGATTCTATGTTTTTATATAATATTTAAATTATTTTAGGGTTTTTAATATTTTAATGTTTTCTGGTGTTTTTGTTGTGTTTAGGTTGATTAAGAATTTATAGGATCTTCAAGGTGTTTTAGGATTTTTAGTATCTTTTAGGGGTTTTAGTGTTTTTAAGACATTTAGTGTTTTTTTAGTTTTTAAAGTTCTTAGGGGTTTTAATGTTTTTAGAGTATTTTAGGGGATTTTAATGAGTTGTATTTTTTATAGGGATTCATGGGTTTTAAGGGGTTTTATGGTTTTTTATGGTTTTAATGATTTTAATTCCTTTTAGGGGTATATCAAGAATTTATGTATTTAAGTGATTTTAGGGTTTGCGGGGGGTTAAAGGGGGTTAGGGTTTTCATGGGGTTTCTGGTGTTTTTTGTGTTTTTTGTAATTTTTAGGGCATTTATGAATTTATTATGCGTTTTTTGTTTTTTAGGGATTCTTAGATATTTTTTGAGTTATTAGTTGGTTTAGAAAATTTTGTGGGTTTTTAGTGTTTTTATTGTTTTTATACATCTTAGGGGTTTTAGGATTTATAATGGTTTTTGGGGTCAGATGTAGTTTAATAGGTTTTGAGTGTTTTTAGGGGTTTCACTATTTTTAATGGGATTTAGGGTTTTTTGTGGTTTTAGGTTTTTAGGGGGTTTAGGATCTTTTCAAGGGTTTTAGGGGTTTTGGTGGGTTTTATTTAGTTTTTGGTTCTGTAGGTTTTTTTGTAATTTAAGTGGTTATTATGTTATTTTAAGGGAATTTAGGGTTTTTTGTGAGTATTAACATCTTTTTAGAGTTTTTGAGATCTTAAGGGGGGTTTTAGGCGGTTTGAGGGGTTTTTACTATTTTTTAGTATTTTTTGGGGTTTAAAGGGGGATTTAGGAGTTTTAGGGTTTTTATGTGTTTTTGGTTCCTATAGGGGGTTTATGGTATTTGTTTGACATTTATATATTTTAGTGTTTTAGAGGTTTTACAGTTATTTTAAGGGTTTTAGTGTTTTTAGGGGTTTTTAGGATTTTAAGGGTTTTGTGGGTTTTAGGTAATTATTGGACCTTTTTGGTGTTTTAGGGTATTAGGGTTTTTATGGGTTTTAGGGTTTTATAGTGTTTTTAGAGTTATTTATGGTTTTATGGGTTTTCAAGGGTTATGGTCTCTTTTTGGATTTTTATGGTTTTTTGGGTGTTTATGGGTTTTATGGTTTTGTGGGTTTTATATTTTTCTAGTGTTTTTAGGGGTTTTGGGATTTTAGGGGTTCTTAGAAATTTTTTGAAATTTTTCAGATTTTAGAGTTTTCTAGGCATTTGGGGGGTTTTTAGTTCTTTTGGGTTTTATGGTTTTTAGGGGTTATAAGGTTTATAGATATTTTAGGATCTATTAGAAATGTTTTAGGGATCTTATGGTTTCTTGGTGTTTTTTTGGGTTTTAGTGTGTTTATGTTTTTAGAGTATTTTAGGGTTTTTATATGGTATTAGAGACTTTTAGGTGTTTTAGGTTTTATAGTGTTTTTTTGGGATCTTGGAGATTTTATTGTATTTTAGGGATTTAGTGTGTTTTAGGTGTTTAATGATTTTTTATAGTCCGTTGGAGGTGTTTTATGAATTTAATTGGCTTTTCAGGTTTTTTGTGTATTTAGTGTTCATTGGGTTTTTTGGGAAAAGAAGGTGCGGGACATTGCAAGATGCCTGGTCCCTCAAATTTATTAATAAAAAGTAAAATCAAAGTCATTACAAAGGTGGATTATACATCTGGGTATGAGTGACGCCCTTCATGTCCAAGTCCATATAGGACACACAAAAAGGTGGGGAAACGAAAGACCATAGTGAGCAGCTCTCTTCAAAAGCATTCTTAGAAAGCACATAAGACACCATATTGACCTCCCAGTATTCATGAGTGATCGTAAGGACCATGTTTATGGAAATAATAAGGAATTCAATCCATTGGGGGAGGAGCCACCATGGAACCTTCCTTGATTTTTTCCTAAAATCCTTTACTGCAAGCATTGAATAAGATTCAATCAGGAGATGCCTCCACCCAAAATGATTTGAAAACTGCACCACCTTGATAATTGCCCAATGATTTTTCACATAGGAACAAACATTAATAATTAAGATATAGAAAATACATTTTAAAAATCATCTATAAGTATGAAAAATGACACTACATCCTAAAGGTCCGGGGGAACTCTCTATCGTACAATCCACATTGACTTTATTCCATGATGGGATTGGTGGAATCCATCGAATGAACATCATCACCATTGGTTTTTTTGCACCGACCAGAGACACCAAGATTGTAGAGAATGATGAGATCATTTAAACAATTATTCATCATACATGTTTGAATGCATGCAACCATCCGAAGAGCAATATGCATGTCAAGAATACCCTCATGAAGGGAGATAGTCTTATTTTAGAACATTACAGAGTTCTTCGTGGCCCATATGAAGGCCACATTTGCTGTCGATGCCACAAGGAGGTGGTTGTGGAGCTTCTCATTGCACTTAATTTCTGTGATAAAACATATCATCTCATCAAACATTCTACCCAAGGGATGCTGGATTCCAAACACATTCTATATAAATCAACACACGTCATATACAAGCCTGTAGTCAATAAAAAAGTGTTGCACATTTTTTACAGCATGTAGACAGATGCCGCAAGCTGAGACCAATTTCTAACCGGCTTTTTGTTATTGACAATGTGTGGGAAGCCGATTCCTCTAAATCCTCCAAAGGATAAAAAAATTCCAAGGGAGAATAAATTGTCGTTTATATTTTAGGAAACAAGTAGGTGGATCTGAGCCTTGTCGGCATTTATGATTTTATAATTCCCTTGTGGTAAGCTGGCTGACCAGATTTGGATTCCAAATTATAGTGTCATAGTCAATGTAGATGTAACATTGAATATGAGAAATGATGTGGGATGGTAAAATTCCATCGTGTTCGAACTGCCTGTTGTTGAGATCATTGATGGACATGTGTTGTAATCCTTGTAGGGGTTTCACGGTCTCATAGAATGGACACTCAAGACAATGAGTGAACCAACAATTGAAGTTGGATTTCTTCAAAACAACCAGAGTATATTGAGAAATTATGTCCCCATGTGATGATTTAATTATTTTCCAGACATAGGAGATCATATAACAAGAATATCCATTGCAAATATTGGATATATTATAGGGTTTTGGGTTTTATATACATTTTAGGGTTATATATAATTTTGGTTTTATGTTATTAAGGGGTTTAGGTATTTTTACTATCTTTTTTGTGTTTTAGGATTTTAGAAGTTTTAGGGTTTTTATGGTTTTTGGATTTTTAGGGTTTTACGTTTTTTTTTGTTTTTTAGGTTTTTGGGTTTTTAGGGGATTAGGGATTTAAATGATTTTTTTGAAATTTTATGTCTTTTGGGTTTTTTTGATTTGGGGGGGGGGGTATTTTTTAGGTTTTTTGGTTTTTATGGTTTTTGGGTTTTGAGGTATTTCACAAGGTTTTATGGTTTTATAGGATTTCTTGTTTTTATGGGTTTTTGTATATAGAATTTTTTTTTAAATTTTTAGGGTATTTGTTGGGTTTAAGGGTTTCAGTTGTTTTAGGGGTTCTTAGGGCGTTTATGTTTTTTATTGTTTTATTACAAATTTTGAATTGATTTATTATTTTAGTGATTTTTATTTGATTTTAATGTTTTTCAATGTTTTTAGTGATAATATTTTAGAGTTTTATAGTTTTTCAAGGTTTTTGAAGGTCTTTTAGGGTTTTGGGGTATTTAGGGTTGTCTAGGGGATTTTAGTTCTTTTAAGGGTTTATGGGGTTTTAAGGATTTTGTAATTTTATGTGTTTTTAGGTTTTTTCAATTTTTATTGATTTGTTGGGCCTTTAGTATTTTTTGGGTGTTTTAGTGTTTGTTATGATTTTTATGGATTTAGATTTTTTGGGGTTTAAGGTGTTAAGGTTATTAGTTTTTTCGGTTATTATGGTTTTATTTGGGATTTTAGGGTTTTTAGGATTTTCTAATAGTTTTAGGGGGTTTGGGGTCTTCCCTTTTTTAAGGTTTTATGAGTTTGTTTTTGTTTGGCGGGGTTTAAGTATTTTTAGGATACCTAGTTTTTTCGTGGTTTTAGGTTTTTCTACTTCATTAGGTCTTTTAATAATGTTTATAGTTTTTATGGTTTTTAGTGTGTTAAGGGTTTTAGGGTTTTTATGTTTTTAGGGAAGGAATGTGTGGGCTCCGTCTATTCTTGCCCCCCCCCCCCGAAATTTATTAAAATAAAATCAAAGCCGTAAATAGTTGGGATGGGTCAATAAACCCCCACCAAAAAACCTTGGACCCACAAAGACACAAAAAACCCCAAAACCCTAGAAAGTATAAGAGAAAGAAACTAGAAATCTATGTCTCCATCCTCATATTGATCCCCAAAAGCACCATAACCAGATCAGGCATCTTACTCCACTGAATCCCATTCAGATGATTCATATTTCTTGGGGAAGGAAGTGTAATACTTCATATGGTTTTGTTACTCAACATTCAGCTACGCCTTAATAGACCAACATCTTCTACCAGAGGCATTTTCCATAGAATTGCAGGATGATCTCATGGACACTGTCCTTGGAAAACAAGAGTAGTCCAATCTCGGATTCCACTTTCGGGGATCCAAAAAGACCCATGCAGATTCGTTATCCTTCCCATATGAAAAGTCCTCTACTTGTATGTCCCTCTTCTTAATGATCATAGCCATATTGTGGTTCATCCTTCTACCATAATCCTGGAAAATTTCATTATTGGGGATGAAGGAGGCTTCTTGGTTTATGGAATAATCTGAACAAATACTACACAACATCATGCTACAACCCACCATGGAAGGATCCTCGAGATCCAAAAAAGGAAGGGTCAAAGCACCAGTTAGCACCAGCTCTAGGCCCTTATCCTCCATCAAAGGAGGGAAAACCACATCACCATTTTTCCCACCTGTTTTGTACATCTCAACTTTTGGTAGAGTAAGAGTTAGCTACCCCTCATCCCTAGGATGCTTTATTACTATCCCTAGGATGTTCAAAAGCTCAAACATCACCCTTTTCTCCTAATCAAAATCATCATCAAATTGCCCAGTGGTGTCCATCATTATCTCGGCTCACCAGAATTCTGGGCCACTCTCCCTCCACCGCGCATGACAACAACATCTTGCACGTCACTCTACACTAGTAAACCAGAACTCACACTTCCAACAATGATGTACTGCCCAACCACCTGCCGCTTTTCATCCATATCTCCCTCTACAGCCACTAATCCCTGCTTATCCACATCCCTGCCCAGCCACACTACTAGGTTATTCAACAAAATCCCCCCCAAGAGCCTGCATCCCATCCATCCCAGTACCAGGGCAACACGAGACATGCAAGGCATCCTCTGATGGGTATAGAACACCAATCTGGGTCCCTCTCCCTTGTTTAGCTGCCTCCCTCTACTCGTACACCATCCCCTACTCTTCCAAATCCTCATGTTTATCATCCCTACCCTCATATTGCACAAATAGGTGCCTAAACCTAGTACACATGAAGGCACCATCCAAATATTTCACCTCCATTCTACTAGCCTGCCCATTGGCGTTGTACATAGTGTCACACACCTCATCCACCCCTCCCACAAAAGAAGCACCTACCACATCATCAAGAGGCAGTCTTGCATGTCCACATTCTATATAATCCACATTCAATGAGTCACCCAACTCCCCTACCCCATCCACCACCACAGAAACTAAGGTTGAGTCCTCCTATAACCCCTTTGATATCCCCTCACAATTAGCACCAAAGGGAGCATGTTTCCCATGTTGTTCATAAAACATTACATTAATAACATCACCCCTCTAGACAAAATCATTCACCATATTCCAGAATCCATCCACCAACACACCATCATTATACAGGGTCTGTTTCATTCTTCCCAGCACAACTAGACCTCTTCATACTTTCCAAGAGTTCACCAACTCCTTTTCACACATAATTACAAGTTCTTGTTTTATCCTATCAAAAATAGCAGATAACCTCAGCTCAGGATACCAATAAGTCTTTGGGGTAACCTCTCTAGCATCCACAAACACATTTTCTCCTAAAGGCATGTCATTCCACCCATCCATCAAACCCGCATCGGGAACTCTATGGTTCAGCACCACAACCTCTCTTCTCCTGATACCATGCCTACAGTCATAACTAAGATGGACCATCTTATTTAATGAAGAAAAAAACACCAGCAATTCAAATATAACTGATGGATTATACCTAAATTCCATAACAATAGAAATACAAACATAGTCAACCACCGCCATAGAAGGGTCCACCACCACACAAACCCATGGAGCGACCAAATATAAAACAGCATGAATCCTACTTTTAGAGAACATAAACCAACCCACAAGGTTTCCTAGTATACATATGATTGACAGATTTTGGAAAGGAAGTATGAGTTCTGGAAACCTAACCCATGTGGAAACCATTGGAAAGCCATGATTCATGTGAAGATAAAAGCTCCACCTGAAGAGATAGAATCTTTGTTCATTGAAGCATCGAGGGGCCGAGGACTAGGCACAGATGAAATCATTCTCCACCGAGAATAGAATCATGAAATGGAGGTTATCTGGTTACCCTAAAGTCAGAAAATCTTGAATATTCTATGATTCGAAAATGAATCTGTCTAACGAGACAACCAAGGTTTGACGATTCACAAACCGAGCATCTTGGGTCAATCGTTGAAGAGAAGAAGCTTCATAGAACTCCAATACTGAAATCAATAATTTTCGATACCCATAATATAAATCTGGAACTTTCAGATAAATATCAATATGAGGGAAAGGGGGAAGAATATTGGTCATAAGAGATGGGAGGAAAAACAAATTCCAATCAACATCAGGCACATATTCCACCCCCCCCCCCTTAAGGGGAGGACAGAGGATCACAATGACCAGCTCTGTCGATGCATCCCCAGGAAAGGACCTTATATTGGGATTTTATCATTTTGGTTATTCTTTATTTTTTTGTGGAATTAATTGTTTTTAACATTTTTTATTGTTTTATGGTGTTCTAAGAGTTTTTAGTAATTTTTAAATATTTTTGGGATTTTTGTATATTTATGGTTTTTAGGGGGTTTTCGGATTTTTTTACTGTTTTCAAGGATTTATATGGGTGTTTATGTTTTTATTAGGGTTATAATAATTTTAGTATATTTAAGGTTTTTAATGTCTAATAGGTTTTTCCTGACTATTTTTGTGTTTTTATGGTTATTTGTGTTTTTAGGGTTTTTTGTGGTTTTTTGTGTTATTGGGTTTTTGGGGGGTTTTATGATTTTTAGTAAACTTATGTGTTTTGGGGGTATTTTATGAGTTTTAGGGGTTTATTTATTTTTCAAGTATTTTAGGGGTTTTATGGTTTCTAGGGTCCTTTAAGGGTTTTAGGGTTTTGGGTATTAGGGGGTTTTATGATTTTAATGTTTTTATGGGGATTATGGTTTTATAGGGTTTTAATGATTTTAAGGAGTTTTGTGTCTTTAATAATTTTAAGGGATTATAGTGTTTTTAAGGTATTTAGGTTTTTAAGGGGGGTAGGGATTTTGGGGGTTTTATGGTTTTTAGGAATTATTAGGTTTTCTTAGAGATTTTACCATATTTAGGGATTTTGGGGGGGGGGGGGTTATAGGGTTTTTGGGTTATAGGGTATTTTTTAGGGTTTTATGATTATTTATTTAAATGGATTTCTATGTTTTTATAGTTTTTATGGGGTTTCATGGTTTTTATAGGTTTTTGATGTTTTACGGTTTTTAGGGATTTAGGGCTTAAGGTATATTAGGGGTTTCTAGTGTTTTCGGTGTTTTTTAGTATTTTTACGGTGTCTAATGGGTTTTGTGTCATTTAAGGGGTTTTAGTGGTTTCAATATATTTTATGATTTTTTTATTTTATTGGTATTCGTAGGATTTTTAGGGACATGGGGTGGACTGTTTATGGTTTTTTTGGTTTTTAGGGCTTTTAAGTTTTTAGGGTTTATATGATTTTTTCAGGTTATATTGGTTTTATTAGGATCTTTTTAGGGTCAATAGTTTTTAGGGCCTTTTAGGTTTTTTAGTTTTTGAGGGTCATTTTACTGTTTTTTGAGTGTTTATGGGTTTATTGGTTTTTTATTCAGCTAAATGTGTTTTAGTTGTTTATATATTTTTAATGATTTTGAGGTTTTTTTGGTTTATTTATGATTTGGGGTTATTTTGGGGTTTGAGATGTATTTACGAATTTTTAGGGATTTTAGAGATTTTTATGGTCTTTAGGGTGTTTATGGATTTTTAGTAATTTTATGTTTATAATTTTTTTAAGGTCTTTCAGGGGTTTAGGGTCGTATATGGTGTTTTAGGAGGTTTTAAGTTATTTTAGGGTTTATGTTATATTTTAGGGTATTTTAAGGTCATTAACAGGTTTTTTTGGGTTTTTGGGACTTTAGGTTTTCTTAAGGATTTTTAGGGTCTAATGTGTAAGGTTTAAGGTTAAGGGAATAGGGTGTAGGGTTTAAGGTGAATGGTTTTGGGTTTATGGTAAAGGTATTAAGCTTTAGTGCGTAGGGTATAAGGTTTAGGGTGTCATTTTCATGGTTTATGGTGTAGGGTCTAGGGTCTAGGGTGTAGGGTTTTCAATTTAGGGTGTAGGCTGTACGGTTTTGGGTGTATTTTTTAGTGAGTTTGGTCAACCATTTAGGGACAATGGTTTATGTTTTATGGTACATGTTATATGGTTTTGGGCTTTCAGGTATTCTATAGGGTGTTAGGGGTTTTATGTTTTTTATGGTATTTATATCTTTTGGTTTTTAGTTTATTATTTTATTTATGTTTTTTTGGGATTTTTTTGGGTTTTATGGGTTTTATGATTTATTGGTGTTTTCTGTATTTTTAGTTTTCTAAGGTTTTCTTAGATTTTTTTTAAGAGTTATCAGTTTTTATGGTTTTTTATGTATTTTTTGGAGATTTGTGGTTATTATGGTATTAGGTGGGTTTTTATTTTTTATGGTTTTGGTGGTTTTAGAGTTTTTAGTGGCTTGTGGTCTTTATGGTGGGGTGGGGGTAGTGTTACAGGGGTTTTAGGGTTTTTAGGGGTTTTGGGTTTTTAAGGGTTTAGTGTTTTTATGGTAATTTATTGTGTTTTAGGGGTTTTAAGGTCCTTCAGAGTGTTTATGGGTTTTAGGTATTGTTGACGCTCCTTTTTGTCACATTATCTAAAGAATGGAAAGGGAAATGACTTTGCAAAAATTGATTTATCCTTTGAAGAAAACATAAAAAATCGACACAGGCATGAACAAGGGATCAAAATCACATGTGCCGTGCAAGTTCCATTACTGTCGTGCAAGTTGACTTGCGCGATGCCTAATGGTCACGTAAGTGACTTGTGCGCCCTAAAGGATAACCGCCCGGGTATTCTTCAGCCTATAAATAGAGCCTGTGGGCCCCCCATTCGGGGAGGAATTTTTTCGAGAATTCATATTTGAGCTCCTGGCGCCCTAGTCTCTTCTCAAAGATTCTGAAACACTTCTAATGTAATTTCTTACCTTGAACGAATGATCTAAAGAGGGGGAGGAAGTACTAAGTGTTGAAACTCATCAACACTTGCGCGCCTGAGTGGCCAACCCTTAAGGGAAATGCCCACACTTGCGCACTGCCAAAACTCGTTCAATAGAACATGCGCACAACTCTTCTGGAAGAACCCCAAGAGGATTCTAAAGGCTTTAACCAAGAGTCGCTCAAGTATTACCCTGATGGTTAACCGTCGCGCAAGTACCCATGTGTCGCGCAGGTATACCTGCGTGACCAAACTTGCGCGCCCACACAGTACCTTCGCGCCTGCCAGGACTTGCGTGCTGCTGCCATTTTGGGTGACCTTCTTGCCCATTTCACCCCATTTAATCCATTCCACATCTCCTATTCAAGATTATGTCTTCAAGACACTCTTCCAATCCATTTATGGCATGATTTCTTGATTTTAATTCCTTATCTGAAAGGAATTCTGTGGAATATCTCTCAAAATCCTAGTGATTTATACATCTTTATGTCACTAAAGATTGAGATTTCATTCCTTCAACCTCATCCTTTAGGATGAGAGTCCTTATTAATCTGGGCCTCCTTTTCAGGAATAAGCCCAATTCATAATTCTTAACCTTGGCCTCCTTTTCAGGAATAAGCCCCAGTCATAATTCTCAAATATAGGAATCCTCCTTAGGAGTAAGCCCCAAGTCCTCATTTTATATGGGCCTCCTTTTCAGGAGTAAGCCCCAATCATAAAGTCCCTTAACCTGGGCTTTCTTTTCAGGAATAAGCTTCAATCTCAAATATAGGCCATATTTTAAGGAGTAAGCCCCAGTCTTAATTTCCTTTTGATCTGGGCTTCCTTCTCTGGAGTAAAACACAATCATAAGTCCCCTCCTAATTTGGAATTCCTTTTCAGGAATAAACCCCAATCTCAAATATGGGCCTCCTTTTCAGGAGTAAGCCCTAGTCTTAATTTCCTTTTGATATGGTCTTCCTTCTCAGGAGTAAAAAGCAATCATAAGTCCCCTTCTAAATTGGGAATCTTCCTTAGGAGTAAGCCCCAATATTAAAGTATCCAAATCTCTATGAAGCACATATACCTTTATGGACCCTGTTCTTGGATTTCCTCCCTGAAGTAAATATTAATCCTCATTTATTTTGGGAAGTCATACACACATAAGCCCCACATCAATGCATATTTCATGGCACAAATTGCCTGGTTTCACCGATACCTCTTTTTTCTCACACCGAGCATGACTCATGTGAGCTTAGAGTGTAAAAGTAATCATGACATATTTCATGAGCCATCAATCATGCATAAACATCATACTCCCTTACTCGAACTTTGTGGGTTCTGATTCCTTTTCTAAACAAAGGATGTGTAGGTAGCCCATCTGCGGATTCGATCCCAACTCTGAAATAATCAATGTCCTTCTGAATGACAATAAACTTCAAGTTCCCCACTGAGTTGCTTTAAAACCAGTATGGTATTCATAATGACCAAGATACTTCTATATAAATGTGTTTAAGGTTACCATTGACCAAAAATCTCTAATAAATACAGATGATTCCCTATCAATGAAGAACCTCGAATACATATAAAAGATTCTCTAAATTTCCTACATATTTAATCATTAACTGTAAAATCTAAAGGAAAGTTCATTTTATACTTGGTAATGTAATAAGGATTTACGAACATAACTTAAATCTATAAAGAGAGTCCTGGATTAGACAATAATTCCCCTCAAAAAGGTGTGATGAGCCCGACCTCCCATCCTCTCGACCAATGCAAATTCCTAAGTCTCATCAGTCCACAAACTAGTGAGTGCCTACCTTTGGAAAGTAGGTCCAAATGGATGTGGAATCATTGGATGTTTCCGGTTCTACGAACACACCAATTAGAAATCAATCGGAATGTTTGAACCTCCCACCAAGGAGTTCATCCCTGAATTCCAAGGGAAAGAGGTATTTTATGGTTTCAGTTACTTTTTTGGTTTTAAAGTACTTTTAGGGGTTTTGGTGTCATATATGTTTTTTTGGGTTTTAGGGATTTTGATGGTTTTTGGGTTTTTGGTGTCATTTGGGGGTTTTATAATTTTTAGATTCTTTTACTGTTATAGGTGTTTTAAGGTATTTTGGTGAAATTAATAGTATTTTTTGTTTTCTATTGTCCATTAGGATTAATTGAGTATTTGTGGTGTATTGGGGGTTTTTTCTATCCATTCAGGGGTTTTAAAGTGTCTTGAGGGGTTTTTGGTTTTGTTTTGGTCTAGGGAGTTGTTTTGGATTATTCAGGTATCTGGGGTATTTTATAGTTTTTAGGGGGTTTAAGTGTTTTTTTGGTATTTATAGGGTGTTAGGGTATTTTGGACCATTTACGGTTTTGGGTATTTTAAGTTATTTTTGGGTATTTTAAGTGTTATTAGGTTTTTTCGGTTTTAAGATGTTTTTGGGGTTAAGAGAATTTTAGGATTCATTGGGGGTATTAGGGGTTTCAAGGATATTAAGGGTTTTTTGGGGTTTTTTGGTTTTTAATATTTTTTTTAGGTTTTTATATTGTATTATGGTTTTTAGGGGTTTATGGTTTTATGGTGTTTTGGGTCTTTTGTTTTTAGTGTCTTTTAGGGCCTTTTAGGGATTCAGGGTATTTTATGCAACTATGGTTTTTAAGTTTTTATGTGTTTAAGAGTTCTTTACAGGATTTTGGTTTTTTATGGTTTTGAGTGTTTTTATAAAAAAAATTGGGTTTTGAGGGTTTTAATGGTTTCTAGGGTGTTATGGTTTTTTGGGTTTTTAAATATATTTAGGGTACATTAAGGGTGTTTAGGGACCTTTATGGTCTATTATGGTTTTTTTGGTTTTTTAAGTGTTTCAGGTTTTTAGGGTCTTTAGGGGTCTTTGTATTTTTTAAATTTTTAGAGGTTTTTATAATTTTTAATGTTTTATGATTTTAGGTATATTTTGGGTTTTATAAATCTTTTAAGGGTCTTTCTTGTGTTTTTTTGGGTATTATATTTTTTATGATTTTATCATATTTTAATGGTTTCTAGGGTTTGGGGATGCAGTAATTTTATGGTATTTGAGGGGTTTTCGGGGTTTTAGGGTTTTAAGGGTTTTATGGTTTATTTAGGATATATTTATAGATTTAATGATACTTTAGGTTTTAAGGTTTTTATAGAGTTTTTAGGTGGTTTATGTTTTTTTAGATTTTTATTTTTTTTCTTGATTTTTAGAGTTTTTAGGATATTTTTTCATTTATGGGGTTTTAGGGTCTTTCATGGGATTTAAGTGTTTTTGAGTCCTTTAGGGTTTTCACGGGGGTTATGGTTTTTGAGGTTTTATATGATTTTTTGTCTTTTATTTTATTAGGTTTTTTAGTGTTTTTGGGTCATTTTTGTTTTAGGTATTGAGTTTAGGTTTTATTGTTTAATGTGTAAGGTTATGTGTTTCGGTTGTAGGGTTAATGGTTTAGGGTGCAGGTTATAGTTTTAGGGGGTAAGTATTAGTTTTATGGTGTAGGGTATAGGGTTTGGGGTGTTATTTTTTAGGTTAGGATATAGGGTATATCATTTTGGGTAATGGGTTTAGGGTATATGGTATAGGATTTATGATATAGGGTATACGATATATGGTTTCAGGTTTGGTTGTAGGTTATAGGGGTTTTTATGTATTTTTACTATTTTAAATATTTTTTGAGATATTATGGGTTTTCTGGGTTTCTATGGTTCTTATTTACCATAATGGGTTTTCTGGTCTTTTAGGTTTTAGAGTTTTATAGGGGGTTTTAGGGTTTTTCCAATTTTTAATGTTTTTCGGGTTTCTTTTTGGGTAGTTTTATTTTATATTTTTTATATAATTTTAGGTTTTTAGGTTTTTTATATGATTAATACCTGTTTTTAGGGTTTCAAAAGATTTTTAGAGGTTTTGGTGTTTTGGTTTATTTTTTACATTTTTTAGGGTTTGGAGTTTTTAATGTTGTTTCTATTGGAAAACCTATTTCTCAATATAGTGTATTGCCGGGTGTTGAGTTTTGTATAATCATACACGCAAGGTTCATTATTTTTGAATGGTTTCTAACCGTATTTTTCCCTGGAACCAGAAACACCCAACAATTCTATATTCATAAGGGACTTTCATTCCAAAGGTAGGTGTTCGTTGGTTAGTTTTCTCTGGATACCTAAAAACTAACATTGGTTGAGAGGATGGGAGGTCAAGAACATCACACCATTCTTGGTGGAATTGTTATCCACTTCATGAATCCCTTGTAGATTTAAGATTTTCTAACCATTCATTCATTAATTCCCATGTATGATGTGGATCACCCTTGGATTAATAATAAATTATTAACATGTATGGAGTTTAAAATCATCTCTATGTATCTGAGGCTCTTCATAAATAGAGATATCTATATGTATATGAGTTTCTCCATTTATGGTATCCTATATGTACTAATTTGTGATTCTTTGGTAATTATTACAATGATGCTGGTCTTTAGATCGACAATTGGGAACTCTAGAGTGCTTGATTATCCACAGAGAAGAGATTTATTTTGATATCAAGATTAGACCCATGAGATTGGATTCCTACATATCCTCATGAAAGGAATAATAAGCAATGCATTTCAAGTCTAGTTAATGGGGAACATCATACCTTTTAAGGTAGTGTGATAAGGACCAAACCATGCATTTTAATGTAATATTACAAGGATATATTGGCCAAAGGTTCCTAGTGAAATTTTTGTGGATTACATTTGCATTTTGGCCTAGGGAAACTATATAGGATATATATTCCCAAGTTGAATAAGACATAACTGGGAGGGTGGCCCAACGAGAATCGGTTAGATTTGGGATGTTGGGTTTGAACATTTGGAAGGCTTCCTATGTATCCCATTTTTATGGGAATCAAATCTAACATAGTTTATTTGTGAGGAACCATGCCTATAAAGGCCCTCTTATGGTTTGTCGCATAGGGGAGTATAGCCCTTTGAATGTAATAAGTTAGTGTTTATTCCTAGGGTGGATTCCCTGATGAATCAGTTTGGGTCAATAAGAAGTTTCTTGAATCGTAGAGATTTAAGGGGTTTGTTTTGGGGAATACACTAGAGGATGATGCCCTTGTGATTTTATGATTGGTGCGAGATTAATCATAAGGTGGATTCCCAATGTTTTGGTTATGATTGTGGCTTATTCTTGAAGAGGAGGACCATAGGTTTGGTTGGGTATTACTCCTAAAATTGATTCCCATTGAGATGAGGACTTATGTAGGCATCCTATGGGCCCTGGTTATAATAGGAATCATAGTTACTATTGTTTAGTGAATCAGGGATTAAACAATAAGGATTCCTTTATGTATCAAAGTATGTGTATTTTATTATTACCTATAACCTCTAATCCTATGAGATTCATTCTCATTGTGAGAAAAAAATAGAGAATGTATTATCTTATAAACCAACCTTTCCCTATGTTTGGATACATGGTTTTGAGGAAATATGCCAATGGATGAACTCAAAAGGTAGTAGAAAATAATGCTCCGAGGAAGATCCTTCACTAAAACATGCATATGGCTAGGTGGATTCTATTTTCATATCAATCCTATAATCATATAATCCTATATGATTCGTGACTTAATGTGGTAATCAAGGGGAAGTGGATGATCTAGAAAACCAAGCACTTCTCCTCCTCTATAGGTGGAAGAGGATGGGGCAATGGGAGAAGAAAAAGGGACTTGGATGTTCCTTTTCCCTATCTTGTTGCATATCCCTTTTATTTAGGTCTAAATACCTGTATGGACAGGTCCATCGGGGATATGAGGACCACAAGTGAAACATCCTGTAAGAAAGAATCGGGGTTTACTCTAGGAGTGATTCTATAAAACTAGTTCCACCATGGGAGAGTAAGATCTAATGCCTTGTTGAATGAAAAAGAATGTGTTATCCTTTCCATCTCTACCTATAACCAAAGACTCTAGGTTATAGAGTTGAATTTTGAAGGATATGTTACTAAAATTATTATCCAAGACTAAGAGTTCCATAACAATGACCATAGGGTTAGAATCCTTTTGATCGAAGGATTTCACATCCATGTGAAACCTGAGGACCTTAAACATGTGATAAGACATGTGTACGATGACTAGGAACATAGGAGTTCATATTCAAATGGTAGAAATATTGGTGTTCCCCTTTCCATAGTCTTTCAAGTCCAAATTATTTTGTGGATGATTCTGATTGGTCCCCCTCAAGTAAGGGATCCAAATGAATAGGATCCTTACCATTGGTGGCTTTCAAGAGGGGTCAATGATTAACTCACATTGGTCCTAGTTTAGAGAGGAAAGTTGCCTCAAGTAGGGCATAGGAAGTACCATAGGTGCCTCATTCTTGGAATATAGGTTTGGAGAAGATGGGTATGCCTTGGTAAATGGACAATCTTTGTTTCAACACTTTATAGATGCTTGAACCTAGGAACCACATGTCTCCTCAGATGTCCCTAGATGGGTCTTGTGCAAGTACCTCGTTAGGGAAAGGGCCTCGTATATGTGGGTTTCACTAGGGTAGAAGGGTTCCTCGGGTAAGCGTCTTGTGTTTTAGACCCTGGAGGTAATTTGATCTCACTAATACCCCTTAATTATATATTCTCATAGGATTTGGTGATTTTTTTGAGGAATTCTGTGCATCCTGATGAAGGGGATTCAAGATCATAGATTGGCGAATTCTTATGGTTTTACAATTGTAAAAATTAGAATCCCAAGTATCCTATTTATAGTGATATAGGGACCTTGGTCGAAGTATGTTTCACTTGTAGGTCATGGGCATAGATTCTTGCCCTAGGTGTCCCGTGTATGGGTGGCCATCCCTTTGGAGTTGCATGGGGGGGGGGGTTATGCGGGCCTTCTAATGTGTCAAGGTTCACACACAAACCAGTTTGGGGAAAGGTTTTGAATAGTTTTGGGACTATTAACTAATTAAACACTTGATTTTTTGTTTATAATATTTTCATCTTACTTGAAATAACAGAGTGTCAATAAAATCCCCTCTTCGGGATTGGATCTGATTGGAAGAGGAGGGTCTAGGCCATAGGTAGAACAGTGAAAATATTATGAAGGAGGGTTGGTCAAGTACAAATATCATCCAAAAAAGTTAGTGATTGAGGCTTGGAACATAGGTTAATAAAACATCTCCACGAAACAGTCTCGATACACAAGCCGATAACATCTATAAATATTATTGGCCACTTTGTCATTTTTCTCGCATTTTGGGTTGGTGATTCATCTCTCTCCACATAAGTAGTCAACTCAGCTGTGTCTCACATCCATTTTCAAAATGGTCTCCCAACGAATTTTTTATGGCATCGCCACTTCAGTGATGTCTCTATGGGGTGTTCATGGAGCACTACATTTCACGGTGCTCTCCAATTGGAAAAGCACACCAAAAATGGTCTCATGCAATGTTATTGCCCATGGCCGGCCACAGTCAATGGGCTTTTTTGTAATCAAAAGCTTTCTCAAGAATAGGCTTCAACTAGTTCCTCTCAAAATCAATCATACAGAGAACAAGTTGTTGAATTACTCCTGCATCAAGCAAACGAGAATATTGAACAAGCCCCTCGTATGGACCAAGCACATCATCAAGTGACAGAAGTGTTGGAAATCATCCAACGGTCTTTTGAAACAGGTGATAAAAGCGGATACAGGTAAATGCATCCAGCTAATTTACAGAGTAAGGTTCGCAAGATCAAGAGAGCTTTTAAGAAAGTCTCAGACATAGCATGTCAAGAGCCATCCTAGCTTCCCAAACTGGGGAATATTTTAAACAAAACCTCAGAATCAACAAATAGGATTCAAGGAATTCAACGGGAACAACAGGAATAGCCCTAGTCCACTGGGCTGGGGACTTCTTCAAATCATCAATCTCCTCCTTAGAGAAAGTCGGTCTTTTCTCGATTGGGGAAGAAGCCTCAACAGGAACGAAGAGACAAATTATCAGGAGTTTCCCTCCAAATTACGGTTCATCAAGAACTTCCTGAGGGATCAAATCAACAAAATGAAATGTCTCATCAATGAAATCGAAGAGGACAATATCACAGAAATGCTGATAGAAGGGATGTGATGCATTATGCATCAATCAAAGTCATCAATGCTGTTGTTGCTGATCCACCAGATGAGGCTCACTCAGGGGACTCAGATGAAGAGGTTCCTGCTCAAGAAAATGAATGCACTGACACAAATGAAGAAGGTGTGAATACACGAAATCAATGGATGACACAGAACCTAGGTAATCCTTCGAGTAACCCACTTCCCCCACTCCAAAAACAATCCATCAAAGGGAGGGGAATGAATCAGGTTACATATCCTCTCTATGGAGAAGGCCAATCGCTCTCACTAGAGAAATTGTTTGCAGAACAGGAGGAAGAAATGAAGGAATTAATGAGGTTGAATGCAGAACTACATCAGGGTAGTCTTCTTCGTGAGCGTGCTGGAGTCAGTCAGCCAAGGGAATTTGTTGCAGCTACTGAGATGGATCAAGAATGTCCTCCTCTATCAGTACACCCTCATAGGTCTAATCCTACGGATCAAGTTCAACAACAATTGGCAGTGATACCATCAGTTGCAGCACCTACCACCACATCTGTCCAAACTCCAGTCATTGTACCTACCCATGTCCAAGTTTAACTGGATGTTTCTCAAGAGTTAATAACTACCATTGAATCATTAACATATCGGTTAGAAACTATGGAAGGGAAACGTGCGCAGGTTCAACCAGAAAAGAAAGTGTATCCTGAATGGGTAAATTCAATCTCTCCTCCATCCAGTTTTGGAAACCCTGTATTCCCTATTTTCAATGGATCAGGTGACCCCGAACAGCATTTGACACATTATGTGTCTTGTTGTGATCATATGATGGGAACTACGGGGAAGCAAGAAGTAGTAAAAATTAGATGTTTCGTAAGGACTTTTCATGGACCAGCCTTTGTCTGGTATACAATCTTGCAATCCCGGTCAATTACCAGATGGGAGGATCTTCGCCAAAAATTCCTTCTTCAGTTCAGATCAACTTTTCTGAAGACAACAATTTTTGATCTTACAAACTATAATCAAAGAGATAATAAAAGGGTCTCAGATTTCATTGCTCGCTAGAAGGGATTAACATATTCCTTAAGCTTAGACCTCCCTCAAGATGAATTGTTGCCAATCTGTGTGGCAAATCTGTGTGACGAATTACAAACGCCATTGATCCCGGTGAAATACACATGAGGGTTTTGAGACCTTACTTCAATCGCTCAGCAGATTGATGATTCCCTTATATAGGCTAAGGATAAATCTCATGTAATTCCATCAACTCCAGGAAGGAGAATGGGTAAAATAGAAACTGCTACAGTTATTCTTAAACAAGCACCTGTACCTGTTTCTACTTCAAAACCTTCATCTTCTCAAAGGGATCAACCTCATGAGCACCAAAAACAAATTCCTTTTTTTCTAGATGATCAATGAGATCAAAGACAAAAAAAATTTGATGATTTGAAGAGAAAAACACACTCTTTCCGAAATGATCATGTTCCTGGTTACTTCATTTTGGCTCTGGAAAATAATCTTGTTCAACTGCCAAAGCCCAAGAGGCCAAACAAGGAAGGAGTTTAAGACTCTCCCAATTATTTCCCTTTTTATCAAATGTTGGGGCATCCCATCCAGGAGTGTTTTGTCTTCAAAGACCTCCTGCAAAATATGGTCAACTCGGGACATGTCAAACTGAAAGGCTCTTCAGCCCAGTTAGCATGTGTCACTGCTACAGTTCCAGTGGAGGAAGGAGAATGGAAAGAAGTTAAAAGAAAAAATGCATAGAAGTATGATGGTTGGATGGTCAGAAAGACAATCAACCGAACTCATGCTATTTTGCGAACACAATTAAAGAAAACGATTGTGTCTTCTTACAGGAATGTAGCATAAAAACCTTCTTCATCAGAGAGAAAGTCCTCGAAGAATTGGCATGATTCAAAGAAAGAAAAATAACCATAAGAAGAAGAGTATGTGTCAAAGCCTAAGTTGTATTTGACTCTGGCAGACTTCATGCCATCTACATAAAATCCACAGGCACCGCCCCACCAAACGGCACAGCCTAAAAAGGCTAATCAGGTAGAGTCTTCATCAGATGAAGAATTAATCTTCGGTTCTGTTAATATGATTCAATTAACAGATCCATATGCCAGTCGTAGTTTCTATTTTGATGAGCATGAATTCCCTGTATTAAATAGGGGAATCAAAGGAAGTTCCAAAGGATCGGGATACAGGGGAAGACATGTATCTTTCAGAAGCCACTATTCTAATTCTACCCCTGCTAGAACTGTGTACGTAGTAGAAAATCATGGTTGAGCCCTTCAGTGAGCTCAGCAAGAACAAGCAAGTTCTTCTACCAATAGCAAATTCAGTCCTGGAACAGTTATTTTGGAAGACCGGTTTAAGGTTCCATATTCTTCCTCTCAGCAACTAAACAGATCTAATCGGTCTAATCTACCAAAACCAGGGATATTGCCAAATCTTATCCCGATACAATATGCATCAACTTACAAAACATCTGCTTCCAAGGTACCTGCTAAACCACATATTCCTATTGGGAAACACAGACCTCTAGATCTAAAGTATGATGTATTAAAACACTTGGCCTAAGTAATATCCAAGTTATCAATTCTAGATTCTCTAAATCTATCAAAAGATCTTCGGGATGCACTCATCGAGGTTTTTTCAAGTCCTTAGGAGTTTGAAAGTGAAATTGCTGTAGCTGAAGTCTATAACATAGAGAATAATACTGCAGAATTCCATGCAGTAATATCGTTTACTAATAAAGATGAAAATGATGTTGTGCATGGGAATATTAGACCTTTGTACATATCTGGAAAGGTCAATGTCATAGACGTCCGAAGAGCTTTCTTTGATAATGGTTCAGGAGTTAACCTCATACCCATTTATACACTTCATTGATTGGGCCTCACAAGATCTGATTTATCTCTTTCTACCATGATGTTACAAGGATATGATAAAAATGAACAAGAACCACTGGGCGAAGTTACACTCAGAACTCAGTTTGGAGATCTTGTATCCAATTCAGATTTCATGGTTGTTGATCAAGACTCAGCCTTCAACATCTTTCTTGGAAGACCCTGGCTACATCAACATGCAGCTATCCCTTCATCATACCATCAATGTCTCAAATATTTTTTCGATGAACAAGTTGGGACATTGTATGTTGATAAGGCCCTGTTCAAGACATGTGAGTCTCAATACATTGAGGTGGAATTCTATCACATGAAGGGAAGGGAGAAATACACAACAAAGGAGATTACCAAATTTAATGCTCCATATGGTTTGGAGAAGATTCCAGTAAATCCATTTACACATGTGAGTATAGATTATGTGTTTCCCATCAGTAAAATTGACAATATAGACCCAAATCAAAATACTCTTATGATAAGATTCATAATGTCAATTACGGTAATCGAGCTAGACAACATGGGAGAAATTGGTAACACACCAAGCAATGATGGAAGCACAAATGGTGATGTATTCATTTCATCTGATGAAATACAACTAATCTATACATCATCAATTAGGCCAGAATAAGTTATAGCAACATCGGAGGTGAACAATGATATCAAATTTCAATCCATCATCTTCTCTTTATTACCCAAAGAAGACCCTTCATCATCAATCGGGTCGGAAATGGAAGCTTGTTCTTCAAGATGTGAAAATTTTGACATATCTTCTGATCGTGAAAATTATTCTTTATCATCTACTATGTAAGTAGAAATAGAAGAAATAACACATGATGAAGAATAAGAGGAAGATCTCAGAGACGCACCTCCATCATTTGAAGAGGGTATCTCTACCACTGTGGATTAAATCAGATAAATAAATCTGGGTACAAAAGAAGATCCACACCTCACTTTAATCAGTGCGTCCATGAATCTTGAAGAGAAAGAGATGTATATTTCTTTTCTAAAGTAAAATATAGATATATTTTCTTAGAACTATACAGAAATGCTCGGGCTTGATCCTGATGTTGCTACTCATCATTTGCGTTTACCAGAAGAACATCAAAGATTTAAGCAAGCCGCGAGAAGAGCACACCCAACGTATTCTTCCAAAATTGATGTTGAAGTGGATAATATTATCAAAGATAACTTTGTCAGAGAAGTTCAATATCCCAAGTGGTTGGCTAATATTGTCCCTGTAAAGAATAAGAATGGAAAAATTAGAGTTTTCATCGATTTCAGAGATCTTAATCGTCATTGTCGTAAGGATGATTTCACAGTTCGGATTACAGAAATTTTAAATGATGTAACAGCTAGCTATGAAGCACTTTCCTTCATGTATTGATATTACGGATATAATAAGATCTGAATGGCCCCAGAAGACGAGGAATCCACATCTTTCAGAGCCCCTCAGGGTGTGTTTTTCTACTGGGTAATGCCCTTTGGCTTAAGGAATGCAGGTGCAACATATCAGCATGTCATGCATCGTATCCTCAAACCCTTCTTAGGGATGTTTTTTGAATGCTATGTAGATGATTTGGTGGTTAAATCCAAACAATGTTCTAATCAGTTGGTTGATTTGAAATTCATATTTCGCAAGCTTCGACAACATAATTTTAAGATGAACCCCTTAAAATGTGATTTTGGGGTATCCTCAGGAATATTTTTCGGCTTTTTTGTACACCATCATGGTATTGAAGTAGATCCTGAGAAGACCAAGTCAATCCTTGGTATTTCACCTCCTCGAAATTTGAAATAATTAAGTGGACTTCAAAGAAACATAGCCTATATTCGGCGTTTCATCGCCAATTTGGCAGGAAAAAGTTTACCCTTCATCAAAGTGATGAAGAAGGGAGTCACTTACCAGTGGACTGAAGAATGTCAGGAAGCATTCGATGTTCTCAATAAATACCACTTGAGTCCACTGGTACTCATGCCACCTATTGAAGGAAGACCACTTATCCTATACGTGATAGCTCTAGAGCGATCATTGGGTGCCTTTCTTGCTTAAAAGAATGATGTTGGGAATGAAAACAACCTCTACTATCTCAGTCGAACTATGCTTGAAGCAGAAACCCAGTATTCAAGTATTGAGAAATGTTTCCTGGAATTAATCTTTGTAGTTCAGAAGTTGAGACACTACCTGCAACATCACGAGGTCCAATTGGTATCTCGCAATAACCCGCTCAAATTCATCCTTAGTCATCTGATGCTTATAGGACTTCTGGCATGGTGGGCAGTTATTTTCAGCAATTTGACATTCAATATGTGTCTTAAAAGGCGATAAAGGGACATGCTCTGGCTGATTTCCTAGCTGAACACCATTCAGTGGAAGACACATATTCAGATATTGAACTCCCTGATGAGGAAGTTTTCTCTATTCAATAAAGTCCTTAGGCATGGGAAATGTATTTTGATGGTGTTTCGAGAAGTCCACTAGGAGGAAAAATGGAAAATCATAAATTCAACAAAGTTGGATTTGAAATTGTGATCATTTCTCTAGAAAAGGCAGTGTTACCTTATTCCTTATTATTGAGGGAATGTGGTACCAATAATGAAGCAGAATACCAAGCTCTCATCACAGGCTTAGAATTAGCACTTCAAGCACAAGTGAATCACTTAAAGGTGAATGGTGATTTAGACCTAGTAATCAAACAAGTCAATGGGGATTATTCCATTAGAAAAGAAGAACTAATCCCTTTTTATGATTACATCAAAGAGTTAATGGAGGAATTCTCTTCGGAACCGACATTTTCTAATGTCCCAAGATCACAAAATGCTCAAGATGATGCACTGGCTAATATAGCCACAGCTCTGGAAGATCCAAATCGGGATGAGACAACCATCATTATTGCCCACCGTCGTGCAATTTCACCTTATATTCGAATCAGAACAGAGTAAATTAATGAAATTAGTCCCATTATGGAACCATATGGTCATACTACAGGGTGGATGTCACCTTTCTGGGAATACCTTCAAAATGGAACACTTCCACCTGATAGAGCTGAGAAAGAACAAATCTGGCGATGTGTGGTCAATTTTACTCTTTATGATAGCCCAGATCACCTGGAGAAAATTCTCTACAAAGGTGGTTTTGATGGAGTTCTCTTCAGATGCATTGATGGTGAAGAGACAATGGATGTCTTGAATGATGTGCATGGAAGAGTCTGTGGTGCCCACCAGTCTGGACATAGACTGTCTGATCAAATTCGAAGGCTTGGATACTTTTGGCCTTCAATGATACAAGATTGTGTCAATTTAACAAATAAGTTTCATTCATGACAAGTACATACCAACTTCATTAATCAACCTCCAGAGTTGCTTAATACAGCTAAATACTCATGGCCATTTTCCACATGGGGTATGGATGTGGTGGGACCTTACCCTTCGGCTACGGCCAAGCAGTTTAAGTACATTCTTACTGCTACTGACTTCATTTCCAAATGGGAAGAGGCAATACCTCTCAAAGAAGTCAGTTCTAAATGCGTTATTAGCTTCATCAAGTCTAACATCATTACCAGATTTGGTTTCCCTCGTACCATATTGATGAATAATGGCACCAACTTCTACTCATCTGAGGTGAAGAAGTTGTATCAAGAATACAACATCAAATCCAAGCATTCATCTCGGTAACATGCAGCGGCCAATGGGCAGATAGAATACTTCAAAAATACTCCTTCAAATATACTGCAAAAGCTGGTAGGTAAAGATTATAGGTCATGGCCTGATAAACTCTTTCATTCTTTATGGGCTTATCGGACTACCACCAGCACTGCAACTCGGTCAACTCCATATTCACTGATATATGGAATGGAAGCCATCATGCCCATTGAAGTTCAATTTCCTTCGCTCAGAGTATCCATTTGTGATCATTCATCTATAGATGAACAATCTCAAAAGTGATTTAATGAATTGTAACTGTTAGATGAGAAATGATTGTGCACTTTGCACCACTTGTAAGTCTATCAGAATCGAATAGCATGAGTTTTTAACAAAAAAGGTCATCTTCATTCATTCACTCAGGGAGAATTGGTATTAGTTCTTAGAACTCCAATGGTACTAGGATAGAAACCTACCAAGCATGAGCCAAAATGGGAAAGAACTTACTCAATACATAGGGTCTACTCCAATGGAGTTTATTCATTAATCTCGATGGATGGAGAACTCATCACTACTCCAACCAATGCCAGATTTTTGAAGAAGTATTTTGTATAAACACAAAATATATTACCTAAATGGTTTGGTATTACCTTAAACTACACCAAAGTCCAGCAAGACGTTAAAATGCATCATCATCAATGGTCCATACATATGACCTTAAACTATTTGTACTTTCGTCCCACATGACGTTAAACTGTGAAAATGTTCCCTAAATGGTCCGGTATGACCTTAAACTGGACCACCATCCAGCAAGACGTTAAACTACATCATCATCAATGGTTCATGCATATGACCCTAAACTATTTGCATATACGTCCCACATGACGTTAAACTATGTCCCCTTAATCATCCTTGCTATATGACGTTAAACTATACAGCAATGGTCCATACATATGACCTTAAAATATTTGTACTTTCGTCTCACATGACGCTAAACTATGACATCCTAACTACATGACGTTAAACTATACAGACGTCCCTTATGTCCAGCGTGACATTAAACTGTGCATCACCAATAGTCCTAACTGTAAGACTTAAAACGGCATAGTCCCTTCATAAGTTCTACATGATGTTAAATTGTGTATTTTTAAGGTTGTTGCTACATATTGTTTCTCACACTGAGTATGACTCACATGAGCTTAGAGTAAACTTCAACCATAACACCCTCTCCGGGCCGCTAACCATGTGTATGTCCCAACATCTTTTTTTAGGTTGTTGTTCGCAAAAACAACTTGATCACTAATTCATTCTTCAATTGAACTACACAGACTTTGATCCTTTCCTTCCAGGCTGGGTACATAGGCAACCTCCCAAGGATGAAGCCCAAAACCAATCTCTTCACATCGGTTCAGCTCCATCTCATACAATGTTGATTCGTGAAACCACCCCTAGAATCAATATCTGTTCATTGGTTCACTTTCTTCCTTGTTATACGACGTTAAACTATAAAAAACTTTTGTCCAGTATGACAATATACTACAATATTCTTTGATACCCTCAACTGAGAGGGAACCATTATTTACATTGATTTTCCAATCATGTTTCATTTCAAAGACTACGTGCATACATGGCAATGCCTGAACCTTTTATCTTGGGTTAAACCATCATTGTACTAAAAAGTCCCCTTTCACCCTTCACATGTACGAACCAAATTTGTACAGAGGGTATTTCTAGAACTATGTGGGCTTGATTCCCATCCTTATGGGATACATAGGAACGTTCGAGTGTCTCTCGAATCCAGCCCCAAGTCTTTTGGGCCTAACCCCAAATTCCACTTTCAGTCCCTTGGTTGAAAAGTCCCCATGAAAACACACACTGTGTATTTATTATAATGGTCCAAGATCTATGACCCTAAACTAAGATCTCTAATTTTTTTGTCCCACACAACGTTAAACTGTAGTTTAAGAACTACGTATGGCTTGATTACCATCCTTATGGGATACATAGTGAAGTCCAACATTTCCAGTCAGGACCCAGCCACAACATGATTATGGTTACCATTGATCTGTGTATCTCTGTATACATTAAACAATACCCATCTTTATGTGTCATAATCCTAAACTTAAATATTTTTAGATCATCATACCCCTTTTCTTGACTTTTAGTCACAAAAATGTCAAATTTCTGAGAGTTCTTTTACCTGACTATACAGTATGTTCCCTTAGGTGGCCTTGCGTAAACAGTCCACATAACAGACTTTTCAGCCAAAAGATATTATTATCTGACTACACAGCCAATGCCCTTAGGTGGACCTACGTAATTCAACCCCCTAACGGGTTTTTCAGATACTGGTTACTTAATTCTTAGGAAGAAAGCCTCTTTTCCCCTTATTGTTCTTAAATGACAGTATGTAGGGATCCGCAAAAATATCCATCCTTAACATATTTTCCCCATATCCTTTTTCATGATATGAAAGTATTCATGTATATGGTTTATATTCTCCTTCCCTACATTAGGATCAGACCATCGTAGAAGTGATATCCATCCAGTTCTTCGATAATCTTGTTCGAAAATATCTTCTCCATATTCAAGTACCTCTTTCCATATAGAAAACTCTATACTTTGGAAAAATTGAATCTCCATAAACATTCAATATCTTTTAGCAGTAGAAAGGTAAATTTCTGAGAGTTCTTTTGCATGACTATTCAACTCATTCCCTTAGGTGGCCTTGCATAAACAGTCTACATAACAGACTTGTTAGTCAAAAGATGCTATTTATTTGACTATGCAGCCAATGCCCTTAGGTGGCCCTGCATAATTAAACCCTTAAAGGGTTTGTTAAATAATAGTAACTTCTTTCTTGGAAACAACTTCTTCTGATGACTTTTAGATCTTTTTCCTATCATTCCTCAGATTCAAACATTCTTAAGATGTAGTTTACATTTTTTCCCTCATACTTGATGAAGTGCACTGTGTTGAATTTGTTGTTAATAAGGTATGTTGTTGATCAGAAGATGTCATGGAATGAATGGATGTCAAGTAATGTTAAGATGTGAATGAGAAAGGATGTGGTGGTGTTGGTGATGAAAGGAGAATGGCCATGGTACTAAGATGCATGTCACTTAGGAGATTCACTACGTGACATAGGATGTTGTGGTTGAAACATTCTCTATGGATATCTGACGATTGTTGAGCTGATCTTAAAGTTCCAAGAACTTGTATCAATTGGATACAAAGTCACAACAATGATAGAAGACCATGCATTGTTAATACAATTCATGAGGAGATGAAGATGATCCATCCACACCTCCTAAGTGGATGAAGTGAGCTGAAGAAGTCCATGCACTATCACTTAGTGCATGAGAATTAGAAGAAGATCCAATTGATCTCTGATTAGATCAATGAAGCACATTGAAGAATTTAAGTGATTCAGGAGTTCGGTTGAAGAAGAAGAACCTTCGGGAATTCCATTCCTAATTAATGATTAAATGTTGAGGACATTTGTAGAATTCTTAAGAAGAAGAGAAGAGAAGAAATGAAGAAGGGAGAAGTGGCATTTGGCATATTACACTTGGTACTTTGTTTTTATACAAAGTTACTTAGTGTTTTACACTAGCAAAAAATTGGCCAGCCAAGGACACCTTGAGGGTTCAACCCCAAGGCATGGGCGCTAGGCACCACACACATGGGGGAAGCCGTGGGGCGAGCCCAGGGCGGCAGGACGCACCCAAGACACCGCATAGGCGTCTGGGGCATGCCCGGAGGAGTGCGGTAGGGGCGCATGAGCGCACCCGCGAGTGTCAAGCAGTGCATAGTAGGCGCCAGTGGCGTGCCCGAAGGGAGCAGAGGTGGGCGCAGAGCGCGCCCGCAGGGAGAACTCGGCGCGGGGAGGCACCGAGAGGGGAGGAGATTCAACTGGCCGCCTCTGGGAGCACTAGATTGATAAAGCGCGAGAGTTCCGCGCGCGGATTCGATGTGGGATGGGGAAAATTCACCGGGAGCGCATCCTGGCCGTCCGATTGATCGCGCGGCAGATCTCGGCCGCCCGATGCATCGCACCGCTCGCGATCTAATCTGAGCCGCTCCCGTTCAGATCCAGGCCGTCCAAAGATTGGATCCAACGGTGCTGAGCTTTTCTTCTTCCCCGAGCTCGGCTGAAGCATTCCCGCAGCCACCTTCAAACCAGGTGCCTCCCGACGACGGATTTGGAGTTCTCGGCTGTCTCTCTCGAAGCCGAAGGCACCCTCGTGCTCGTCTGGCCAAACCGAACCCATCCATGAATAAAAATATACTTGCATGCAACAAATGAGAAAATTCGATGAAGGCCGAAGGCAAACAAAGTGCCGAGGCCTCGGTGTATTCGTGCTTTGCGTGGATTGTTTTTAAATGAAGGTATGCATGCATTTGCATGCGCATGCACGTAGAGGAATGAAAAATAAATGACCCCGCGTGGAAACAGAGAGATATACAAGATTTCACAGAATCTCGAAATCCCGAAAAACTCGGGGATTCAAGTTTTATCGCACGCGGATGATCCAGGCATCCCTCTGCCTATATAAAAAGAGCTCGAGGCTCTCATTGTGATTGCTGAAGTTCTTGTTGAAGATTTGTGTCCCGTGAGAGCTCTCTGCCTCGCGAAGAAAGAAGCCTCGCGCATTCTACTTGCGCGGATGAGGTTCCTTTCGCGCACACTTGCGTGAAAGAAGAAGAAGGATTCCCTGCGCGCCTTCCCCTTGCGCGGCAGGAAGACCCGAGGCCACATCACTTGCGCACCCCGTGGTTGGCCGAGGTCTTGCGCGGCCCTTGTGCTTGAGCTTGCGCGGCAGTGACACTTGCGCGCTGCCTTGTGCACCCAAGTGCTTGCGCGACAGAAGATAAGTTGGCCGCACCCCTTGCTTGCCTTCTTTGGAGTTCGGTAGGAATAGCAAAAGAAGGCCGAGACCACACCATTGTGTGTGTGTGTGCTAAAGTGAAGGATGTAAGCCGAGGCTAAGTGTGTGCAAGCAAGAAAGTGAAGGCCATGGAATTTTGTGTCTTTTGTGCAAAAAGAATAAGAGGAGGCCTTAGCCGTTGGTGGTTGTGCAAAGAAGTGAAGGGTCGTAGCCTTGTGGGTGAACACATTAAAGAACAAATAAAAGAACACCTTTTGTATGTTTGCAAAACAAGAAGAAGAATAGTCCAAGTCTCAAGTGTGTGCAAAGTGAAACAAGTGTGTGCAAAAAGACAACAAGGCCGAACCTTAGTGTGTGTGCAAACTAAAGTGTACACACTAAGAAGAAAGAGAAGAGGACTCTCACACTATTGTAGAACACACAATCTAAGTGTGTAGACAAAAGGAATTATACGTGTGAAGGAAAAGAAGAAAAGGTGTGTGCTTAAAGTGACTACACCCTTTGAGGGTTTATTGCACCAAGAGAAGAAAGAGGAGAGTGCATGCATGCATGCATGCACATGCACACGTGAACAAAGACAAATCTGGTTGTGTGCATTTGAGAAGACCAAGAACAAGAGTTCTTGAAGAATTTGAGAAGGCCATGCAGTCAGTGCATGAGGATGCAGAGTTGCCATGAACTCAGTGCATGATGTTGATGTGAAGTCAGACTGAAGCCAGACTGAAGTTAGAGATATCAGTTGTCTGAGTTTTCAGTAATTGAGAAGACCTTGATCAACAGAAGTGATCAGAAGTTGTGAGCAAGATCAACAGACCTTATCAGAGGCTGTTGAAGATTATTGAAGAGAGAAGCCAGGTCATCCTTAGAAGAAGGAGATAAATCCTGAGCAATACGAGAAGACCTGTTCATCACAAGTGAGCAGAGGTACAGAGCAAGGCCAACAGTCTTTATCCCAGACTGTTGAAGATACTTGAAGAAGCTTAAAGAGAAGAAGAGCTACTCATGTGACTCGAGGAGCCAGGAGAAGACCCTGTGGGACTCAGGGAGAAGAAGTCTTCAGTGGGATTCTGGAGCAGGCTAGTGGGACTCTGGTAACACTGTGGGACGCAGTATAAAGACCCTCCTGTGGTACTCAAGAGAGATACAGTGGGACTCTGTGTCGACCATTGTAATTCTAACAAGTTATAATGGTAGAAACCATGTTGGGGAGTATAACCAACATGGCAAGGACGTTGGCCTTCGGTACCGAACCTTGTAAATCCTTTGTCCAGTGCCTTTACATTTACTGCATCATTCGTGGAAAGGTGAGAGATACAAGAAGAGTGGATCGAGGCTTTAACCAGCCATAGAGGTTTAATTGATAAAGAATCAATTAGTAAAAAGTTTTAAGGGATCACTGATTCACCCCCTCCCCCTCTCAGTGATTCACATTGATCTGGGCACTTCAATTGGTATCAGAGGGAGGTTACCTCTAAAAGATCCAAGGGAGTCTTTATGAAGTGCAGATTTGAGGAAATGAGTGATCAACCTCAAATGGAGATATCTGACAAGACTCAGAAAAATAGAAAGAAGAAACAGGAAAAGAAGATGAGGAAGAAGGTTGTTGCAATCAGAGAAACTCCATCTATGGATAGAAATGTGAAAGTCACATCAGATGAAAATTCCTTTTATCATTCTTCTGATGAAGCCTGCTCTAGCTGTGATGAAGATGGAAGGAACAATGATCTTCTAAATGCAATCAAATATCTTCAGAATACCGTCCCCAAGGAAGTGTCAATGTGTATAGCTACAGGCCTCCTTGATCTTCAAGAAGAAAAATTACAGCTAGAAGATGAATCCAATTCTCTGGAAGTCCAATTGGCTAAAAGGGTTGGCATAACCAACACTCTCAGAAAGCTGGTGAAGGATAAAGATGAAACAGTTTCTCTTTGCAATGAAAGATATGAAGACACTGCAGAAGAATTGCAAAAAAGCCTTTCTGAGAAAGAAATCTTTATGATAATGATCAAAGAAGTTTTCCATGCACTGGAAAAGAGGCATAAAGTGTCAATGAATGTCAGAGATGCTCAACTCGAAGACAAAGTCAAATTTGTGAAGGAGCTTGACAACTCACTGCTCGAAATGAATAAGGTGCATGAAGACCAGATGAAACAGCTAGAAGAGAAATGGGAAGGAAAGCTAAGAACTGTTGAGGATGAGAAGAACTCCCTCAATATAAAATGCCTAGAACTGGAGGTGATATTGAAAAATCTGCAATCACCCAAAGCTGAAGCCTCCCAGTCAGCTGAAAGTAGAAATGTTGCTACTCAAGTGAGCTTTGAGAAGGATGATTCTAAGAGAAAGACATCCTCTAATGAAAGGGCAACATCATCTAAAAAGATGGTACCATCCATACCAACTTGTACTGATGCTTCTAATTGTGTTTCCACAAAAAGTGCAGGATGGAAAAATAATTCCAAACAAGTATGGATGAAGAAAATGAAGAAGCATAGCTCTCCTGAAGCAGCACAACAATTCAAGACAAGTACACTACAATCAGAAGGAATCAAAAAGTCAAGATTTGTGGGTCAATGTTGGAGTTGTAACAAGTATGGGCATTGTGCAAATGATTGTTGGTACAATCCTCTCAATGTGAAAGCACAAGGGAAGCCCATGCCAAGGGGGAGCAAGGCAGAGGAAAAGAAGCAACATCCACAGGTCCAGAGACATATTTTTACTGCAAATAGATTTGGATTACTTGACAACATCTGGGATGATTGCAAAAGTGATCAAAAAGATACATGTCAATCTCCAACTGTATCCAGAGCTAAAAAGAAGAGAATATCACTGAACCTGGCTAAAATGGAATCCTTGGGAAGCAAGCATAAGAAAGTGGAAGATGCTCCCAAGATGATTATGAAAAAGGAAAAGAAGTCCTTGGAGTCTAAATCCAAGAAGGGTGATGCATCCAAACGGACCACCAAGAAAACATGCTTCTACTGTGGAAAGAAAGGACACACCATGGATCTTTGTAAACAAGCCATGGAACTGAATAGAAGCAGACTGGACTCAAACAGACAATCAATCCAGAAGAAGCAGAAGGGATTGGTTGAAAATAAGTTTCCTAAGAATGGTAGCTTAACAGCATCAAAAGAACCATGTGGAATTTCCAAAACTGAGGCCTCACTTCCAAATGACTTGTTAGTCATATGGCCTAATCAGTTGCAACTTGCCAGAGAACTGCAAAGAGCTGAAGATGAAGCACTGGAAATTGCTAAGGAAAAAAGGAAAGAGAAGATTTCACATGAAGATCAAGTTCTGTGTGTGAAATGCAATAAAGCTGGACATACTAGTGATAAATGCATGATATTCATTCCAGCTCAGAAGGGATTCTTCAAAAGAATGAAGATTGCATCAGGAGACTCTAGTGCTCATAAGGCACCTAGAAATAGAGGAGTCACACACAAATAAGTTAAAGAGGTGTTGAGATCCACACCGGCACAAACATCATTGAAGATCAAATGTGCAAGTGTGAAGAATGGTGAAAATGGGACATCTCGGTTGAGAGAATCTTCTCAACCTTGTTGTTCACATTGATGAACCAAGGAGGTTCCATCTTATTCCCTAATCACTTGTATTTACATGTGCTAACATTACAGGGAATTGAAGATGATGATCATTCTCAACTGGAGGATGGTTTGGACAGAATGGAGTGCACCCATTGAGGGGGAGCCAATCTGAAGAAGATGGGATTCTTAGATTAATACCATCATGAGAAAAGTGGAGGTATTCCAATCATACTTTCATCCCTTGTTTCAAAATTGTACTCATCATGACAATTAAGGGGGATTATTGATTGAAGTCAAATGGATGAAAGGGGAGCTTTATCTTTGCACCTGATCTTTCTAATGAGTTTGGTGAAGTATGTGCAGGATTTAGCAATTCATTGATATATCTGAAAAATTTCAAACCCTTGAAGCATGATCTCACATGTATAATGAATGTTGGACAGCATTGAGTACCTTGGTTACATCACTCTTGTTTTCTACACCGGGTTAGCCCAAGTAGACTTAGAGTTGATTTACTAAAGGTTCTTTGCTAAAGAGAACATGTGACATCATCCCTCCCTCAGTGTTTTTCAAGAAAATACTTTTCAAAGGGAGGCAGAGATTTTTGAAAGAGAACCACACCACACCTTTGCATTTGATTGCCAATAAGGGGGAGAAATATTGGCACACATATTGACCCATTCATATGTGCTCTAGTGGTATTGAAAACAAATACAAAGGGGGAGATTGAAGTGCACTGTGTTGAATTTGTTCTCAATAAGGTATGTTGTTGATCAGAAGATGTCATGGAATGAATGGATGTCAAGGAATGTTAAGATGTGAATGACAAAGGATGTGATGGTGTTGGTGATGAAAGGAGAATGGCCATGGTACTAAGATGCATGTCACTTACGAGATTCACTACGTGACATAGGATGTTGTGGTTGAAACATTCTCTATGAATATCTGACGATTGTTGAGCTGATCTTAAAGTTCCAAGAGCTTGTATCAACTGGATACAAAGTCACAACAATGATAGAAGACCATGCATTGTTAAGACAATGCATGAGGAGATGAAGATGATCCATCCACACCTCCTAAGTGGATGAAGTGAGATGAAGAAGTCCATGCACTATCACTTAGTGAATGAGAATTAGAAGAAGATCCAATTGATCTCTGATTAGATCAATGAAGCACATTGAAGAATTTAAGTGATTCAGGAGTTCGGTTGAAGAAGAAGAACCTTCGGGAATTCCATTCCTAAGTAATGATTAAATGTTGAGGACATTTGTGGAATTCTTAAGAAGAAGAGAAGAGAAGAAATGAAGAAGGGAGAAGTGGCATTTGTCATATTACACTTGGTACTTTGTTTTTATACAAAGTTACTTAGTGTTTTACACTAGCAAAAAATTGGCCAGCCAAGGACACCTTGAGGGTTCAACCCCAAGGCATGGGCGCTAGGCACCACACACATGGGGGAACCCGTGGGGCGAGCCCAGGGTGGCAGGACGCACCCAAGACACCGCATAGGCGTCTGGGGCACGCCCGGAGGAGCGCGGTAGGGGCGCATGAGCGCACCCAGGAGTGTCAAGCAGTGCATTGTAGGCGCCAGTGGCGCGCCTGAAGGGAGAAGTGGTGGGCGCAGAGCGCGCCTGTAGGGAGAACTCGGCGCGGGGAGGCACCGGGAGGGGAGGAGATTCAACTGGCCGTCTCTGGGAGCGGTAGATTGATAAAGCGCGAGAGTTCCGCGCGCGGATTCGATGTGGGACGCGAAAAATTTACCGGGAGCGCATCCTGGCCGTCCGAGTGATCGCGCGGCAGATCTCGGCCGCCCGATGCATCGCGCCGCTCGCGATCTAATCTGAGCCGCTCCCGTTCAGATCCAGGCCATCCAAAGATCGGATCCAACGGTGCTGAGCTTTTCTTCTTCCTCGAGCTCGGCTGAAGCATTCCCGCAGCCACCTTCAAACCAGGCGCCTCCCGACGACAGATTTTGAGTTCTCAACTGTCTCTTTCGAAGCCGAAGGCACCCTCGTGCTCGTCTGGCCAAACCGAACCCATCCATGCATAAAAATATACTTGCATGCAACAAATGAGAAAATTCGATGAAGGCCGAAGGCAAACGAAGTGCCGAGGACTCGGTGTATTCGTTCTTTGCGTGGATTGTTTTTAAACGAAGGTATGCATTCATTTTCATGCGCATGCACATAGAGGAATGAAAAATAAATGACCCCGCGTGGAAACAGAGAGATATACAAGATTTCACAGAATCTCGAAATCCTGAAAAACTCGGGGATTCAAGTTTTATCGCATGCGGATGATCCGGGCATCCCTCTGCCTATATAAAAAGAGCTCGAGGCTCTCATTGTGATTGCTGAAGTTCTTGTTGAAGATTTGTGTCCCGTGAGAGCTCTCTGCCTCTCGAAGAAAGAAGCCCCGCGCATTCTACTTGCGCGGCTGAGGTTCCTTTCGCGCACACTTGCGTGAAAGAAGAAGAAGGATTCCCTGCGCGCCTTCCCCTTGCGCGGAAGGAAGACCCGAGGCCGCATCACTTGCGCACCCCGCGGTTGGCTGAGGTCTTGCGCGGCCCTTGTGCTTGAGCTTGCGCGGCAGTGACACTTGCGCGCTGCCTTGTGCACCCAAGTGCTTGCGCGACAGAAGATAAGTTGGCCGCACCCCTTGCGTGCCTTCTTTGGAGTTCGGGTGGAATAGCAAAAGAAGGCCGAGACCACACCATTGTGTGTGTGTGCTAATGTGAAGGAAGTAAGCCGAGGCCAAGTGTGTGCAACCAACAATGTGAAGGCCGTGACATTTTGTGTCTTTTGTGAAAAAAGAATAAGAGGAGGCCGTAGCCGTTGGTGGTTGTGCAAAGAAGTGAAGGGACGTAGCCTTGTGGGTGAACACGTTAAAGAACAAATAAAAGAACACCTTTTGTATGTGTGAAAAACAAGAAGAAGAATAGGCCAAGTCTCAAGTGTGTGCAAAGTGAAACAAGTGTGTGAAAAAAGACAACAAGGCCAAACCTTAGTGTGTGTGCAAACTAAAGTGTACACACTAAGAAGAAAGAGAAGTGGACTCTCACACTATTGTAGAACACACAATCTAAGTGTGTAGACAAAAGGAATTAAACGTGTGAAGGAAAAGAAGAAAAGGTGTGTGCTTAAAGTGACTACACCCTTTGAGGGTTTATTGCACTAAGAGGAGAAAGAGGAGAGTGCATGCATGCATGCATGCACAAGCACACGTGAACAAAGACAAATCTGGTTGTGTGCATTTGAGAAGACCAAGACCAAGAGTTCTTGAAGAATTTGAGAAGGCCATGCAGTTAGTGCATGAGGATGCAGAGTTGCCATGCACTCAGTGCATGATGTTGATGTGAAGTCAGACTGAAGCCAGACTGAAGTTAGAGATATCAGTTGTCTAAGTTTTCAGTAATTGAGAAGTCCCTGATCAACAGAAGTGATCAGAAGTTGTGAGCAAGATCAACAGACCTTATCAGAGGCTGTTGAAGATTATTGAAGAGAGAATCCAGGTCATCCTTAGAAGAAGGAGATAAATCCTGAGCAATACGAGAAGACCTGTACATCACAAGTGAGCAGAGGTACAGAGCAAGGCCAGCAGTCTTTATCCCAGACTGCTGAAGATACTTGAAGAAGATTAAAGAGAAGAAGAGCTACTCGTGTGACTCGAGGAGCCAAGAGAAGACCATGTGGGACTCATGGAGAAGAAGTCTTCAGTGGGATTCTGGAGCAGGCCAGTGGGTCTCTGGTAACACTGTGGGACGCAGTATAAAGACCCTCCTGTGGGACTCAGGAGAGATACAGTGGGACTCTGTATCGACCATTGTAATTCTAACAAGTTATAATGGAAGAAACCATGTTGGGGCGTATAACCAACATGGAAAGGACGTAGGCCTTTGGTGCCGAACATTGTAAATCCTTTGTCCAGTGCCTTTACATTTACTGCATCATTCATGGAAAGGTGAGAGATACAAGAAGAGTGGATCGAGGATTTAACCAGCCATAGAGGTTTAATTGATAAAGAATCAATTAGTAAAACGTTTTAAGGGATCACTGATTCACCCCCTCCCCCTCTCAGTGATTCACACTGATCTGGGCACTTCAATTGGTATCAGAGGGGGGTTACCTCTAAAAGATCCAAGGGAGTCTTTATGAAGTGCAGATTTGAGGAAATGAGTGATCAGCCTCAAATGGAGATATCTGCCAAAACTCAAAAAAATAGAAAGAAGAAACGGGCAAAGAAGATGAGGAAGAAGGTTGTTGCAATCAGAGAAACTCCTACTATGGAAAGAAATGTGAAAGTCACATCAGATGACAATTCCTTTTATCATTCTTCTGATGAAGCCTGCTCTAGCTGTGATGAAGATGGAAGGAACAATGATCTTCTAAATGCAATCAAATATCTTCAGAAGACAGTCCCCAAGGAAGTGGCAATGTGTATAGCTACAGGCCTCCTTGATCTTCAAGAAGAAAAATTACAGCTAGAAGATGAAGCCAATTCTCTGGAAGTCCAGTTGGCTAAAAGGGATGGCATAACCAACACTCTCAAGAAGCTGGTGAAGGCTAAAGATGAAACCGTTTCTCTTTGCAATGAAAGATATGAAGACACTGCAGAAGAATTGCAAAGAAGCCTTTCTGAGAAAGAAATCTTTATGATAATGATCAATGAAGTTTTCCATGCCCTGGAAAAGAGGCATAAAGTGTCAATGAATGTCAGAGATGCTCAACTCGAAGACAAAGTCAAATTTGTGAAGAAGCTTGACAACTCACTGCTTGAAATGAATAAGGTGCATGAAGACCAGATGAAACAGTTGGAAGAGAAATGGGAAGGAAAGCTAAGAACTGTTGAGGATGAGAAGAACTCCCTCAATATAAAATGCTTAGAACTGGAGGTGATATTGAAAAATCTGCAATCACCCAAAGCTGAAGCCTCCCAGTCAACTGAAAGTAGAAATGTTGCTACTCAAGTGAGCTTTGAGAAGGATGATTCTAAGAGAAAGACATCCTCTAATGAAAGGGAAACATCTTCTAAAAAGAAGGTACCATCTATACCATCTTGTACTGATGCTTCTAATTGTGATTCCACAAAAAGTTCTGGATGGAAAAATAATTCCAAACAAGTATGGATGAAGAAAATGAAGAAGCAGAGCTCTCTTGAAGCAGCACAACAATTCAAGACAAGTACCCTACAATCAGAAGGAATCAAAAAGTAAAGATTTGTGGGTCAATGTTGGAGTTGTAACAAGTATGGGCATTGTGCAAATGATTGTTGGTACAATCCTCTCAATGTGAAAGCACAAGGGAAGCCCATGCCAAGGGGGATCAAGCCAGAGGAAAAGAAGCAACATCCACAGGTCCAGAGACATCTATTTACTGCAAATAGATTTGCATTACTTGACAACATCTGGGATGATTGCAAAAGTGATCAAAAAGATACATGTCAATCTCCAACTGTATCCAGAGATAAAAAGAAGAGAAGATCACTGAACCTGGCTAAAATGGAATCCTTGGGATGCAAGCATAAGAAAGTGGAAGACGCTCCCAAAAAGATTATGAAAAAGGAAAAGAAGTCCTTGGAGTCTAAATCCAAGAAGGGTGATGCATCCAGAAGGACCACCAAGAAAACATGCTTCTACTGTGGAAAGAAAGGACACACCATGGATCTTTGTAAACAAGCCATGGAACTGAATAGAAGAAGACTGGACTCAAACAGACAATCAATCCAGAAGAAGCAGAAGGGATTGGTTGAAAATAAGTTTCCTAAGAAAGGTAGCTTAACAGCATCAAAAGAACCATGTGGAATTTCCAAAACTGAGGCCTCACTTCCAAATGACTTGTTAGTCATATGGCCTAATCAGTTGCAACTTGCCAGAGAACTGCAAAGAGCTGAAGATGAAGCACTGGCAATTGATAAGGAAAAAAGGAAACAGAAGATTTCACATGAAGATCAAGTTCTGTGTGTGAAATGCAATCAAGCTGGACATACTAGTGATAAATGCATGATATTCATTCCAGCTCAGAAGGGATTCTTCAAAAGAATGAAGATTTCATCAGGAGACTCTAGTGCTCAGAAGGCACCTAGAAATAGAGGAGTCACACACAAAGAAGTTAAAGAGGTGTTGAGATCCACACCGGCACAAACATCATTGAAGATCAAATGTGCAAGTGTGAAGAATGGTGAAAATGGGACATCTCGGTTGAGAGAATCTTCTCAACCTTGTTGTTCACATTGATGAACCAAGGAGGTTCCATCTTATTCCCTAATCACTTGTATTTACATGTGCTAACATTACAGGGAATTGAAGATGATGATCATTCTCAATTGGAGGATGGTTTGGACAGAATGGAGTGCACCCCTTGAGGGGGAGCCAATCTGAAGAAGATGGGATTCTTAGATTAATACCATCTTGAGAAAAGTGAAGGTATTCCAATCATACTTTAATCCCTTGTTTCTTAATTGTACTCATTATGACAATTAAGGGGGAGTATTGATTGAAGTCAAATGGATGAAAGGGGAGCTTTATCTTTTCACCTGATCTTTCTAATGAGTTTGGTGAAGTATGTGCAGGATTTAGCAATTCCTTGATATATCTGAAAAATTTCAAACCCTTGAAGCATGATCTCACATGTATAATGAATGTTGGACAGCATTGAGTACCTTGGTTACATCACTCTTGTTTTCTACACCGGGTTAGCCCAAGTAGACTTAGAGTTGATTTACTAAAGGTTCTTTGCTAAAGAGAACATGTGACATCATCCCTCTCTCAGTGTTTTTCAAGAAAATACTTTACAAAGGGAGGAAGAGATTTTTGAAAGAGAACCACACCACACCTTTGCATTTGATTGCCAATAAGGGGGAGAAATATTGGCACACATATTGACCCATTCATATGTGCTCTAGTGGTATTGAAAACAAATACAAAGGGGGAGATTGAAGTGTACTGTGTTGAATTTGTTGTCAATAAGGTATGTTGTTGATCAGAAGATGTCATGGAATGAATGGATGTCAAGGAATGTTAAGATGTGAATGACAAAGGATGTGATGGTGTTGGTTATGAAAGGAGAATGGCCATGGTACTAAGATGCATGTCACTTAGGAGATTCACTACGTGACATAGGATGTTGTGGTTGAAACATTCTCTATGGATATCTGACGATTGTTGAGCTGATCTTAAAGTTCCATGAACTTTTATCAACTGGATACAAAGTCACAACAATTATAGAAGACCATGCATTGTTGAGACAATGCATGAGGAGATGAAGATGATCCATCCACACCTCCTAAGTGGATGAAGTGAGCTGAAGATGTCCATGCACTATCACATAGTGCATGAGAATTAGAAGAAGATCCAATTGATCTCTGATTAGATCAATGAAGCACATTGAAGAATTTAAGTGATTCGGGAGTTCGGTTGAAGAAGAAGAACCTCCGGGAATTCCATTCCTAAGTAATGATTAAATGTTGAGGACATTTGTGGAATTCTTAAGAAGAAGAGAAGAGAAGAAATGAAGAAGGGAGAAGTGGCATTTGGCATATTACACTTGGTACTTTGTTTTTATACAAAGTTACTTAGTGTTTTACACTAGAAAAAAATTGGCCAGCCAAGGACACCTTGAGGGTTCAACCCCAAGGCATGGGCTCTAGGCACCACACACATGGGGGAACCCGTGGGGCAAGCCCAGGGCGGCAGGACGCACCCAAGACACCACATAGGCATCTGGGGCACGCCCGGAGGAGCGCGGTAGGGGCGCATGAGCGCACCCGCGAGTGTCAAGCAGTGCATAGTAGGCGCCAGTGGCGCGCCCGAAGGGAGAAGAGGTGGGCGCAAAGCGTGCTCGCAGGGAGAACTTGGCGCGGGGCAGCACCGAGAGGGGAAGAGATTCAACTGGCCATCTCTGGGAGTTCTAGATTGATAAAGCGCGAGAGTTCTGCGCGCGGATTCGATGTGGGACGCACAAAATTCACCGGGAGCGCATCCTGGCCGTCCGAGTGATCGAGCGGCAGATCTAGGCTGCCCGATGCATCGCGCCGCTCGCGATCTAATCTGAGCCGCTCCCGTTCAGATCCAGGCCGTCCAAAGATCGGATCCAACGGTGCTGAGCTTTTCTTCTTCCCCGAGCTCGACTGAAGCATTCCCGTAGCCACCTTCAAACCAGGCGCCTCCCGACGACGGATTTTGAGTTCTCGGCTGTCTCTCTCGAAGCCGAAGGCACCCTCATGCTCGTCTGGACAAACCGAACCCATCCATGCATAAAAATATACTTGCATGCAACAAATGAGAAAATTCGATGAAGGCCGACGGCAAACGAAGTGCCGAGGCCTCGGTGTATTCGTGCTTTGCGTGGATTGTTTTTAAACAAAGGTATGCATGCATTTGCATGCGCATGGACGTAGAGGAATGAAAAATAAATGACCCCGCGTGGAAACAGAGAGATATACAAGATTTCACAGAATCTCGAAATCCCGAAAAACTCGGGGATTCAAGTTTTATCGCACGCGGATGATCTGGGCATCCCTCTGCCTATATAAAAAGAGCTCGAGGCTCTCATTGTGATTGTTGAAGTTCTTGTTGAAGATTTGTGTCCCGTGAGAGCTCTCTGCCTCGCGAAGAAAGAAGCCCCGCGCATTCTACTTGCGCGGCTGAGGTTCCTTTCGCGCAGACTTGCGTGAAAGAAGAAGAAGGATTCCCTGCGCGCCTTCCCCTTGCGCGGCAGGAAGACCCGAGGCCACATCACTTGCGCACCCCGCGGTTGGCCGAGGTCTTGCGCGGCCCTTGTGCTTGAGCTTGCGCGGCAGTGACGCTTGCACGCTGCCTTGTGCACCCAAGTTCTTGCGCGACAGAAGATAAGCTGGCCGCACCCCTTGCGTGCCTTCTTTGGAGTTCGGGTGTAATAGCAAAAGACGGCCGAGACCACACCATTGTGTGTGTGTGCTAAAGTGAAGGAAGTAAGCCGATGCCAAGTGTGGGCAAGCAAGAAAGTGAAGGCCGTGGAATTTTGTGTCTTTTGTGCAAAAAGAATAAGAGGAGGCTGTAGCCGTTGGTGGTTGTGCAAAGAAGTGAAGGGCCGTAGCCTTGTGGGTGAACACATTAAAGAACAAATAAAATAACACCTTTTGTATGTGTGCAAAACAAGAAGAAGAATAGGCCAAGTCTCAAGTGTGTGCAAAGTGAAACAAGTGTGTGAAAAAATACAACAAGGCCGAACCTTAGTGTGTCTGAAAACTAAAGTGTACACACTAAGAAGAAAGAGAAGAGGACTCTCACACTATTGTAGAACACACAATATAAGTGTGTAGACAAAAGGAATTAAACGTGTGAAGGAAAAGAAGAAAATGTGTGTGATTAAAGTGACTACACCCTTTGAGGGTTTATTGCACCAAGAGGAGAAAGAGGAGAGTGCATGCATGCATGAATGCACATGAACACGTGAACAAAGACAAATCTGGTTGTGTGCATTTGAGAAGACCAAGACCAAGAGTTCTTGAAGAATTTGAGAAGTCCTTGCAGTCAGTGCATGAGGATGCAGAGTTTCCATGCACTCAGTGCATGATGTTGATGTGAAGTCAGACTGAAGCCAGACTGAAGTTAGAGATTTCAGTTGTCTGAGTTTTCAGTAATTGAGAAGACCCAGATCAACAGAAGTGATCAGAAGTTGTGATCAAGATCAACAGACCTTATCAGAGGCTGTTGAAGATTATTGAAGAGAGAAGCCAGGTCATCCTTAGAAGAAGGAGATAAATCCTGAGCAATACAAGAAGACCTGTTCATCACAAGTGAGCAGAGGTACAGAGCAAGGCCAGCAGTCTTTATCCCAGACTGCTGAAGATACTTGGAGAAGCTTAAAGAGAATAAGAGCTACTCGTGTGACTCGAGGAGCCAGGAGAAGACCCTGTGGGACTCAGGGAGAAGAAGTATTCAGTGGGATTCTGGAGCAGGCCAGTGGGACTCTGGTAACACTGTGGGACGCAGTATAAAGACCCTCCTGTGGAACTCAGGAGAGATACAGTGGGACTCTGTATCGACCATTGTAATTCTAACAAGTTATAATGGAAGAAACCATGTTGGGGCGTATAACCAACATGGAAAGGACGTAGGCCTTTGGTGCCGAACCTTGTAAATCCTTGTGTCTGGTGCCTTTACATTTACTGCATCATTCGTGGAAAGGTGAGAGATACAAGAAGAGTGGATCGAGGCTTTAACCAGCCATAGAGGTTTAATTGAAAAAAATCAATTAGTAAAAAGTTTTAAGGGATCACTGATTCACCCCCTCCCCCTCTCAGTGATTCACACTGATCTGGGCACTTCACATGAGTATGGTAATATGTTTCTAGATAAATTGTCAAATAATTGAGTCAATTCTAATTCATTCGGTCAAAGCTATTTTGACCTTAAACATTATCCTCCTTATGTCCGACGTGCATGACTTTAAACTTCCCACAAAAGACAAAGGAACTCTGAATAAAATTCAAGTTCCATCTCACTAAACATACATTTTGTATGATTTAGGTAATACTGAGAAATTAAAAGATTCAAATTTTGTAGGGTTATTTATATTAATCATAGAAAAAATAAAACTATGCTTACTAGGCCCATTGTCTTAAGTAAATTTAAAATAGGTAGCGAAAGAATGAAGGTACAAATGATTGAAGATGAAAGTGTTTTTCATTAATACACAATAGATAGAAGGACATCCACAGACTGGAGTCTCTTCTCATTTTCAAGAATTACAAGAGGCTTTCAACATAACTCTTCATTTGATTTATGACATCCTGAGCTTCATCAGAAACCACCTGGAATTCATTCATTAAACTTGATACAATAAGAGATTTAGTGATACCAGCTCTTCTTGGAACAATTGTAAAAGGATGTTCTTGAGTGCGGTTTGAGGGAAATTTTATGCTGATAAAATAGAGACTCTGTTTCTGTACAAGATACTTGGAAGATGGATACATGGATTTGAGAATGGGGCATTGGAAGTAAACATCCATTTAGAGAGAGTACTCTTTTCAGATATTGCTCTAATGCCATGTTTGTATTCTCTTCACCAACCAGCAGTGGAAAAAATTTCATCTCATGGGTTTTCCATTTTCATATCTGCAAGGAAATGGCATGGAAGGAAAATTTGAAAGTTCACACCATTGTTGTTGCTATTACTACATAGCATAACCGAAATAGAGGAGTAGCAGTGCAGCTGAATTTCGGGAATATAGTTATTTGCATTTGGAACATTGACTCCTTGCAGATGACCATGACCATACAGGGACAGGTATATTCTCTATGCGAAATTAATATAATATTTCTTCAAGTACTTAGCCAAATCTGGGAGAGTTCTGTCATAGATATCATAGTAATCATGGCCAACAATGTTCATCATGTCATCAATCTGCTTTCTAGTCATTTCATCAGCCATTTCGATTCTCCTAAGAGCCATTGAATCTGCACAAAAGTTGAATAAACTAACTCTAATGGGTTTATTTTTCATAAAAATTGTGAAAGGAATTCAAAAAAAAATGCCTAATGAATTAAGGCGCGCAAGTCTAAACATGGCGCCCAAGTATGGATGTGCCACGCAAGTTCGGTTGTGCAGGTCCAGATACCTTGACAGTAGCGCGACATCAAGGAAACAGCGGGAAACAAAGCAACATGCGTGGAAAATATAAATTGAGTGGCGAGATCTCGATAGATTCAAATCCATATGCTTGTACGGATGTAAGGCCCTCTATTTATAGAAAAGGCCGTAACCCTGTGCAACCAAAGGCTCTACCCTACACGCCCAATCCTGTGCCCCCTAAGCTCATTTGCGCGCCAGACCTTGCATGCCCTAATTTCGTTTTGACTCTCTTTTTCCTCAGAGTCAAATCCTCATTTCTTTCGAATCCAACTCTGAGGGGGGATTTTTGTTGATGATCCTTTTCATCACATTATCTAAAGAATGGAAAGGGAAATGACTTACCACAAATTGATTCATCCTTTGAAGAAAACATCAAAAATCAACAAAGGAATGAACAAGGGATCAAAAGCACATGTGTCGCGCAAGATCCATCACTGTCGCGCAAGAGGACTTGCACGACGCCTAATGGTCGTGCAAGTGACTTGCGCTCCCTAAAGGATAACTGCCCAGGTCTTCTTCAACCTATAAATAGACCCTGTGGGCCCCCATTCGTTGAGGGATTTTTTTCCAGAATTCAGATTTGAGCTCCCGGTGCCCTACTCTCTTCTCAATGCATCTGAAACACTTCTAAGGTAATTTATTACCTAGAACGGAAGATCTAAATATGGGGAGGAAGGCCTAAGTGTTGAAACTCATCAACACTTGCGTTCCTGAGTGGATTTCCCTTAAGGGAAATGGCCACACTTGCGCACCGCCTAAACTCCTTCAATAGAACTTGCGTGCCACTCTTCTGGAAGAACCTCAAGAGGATTCTTAAGGCTTTAACCAAGAGCCACACAAGTATTACCATTCTGTTTAAACATCACGCAAGTACCCATGTGTTGCGCAGGTATACCTACGTGACCGAACTTGTGAGCCCACGTAGTACCTGCGCGCTTGCCAGGACTTGTGCGCCCCTTCATTTTTGGGTGCCCTTCTTTCCCATTTCACCCCTCATAAGCCATTCCACCTCTCCTATTCAAGATTCAGTCTTCAAGACACTCTTCAAATCCATTTATGGCATGATTTCTTGATTTTAATTCCTTATCTGAAATAAATTATGTGGAATATCTCCCAAATCCTAGTGATTTATACATCTTTGTGTCACTAAATATTGATATTTCATTCATTCAAACTCATCCTTTAAGATGAGAGTCCTCATTAATCTGGGCCTCCTTTTCAGGAATTTTTCCCAGTCATAATTCTTAACTTGGGCCTCCTTTTCAGGAATAAGCCCTAGTCATAATTCTCAAATATGGGCATCCTCCATAGGAGTAATCCCCAAGTCCTCATTTAATCTGGGCCTCCTTTTAAGTAGTAAGCCTCAATATTAAAGTCCCTTAACCTAGGCTTCCTTTTTAGGAATAAGCCCCAATCTCAAATATGGGCCTCCTTTTCAGGAGTAAGCCCTAGTCTAAATTTACTTTTGATCTGGGATTCCTTCTCAGGAGTAAAACCCAATCATAAGTCCCCTCCTAACTTGGGCTTCCTTTTCAGGAATAAGCCCCAATATCAAATATGGGCCTCCTTTTTAAGAGTAAGCCCCAGTCTAAATTTCCTTTTGATCTGGGCTTCCTTCTCAGGAGTAAAACCCAATCATAAGTCCCCTCCAAACTATTGAATCTTCATTAGGAGTATGCCCCAAGATTAGAGTATCCAAATCTCCATGAAGCACATATACCTTTATGAACCCTATTTCAGGATTTCCTCCCTGAAGTAAATCTTAATCCTCATTTATTTTGGGCAGTCATACACACATAAGCCCCACATCATTTCATCTTTCATGGCACAAATTGTCTGGTTTCACCGATACCTCTTGTTTCTCACACTGAGCTCGAATCACGTGAGCATAGAATGTAAAAGTAATCATGACATCTTTCATGAGCCATCAATCATGCATAAACATCATACTCCCTTAGTTGAACTACGTGGGTTATGATTCTTTTTCTAAACAAAGGATACGTAGGTATCCCATCTGCAGGTTCGATCCCAACTCTAAATTAATCCATGTCCTTCTGAATGACAATAAACTTCATGAGCCCCAATGAGTGGCTTTAAAACCCGCATGGTCATCATAATGACCAAGATACTTCTATATAAATGTATTGAATGATACCATTGACCAAGAGTCTCTAATAAATATAGATGATTCTCTATCGATGAAGAACCTCTAATTCATATAAAAGATTCTCAAAATTTCCTACATATTTAATCATTTATTGTCAAATCTGAAGGAAAGTTCATTTTATAATTGGTAATGTAATAAGGATTCACGAACATAACTTAAATCTATAAAGAGAGTCCCGGAGTAGACAGTAATTCCCCTAAAAAATGTATGATGAGTCTGACCTACCATCCTCTCGAACAATGAAAATTCCTATGTCTCATCAGTCCACAAACTAGTGAGCGCCTACCTTTGGAATGTAGGTCCGAATGGATGTGGAATCACTGTATTTTTCTGGTTCTACGAACAAACCCGTTAGAAAATAATCATAATGTTTGAACCTCCCACCAAGGAGGTGATCCCTGAATTCCGATGGAACATGTATTTTATGGTTCTAGGTAGTTTTTTGGTTTTAAGGTACTTTTAGTGTTTTTAGTGTCATATTTTTGTTTGGGTTTTAGGTATTTTGATGTTTTTTGTGTTTTTGGTTTCATTTGGGGGTTTTTATAATTTTTAGATTCTTTTAGTATTATAGGTTTTTAAGGTATTTTGGTGAAATTAATAGTATTATTTGTTTTCTAGTGTCCTTTATGATTTTTAGAGTATTTTGGTGTATTGGGGGTTTTTTCTAGCCATTTAGGGGTTTTAAAGAGTCTTTAGGGGTTTTCGGTTTTGTTTTGGTCTAGGGAGTTGTTTTGGATTTTTCAGGTATCTAGGGTATTTTATGGTTTTTAGGGGGTTTAAGTGTTTTTTTGGTACTTATAGTGTGTTAGGGTATTTAGGACCATTTAGGGTTTTGGGTATTTTATATTATTTTTGTGGATTTTAAGTGTTATTAGGTTTTTTCAGTTTTAAGATATTTTATGGGGTTACGAGAATTTTAGGATTCATGGGGGATGTTAGGGGTTTCAAGGATTTGAAGGATTTTTTTTGGGTTTTTTGGTTTTTAAGATTGTTTTCAGGTTTTTAGACTATATTAGGGTTTTTAGGGGTTTATAGTTTTTACGGTGTTTTTGGTGTTTTTGGGCCTTTTACGATTTAGGGTCTTTAGGGTATTTTAGGGTTTTCAGGGTATTTTATGATTTTATGGTTTTTAGGTTTTTATTTGTATAAGAGTTATTTACAGGTTTGAGGTTTTTTATGGTTTTTAGTGTTTTTATAAAAAAAGTTGGGTTTTTTTGGGTTTTAATGGTTTCTAGGGTGTTATGGTTTTTAGGGTTTTTAAATATATTATGGGTACATTAAGGGTGTTTAGGGTCCTTTATGGTCTATTATGGTTTTTTTGGTTTTTTAAGTGTTTTAGGTTTTTAGGGTCTTTAGGGGTCGTTGTATTTTTTAAATTTTTAGAGGATTTTTAAATTTTTAATGTTTTATGGTTTTAGGTATATTTAGGGTTTTATAATTCTTTTAAGGGTGTTCTTTGTGTTTTTTTGGGTATTGTATTTTTTATTGTTTTATCATATTCTTATGGTTTCTAGGGTTTGGGGATGGGGTATTTTTATGGTATTTGAGGGGTTTTAGGGGTTTTAGGGTTTTTAGGGTTTTATGGTTTATTTGGTATATATATAAGGATTTTATGATACTTTATGTTTTAGGGGTTTTATAGAGTTTGTAGGTGGTTTATGTTTTTTTTTAGATTTTTATGTTTTTTTTATTTTTAGAGTTTTTAGGATATTTAGGAACTTATGGTGTTTTAGGGTCTTTCATGGGATTTAAGTGTTTTAGATTACTTTAGGGTTTTCACGGGGGTTTTGGTTTTTGGGGTTTTATAGGATTTTTGGTCTTTTATTTCATTAGGTTTTTTAGTGTTTTTGGGTAATTTTTGTTTTAGGTATTGAGTTTAGGTTTTATTGTTTAATGTGTAAGGTTATGGGTTTCGGTTGTAGGGTTAAATGTTTAGGGTGCATGGTATAGTTTTAGGGGGTAATTATTAGTTTTATGGTGTAGGGTATAGGGTTTGGGGTTTTATTTTTAAGGTTGGGATGTAGGGTATATCATTTTGGGTGATGGGTTTAGGGTAGATGGTATAGGATTTATGATATAGGGTATACGATATAGGGTTTTAGGTTTGGTTGTAGGTTATAGTGTTTTTTATGGATTTTTACTATTTTAAAGTTTTTTTGAGATACTATGGGTTTTCTGGGTTTCTATGGTTCTTATTTACCATAACGGTTTTTGTGGTCATTTAGGCTTTTAGTGTTTTTATAGGGGGTTTTAGGGTTTTTTTTTCAATTTTTAATGTTTTTAGGGTTTCTTTTTGGGTAGTTCTATTCTAATTTTTTTATAGAATTTTAGGTTTTTATGTGTTTTATATGAGTTTTATGTGTTTTTAGGGTTTCAATAGAATTTTAGAGGTTTTGGTGTTTTGGTTTATTTTTTCGGTTTTTAGGGTTTGGAGTTTTTAATGTTGTTTCTGATGGAAAACCAATTTCTCAATATAGTGTATTGCCGGGTGTTGAGTTTTGTATAATCATACACACAAGGTTCATTATTTTTGAATGGTTTCTGACCGTTTTTTTTTCTGGAACCAGAATCACCCAACAATTATATATTCATAAGGGACATTCATTCCAAAGTTAGGTGTTCGTTGGGTAGTTTTCCCAGGATACCTAAAAACTGACATTGGTTGAGAGGATGGGAGGTCAAGCACATAACTCCATTCATGGTGGAATTGTTATCTACTTCAGGAATCCCTTATAGATTTAAGATTTGATAACCATTCATTCATTAATTCCCAAGTATTATGTGGATCACCCTTGGATTAATAATAAATTATTAACATGTATTGAGTTTAGAATCATTTGTATGTATCTGTGGGTCTTCCTAAATAGAGATATCTATATGTATATGAGTTTCTCCATTTATGGTATCCTATATGTACAAATTTGTGATTATTTGGTAATTATTACAATGATGCTGGTCTTTAGATCGACAATTGGGAACTCTATAGTGCTTCATTATCCACAGAGATGAGATTTTTTTGATATCAGGATTAGACCCATGAGATTGGATTCCTACGTATCTTCATGAAAGGAATAAGAAGCCATGCAGTTCAAGTCTAGTTAATGGGGAACATCATACCTTTTAAGGTAGTGTGATAAAGACCAAACCATGCATTTTAATGTAATATTACAAGGATATCTAGGCCAAAGGTTCCTAGTCAAATTTTTGTGGATTACATTAGCATTTTGGCCTAGGGAAGCTATAAGGGATATATATTCCCAAGTTGAATAATAAATAACTGGGAGGGTGGACCAACGAGAATAGGTTAGATTTGGGGTGTTGGTTTTGAACCTTTGGAAGGCTTCCTATGTATCCCATATTTATGGGAATAAAATATAACATAGTTTATTTGCAAGGAACCATGCCTATAGAGACACTCTTATGGTTTGTCGCGTAGGGGAGTATAGCCCTTTGAATGTAATAAGTTACTGTTTATTCCTAGGGTGGATTCCCTGATGAATGTATTTGGGTCAATAAGATGTTTCTTGAATCATTGAGATTTAGGGGGTTTGTTTTGTGGAATACACCAGAGGATTATGCCGTTGTGATTTTATATTTGGTGGGGGATTAATCTTAAGGTGGATTCCCAATGTTTTGGTTATGATTGTGGCTTATTCCTGAAGATAAGGCCCATAGGTTTGGTTGGGTATTACTCCTAAAATTGATTCCCATTCAGCTGAGGCCTTATGTAGGCATCCTATGGGCACTGGTTATAATAGGAGTCATAGTTCCTATTGTTTAGTGAATTAGGGATTAAACACTAAGGATTCCTTTATGTATCAAATCATGTGGATTTTATTATTACCTATAACCTCTAATCCCATGTGATTCATTCTCATTGTGAGAAAAAATAGAAAATGGATTATCTTATAAACCACTTGATCTTCCTTTCCCTATGTTTGGATAGATGGTTTTGAGGAAATATGCCAATGGATGAACTCAAAAGGAAGGAGAAAATAATGCTCCGAGGAAGATCCTTCACTAAAACATGCATATGGCTAGGTGGATTCTATGTTCATATCAATCCTATAATCATATAATCCTATATGATTCTTGACATAATGTTGTAATCAAGGGTAAGTGGATGATCTAGAAAACCAAGCACTTATCCTCCTCTATAGGTGGAAGAGGATGGGGCGATTGGAGAAGAAAAAGGGACTTGGATGTTCCTTTTCCCTATCTTGTTGCATATCCATTATATTTAGGTCTAACTACCTGTATGGATAGGTCCCTCGGGGATATGAGGACCACAAGTGAAACATCCTGTAAGAACGGATCAGAGATTACTCTAGGTGTGATTCACTAAAACTAGTTCCACCTTGGGAGAGTAAGATCTAATGCCTTGTTGAATGAAAAAAGAATGTGTTATCCTTTCAATCTCTACCTAAAACCAAAGTCTCAAGGTTATAGAGTTAAATTTTGAAGTACATGTTCCTAAACCTATTATCCAAGACTAAGAGTTCCATAACACTGACCCTAGGGTCAGAATCCTTATGATCGAAAGATTTCACATTCATGTGAAACTTGAGGACCTTAAACATGTGATTGGACATGTTTAGGATGACTAGGAACACAGGAGTTCATATTCAAATGGTAGAAAGATTGGTGTTTTCCTTTACATGGTCTTTCAAGTCCAAATTATTTGGCGGATGATTCTGTTTGGTCCCCCTCACGTGAGGGATCCAAAGGAATATGATCCTTACCATTGGTGGCTTTCAAGAGGGGTCAATGATTAACTCATATTTGTCCTAGTTTAGAGAGGAAAGGTTCTCAAGTAGGGCATAGGAAGTACCATTGGTGCTTAATTCTGGGAATATAGGTTTGTACAAAATGGGTATGCCTTGGTAAATGGACAATATTTGTTTCAACACATTGTAGATGCTTGAACCCAGGCACCAAAGGTCTCCTCAGATGTCCCTAGATGGGTCTTGTGTAAGTACCTCGTTAGGGAAAGGGCCTCTTATATGTGGGTTTCACTAGGGTAGAAGGGTTCCTCAGGTAGGCGTCTTTTGTTTTAGACCATGGAGGTAATTTAATCTCACTAATACCCCTTAATTATATATTATCATAGGATTTGGAGATTTGTTTCAGGAATTTTCAGATCATGATGAAGGGGATTCATGATCAGAGATTGGGGAACTCTTATGGTTTTACAATTGTAAAAATTAGAAGCCCATGTATCCTATTTATAGTCATATAGGGACCTTGGTCGAAGTTTGTTTCACTTGTAGGTCTTGGGCATAGATTCTTGTCCCAGGTGTCCCGTGTATGGGTGGCAATCCCATTAGTGTTGCACGGGGGGGGGGGGGGGGGTTACGCGGGCCTTCTAATGTGTAGGGGTTCACACACAGACCAGTTTGGGGAAAAAAATTTAATATTTTTGGGTCAATTAACTAATTAAACACTCTTTCTATTTTCTTTATAATATTTTCATCTTACATGAAAATAACAGTGTCAATAAAATCCCCTCTTCGGGATTGGATCTGATTGGAAGAGGAGGGTCTAGGACTTAGGTAGAACGGTGAAAATATTATGAAGGATGGTTGGTCAAGTACATAGGTCATCCAAAAAAGTTAGTGATTGAGGCTTGAAACATAGGTTAATAAATCATCTCCGCAAAACAGTCTCGGTGCACAAGCTGATAACATCTATAAATATTGTTTGCCACTTCGTCATTTTTCTCGCATTTGGGGTCGGTGATTCATCTATCTCCACATAGTTAGTCCACTCAGCTGTGTCTCACATCCATTTTCAAAATGGTCTCCCAACTAATTTCATATGGTATGGCCACTTCAGTGATGTTTCTATGTGGGGTTAACCTCATCAAGTATCTTTTGTTGAGTACTTGATTGGGGGGCTTGCACATGACAGTACATCCAAGGGATTCTGTGCAGAAACTCAACAATGGGCCTACACAAAGGAATTCCTTTTACAAAGTTTTTAATTATCCCAGTTAAATATTACTACTTTTATAAGTCAATATTTTAATGATTTAGGTAATATGGTTCTTTCTTATTGGTTTTCAGTGGTTTCTTTGATGAATTTTACTAAGCAAGCTATTGCACATTATTCTGATATTTTCAGAGCTATTGGGATATATTACTTCATTTTGGTCCTTTGGAAATGGGGATGACCTTGTTTGATTAAGGTTCAAACTTTCCAATCAGTTTCTAATGGGTTTATTCATAAAACCAAAAACCTCCAATGATTCTCTATCCATTTGGACCTAATTTCCAAAGGTAGGTTCCCATTAGTTGTGGACCGATGAGGCTTAAGATTTTGCATTGGTCGAGAGGATGGTAGGTTAGACTCATCACACCTTTTTAGGGGGAATTATTTTCTACTCCTGGACTCTCTTATAGATTTGAGTTATGTCCGTGAATCCTTATTAATTTACCAAGTATGAAAATGAATTCTTCCTTTATATCTTGCAATAAATGATTGATATGTATTGGATTTAGAGAATCTTTTATATGTATTTTAGGTTCTTCGTCGATATATATTCATCCATATTTATTAGAGATTCTTAGTCAATGGTATCCTTTAACACATTATATAGAAATATCTTTGTCATTATGATGACCATACTAGTTTTAAAGCTACTCAGTGGGGAACTTGAATTTTATTGTCATTCAGAAGGACATGTATTATTTCATAGTTGGGATTGTACGCGAAGATGGGCTACCTACGTATCCGTGTTAAAGAGGAATCAAAAACCACGTAGTTCAGGAATTAAGATATAGTATAACGTCAGATGGGACAGATGATAATTAATGGGTGATAGGATTGAACCTTAGAAAGGCATCCTACGTACTCTAATTTTAAGGCAGAGATCAAAGTCCACATAGTATTATTAAGAATTTTGGGGCATACGTATGATTAATTGCCCAAAGAGATGTGTCATGGTTACTTTTACACACTAACCTCACATGAGTCATTCTCAGTGTGAGAAACAAGAGGTATCAGTAAACCTCACGATTTGTGCCATGAAAGATGTGGTCATAAGGAATGATATGGTACTTATGTATGTGTGATTGCTCAAGTATGTGAAGACTAGGATTTACTCCCAAAAAGAAGCCTAGGAACAAGGTCCATAAAGATATTCATTCTTTATGGAGATTTGGATGCTCTAACATGGGGCTTTCTCCGAAGGAGGATGCCCAAATTAGGGGACTTTAAATTATTATTGGGGCTTAATCATGAGAAGGATGCCCAATTCAAAAGGAAATTAGGATTGGGACTTACTCATGAGAAGGAGGCCCAATGTTTAATGAGATTTGTAACTTAGAACTTACTCCTAAGAAGGAGGCCCAAAGTTTAAGGGAAATTTTGACTGCGGATTACTCCTGAAAAGGAGGCCCAATTTAATGGGACTTATGATTGGGTTTTATTCCTGATAAGGAAGCCCAAATAAAAAGAAATTAAGATTGGGGCTTACTCTTAAGGAGTATTCCCAGATTAGGGAACATGGGGATTACTCCTATGGAGGATACCATGATTAAATGGGACTTTAAATTATGGATGGGGCTTACTCCTGAGAAGGATTCCCAAATCAAAAATGAAATTATGATTGGGACTTACTCCTGAAAAGGAGGCCCAAAGTTTAACAGGATTTGTAACATGGGACATACTCCTAAGAAGGAGGCCCAGGTTATGGGAAATTATGACTGGGGATTACTCTTGAAAAGGAGGCCCAGGATAATTGGACTTATGATTGGGTTTTAATCTTGAGAAGGAAGCCCAAATCAAAAGAAATTAACACTGGGGCTTTCTCATGAGAAGAAGGCCCATATTAGGGAACTTGGAGATTACTCCTAAGGAGGATTCCCATATTAAAGATCTTCTCATCTAAAAGGATGAGTTTGAATGAAGGGAATCTCTAACCTTAGTGACATAAAGATATGTAAATCACAAGGTTTTGAGAGATGTTCCACAGAATTCCTTTCAGATAAGGAATCCAATAAAGGAACCATGCCATGAATGGCTTGGAAGAGGGGTTTGAAGGCTAAATCTTGAATATTAGAGGTGTGTTTGAGGAAAGGAAGTGAATTTAAAGGAGGAGTGGAAGTATTGGTCTAGCGCGCAAGTCCTGGTCGCACAAGTATACATTCCATACATGAGTTCACTTGAGCGACGAAGAACCTGTGAAGTGATACTTGGGTGACATTGGATTAGAGCCCTAAGTTTCATCCCTAGAGGCTTTAAGATAGGTGGTGTGCAAGTTTCCTTGAGAGGAAAAGGTGGCGCACAAGTGTATCCATTTTCCTTAAGGTCTGGACACTTAGGCGTGCAAGTGTTAATGAGTTCTAACACTTAGGCCTTATTCTTCCTCTTTAGATCTTCCATTATAGGTATGAAATTACCTTAGAAGTGTTCGGAAGACATCAAACAGAGACTAGGGAGATTAGAGATTAATTATGAGTTCTGGATTTTTCGTCCCCGAAATGGGGGGCCCACTAAGGGTATTTATAGGCCATTGAGGACCTTGGGTGAAAAGAATGAATAGGGCGCGCAAGTGACTTTCACAACCAATATGTGGCATGCAATTATACTTTCATGAACATGATAAAACATGCATGGCCCATGCTTAAAGAGTCTCTTGTTCATGCCTTTGTCAATTTTAAATGTTTCTTCCAAGGATGAATATGTTTGTGCTTAAGGTATTCCCCTTTTTCATTTGTTATTCTCTGTGATGGAAAATATCAACAACAAAAGTCCCCCCTCAGAGTTGGATCTGAAAAAGGAAAGAGGATTTGACTCTGAGGTAAAAGAGAAAACCAAGGAATTTTGGGTGCGCAGGTTTTGAGCACACAAGTACGAGTCCTGTAGGGTATGATGAACAGGTAAAGTACTTTTTCTATAAATATACAGCACCACTTCGTGCAAAGCATCTGGATTTGAACACTTCTGATCTCTCGGTACACAAGTAGCTTGGCTTTCTCCCATTCGTGAAGCTTTTGCTGTCCGTGGTTCATTGTTTCTTTGTGTCATGCTTCTGCAGAGGTATTTGGACTTGCGCGGTGATACCTGTGTTCCCATACTTGTGCGACGGGATTAGACTTGCGTGCCAACATGGGACTTGTGGGTCTTAATTCCTTATCCATTTTCTCTAATTTCTTCACAAATTTTATGAAAAATCAACTTAGTTAAGAGTTAATTATTCGACCTTTGGGTTAATTCAATGGATCCCAGAAGAATTGGAATGGCTAGTGAGCTAGCCAGCAAGCAGATTGATGACATGATGAACATCATTGTCCACGATTAATATGATATCTATGACAACAATCTCTCATATTTGGCCATGTACTTGAATAAGTATAATCTTAATTTTCCCCAGAGCATCTTCCTACCTCTATATGGACATGGTCATCTGCAAGGAGTTAATATTCCCGAGCCAAAGAACTATACGCCCGAGATGCAGCCACACTGCTATCCCTATATTTGGTTTCTGTTGTGCATTAAGAGCAGCAACAATGGGGTGAACGTTCAAAATCTTCCACCATGCCATTTCCTTACAGATATGAAAATGGAAAACCATGGGATTATATGTTTTCCACTTCCTGTTGATGGAGAGAAGACTATCATGAAATTAGACAGAATATCTGAAAGGAGTACTCTCTCCAAATGGCTCTTTACTTCCAATGCTCCATTCTCAAATCAATATATCCATCTTCCATGTCTATTAGACAGAAATAGAGTCACTGTTCGATCAGTATAAATATTTTCTCAAACCGGACTCAAGAACATTTTTTACAATTATTCCAAGAAGAGCTGGTATCAATGCATCTCTTATTGTATCCAGTTGAATGAATGAATTCCAGGTGGTTGCTGATGAAGCTCGGGATACCATAAATCAAATGAAGAGTTATGTTGAAAGCCTCTTATAATTATTAAAAAAGTGAAGACACTCCAATCTATGGATGTCCTTCTAACTCTTGTGCATCAATGAAAAACACTTTCATCTTCAATCACTTGTACCTACATTCTCTTGCTACTTTCTTTAAATTTTTTACCTAAGATTATGGGCCAAGTAAGAATAGTTTGATTTTTTCTTGGGTGATACAAACAACCCCACAAACGTTGAATCTTTTAATTGCTCAATATTACCTAAATCATAAGAAATGTATGTTTAGTGAGCTGGGACTTGAATTTTGTTTAGAGTTCCCTTGTCTTTTGTGGGAAGTTTAAAGTCATGCATGTCGGACATAAAAAGGCTAATGTTTAAGGTTGGACAGCTTTGACCGAATGGATTAAAATTGACCCAATTGCGTGATAATTTATCTGAAAACATATTACCGCAACCATGTATGAGGGAAAACCTGTAAACTATTACTTAAGAAATTTTGAATCTGAGGAATGATATGAAAAAGGGCTAAAAGGCATTTAGAGGAAGTATTTCCTAAGAGTGAAGTTACCACAATTTAACAAACCCGTTAGGGGGTTGAATAATGCAGGGCCACATAAGGTCATTGGCTGCATAGTCAAATAATAACATCTTTTGGTTGACAGGTCCATTATGTATAATACTTATGCAAGTCCACCTAGGGGAATGTGATGCATATTCAAGCAAAAGAACTCTCAGAAATTCTACTTTTCTACTCCTAAAAAGCCAGTGGAAGTTTATGGAGATTCAAATTTTCCAAAGCATAGAGTCTGCTATATGGAGAATGGCACTTGAATATAGGGGGCTGCGAAGGTCTGACCCAAACATGGAAGTGAAATATAAACCATAGACTTGAATACATTCAGATCATGAAAAAGAGTATGGGAAAAATTTGTTAAGGATAACAATTTTTCTGGATCCCTACATATTTTCATTAAGACCAATAAAAACAAAAAAGGTTTTCCCCCCAAGAATGAAGTTACCACTATTTGACAAACCTGTTAGGGGGTTGAATTATGCAGAGCCACCTAAAGGCATTCGCTGAATAGTCCAATAATAGCATCTTTTGGCTGACAGGTCTGTTATGTAAACTACTTATGCAAGGCCTCCTAAGGGTACATGATGCATAGTTAGGAAACAGAATTCCTGAATATCATACATTTTGTGACCATAAGTAAAGAAAAGGGTTATGGAGATTTTGAAGTATTTATGGTTAGGAGTATGAAACATCAAAATGGGAATTTTCCAATGTATGAAGGAGATACACAGACCAATGCTAACCATAATCATGTTGTGGTTGGGTCCTGAATTGACATGATGGACTTCACTATGTATCCCATATAGATGGGAATCAATCCATACGTAGTTCTTGAAATACAGTTTAACGTCATGTGGGACGAGAGTGTAGGAGATCTTAGTTTAGGGTCATAGATCTTGGACAACAATGAGGAATACACATTGTGTGTTTATAAACATGATGTGAATGAAGACCAGAGTTTTCATACCACATTCATGTTTTCATAGGTGGAATTTTCATCCAAGGGGACTGAAAGTGGAATTTGTGGTTAGGACCAAACACTTGGGGATGGATTTGAGGGACGCTCGAACATTCCTACGTATCCCATAAGGATGGGAATCAAGCCATACATAGTTCTTAAAATACCCTCTATACAGATTTGGTTCGTACAAGTGAAGGGTGAAAGGGGACTTTAGTGAAATGATGGTTTAACCCAAGATTAAAGGTTCGGGCATTACCATGTATGCACATTTTCTTTGAAATATGACATAATTGGATATCAATTTCAATGATGATTCCCTCTCAGGAGAGGGACAATGGGGGACTGTATAGTTTAATGTCATATAGGGAGGACGATGGTACTGCACAGTTTAGTTTCATGTAGCAGGAAAAAAAGGGGCATACACAATTTAACGTCATGTGGGATGAAAGTGAACCAACATAAAGAGATTGGTCTTGGGTTTCTTCACGGATCAACATCGTATGAGACAGAGGTGAATCGATGTGAAGAGATTGGTTTTGGGCTTGAACCTCGGGAGGCTGCCTACATACCCAGCCCTGAAGGCAGGGATCAAAGTCTGTATAGTTTGATTAAATAATGAATTGGTTATCATGTTGTACTTGAGGACACCCCAAAGAATGGTATTGGGACTTCTACATGGTTATTAGCCTAGAGATGTTGTTATGGTCGAAGCTCAATCTAATCTCACAAGAGTCATGCTCGGTACGAGAAATAAGAGGTAACAACAACCCTAATGATGCACAGTTTAACGTCATGTAGGACATATGAGGGACTGTTTCACAGTTTAAATGACATGTTTCATAGACATGGGGTGCTTTGCAGTTTAACATCTTGCAGCTTGGACGAATAGTTTAACGTCATGTTGGATGATATTGGAGAAATAGTTTAACGTCATGTAGGATGAATAAAGGGACTATGCAGTTTAAAGTCTTGTAGTGAGGACTATTGGTGCTGCACAGTTTAGTGTCATGTAGTAGGGATATAATACAGTTTAATTTCATGTAGGACGTATTAAGGGACTTTTTTCAGTCTTACATCATGTAGGATAAATATGTGAATAGTTTCATGTCATGTAGGACATTACAGTTTTATGTCATGTAGGACGTTGGGTTGTACAATTTAACGTCGTGTAGCCAAGACGATGGTTATGCAGTTTAACGCCTTGCAGGATGTTTTATGGGCACTATGTAGTTTAAAGTCTTGTAGTGAGGACTATAGTAGTTTAAGGTCATATGCATGGACCAGTGGTGCACAGTTTAGCATCATGTAGCTAGGATGTTGGGTTGTACATTTGTGTAATACAAAACCCTTCTTAAAAAATATGGCATTGGTTGGAGTTGTAATGAGTTCTCTATCCATTGATATTAAAGAATAAGCTCCATTAGAGTAGACCTTATGTATTGAGTAAGGTCCTTCCCACTTTGGTTCAAGCTTTGGAGGATTCTTCCCTGGTATCATTGGAGTTATGAGAAACAATACCAATTACCCTTAAATGAATTAACATAGATGAAGTTTTTTGTTGAAAGGCCGTGCTATTCGATTCTGATAGACTTCCAAGTGGTGCAGGGTGCACAATATTTTTTCATCTAATCAATCCAATTCATCCAATCACTTTTCAGATTGTTCATCTATAGATGTCTAATCACAAATTTATACTCTGAATGAAGGTAATTGGACCTCAATGGGAAAGACTGCTTCTGTTCGATATACCAATGAATATGGAGTTGACTGCATATCAGTGCGGGTGGTGGTCCGATAAGCCCATAAAGCATGAAAAAGTTTGTCAGGCCATGATTTATTATCTTTATCGACCATATTTTGCATTATTTTTTAAAGAGTCTTATTCAAGGCTTATATGTTTCCATTTTCCACTGCATGATACCGAGATTAATGGTTGGATTCAATGTTGTATTCTTGATACAACTTCCTTACATCGGATGAACATAAGTTGGTTCCATTGTCCATCAATATGGTATGAGGAACACCAAATACGGTAATGATGTTAGAGTTGATGAAGTTAATAATACTTTTAGAACTAACTTCTTTGAGAGGTATTGCCTCTGTCCACTTGGAACGAAAGTCAGTAATAGTAAGTATATACTTAAACTGCTTGGATGTAGCTGAAGGGTAAGGTCCTACTATATCCATTCCCCACATGTAAAATGGCCATGATTATTTAGTTGTATGGAGAAACTCTGAGGGTTGATGGATGAAATTGTCATATACTTGGAAAGAATGACCCTTCTTAGTGAAATCAACACAATCTTGTATCATTAAAGGCCAAAAGTATCCAAGCCTTTGAATTTTATCAGATATTCTATATCCAGAATGGGGGGAACCACAGACTCCTGCAAGTAATTATTTCATAACAGCCATTGTCTCTTCACCATCAATACATCTAAAGAGAATTACATCAAAACCTATTTTGTAGAGAATTTTTTCGAAGTGATCTGGGCTATCATAAAGTGTAAAATTGACCACATGTCACTGAAATTGTTCTTTCCCAGCTCTATTAGGTGGGAGTGTTCCATTTTGAAGGTATTCCCTAATAGTTTTCATCCATTATTTTATGACCATATGGTTCAGAAATGGGTCTAATTTCATTTATTTCCTCTATTTTTATTGGAACATAAGGTGAAACTATATGACGATGGGAAATACTGATGATTGTCTCGTCCCGATTTGGATCTGCCCGAGCTGTGGCTACATTATCCAGTGCATTATCTTGAGCAATTTTTGATCGCGAGACGTAAGAAAATGTCAGTTCAGAATGAAATTCCTCCATTACCTCTCTGACTTAATCACATAAATGTATTAACTCTTCTTTTCTGATGGCCTAATCCCCATTGACTTGTTTGATTACCAAGTCTGAATCACCTTTCACCTTTAAGTGATTTACCTATTCCTGAAGCACCAACTCCAATCATGCGATGATAGATTGATATTCTACTTCATTTTTTGTTCCACCTTCCAATAATAAAAAGGAATAGGGTAACACTTCCTTTTCGGGAGAAATGAGCACAATTCCCAACCCAACTTTGTTGAATTTAGGATCCTCCATTTTCTTCCCTGTTGGACTTTGGGAAGCACCATCAAAGTACATTTCCCATGTTTGAAGACTATCTTGAATAGAGAAGACTTACTCATAAGGAATTTCAATATTTAAATATGTATCTTCTACTGAAGGATGTTCAGTAAGGAAATCAGCCGGATCTTGGCCCTTTATTTCCTTTTGAGACACATACTGGATATCAAACTGCTGCAAAATAACTACCCCCTTTCCAGACGTCCTGTAAGCATTGGACGACTAAGGATAAATTTGACCAGGTTATTACGAGATACCAATTAGACATCATGATGTTTTAGGTAGTGTCTCAGTTTTTTAACTGCAAATATTAATTCTAGTCAGCACTTTTCAATACTTGAATATCGTGTTTCTGCCTCAAGCACCGTCCGACTAAGATAGTAAATTTTGTTTTCATTCACAACATCATTCTTTTGGGCAAGGAAGGTACCCAATGATCGCTATAAAGATATCACATAAAGGATAAGTGTTCTTTCTTCAATGGGTGGCATCAATACTAGTGGAATCAATAGATTTTTCTTGAGAATATTGAATGCCACTTGGCAATCTTCATTCCACTGGTAGGTGACTCCCTTCATCATCAATTTGGTGAAGGGTAAAACTTTTCCTGCCAAATTGGAAATGAAACGCTGAATATAGGAAAAGTGTTTTTGAAGTCCTCTTAATTATTTCAAATTCCAAGGTGGCTATATACCAAGGATTGATTTTGTCTTCTCAGGATCGACTTCGATACCACGATGGCATACAACAAAGCTAAGAAATTTTCTTGAGGTTACCCCAAAAGCATATTTCAAGGAATTTATCTTCAAATTGTGTTGTCGAAGTTTGTGGAATATGATTTCCAAATCAGCCAAGTGATTAGAACGTTGTTTTTATTTAAACACCAAATCGTCCACATAACATTAACAAATTTCCCTAAAAGGAATTGAAGATACGGTGCATGGCATGTTGATATGTTGTGCCTGCATTCTTAAGGCCAAAGGGCATTAACCGATAGTAAAACACACCCTGAGGGGATCTAAAGGCTGTAGATTAATCATCTTCTAAAGACATTCTAATTTGATTATACATCGAATATCCATCCATGAAGGAAAGTGCTTCATAGCTAGCTGTTGAATCAATTAATAGTTCTGTGATCGGAAGTAGAAAATCATCCTCGGGACAATTCCAATTAAGATCTATGAAATCAATTAAAACTCTAAGTTTTGCATTCTTCTTTTTCACAGGGACAATATTAGCAAACCATTTGGGATATTGGACTTCTCTAACGAAGTTATCTTTGAAAATCTTATCCACTTCAGCTTCAATTTTGGAAGCAAAAGTGGGGCGTGTTCTTCTTGTAGCTTTCTTGAATCCTCGATGTTATTTTGGAAAACCCAAATGATGAGTAGAAACATCAGGATAAAGCCCTTAAATTTCTATATAATTCCAAGAAAATATATCTCGATTTTTCATTAAAATGAAATATAAATTTCTTGCTCTTCACGAGTCATTACCGCACTAATTATAGTGGGGCGTTGATCTTTTTTTTGAACCCAGATTTATTTCTCGGAGTTCATCCATAGTAGTAGAGTTACCCTCTTCAAATAATGGAGGAGAATCCCTGAGATCTTTCTATTCTTCTTCAACATGTGTTATTGTTTCTATTTCTACTTGCATAGTAGATGATGAAGCATAATTTCCATGATCAAGAGAGGTGTTAAAATTTGAACATCTTGAAGAATAGGCTACCATTTCTGACCCTATTGATGATGTAGGGTCTTCCTTGGGTAATAAATAGGAGATGATGGATTGAGAATTGACATCATCGTTCATCTTTTACATTTCTATAACTTCTTATGGCCTAGATTATGAAGTATAGAATTGCGGGATTTCAGCAGATGAAATGAAGAAACCTCCATTTGATCTTTCAACATTTCTTGGTGAATCATCATTTTCTCCCATGCTGTCTAGCTTGGTTTCCGTAATCGACATTATGGAAGTTTCCATAAGTGTATTGGGATTTGGGTCTATCTTGTCAATTTGACTGATAGGCAACACATAATCTCTACTCACATTTATGAATCGGTTTATTGGAATCTTTTCCAAACCATATGGAGCATTAATCTTGGTAACCTCCTTTTCTATAGATACCTCCTTTCCCTCCATGTTATTGAATTTTGCCTCAATGTATTGAGATTCACATGTTTTGAATGGGGATTTATCACCATACAATGTCCCAATTTGACCGTTGAAACAATATTTGAGACATTGATGGTATGATGAAGGTATAGCCGCATGTTGATGTAGCCAAGACCTTCCATGAAAAATGTTGAAGGCGGTGTCATGAAAAAAAACCCTAAAATATGAATTGGATACAAGCTCTCCAAACTGAGTTCTGATTGTAATCTTGCCCAGAGGTTCCTGTTCATTTTTATCATATCCTTGCATAATCAAAGTAGAAGGAGATAAATCAGATTCGGTGAGGCCCAATTGAAGAAGTATTCAAATAGGGATGAGGTTGACTCCTGAACCATTATCATTGAAAAATCATCGGATGTCTATATCATTGACCTTCCTAGATATATACAAAGGTCTAATATGTCCATGAACAACATCATCTTCATCTTCATCTGTAAAATATATCACTACATGGAATTCAGCTGGATCATTCTCTACAAGGTAGACTTCAGCCGCAACAATATCATTTTTAAATTCCTGAGGACTTGAAAAAGACTCAATAAGTGCCTCCTGAAGATCCTTTGATAGATTCAAGGAATAAAGAATTGATAACTTGGCCCGTACTTGGGCCAAATATTTCAAGACATCATACTTCTGATCCAAAGGTCTGTGTTTCCCAACAGGAACATGTGGTTTCACAGGTGCCTTAGAAGTTGATTATTTGGAAGTAGATGCATCTAGTATTGGGGTAGGAGTTGGAAAATACTCTGTGCTTTAGCAGATTAGACAGATTAGGTCTATTTATTTTCTTAGAGGAATAAGGTGTAACCTCTAACCGATCTTCCAAAATAACTGTGCCAGGAATGAATCCTCCAAGTATAGAAGAACATTCTTATTCTTATTGAGCCTGTTGAAGGTCTCTGCCCTGAGTTTCTACTGCATATATAGTTCTAGCAGGGGTAGGATTGAAATAGTGGCTTCTGGAGTATCCATGTATTCCTCTGTATCCTAGACCTCTGTCTCTTCCTCTAATTCCTCTATTTTATACAGTGAACTCAGGCTCATCAAGATCAAAATTTTGATTGGCATATGGATCTATTAAATGAGTCATATTAATAAATCCAAAGATAAACTTTTCATCTGATGACGATTATGCCTGATTAGCTAGTTTACGTTGTGCTATTTGGTGGGGTGGTGCCCATTCTTTTGAAGTAGATGGCATAAAATCATCCAGAGTCAAAGACAAGTTGGACTTTCACATGAGCTCATCTTCTTCTGACTTCTCTTCTTTCTTTGAATTATGCCACTTCTTTGAGGATTTTCCTTCTAATGAAGGGGGTTTTTCTATGGCATTCATAGAAAAAGACACAATCGGTTTCCTCAATTACATTCGTAAAATGGCATGAGTTCAATTGATCATTTTCCTGAATATCTAATCATTATATTTTTGCACATTTTTGTTTTTGAATGCATGCAACTCGCCTTCTTCCTATAGATCTATAGTAGTAACACATGCTACATGGGCCGAAGAACCTTTCATTTTGACTTGTCCCGAGTCCACCATCTTTTGTAGGAGGTCTTTGAAGACAAAACACTCTTGAATGGGATGTCCAAACATCTGATGGAATGGGAAATAGTTGGAAAGGTCTTCATTTCCTTCCTAGTTAGGCCTTTTATGCCTTGGAAACTAAACCAAATTATTTTCCAGATCCAAAATGAAGTAACCATGAACTTGTTCCTTTTGGAAAGAATATACTTTGTTCTTTAACTCATCAAATTTTTTCCATCACTGATATCTTTGATCATCTTGATGAAACGACCTCTGTTTTTTATGCACAGGAGGTGGAGCCCTTCGATAAGATAAAGGTCTTGAAGTAGAAGAAGGTACATGTGATTTTTTAAGTGTGACTATAGCAGTCGATGCTTTACCCATTCTCTTTCCTGGATCTGATGGAATTACACAAGTTTTATCCTTATTATTTATAAGAGAGTCTTCAATCCATTGAGCGATTGAATTAAGGTCTCGAAACCATCCTATGTATTTCACAGGTATCAATGGTGTGCGTAATTCATTATGCAAATTTTCCACACAGATTGGCAACAATTCATCTTGAGATAGTGCTAAACATAAGGAATATGTTAATCACTTCCATAAAGAAATGAAATCTGAAACCCTTTCATTTTCTCTTTCCTTACCATTTGTAAGATCAAAAACTATCATCTTTGGAAACGTTGAGCTGAATTGAATAAGGAATCTTTGATGGAGATCCTCCCACCCAGTAATTGCTCTGGATTGAAAGCTTTCATACCAGACAAAATCAGGTCCTTGTAATGACTATACAAAACACTAGAGATTAACTGCTTCTTGTTGTTTAGGAGTTCCCATCATAGGGTCACAATGAGAAACAAAATGTGTTAAGTATTGTTTTGGATCTCCCGAACCATTGAAAAATGGGAATGTGGTACTTGAAAAATTTGATGGGGGAGGAATTTCATCTACCCTTTTAGGGTAATCTCCCTTCTTTGGTTGAACCGATGCACGCTTTCCTTATATAGCTTCTTGCTGATATGTTAATGAATCAATTGTAGTCATAAATTTTTTAAAACATGTGGTTGATCTTTGACTTGTGCAGGTGCAAGAACTGGTGTTTTGGACGGGTGTGGCAACCGATACTGTCACTGATGGTAGTACTGCTAGTTGCTGTCATGTATGACCCATATGATTAGACCTATGAGGGTGTACTTGTAAAGGAGGATATTCTTGATCCATCTCAGTAGCTGCAACAAATTACTTTGACTGACTGGCTCCAGAACATTTAGGAGGAAGACTACCTTGAAGTAGTTCTGCATTTAACCTCATTAACTCTTTCATTTCTTCCTCTTACTGTGTAAAACATTCCTCTAATGAGATTGATTTGAATTCTCCAAAGTTTGGGGTTACCTGAATTTTTTATTTTCCCCTTGTTGGACGCCTTTCGGAGAGGGGGAAGTTGGTTATTTGAAGGAATACCTAAATTCTGGGTAAGCCTTTGATTCTGGGTACGCAGACCTTCTTCATTTGTTTCAGTGCATACAGCCTCTGGAATAGGAACTTCCTCATCTGATTCCTCTTAGTGAGACTAATGTTCTAGGGGATCGGTGAAAATGACATTGATGAAATTTATCGATGCATAATGCATTCCACCCCTTTTGTTATAATTTCTGTGATGTTGTCTTCTTCCATGTCCTTTGTGAGTCATTGCATTTGGTTGAGTTGATCCCTTAGGAACTTCTAGATGAACCGTGATTTGGAGGGAATCTCTTGATAATTCAGCTCTATGTTCCTCTTTTGTATTCTTCCCTAATAGAGAGAAGACGGACTTTTGCTGATGAAGTGATTGAGGATTTGAAAAAGTCCCCAGTCCGGTGGACTATGGTTGTTCTTGCTGTTCCTGCTCAACTCCTCGAATCCTATTTGTTGATCCCAAGGGTTGAGATAAAAGAGTCCCCAATATAGCAAGCTAAGGTGGCTCTTGAGATGCTACATCTGATACTTTCTTAAAATCTCTCCTAATTTTGCATACTTTAGTCCTGAAATTGGATGAATGCATCAATCGACATCCACTCAAATCACCTGGCTCAAATGACCGTTGGATGATTTCTGACACTTCTATCACTTGCTGATGTGAACAATCTAAATGAGAAGACTGTTCGATATTCTCATTTTCTTTATACAAGAGTAATTCGACAACTTTTTCTTTGTATGCATGACTTTAGGAAGAACTTGTTGACGCCTGTTCCTTTGCAAGGATTTGACTACACACAAAAACAATTGATTGTTGCTGGTCGTGGGCAATAACATTGCATGAGACCACTTTTGTGGGCTTTGTTGACTGGAGAGTACAGTGAAATCCAGTGCTCCATGAACACCCCATCCCCTGATATGAATACCAGATGGGGAATTGGTAATTAAATTGCACAACCTTTTTAGTGTGCCATGGCATGAACACTGAAGGGCTCTCTACTACTTTTCAACTTTTGGATGTTGAGAAACTGAGACACAATCCATGTCAATTTGGTGTTGCAACCCTTCTATTATCTTGACATTATTTTCATATTCATCATAAGATAATATTTTCTCTTTTAGATGACAAATAGTTTTCCACATGTTGAGACGAATATCATGAATACAAACTTCCATCAACATTTCTGGATCATCATAATTAGAGTCAGCTGAAGGCCAAAACATGACTGGTAATTCACCTTTTGTCAGTTGTTTTCTCATAATCAGCACTTCCTCCTTATCATTCGATGAGTTTTCTTCTTCCTGATTAGACCAAAGCTGGTGCTTATTTGTTTCTTTATCAAATTCAACTAGATTGGTAGAGATTTCATTTATCAAATTTGAAGATGAATGACTCAGGGGTGGTTCGGAGAATGACCTACACTTCAGGATATCTTCTGATTGAGAAATTATTTCACCTGCTAGCGATAAAGCATCAGACGTGACTGGCTTCACATTTGAAAGTCCCTCAAGATAAGAGGTATTTCTCATTACTACATTGTCCATTGGAAAATTTTACAGGCAATGCGAATTACTACTACGGAGAAGAAATTCACAGCTAAATTAATCATCATGGAGAGGACCACCATGGTGGGATATAGTAAAAGATAAAAACTCTTGCTCCTTAGTCTTCTAGCCATGCAGAGGGTTATCGTGGCTCTCATATGAATATGATACTTCAAGATTGACAGAACTGTAATAAAGCAAGCCTTCATGAGGAAGTGTCTGATGAAGACCTTCAAAATTATTGTTCCCACTATTGGGAAATGAGAGAGAATAATCTTGAGTTGCAACAGACAATTGTCTGAGTGCATCAAGAACTCCAGCATTGAGAAAGGCCTTATTGTATATTGGCTCTTGATTTCTCGACTATGCTGAATGGGAATTTTTCTTAGACGCCTTATAAATCACTTTTTAAAACACTTTTTGAAGAAAGTGGTTATTATGGGTAGGTGTATGTTCCTACTCAAGAGAAATGGTCAGGTTAGGGCTGATTATCTCCATTCAAATCGGGAGTATGTGCCTGACTTGATTGTCCACATTACATGGGGGAGTATACCCCACGACCCTCCTGTACTGGAACAGAGGTGTGTATCTGCTCCGGAATAACTTATTGGTGAGTCGCTCCACTAATAGAGATAGATTCATTATTCTTTCCCTATGATGCTTCTAAAGTTGTTATAATATTCTGATAGACATTCAGAATATGGGCAGGGATTTTCTTCTTCTCTTTCACCATTGTCAGAATGTGCTTGGTGACTTTAGCTGCCGGAACAGGAATATATATCCACTACATGTCTGGAGTAAGTGTATATGCCTGCTCCAGTCCTCCTTTTTCTATCAACGGATATTGACAGTACTTATACATGGGGAAAAGAGTTGAGTCTGCTCCAAATTTGTGGTCAGAGAATTCCGACTGACTTCTCCGGGTGCTACCAAACGAGACTATTGGGATACTTGATGAACATTGGTAGGTGTATGTTCCTACTGTATGTTCCCCTCCCAGTATGGTTAACGGATTTACTTCAATACTGGAAGAAAAAAATACAGATATAATTAGTTATTGTAAGTAGGTGTATTTTCCTGTTTACAGGTGGTCACTATATTTTGATGGCGAGCTCCTTTGGATGTAGTCAGACAAGCCTTCGGACTGGGTAATCAATTATAAATAGGTGTATGTGCCTGCATATAGTGCTCTGTCAGAATTGTTTGATGGTATTGGTGGGTTGTTTCCAGGAAAGTCTGTTGGACAGCGGGATTAGAATAGACAGGTGTTTTTTCCCGTTTATTTCATGCCATAATGTTATGTTGATGAACTTATTCAGAGGGGGAAGAGGTAAGAACCTAGTATCTGTTGGCCAAATTTCTCCCTAGGCTATTTTTATTGCATGATCAGGTCTGAGGAACCTGATCTAAACTGCTAAAGGAGATACAATCATCATGTTGAGGGTTCACTACCGCACGAGTCTGGCGACGATTGTTGATGGGAGCCCTCCGAAAGGACTCCTACCTTCATGAAATAAGGTCTTGAGTGACCTCTTCATTTACCTCCATGTAATATGTGAGGGACTGGTTGTTGAATTCTGGTAATAACTACCCAAAAAGTTTGGAGATGGTGGTTAGCACCGCCAGATCATGATCACGGGTCATTGCTGTCTGGACAACCAGTGTGAATTGTAAACATGGAGGGCTTGTCGAGCGTCCTCTAGAGTCAGAATGGTACCATGTTGATGGTATTCTTTAACCAATGCATTTGAGATCCACCTTTGTAGATTTTGAGTAGGTGATGTTGTCCTCAGAGCAGATGAGGATCCGGCAGGAGTAGAAGCCAAGTCATTAACAAGTGTGATCTTTAGAGAAGCCATTAATGTATTGCAGAGAGATCGTGGAAAAGAGTTCCTACTTGATATAACAGACATGATCAAGATATGTTTGGCCACTACATCTTTTGGATGATCACATGTGTTATTTAATTCTTTTTTGGACCTTGAATTGAGTTAAATAGGGACCTATTAAATAAATAAAACATCATTTTAACTTGGTTAAAGATTCATGTCGTGTTTACCATTTTTTACCTCTTGAAATGGGGATGACCTTGTTCGTTTAAGGTTCAAACTTTCCAATCAGCTTCTAATGGGTTTATTCATAAAACTGGAAACCTCCAATGATTCTATATCCATTTCGACCAACATTCAAAAGGTAGGTTCCCATTAGTTGTGGGCCGATGAGGCTTAAGAATTTGCATTGGTCGAGAGGATGGGAGGTCGGACCCATTACAAATTTGGGGGGGGGGGGATTATTGTCTACTCCGAGACTCTCTTATAGATTTGTGTTTTGTTCATAAATCCTTATTAATTTACCAAGTATTAAAATGAGTTCTTCCTTTAGATCTTGCAATCAATGATTGATATGTATGGGATTTATAGAATCTTTTATATGTATTTGAGGTTCTTCATCGATAGAGAATCATACATATTTATTAGATATTCTTAGTCAATGGTATCCTTCAACACATTATAGAGAAATATCTTGGTCATTATGATGAACATACTAGTTTTAAAGCCACTCAGTGGGAACTTGATGTTTATTGTCATTTAGAAGGGCATGGATTATTTCAGAGTTGGGATCGTACCCACAGATGGGCTACCTACGTATGCTTGTTAAAGAGGAATCAGAACCCATGTAGTTTGGGAATTAAGATATAGTTTAACGTCTTATGGGATGGATAATAATTAATGGGAAACATGCTTGAACCTTATAAAGGCTTCCTATGTACTCTACTTTTAAGGTAGAGATCAAAGTCTATGTAGTTAGATTAAGAATTGTGGGGAATACATATGATAAATGGCCCAAAGAGATGTTTCATTGTTACCTTTACACTCTAGGATCATGTGAGTCAGGCTCAGTGTGAGAAAAAAGAGGTATCAGTAAACCCAATGATTTGTGCCACAAAAGATGGAGTCATAAGGAATGATATGGGACTTACGTATGTGTGACTACCCAAGAAGGTGAAGACTAGGATTTACTCTCATAAAGAATCCTAGGAACAAGGTCCATAAATATATTCATGATTTATGGAGATTTGGATGCTCTAACTTGGGGATTACTCCTAAAGAGGATTCCCAAATAAGGGGACTTTAAATTATGACAAGGGCTTACTCTTGATAAGGATGCCCAAATAAAATGGAAATTAGGATTGGGACTTACTCCTGAGAAGGATGCCGAAAGTTTAAGGAGATTTGTAACATGGGACTTACTCTTGAGAAGCAGGCCCAAAGTTTAAGGCAAATTATGACCTGGGATTACTCCTGAAAAGGAGTCCCAATTTAAGGGGACTTATGATTGGGTTTTGTTCCTGATAGGGAAACCCAAATAAAAATAAATAAAGACTGGGGATTACTCCTAAAGAGGATTCCCAGATTAGGGAACTTGGGGCTTACTCCTAAGAAGGATGCCCATATTAAAGGGGAGTTTTAATTATGGCTGGGGATTACTCCTGAGAAGGATACACAAATTAAAAAAGGAAATTAGGATTGGGACTTACTCCTGAGAAGGAGGCCCAAAATTTAAAGAGATTTGTAACTTGGGACTTACTCCTGAAAAGGAGGCCCAGGTTAAGGGAAATTATGACTGGGGATTACTCCTGAAAAGGAGGCCCAGGTTAAGAAGACTTATGATTTGGTTTTATTACTAAGAAAGAAGCCCAAAATCAAACGAAATTAAGACCGGGGCATACTCTTGAGAAGAAGGCGCGGATTAGGGAACATGGGGCTTACTCCTAAGGAGGATGCCCGGATTAATGATCTTATCATCTTAGAGGATGAGGTTGAATAAAGGGAATATCTAACCTTAGTGATATAAAGATATGTAAATCACAAGGTTTTGAGAGATGTTCAACAAAATTCCTTTCAGATAAAGAATCCAAAAAAGGAACCACGCCATGAACTGCTTGTAAGAGGGTTTTAAAGGCTAAATATTTAAGAGGAGAGGCGATTTTGAGGAAAGGAAGTGAATTGAAAGGAGGCACGCAAGTATTGGTCTAGTGCACATGTCTTGGCCACAGAAGTATACTTGCGCGACAGAAGTTCACTTGAGCGATGAAGAACCTGTGTAGTGATACTTGGGAAAATTTGGATTGGAGCCCTTAGTGTCATCCCTAGAGGCTTTTAGATAGGTGGCGCGCATATTTCCTTGAGAGGACAAGGTGACATTCTAGTGTATCTATTTCCCTTATGGGATGGACACTTAGGAGCATAGGTGTTAATGAGTTCTAACACTTAGGCCTTATTATTCCTTTTTAGATCCTCCATTCTAGGTAAGAAATTACCTTAGAAATGTTCGGAAGTCTTCAAGCAGAGACTAGGGAGACTAGATCTTAATTCTATGTTTTAGATTTTCCGTCCCCGAAATGCATTCCCCACCAAGGGTATTTATAGGCCATTGAGGACATTGGGGAAAAACAAAATGAATAGGCCGCACAAGTGACTTGCATAACCAATATGTGGCACGAAAGTATACTTGCACGACCATGATAAAACTTACACGACCCATGCATAAAGAGTTTCTTGTTCATGCATTTGTCAAATTTTGGTGTTTCTTCAAAGGATGAATATCTTTGTGCTTAATGTATTCCTCCTTTTCATTCGTTAGTCTCTATGATGGAAAAGAACGTCAATAGTATCCAAGGATTAATTACCTTCCATTATGTGATCACTGACTTTTGAGGGATGATTTTATCCCTAGTGTTTGGAGCTACTTTCCTGTGTGATTTTTTTGAATCTCACCAACTTTATTTCTCTAAATATTTCCTACAGGGGTGTACATATTAACCTAAGAATGGTTCCCATTAGCTGAATTATGTAACATAGCAGTTTCACTCTTGATCTAAAGATGCATATCAAATAATCTATGTCTCACTATTATGACTTGAAATTATGCACTTTACAGATAGATTGGACACAAGGATTAATGAGTGACTGAGACTTCTTCTATAGAGGTTGAGTTAGGCCATATTGGACGTGATAATAATTGGTGCACCAAACGTTTTCATAATTAAAAACGCAGATGAAAGACATCAAAAAATGTGAGGCTATTTGGGTAGGGAAATCCTATGTCTAAGAAATCATGGATATCATCCCCAAACAACTGATCTAACATAGTTCATAGAAAAATTACTTTAACTTGATCTATATTGAAGTTGGAATTAGTATATGGGATATATTAAAAAATTTTGGGGCCCCAATTCTTGGAGAAATATATGATGAGTTAATCCCATTAAAGACAACATGATATTAGGATAAAAGGGCACTGCCTTTGGCCGATGCAATTTGTAAGGCAGTGAAGATATTTTAGGAAACAAATCCTTAACCCAGGGCTGACATCCATGTTTAAACATGGATGAATTATTTTCTTGAGTGATAGTAGGAACGTCCCACTTGCACGTGTGAGCACATTATTTCCCACATTAGATAAGGGCCAATATACCCTTTACGGCCATAAGGTCAACCCCAATATTGAATCGAAGACTCATCTAGATGTCTTAAATTTTATGTGGCTAAGAATTTATCTTCTTTTAGTTCGCGAGTAAAATGGTGGTGTGGGGATAAGGATTTTGGTATTGAGTCCAAATTAGCAGGGGGAACAAAGGGATGTCTTACCATGTCTTGTTAATAATTTTACACTGTTTTTTACATAAATATAATGGGAACTAATAATTTTTAATTTCATTGTATTTCTAAATGTTTTGCGGGTGGATTATTGTACATTTTAGTTCATATGTTATGATGAGCCCAATTAGAATCCCTAACATCCAATTCTATCCATTTTTTCGGGTTGTTTCTAGAATCTTGCCTATGAACCTCACATATGATGATATGATGAGAATGATAAATGTGTTGGGGGAATTAAAATTATTTTTGTATTGTATGGGAATAAAAATGAGATTTACGAGTGATTATAATGAAAATTATTAAAAACTGAGGTCCTACATGATAGAATTTAGAGAAGTGTATTGGCATCTCTCATTGACAGCGAGATAATATATTAAGCCTATGATCCAAATTAATTTTTTTTCTTGTTCAAATTGCTTGAATATTTAAGCATATTTTCCACTACTTATGTTATATTTGAGAAACATATTATGGTTTCCCCACTTGTATGGATCCAAATGTCCATGGAGGCATGAAAAATGTTGATCACATTGCCTCCATCTGAAGAATCAATTGGGATGGAGTTTGGGAACTCTAAGTCATGGATCCCTTCCTACCCCTAGGGTGTATTGAAAAAATTAATTTACCAAGTCAGGGCCATGAAAACATATGGTCATGTTATGAGTGGTAGAAAGGCTCGAAACAAAGAAGATAATGCTAAGGGTTCGGAGCCTTCAAATCAACCTTGAGAAAAGACAAACAAATGGTATGGGGGTTCACAACATGACACCTCCTACACCACGTAGGTCCAATTATCACCATTAAGTGGGGACTAGTGTTTCATCCCTTCATTCTCCGATGGAATCAAAGGTGACTTAAGAGGATTCTAAGTTGAAATGCATCAGATCGACCTCACATCTATCCAAATAAGATCCATATTAAGTGTAAAACATGATTATCTGAGTTTGGAGGTGATTAACTCATGATGTTAAAGAATCATTAATTTTTCTCTAGGATGGTATGTGAATGAACGATCTAAGAGATATTATAGAACCTCATGATTGCCACTCTAAAAGGGATTTGGATGAGACTAAAGGTCATTTTGAAAATCCGTAATCTATGTTATATACAATTGATGACCAGATCATATCCACAATGTAGGTGTCTGACATGCTAGACTGAGGAGAGCATGATGGTGTGGCTAGACATCTTATAGAGGAACTAGATGCCGAATTTGAACTTTATGAAGTATTTTTCATTTTCTAAATTCTTTTTTCTACTCTTCCATCAACCGTAATTAATCTTTCTGGGAACTATTCTACATCTTAAAGGAGAAGAAGAAGAAGAAAAAGGATAAGTTATAGAGGTACTTATGTCTCCGAAGTATGGTCCCATAGGAACCCCATTGAAGTAGTGGATGAGGCCATTAATTTTATTAAACTATACAAGAGTCATAGAACTATAATTGATGAAATGAAGGGATGAGTTTCTTGAACATCACCTCAATGCTCTATTTCTTATAGGAATGAGGTGGTACCTACATCTTCTCAAGAGAGGAAGAGAAAGGGGGCACTAGAGTTGGAATGTTTCATGCACCATTATAATTATTCATGTTATCTTTTGATATAAAGAATTTTTTGACATACTCTTCTGGCTAAGATTGTTTTTTTCAATCCAAATCACATTCCTCCCTTAAGGGTTCTTGCACTGATCCTTCAAGAATCAAGGAGGATTTCATAGGGGAGTTAAAGGACCATGATGATGAATATATCATTTTTGAAAGACGAAACACAAAGATATGTATACACATCTCCCCCATTCTTACATAAGGGAGAGAGGTTCATGGTATCGTTAGATGCACTCCATTTTATGTCATGTGCTCTTTATAAACTTCCTCCTCTCGTCATATTTATGATCCATTACCTACACTGAAGGACTTTATTCTAGTTAATGTTTATCCCACTATAACTTTATAAGGAAATGATAAGTATTGAAGATGGTTCGATAAAGGTGTTAATGCAGGCCCTGATTCTACGAGGAAAAATAATGTTGTTCCTATTGAGATGTCGATATAGTATATCCACAATAGATACCATTTTGGTGTCAAGAAACAGACCTCAGATTCCCCTAATTGTGGAGATGTTGTGATGCCTGAGTATAAATATCATGAATTAATGGATCTGATGAATATATACATTGATATTCTCTGTTACCTTAAATAGTATGAAGAAATCCATAATAAATTGGTTGGACATGAGTTTTTTCATTCTTGAAATAAAAAATGATTTCTTTCTTTTAGTCGAAGAATCACATCCAAGAAAAAGTTAGGCAAATTTTCCTAAATGAAACATTTTCAAGGAACTTTTTGAAATACAAATCCAACTACATCCTATTCATATTGCCGAGGGAGTTAAAAATAAAAATCATAGAGTGGGATATTATAAAATGTTTCTAATACCTGATATTGGGAAAACAATGGATGATTTTCCTCTTTAGGAGGTTCTTTATCCGAGATTTAAGGCCGGGAGTGTCGGGGAGGTATCAATTCTAATGGTCAAACTAAAAATAGGTGAGTTTTGTCTATTATTTTGGTCACATTACTACCATTTCTACCTTTTTAAATCCTGATACTAATGAGAAGTGTCACAGTTTATACAGTTCCATTAGCCTATGCCACTTGGCCCGAGCTTATGGCTTCTATTCCAGTTCCACCAACATTGGTAGGCAATGCTGATTCTTTTTTAGAGGGAAAAGAATAAGAATTGTTGAGTGTATTAATCCTAGATCATGTATCTCACTAAAAGAGAGGATATGGGCCTATCCTGTATTTGTATGAGACATTATGAACTACACACCTTGTAGTCTTTCAGGATATCTAGAAGATAATCAGAGATAGTCCTCTTGAATTCATGCTGGCATAGCTTCACCGAATCCTATTGAAGTTTGAAATGAAGGGATATTGAGTATTTAATTACCATAAGACCCATAATGAAGTGATGGTGATTGTTCAAAAAATGTAAGATAAGAAAACATTAAGGAAAGACAACGCATAAATAGTGGCCAAATTTTAGGAACTCAGAGCTTCCATAATCCCTGAAGAGGCCATCCAACTCAAGAAGGTGGAGGAGTGCCAATATTGCCATGATGAAATGTATCTCCATATAATCCACCTAGATGAATAATTTAATGATGCAAAGGAATAGATACTCCAACTCCACTAATATTTTGTAGGGGTATTGGAATAAATAAGAGATATTGTTAGCATTGAGAAAGAGAAAATCCATATAGCTTTGGAGGCTACCGTCACTCAAATGGTTGAGCTTCTGGAAGCGTTAAAAGTCGATTGGGGTAGAGTTTATTTTCTCAAATACTATGTTGAGGAAAACCTATAAAATTTAGTATGGAGGTTATAGTATGTGGAAGTTCTCATGCATAATGAAACATTAATCAAATGTATTTTTTTCCAATAAATTATTCTTAAATTTCTACCCTTTTTACTGTAATCATAATACAACATTAAAAAATAAACCATTAATTTCATTTCATTTTCTTATGACTAAAATGACTAGGATGAGGGAGAAATCTTATTTTTTACTCTCTAATGGGGAATAAATATCATAGTTCGACTATTTCTAATTTTTTAACAAAAACATAAATTTTTTTGTCCCCACCCTAATTTTTTTCTTATGTACAATATAAGAAAGGCTCTACGGGAGATGTGTCAATTTTTCTTAGTCATCCCTTTTTATGTTTTCATCCAATAATGTTTTGAGTCTATATAATATAATTTCTATATTTTTTATAAACCACATTGAATGTAGGTCTTTCAAGAAGAGAATCAAAATTTGTCAATATTTCCATTTATGGGATTCCAATTCTATGATTACAATAAAATTTTGTGTGATATTTAGTGTCATGCAATTTGGACCCATGAGAATAGTGTTTTAGGTCGAATATCATTGACCATAAGACTTGTAATGATGAACCAACACAGATTAAGGCTTGATAATGTTATGAAATTATTTAGATACATGATGGTGAATTTTGATCCATGATTTTGTGGTTCCAAAATCTAAATCAAGATATTTAGAAATAGAGTATTTCTCTATATGGAAGAAATTTCAACTAGTTGGAAAAAATATTTTGTGAGATAAATTATGAAAATACAGAGTGGTAATATTAGTTTATAGTAAAAACATGAAATCCATTGAATGAGGAACCCTTTTTGGGACAATTTATGAAAGAAAACTTGGGAATGTTGTTGCATATTTAGGTGAATGACTTCTTAAGAATTTTGACATTCTATTTATGATGATAAAAGGAATTTTATGATGATTTGGATTTAAAAAGTCCATGGTGGGTGATTTTTACAAGGGAATATGTATGATAATGATGGGATCAACTATGTTTGCATATTCCATGAATGGGAAACCACTCATACAATAATTTTCTTAATATGAAGGAGGGTACAATTTTTTGATGAATGATTCTATGGAGGGGAAGGATCATTCTTGAAAAGAGTTGAAAAATCACAAAGTTTAATATTGTATGACAAGGGCATTGAATGTGTAGTTTAATATATTGCAATGATGATTTTTTTTAGTTTAACATATTCTAGCTAGGATGTTTTGTTATGTAGTTTAAATTCATATATCAAGTAAATTGTGATATTACGTTTAAAGTCACAATGTAAGGAAATTGTACTATGCAGTTTAAACTCATACAATAAGGAAACTATGCAATATAGTTTAAATTTGTACAAAAATTAATTTATTTAACTAATATTAATGTCATACAACAATTAAATTATGGAGGATATAATTTATGATATTTAGATTTGGAAAAATGATTAACGATTCTCCCATTCTTGGTAATCTATCAGGGAATGTATCATTGTATTCATGTATAAGGAGGGTAATGTTCTAATATATGATATGGGGATCTAAAGATCTAAGGTGTGGTATGATGTAAGAGATTGTGGATATTGAAGTGGTCTCTCCTAAGGACAGATTTACTCCCAGGTGAAAACCCAATTTTGTGGGATGCTTTATGAAAATCCAACTTGGTAGTGTTATTTCATAGTTAGTTTGTGGAATCCTTTAGCAACTAAGACCATTTTTTTGGATCACTTATGCAATTACATTTGGGGAGTGTTACAATATAGTTTGAAAAAAAAACAAGGTTATTATAATTCTAATATTCTATCATTGATGGCCAACAGATGTTTCTAGAGATTAGGATTTCACTGTATATGTAGTGTGGTTTGTGGAAGGGGATTATTGGAACATGGGATTATAATTTTAAGTCATAATTAGATTATAATTGAGGGAAATTTTATCTATTGTAGGTCAAGAATTAATTCTGGAACTACGAATCATATAATTTTAGGTCATATTCCTACGACCATAGAATTATGGAAACAATAAGTGAAATATGGCCTACTGGACTAAGAAAATTCCCATATACATTAAACGTAATGGAGGAAATTCTAATCAATGATCCTAGGGGTTTTCTGATTGGGAGAAAGGGTATGGAACAAATATTTGAGGGATAACCTATGACAACCATGTATTTTTGTACATTAACATTAGATAACATTTGTTCAATACAAAAAATATATTCAAATTGATTCCTAAAGACATACTAGTCTAGTGCTATTGGAAACATGGAAACATTAACACATGTAAATGAATGATGTACATAATCTCCCAAGAGGTAATTATTAACTAGAAAAATTATATGGTAAATCATACAAAACAAATATCTTCATAACATAGTAATGGAAATATAAAAAAGGGTTATATCAGATTCTTAGTTAGGGTAAACAAGGGAGACATGTAAGCATAAAAATGAACACAGGGGTATGAGATCGTGATCATAACATTAGAGGATTATACCATGCATATCATAAGATCATAAATTTTAAACTTTTTATAATTCTTATAATTTCATAATACATGAATCATAATGAAATAAAGATCATAATACATGAAAGAATAACATAAGAATACTACAGGAATTTTCAAAGACACATAAGCATAAAAAATGATTACTATAGTAGTCAAGGTATCACTAGAAAGACCATCATGGTAGTATGGGTTCACTACCCATACCATCTTTGTAGTAGTATTTTTCTCCCATGTCCACATTATTTGAACTATTTCACTCTTCATGCCATCTTTGTAGTCATGGTTCACTCCCAAGGCCGTCTATGTAGTCAAGGTTCACTCCAAATACCATCTTAGAGTATCTCCAGAGATATAAATTTTACCCAATGAATTTGAGGGAGATATAGGTCCCACCAATCTCATAATGAAATAATAAATACATGTTCCAAAAAATAATAAACAATCATATCATATCCCATGAAGTAAAATGAGCATCATAAACATGTAATCATGTCATAACATGTGGAAAATGATACAAGTTTCACTATCATTTCCTAAAAATCATAGAACATGAAAACAATTGTGTTTGAAAAGAATATAACACTTTAAAGATAAATTTGTTCCATAAAAATTGTTCAATAAAAAAATAAACCATTAAAATAAAAAATATTAATGTAAAAATTCATTCATTTCACTAGAATGGCATGAGTAACAACAATAGATGGCATCTTTGATGGAAAATAATATTAAAAGATATTTTGAAAAAAATCATGAGGAAAATTTCCTTTCTTCATTGAAAAATTATTTTGTATACATAATTTTTTTGAATATATTTTCCTTGAAAATGAGCTTAAGAGAACTTCTAAAAACATTTCTTGAAGAAAATAATCTTAAAACATTTAAAAGTGTCCCATACCACTTTAAAACTTTGGAATAACAGTCCCCATGAAATAATAACATTAAATAAAGCATAAACTATTTTAATAATAATGAGATTATAGATATAAAATTTAAAATTTTAGTATATACACCTCAAAAAAGAACATTGGTTCCTAACAAAGCATGTGACTCAAAGAAGGACAATTGAGACAAAACCACCTTAATTATTTTGTAAATTTTGAACTGTAAGACCAAATGATGTAGAGATAAAAAATGGATGTGTAAATACCAATAAATTAAAGAATAAAAATCCTAGAATACATTCTCGGTATGTTTTTAGACCTCAAAAAATAAATTAGTTGTCAATAATGCATATATCTCGCGGAAATAAAAAGTGAGATGAAACTTCCTTACTACATATAATATGTCGAATCGTATATTCCAAAAAAGTAATTATTATTGAATGAAACATATAATAAAATAAATTTAAATATATTAATGATATTTTACATAAAATATTATTATATATACACCCTGAAAAATAAATTAGTGGTGAATAAGGCATATATCTCACAATTGTAAAAATTGAGACAGGTAAGTCCTTGCAAAGTTCATATCAATTCCATAAGAATTTATCAATGGTGTAATTGGGTTTTTAAATATTATATCCAGACAATAGGAACTGGAAATTACAATATATATAATTAAACTCTTATTCCACACATAATTATGGAATAATATAATCAATTAAGTATGCACAAACCCCAAAGAGTGTAAATTGAGTAAAGAAATTACATTCCCTTATGTATTTAATCTATTCAAACTCATAAAAACTCATGTATAATAAGTATATGTTTATAATTGATATATAAAATAAAAATATTCAAATTTCAAAAACCATATATTATTTACATAATACATTATATTACCGATTTATTCTTAATTCCATGTTTGAGTTGGGTTTTAGTTGATATTTTCATTGGTAATTATACTTGTTTTCAATTTTCATTCTTGATTAGCATGACTTATATAATTTGAAAATATAAAAAAAATATATAAATAAACTATATCTTTATCATAAAATTATTTATATTAATAATTAAAAATAAATTAAAAACACCATTCAAGGAGACAGTAGGATGTATGTACGCATGAACACTATTTTCGTTTTCTTGTCATACTGAATGAATGAAAGTAAATGGAATGCATGTAAATATGTATATATAAAAATATATAATAACATTATTGTATAATTAATATTTATTTAATATCATATATTTTGACTAAAACAATCCTTAAGACATTCTGTATTAATTGTAAAATAATCGCAATGCTTTTAGAAAGGTTGTAGTCCACACACCTCCAAATGAAGTTATCGTATATCAATAATATGGAAAGCATGAATGTATGTTCAATATAAAATTTATTGAATATAAAATAGTTTATAATATACATATTAAAATATTATTAAACTATAACAATATTTTTAAGAACATCCATGATGTTAGTAATAAAAAATGAATAAAAACGTTATTCATATAGGAGAATAACCACCATAACTTGGAAAATAATTTTATTTATTTGAATAAGTGGATATGAGAGATGAAATGGATATGAGATATTAAATTAGAAAAATTAAACACAAGTATATACATGACTAAGGTGTTATCATTCATTTATGGATGATTTAGTTGAGGAAAAAGAAAAAAAAAATAGATACTAAGAGTGGTACTTTGGGAAAATTACCTCTTGAATATCACTTCCTAAAGAGAACCTTGAGGACCTTATATTTGGTCCTCTGGTGAGACCAGAAGAACATAGATGTGGGTGGAGTTATGTAAATTGTTTTGGGAAACTAATTGAAGAGGAAGAAGGATTTTTCAGTCAAAATGGGGTGGTGAGTTGTGGTATTTATACTTGAGGAGAGGTGGGTTGAAGTGATTAAACAATGAATATTTAATATTTAATTACAACCATTTAGAGGCATTATTAAATTAAAAGAATTTTTTTAGGAATTAATATTTGGAATGATAGATATGTTTTATCTATACCTCAATGAACCTTTAAATTTTTTTAGGTATTTTAAGGCTCTACCCTTTTAACATTAACATGTTTCTTTTTTTACCTATACTGAGGTAAATATTTTATTACAATGGTAATTTTTTATACCTAAAAATGAAGTTTACATTAGAGAAATATATGGACCTATTACATAAAAATATGGAAATTTATTTTACCTTAGTAAAATTGATGAATTTCTAAAATTATATTTAAAATAAATCCTGTAGACAAAATGAAAAGGTTGGGTTTAAAGTGAAAGGTTCAAAATTTTGAAATGTTTTTATGTCCAATTCAAGGTAAAATTTATTATAATGATATATATTATATTAATTGATGAATATTTATCTAATTTATATTAAAAACGTATTATAATTTATCTATATAGAAAAAGTAGATGAAAACGCAGGTTTGAACTAAAATGTAGTATTTCTCACTATTAATATCGAATTAAAGTTTCTTAGAAAAAAAGCGAAAAATTAATCCTATTATAATTTCAATACTATAAATTTAAAAATTAATTTCATTGTATAAAATTTTATTTATAAATGTTTTTGAAATTAATTTTATTATTTTTCATAGAAGGAAAAGAAAAGAAGTTTTTTCGAGAAATAATCTTTTTAAACATATAAAGTCCTTACCAAAAAATACATTTTTCATAAAAATATTTTCTATTAGTATAAAATAATTATAAAAATTATTTTCAATTTATTTATTACAATTCATATTACTATGTTTAATGCTTGTGTTATTATTATCTTATTTAAATATTTAAAATAATAAAATGATGTTTCAGGGAAACATGGTGTTGCATGTAATGCATTCCAAGTCAGTGGTGTATGTAGAACAAAAAAAAATAGTCTTGAATGCATTACAATACAACTTGGTTTTTTGGGAATATAATATTTAACATAGTTCAATGTAAGAAATCAAAAAACATTAATTCATTCGATAAAAAAATGGTCCATAGAAATGAGGTTGTTACACGGCCGAAAACTGAATTTGAATCATGAGTTCCATTATAATATCATCAAATATTACATGGAAAGAAGATTATTATCCTAAGGTAAAATTTACAACTGGTTTAAATAACCCATTTTGGGGGCTGTTTTATGTAAATTCAATTAGGGCGTATTATTGTGTAGTCAAATAGTGGTATCCTTTGGCTGAAAAAAACCCATTTGGTGGGATAAAATATGAAAATAATAATAGGGATTAATACAAAACCATCAGGAAAAGGAGTCCTTAGGTTTCATGTATTCTATCGTTGGTATCTTGATAAATATTATCATGATCCAAAAGTACCTAAAATTAGGATTAAGATGTGTGGAGGGGATACATCTGAGAATGAAGAAAGTGTTTGGAATGAAACTGGACATGAATTTTAGAGTCACTTGAATAGATCTAACTCATAAGTAAAAGTGGTATGTCTCTATTTCCTTGGTGGACCCCTGGTCAAGTGGAACTATATTAAGATCCCCTTCATAGATCATCATTTTTATATAGAAGAGGGGTAATTTCTCCCATGGATTGGACTATGAAATGAGGTAGGTGTCACTACATATCTCATTGGAATGGGAATCAACACATACATAGTTCTATAGGTATCGTGATATTAAAATTCATAATTTCATGAGATCAGTAGTGCGGTTTAACGACATTCAGTCAGGACATCATCTCTATAGTTTAACATCATGTAGTTGGGACATCAGTCGTGCAATTTAACATCACAGAGAATGGTTGAAGGTAACTCGATGTGATTATGAATGGACCATGGTATAGAACACGAGTATCACTACATATCTAGTTTTATCAATAATCAAGATACACATCATTCTAAAATAAATATACCCCATAACAATTGAATTCATGTGTGGAGGAAATAGGGTTCTTTTTTAGTACGAGTTCACACATATGGTGGGAACCCGTATTAAATTATATTATGTAGAAATGACTTTCACGTAGATGAGTGGAACCATTTCCCATAATTTTTTGGTGTCGAGTCGAATATTAAAAATCAAGACATAATGTGTATCTCATTGGAATGAGAATGAATACATAAAGAGTTCTTGAATAAATCATAATGTTTATGGTCATTCTACGGGGACATATATTGTAAATTTTAATGTATTTTAGACAAGACCATGATAACCCAAATGTTAATTGATATTCCTTACTTATGCTATGAATCCTTTAAAAAAAACCTATAATCCCACTTGAGTTGTTCTCAGTGTGAAAAAACCTAAATCTCTTCGGAGAAACCTTAACGTTTCACTACTTCGTGTTACCCAATGAATTGGAGAGCTATATCGGGCTCACCCGCCCTCAGGTTATCATGGAACCACCCGTCATCTTAACAATGCCCAATAACCATAACATAATCGTATCACATAACACATTTATAAAGGAAACATAACATTTCCACATTTCAATCACAAGTTATCAATACAACACATTGATATAATAAAAACATTATGAAAGCCATTTTCAAAACCAAAACAAATGAAAAGTAAAAAATGGTATTTATTTTTCTTTTAAAAACAAGGTATGGCTTGTAGAGGAATACAAAACTCAAATAATGGTCACAGCGGCAGAGAAGTCCTTGTCGCCGCATACATATGACAAAAACATTCCCTTTTGTAGTTTTGTAAAATGCTTCATATAAAAAGAGATTCATTTTGGATAAACGTAAAAGTAAAAGGGGTTTATACATCGTATAAAAGAAATTTGTGTATAAAACAAAATATGCCTCAATGAAAGGAGATTGAGATGAAGTCTCATACCTCGGGTCCGACTTGACACGATCGTTCTTTAATGTCCTGAATAATAAACATGAGTTAATTTCTACTTGCTTAAGATCCTTTTTAAATTTTATTATTCCTTTTATATCACTTATTACTATGTTATGAACATTATTTAATTATTTAAGTTAATAATGGTTGTTTTGTTGATCAATGGTACTTGAGTCAAAAGTGGACTTCTTATATTTACAAGTTGTTCACGTAGTCAAATATCCATTATCTTAATAATGATATTCATGATGTAGATTCCATATATTTCATATATATCCAGTATATACATGCATTTATAATATTACATAATCATTTAGACGTAATAAATGAAATGCACCGTTCATGGAGACGGTACGCCGTATATTTGCATGAATGCTACTTTCATTTCAATTTCGTATTTTATGGAATGGAATCATAATGATATACAGTTATATTATAATTCCAGTATAATATCATATATAACTCCATCCTTTATACGTCCCACATATGGTATTAACGAATCAAATCACTTTGAGGGGGCGGTAGTCCGCACTTCTTAAAATGAAGATATCGCGTATACCCACAATGGAAGCCATAAAGATATTCCATAAATGAAAAATAAAGAAGCTTAAGGAAAAAATAAACATATAATCTATCATATATAAATATATTGACACCTTAATGTCCACCTTTTAAGGTGTTAGAAGAATATTGAACAATCATCATTTCGTGAGGCAGAAATTCGCCATCCACAGAAACAATATATTTTTTAACCATTATATGTATGTGTGTGTAAGTGTAGCTCGAATTCTTCTTATAACAACATCCTAGTATATTTAAGATACTTGTGTTGTTACAAAATAAAGGAATAAAAATAGTTTAGAGGGTTGGAGAAGAAAAACTAAAACAAAAGAACACAAGAGAAAACACTACCTTTAAAATGGGTAACTCTTTTTTATTTGAGCCCAAAGGCTTCCTTGGGAAGACTTCTGCCAAAAGTAAGGCTTCTAAGAGTAAAATAGGGATGTGTAGAGACAAAAGTAGCAGGTTTTGGCCAAGCCAAAGTCTTTGGAAGTGTGGGTAAGGTGGTAGAGGTGGGGGCCTTTTATAAGAGGAGAGGAGGGGCACTCTTGGAATGTAAAGAAATGTTACATTATTTTAAAATGATTTTCGGATTTAAAAGGTCCCACATTGATATAATTCGAGGATAAGGTGATAAGGGTTTGAAATATACCCATAAAATAGGTTTTTGACAAGTGTAGGTCTTAGATTTTACATTATCTTTTCATTTTATTTAAATCGTTAAATAATGAGGTAATCGCTACATTATCATGATGTCATAAATAATTTAATTTATTTAATGTCTAAAAATTATAAAAAATAATATGATGCAGGAAATATTTTTAGATTTCGAATGACTATTTATAGTCAAAAATCTGATTTGTATAACCCCATTTAAATTTTTTTAGTAAAACAACTCATGTTTGTGTCATTTTAATATTAACATTAAATAAAAAGATAGTAATGTCATTTTCCTACCAAAGTGGCTCCATATGGTCCCCAAGTTGACCCATGGGTTCTCTTGGTCGGTCATGACACATCCAATAAGGGTAGGACATGTGTCTAGGTATTTTTATTTTATTATAATATCATTTTTCCTTAAATTGCACTAATTTCCTCTAATCGCGATTAAAAACTTAATAAGTTACTATTCACCAAAAAATTATTTTAATCCCATTGAACCACATTTTACTTATTAATGAAAACCATGTATGTAGAATTTTTTAAATTAAAAACACAGAGGTGGTAAAATTTCATTTAAACGAAAAATCAGTTTTTTAAGTACCACTTAGTGGTTTCACTATTCATAAAAAATTGAAGTTCTTTTGAAAAATACCAAAACATCACCCTAATCTATATTTGATATTCTTAATTCAAAAATGATGTCTATTTTACAAAATTCAAAACATATTAGTTCCATTAATTAATTTAATAATTAATTCCCTCTGTCAGAGCAAATAGCGTGTTTTTATGAAACAAAAAGTATCAAAAGATTGACACTAGTTCAAGTCTGATTTCAAAGTGAAATTAATTCCAATGTTCACCATTGGATTACATGGTAAAAATATATTCTATTTACACTTTAAAAACAATTAAAAATATATCCTAACTATATAAATAAATTTTATTAAAAAGTGGTTTTGAATAAAAATACAACACTTTTCACTATTCTTAAAAAATGAACATTATCAGAAAAACACCAAAAATTTATCCAAAGTAAATTTCAATGTACCAATCATAAAGAATAAGTTTATTTTGACAAATATGGAATATAAAATTGGCAAAAGATAGATTTAAAAATGGTTCTCCATCAAAAGGTGGTAAAACAATCTTTTAAATATACTAGAGTATTCCATGCTTTAGGTTGGATTTATTCTAATTTTAAGCCTCAAACACACTATCTAATTCATAAATAGACAGAGATAAAAATATCAATTATTCATTACTTACTTGGGATGTTACATCATTCCCCCTTTAGAAAATTGATTCCCTACAATTTATTTACTTATCGAATAAGTGGGGGTATTTATCCCTCATTTTATTTTCAGATTCCCATGTTGCCTCTTCAATCATGTGGTTTTTCCACAAAACCATTACTTGATGAATAACCTTATTCCATAACAATTGCTACCTGTGTTCTAGAATTTGGACTGGTTGTTTCTCATAATATAGGTTCTCTTCCAGCTGAACTACCTCCGGACTCAAAACATGAGATGGATCTGGCATGTACTTCCTTAACATGGAAACATGAAAAGCATTGTGTACCTGAGATAAGCTCGGATGTAAAGCCACTCGGTAAGCAACTGATCCAAATCTCTCCAGAATTTCATATGGTCTAATGAACCTTGGACTCAGCTTTCCTTTCTTACCAAATAACATCACACTTTTCCATGGTGAGACTTTGAAAAAAACATGATCACCTACCTCAAAAGAGAGATCCTTCCTCCTGTTGTCCGCATAACACTTCTACCTACTCTAAGTTGTTCTCATGTGTTTCTATATCAGATGAACTTTTTCTGCCAACTCTTCTGCCAATTTTGGTCCCATTAGCTTCCTTTCACCCACTTCATCCCAGAAAGCTGGAGTTCGACACCACTTCCCATATAACGCCTCAAATGGTGCCATCTGTATACTGGAATGAAAACTGTTATTATAAGTAAACTCAACCAAAGAAAGATTTTTGTCCCAACTTCCCTGATAATCCATCGAACAAGCACGTAGCATATCCTCCAAAGTATGAATCATTCGTTCTGACTGCCCATCTGATTGAGGATGAAAAGTTGTACTAGAATTTAATTCAGTACCCAACGACTTCTCACGGCCTTTCCAAAAGTTAGAAGTGAACCCGGGATCACGGTTAGATACAATGGAGAGATGAAATCCATTTAACCTGACTATCTCTTTAAGATACAAATGGGAAAGTTGATCTAGGTAAAAAGTATCTCGTATAGAGAGGAAATGAGTAGATTTAGTCAAGCGATCAATAATAACCCAGATTGCATTATTACCTTGAGACGTCTTCGGTAATACCACAACAATGTCCATGGATATATTCTCCCATTTCCACTCTAGCACTGGTAAAGGATGAAGCATCCCTTTTGGTAACTTCCGCTCTGCTTTAACCTGCTGACAAGTCAAACACTTCAAAGTAAAATCAGAAATATCTATTTTCATTCCATCCCACCAGTAATACTCCCGAAGATCTCTGTACATCTTAGTACTGCTAGGATGAACTGAAAACGGAGAACTATGAGCTTCACATAACAACTCTCTCTTCAACTGTGAATCACAAGGCACACATAATCTCTTCCCAAATCTCAAAACACAATCATTATCAACGTTGAATTCAGGAAACTTACCCTTCTAAACCAGCTCTACCATTTTCTACAACTCATTGTCTTGCTTCTGTGTTTGCTTGATTCTGTCTGATAGAGAATATTTCACTGATACTTGAAACAAAACAGAAGAACATCCTGCACCAAAAACTTCTATGCCAAAGTTCATCAAATCCTTAACCAAAGGATCACATTCCAAATGCAACATTGTTAATGAAGCATTACTTTTTCGACTCAAAGCATCAGCCACTTTATTTGCTTTTCCCAGATGGTAATGAATTGTACAATCATAATCCTTGATTAATTCTAGCCATATCCTCTGTCTCTTGTTCAATTCTTTCTGAGTGAATATATACTTTAAACTTTTGTGATTGGTATATATTTCACACTTTACTTCATACAAATGATGCCTCCAAATGTTTAAAGCGAAAACAACAGCAGCTAATTCCAAATCATGTGTAGGGTAATTTACCTCATGAGTTTTCAACTGTCATGAAGCATAAGCAATTAACTGATCATTCTTCATTACGACACAACCAAGTCCTTTCAATGAAGCATCACTGTAGATAAAAAACTCACCATTCTTGGAAGGTAGTGCCAAAACTGGAGCATTCACCAATCTTCTTTTCAACTCCTGAAAACAATCATCACATTCTTTTGTCCAGATAAACTTAACACCATTACGAGTTATCTTAGTCATTGGACTAGATAACTGTGAAAAATTTTCAACAAACATTCGGTAGTAACCTTCCAAACCAAGGAAACTACGGATCTCAGTTACATTGGTGGGTCTTGGCCATTCTTCCACATCCTTTGTTTTTGAAGGATCAACAGTTATACCATATTTAGAAACAATATGACCAAGGAAAGAAATTTATTACAACCAAAACTCACTCTTGCTGAATTTACCATACAATTTATTTTCTTTAATGGTTTTCAAAATAACCCTTAAATGTCTTTCATTATCCTCTTTAATTTTAGAAAACACAAAAATATCATCAATGAAAACAACCACAAAATTATCCAAGAACTCATGGAAAATTTTATTCATTAAGTCCATGAATATAGAAGGTGCATTGGTAATCCTAAAAGGAATTAATACAAATTCATAATGGTCATATCTTGTACGGAACACGGTATTCGGAATCTCTGCTTCCTTTACCTTCAACTGATGGTACCCTAATCTCAGGTCAATCTTTGAAAAAAAACTGAGCTCCCTAGAGCTGATACAACTTCATTTGATGACCCGACATCAGCTGAAGTAGTTGCAAATGATTTAACCACCCCTTTCTGCTTGTAGTATAACTGCTTCCATCACTCAAGCTCTTTGTTGGACACTCGTTTGCATAGTGAACCATCTTATTCCACTTAAAACATTTCACTAACTGTAAATTGAATTTGGAGTTACCATCACCTTGATCTTTTTCAGTGCAATCATGAGCCTTATGTCCCATCTTACCACATCGGTAGCACTTTCCATAATTTAGAAGACATTCCCCAGCAGGCCTTTTACAACATTTATCACAAACTGGAAACTTAGTTTTCTTACCATCATACTTTTTTGAAGAATTCTTTCCTTTCTCCTGCAACCTCGGTCTCATCTTCTACTGGTTTTTATAGGACACTTGATCATTGAAAAACTCTATTTCGACCTTCTCAGCACATCGAACAAGATTTTCATAAATTTTAAACTAACTAGAAGCTAAAGCCCTTCGATATTTTGTCTTTAATCCTGAGTAAAAACGATTGATTTTACTATCAAGGTCTCAGATAAAATTTCGAGCATACCATGACAATCGATTGAACCTTTCTTCATAAGAAGCCACTGAGTCTTCCTCTTGCCTCAATCCAGGAATTGTTTTTCCATCCTAAGTCGAACATCCTTAGGAAAATACTTCTCAAGAAACATACCTTTGAATTCATCCCAGTCGAGAGCATCAATCTCATCAGCGTCCCTGATATTTTTAATCATCAACCACCACTGATCTGCTTTACCCTCCAAACGGTAAATAGCAAGACTAACCTTTTGATTGTCTGAACACCCCATGACATCGAAAATCTTCTCTAGTGATTTAATCCACCCTTCAGCTAGCACGGGGTCAGATGATCCTCTGAATGATGGGGGATGTTGCCTCATGAAATGTTCCACCACTGACATGTTCCTCTACAGTTGATCTGGCTGATCTCGTACATGGATTCCATCACCATTTATCGCTTGAGTCAACTGTTCCATCACTGCAACAAACTATTCAGTTCCAATTCCGACCATCTCAGGATGCTGATTCAAATGGTTATTTCCTTCTGTATGCCTTCCTAGCACTGCTTCCCTATTTCCTCTGCGGAAAACCATTGTTAACAAACATGTCTTAGATGAAGCAACACGGTAATCTTCAGATGCTATATAATTTCAATTTGACCATAAATTTTTTTTGGATATTCATTTAATATAATTCTAACTGCTAAAGTTATCTAAACCGACCTCTAATACCAACTATAAGGCCCCAGCCTTAAACCTACTTAATCTTGAGTTATTACAAGATTACACATTGAGGATCTTTTCCGGTTTAGAGTTTTAGATAATTAGATCATAAAACAGGCATTACATTCGACATTTAAACAAAGTTGTTACATAAAGATAGTATTCATTTTCCCCTTCAATGGAAACATATGTAAAATTAACCATGGATTCTTTCTTGACACTTCCTTGACACTATCGTCATATCATGTACCTTTCCCTTGACTTGTGAAAAATATTTCAAAAAAACTTGGGATGAGAATAAAAAGCTCAGTATGGGTTATAAAAATATGGAAAGGAAACATGAGTTCATATATAAATAAGAATGAAATCATAATTTACCCATAAAACATAATCACTTTCACATACCTCATCAAATCATGAATAAATCATAGAAATCATAAGACAAAAAGGTAACTTGAGGCATTCATAACATTCTTACGTAGGGATTAACCTTCTTGGTTACGTTTGGAGTACCCATCACAGTATATTCCCTAAATCCCTTCGGAGAAACCTTAATGTTTCACTCCTTATCATTACCCAATGCATTGGAGAGCTATATCGGGATCACCTGCCCTTAGTTTATCACAGAATGACCTGTCTTCATAATAATTCCCAAGAACCATAACACAATCGTATCACATAAAACATGCATAAAGGAAACATTACATTTCCACATTTGAATCACAAGATATCAATACAAAACATTGATATAATAAAACAATTATGAAAACCATTTTCAATACCAAAATATAAAGAAAAGTAAAACATGGTATTTATTTTTCTTTTAAAAAGAAGGTATGGCTTGTAGAGGAATCCTAAAATCAAATAATGGTCACGGCGATGGAGAAGTCGTTGTCTCCGCATACGTATGACAAAAACATTCCCTTTTGTCATTTTGTAAAAATATTCGTATGAAAAAAGATTCCTTTTGGATAAACGTAAATGTCAAAGGGTTTTATACACCGTATAAAAGAATGTTGTGTATAAAACAAATTATGCCTCAATGAAAGGAGATTGAGACGAAGTCCCATACCTCGGGTCTGACTTGACTTGATCGTTATTTAATGTCCTGAATAATAAACTTGAGTTAATTTCTACTTGCTTAAGAACCGTTTTCAAGTTCATTATTCCTTTTATATCACTTATTACCTTGTTATGAACCTTATGTAATTATTTAAGTTAATAATGGTCATTTTGTTGATCAATGGTACTTGAGTCAAAAGTGGACTTCTTATATTTACAAGTTTTTCATGTAGTAAAATATCAATTATCTCAATAATGATATTTGTGATGTAGATGACATATATTTCATATATATCCAGCATATACATGCATTTATAATATTACATAATCATTTAGAGGTAATAAATGAAATGCACCATTCATGGAGACGGTAAGCCATACGTACGCATGAACGCTAATTTCATTTATATTTCATATTTTATGGAATGGAATCATAATGATATAAAGGTATATTATAATTCCAGTATAATATCATATATAACCCCATCCTTTATACATCCCACATATGGTATTAATGAATCAAATCACTTTGAAGGGGCGGTAGTCCGCACTTCCAAAAATGATGATATCGCGTATACCCATAATGGAAGCCATAAAGGTATGAAATAAATGAAAAATACATAAGATTAAGGAAAAGATAAACATATTATATATCATATATAAATATAGTGACATCTTAATGGCCACCTTTGAAGGTGTTAGAAGAATATTGAACAATCATTGTTTCGTGAGGCAGAAATTCGCCATCCACAGAAACAGTATGTTCTTTAACCATTAGATGTATGTGTGTGTAAGTGTAGCTCTAATGATTCTTATAACAACATCCTAGTATATTTAATATACTTTTTTTGTTACAAAATAAGGGAATAAAAAGAGTTTATATGGTTTTAGAAGAAAAATAAAACAAAACAACACAAGAGAAAACACTACCATTAAAACGGGTAACTCTTTTTGATTTGAGCTCAAAGGCTTCCTTGGGAAGACTTCTTCCCAATGTGAGGCTTCTAGGAGTAATATAGGGATGTGGAGAGACAAAATTATCAGGGGTTGGCCGATCCAAAGGCTTTGGAAGTGTGGGTATGGTGGTAGAGGTGGGGGCCTTTTATAAGAGGAGATGAGGGGCACTCTTGGAAAGTAAAGAAATGTTACTTTATTTTAAAATGCGTTTCAGATTTAAAAGGTCCCACATTGATATAATTCGAGTATAAGGTGATAAGGGTTCTAAATATACCCATATAATAGTTTTTTTACAAGTTTAGGTGTTATATTTTACATTATCTTTTCATTTTATTTAAATCATTAAATAATGTGGTAATCACTCCATCTTCGTGATGTCATATATAATTTAATTTATTTAATGTCTAAAAATTATAAAAAAAATACTATGATGTAGTAAATCCTTTTATATTTCCAATTACTATTTATAGTAAAAAATATGATTTGTATAACCCCATTTAAAAATCATTTTAGTAAAATAACTCCTGTTTGTGTCATTTTAATTTTAACATTAAATAAAAAGATATTAATGTCATTTTCCTACCAAAGTGGCTCCATGGGGTCACCAAGTTGACCCATGTAATTTATTGGTTGGCCATGACACATAAAATAAGGTTAGGACATGTTTCTAGGTATTTTCATTTTATTATAATATCATTTTTGCCTTAAATTGCACTAATTACCTCTAATCGCGATTAAAAACATAATAAGTTACTATTCACCAAAAAATTATTTTAATCCCATTGAACCATATTTTACTTATTAATTACAACCATTTATGTTGGATTTTTAAAATTCAAAACACAGAGGTGGTAAAATTTCATTTAAACAAAAAATCAGTTTTTTTAAGTACCACTTAGTGATTTCACTATTCATCAAAAATTGAAGTTCTTCAGAAAAATACCAAAACTTCACCCTAAGCTATATTTTATATTACGAATTCAAAAATGATTTCTATTTTACAAAATTCAAAACATATTAGTTACATTAATTAATTTAATAATTAATTCCCGCTGTCATAGCAAATAGCGTGTTTTTATGAAACAAAAAGTATCAAAAGATTAACACTAGTTCAAGTCCGATTTCAAAGTGAAATTAATTCCAATGCCCACCATTGGATTATATGGTAAAAATATATTCTATTTAAACTTTAAAACCAATTGAAAAGCTAATATAACTATTTAAATAAATTTTATTAAAAAGTGGTTTTGAATTAAAATACAACACTTTTCACTATTCCTAAAAAATGAACATTATCAGAAAAATACCAAAAATTTATCCAAAGTAAATTTCAATGTACCAATCATAAGGAATATGTTTATTTTGACAAATATAGCTTATAAAATTTTCAAAAGGTATATTTAAAAATGGTTCGTCATCAAAAGGTGGTAAAACAATCTTTTAAAAATACAAGAGTATTCCATGCTTTAGGTTGGATTTATTCTCATTTTAAGCCTCAAACACACTATCTAATTCATAAATAGACATAGATAAAAATATCTATTATTCATTACTTACTTGGGATGTTACAGATATGGGCGTCTCTATGTATCTCATTGTAATGATAATCAATTGATATGTTGTTTTTGAAAGACTCTATCTATAGATATGAACTATACATAAGGATAGAAAACCATTCATATTTAATTGTGACTAGGTCCTCGATTGGTGATCCAGACATCACTACATGTATTGTAGGATAATTAATGAATCTAAACATAGTTATTAAAATACCATTTATTTTAACATCATCTAGTGAGGATGAATATGATATGACATAAAGGAATGGGAATGTTTTGACTATCCCCATGGATTGAAATCTGAGTGTCACTACATATCAAATGATGGTAGGGGTCAAGCCATAGATAGTTCTCAAAAGGTTCCCTCTGACAGTGTGACTCATATGTTGGGAATGGAGGATTTTTTTGGTTGTCTTTGGATCTGATATTATATATTTGGACATCACTACATTTCCCATGGAGAATAGAATCAAGCAAGACATAGATATAGAAGATATCATGCAGTTTATCATCACGTAGTAAGGATTTAGGATACCCAATATGAAAAGGGGTATTGCGGTTGTACGATGATATATGACCTGGGAATCACTACATATCTTTTAGGAGTAAGAATCAATCGATACATAGTTATTTAGAGGTTATTCCCCTTAGTAATCATGTTTTGAATCCGGAAAAATAAATTTTGTTTTGATATTCCCTAGAATGATGGATGGAACCAAGACATGAGGTTTTTTCATTAATATGTATCCCAATAGAATGAAGATCATTCCCCAGAGAGTTTTATAAATTTTCCATCTGTGGGTCTAATTAAAACATAGGAAAATGGGACTATTTTTGGGTTGCATATGAACCCATGGTTGGAGATCTAGGTGTCACTATATATCTAATTTTATTGAGAAATAAGTGATACTTAGTTCTTGAAAGGATCATACAGTTTATCATCATACTATAAGGGAGTTTGATGTATAGTTTAATTCCTTCTGTTATGGATGTGGATCTCCTGATGTGAAAAAAATATGGTAACTGGACCAAGATATAGGATCCCAGCATCACTGCGTATCATTTTATAGAAAGAATCAATCCAGATGTGGTTCATGAAAATTTTTCCCCTCATCAATCTAGATTTGAAATGGGGAATGGGGGTCCAAATATTTTCCAATATAAATGTTAGGCCCAATACATAAGGTCTAGGGGTCACTACGCATCTCATTCTAATGAGAATCGATCCAAATGTTCTCAAAAAGTTCCATATACTGAAAAAATCATACAAAGGGATGTTGGGATGGGGGGGAGGGGTTATCCTTAATCACGGCTAGACCCAGGATGGGAGGTATGGGAGTCACTATGTATCTCACTGGAATGAGAATCAAGCCATCAATATTTCATAAAATAATCATGTAGTTTATTATCACGTAACAAGGACATAAGCCATGTACTTTTATGTCAAGCTGTGTGGATGTTAATATTTTGGGACTTATACCCATTAAGGGGGGGGGAGTTCCATTATGGGTTGGTAGTGATGTGAGTGGGACAAATGAATGGGACCTTCCCAACCATTTTTTCATAATATAGGACCAAGAGGGAATCTTGACCCAGTGAGGGGTTAGTGGAATGTGATTGGGACTTATACCAGAGAGGGAGGCCTAGATTTAAGGGATCGTGAAGAGTGTCTTGGCTGATGATCTTTCAGGGGTTTCATAATGATGAATGAGAGTTATATTTACCATATATATTAATGTTATGTATCAAGGAATAATGGTTTCTTATAGTTTTATGTTGTTGGAATAGAACCATATATCCTACAGTTTATTGTCATGTGACAAGGGAGATGATATCATAGAATTTAACATCAAGAAACACAGACATGACATCATGCATTTTAAAATCACATGACAAAGGCCAACTACATAGTTTAATGCCTTTTCCACTTAGAAGTGGGTCATATGATTAAAAGAAATATATCCTCAAGAGCCTTAAATTAGTTAGGTCATAATGATCTTTCTATCCATTGAGATTAAGTAATAAGATCTATTAGAGCAGACCATGGACATGGAGTAAGGTCCATACCACTCTTTTTCAAGTTTTAGAGGATTCCTTCCTAGTATCATTGGAGTCATGAGAAAAAATACCCACTCTCTTGGGAGGAATGAATAGAGGTGGACCTTCTTGTTAAAGGTACATGATATCCGATTTTGATAGGCATTCAACTGATGCAAGGTGTGAAATAATTTTTCATCTAGTCACTCCAATTTATCAAGTCATTTATGGTATTACCCATCAGTGGAATGATTATCACATATGGAAACACTGATCGATGGTAATTGTATCTCAATGGGTAGTACAACTTCTGTCCCATATACCAGCGAGTACGGGTTCACCCATGTAGCATAACGGGTTGTAATCTAGTAAGCTCGTATGACATGCAATAACTTTTTAGGCTAATTCTTTTTATCATTATCCACTATATTATAGATAATGTTATATAGGGTCATGTTGAGGGACTCTAGCTTTCCATTAGCTAATGCATGATTGTAGGATGAATGATTGTATTTGATATTAAACTCTTGATATAACTTCAATGCCTCGATAGAACCAAAATTGGTGTCATTTTCCTTCAATATCATTTGTGGGACATAAAACATGTAATGATTTTGCCTCTTACATATATGAAAATGCATTTGGACCAAAAATTATTTGAGCATTATTGGATTATCCTATTTGGAGAAGAAATTGGTATCAGTTAAAAAGTATTTGATCATTCTTCACTAGCTAGAGGGTATGGACCCACAACATCCATTCCCCATATGGAAAATGGCTAGGATTATTTTTCTATATGTAGTGACTTTAGGGGATGATTGTTGATGTTCCCTTTTACTTTATAGGAATGCCATTTTTTGGTGAATTCTAAGCAATAATGTGTTATAAGGGTCTAGTAGTGCCCAATCCTCTGGATTTTGTTAGAAATGTTATTTCCTAACTGGTGGGAAGTACATGATATACTGTGTAATTCATTCATGATAGAGACTGTCTCTTATCCATCGATACATCTGAGAAAGTCTCCTTTAAACCCTCAATGGTAGAGGATGTTCTGGTGATTTGGGCCATCATAAAGAGTATTGTTGTCTTCTCACCATAAAATTTTGTATTTCCCATCTCTATCTAATAGTAGAACTCTATTACAGATTTAGTTTAATATTGGCATCATCCACCCAGTTGTAGCACCATATATCTTAGGGATAGAATATAATTCATTGATTTCATCCATTCTGGCCCAAAAAATCTGAGATAATTCCATGATGGGAAATTATAATGACTGTTTCATCTTGATTTAGATATTCCTGAGATATAGCTGCATTCTCTAATGCATATACCTCAGAAATCTATGATATCATCACATGAGTTAATATTTCTTCTAAGGGGAATTATTCCTTAAACCCTTGAACATAGTCAAGTAGATGTATTATCTCTTATTTTCTATTTTCGTAATCCCTATTCATATTCTTGAATACCACCTCTATAAAACATTCCACCTCTAGATGTTCTACTAGTATTTGGAGTTCAAGTTCTATTCTTATAATGTGGTCCTGATATTCTACCTCATTATTGGTACAAACATCTGATAAAATTAGGGATTATAGTAAAAATATATTTTCTAGGGAGATAATAACAATCCCTTACGCAACTTTATTAATTTTATGGTCTTACATTATCCTCTATATTGGTCTCTTGGATGAACCTTCATAATATGTTTCCCACATTTGGGAGCCTCCATTAATAGAGAATGTATCTTTTTTGGAAATTTAATATTTAACCCCATTGTTTCTGTTGAGGTGTTGTCTTCCAGGAAGACTACCATGTCACAAAATTTATCTTATTTTTATGGAAGATATTTTATATCAAAATTATGTATAATAACCTCCCATCTAGACATAAATCTTTTCAACAAAGGAAGACTAAGGATGTATTTGAGTGGGTTATTGAGAGACACCCAATGGACCTCTTGGTCTGGGCAACAGTTCCTGAGTTTCTGAATGGATAATATTAATTCCATGGATCTCCCAATGATATATAAACAACAAGTCTCTTCATCAAGAATGATTTGACTGAGACAGTAATGTCTATTTCCATTATCAACATCATCATTTTCTTTAAGGTAGGCACCCAGTGATAGATCCATGTCATCACATATAGAGTGATAAGAATTCCCTCAACATGTGGCATGAATACTGGTGGGATCAAGAAGTAATTATTGAGGTTATAAAATTACTCTTGACATTCTCTAGTCAAATGAAATTTTACCCCATTTTTCATCAATTTTGTGAAGGGTAAAAACTTTCCTACAAGGTTGTCTTTGAAACATCATATATTGGAATAGTGTTGTTAATGTCATATCACCGCATTAAGGATTCAAGGATGTAAAATTATAAGGATATCTCCTTCTTCCATGGTCAAAATATATGTTGTGATGGAATACAATGATGCCATGAAAATTCCCTGAGGTTACCCAAAAATCACATTTTAAGAGGTTCCTCATTAGGATATGTTGTCATAGCCGGTTGAAGATATTCTACATGTCAGCCAGGTAGTCAAAAAATTGATGCTATTTAACCACTAAATCACCAACATAGTATTCAAAAAACATCCCATGTAAGGGACTAAAGAAGTGATGCGTGACACATTCGTATGGGAAGATGGTATTATTCAAGAAAAAGGTCATTACCCAATAGTAGGATATTCCCCATGGGGATCTAAGGGTAGTGAATTCAACATCTTCTATGGTCTTCTAAATTTGTTTATACCCTAAATATCCATCCTTGAAGGATAAGGATTGATAACAATTAATTTAATAAATTAGGAGTTCTATGATTGGAACTGGGAAGTCATCCTTCCGAAAATAATGTTTGAGATCTTTGAATTCAATGAAAAATTGTATTTCCCATTTTTATTCATTAATGGGACAATATTTTTTATCCCTTTTAGATATTGTACCTCTTGAATGAATTTATCTATGATGATTTCTTCCACTTCAACCATAATATTGGAGGCTTGGGTCATGTGTGTCTTTCTGGATGCATTCTTGTATCCCAAATGGTATTCTGTAAATCCCAACTGATGAGGGTCGACTTTATATTTAGGTACTAATATCTCTTTGTAATTCCAGAAAAAAAAAATCATGTTTTTTCTTCAGGAAAGATGTTTACACCTCTTATTCTTTGGAATTCACGGACACACTAAACAGAGTGGGTCATGGATCTTCTTATGTACCCATATTTACCTCCATGATATCACCAATAGTGTTGGAGATACCTTACTCAAATGTTGGAAGAGTAGCCCTGAGGTATTACGCTTCTTCCTCTACCTCATGCTTTACCTATTTCGCCTCTTCTAAGGAAGAAGGTGATGAATAACATTTATCATAGTTAGGTGAGGAGTTGACATTTGGAAACCCAGAGAATAAAGTAACCATTTGAGTATCTCTTTCTGGTAAAGGCATTTTTTGATATCTAAAAGGGATATATGGTATAAGAACATGAATCTTAAATTTTTACCATTATCATCACCACTTCTTCCAGCCTAACAAACGAGATAGTGTTTTTTTCAAGCTCAGGAGTTGTAATGAATAAATTTTCATTTTGGATTTCATTATTAATAAAATAGTTGAAAACTCTTCCAGCATTATAGGTCTCATCAATCAAAATTGACATCGCCAAATTCCTTGAATATGTGCTTGAATATTTTCCCACCCCATTTATTTTACTGAAGGGAAGAATGCACTCTACATTGATATGCTTGAATGAATTATCCAAGATTATATGTAGAGCATTTTGGGAATTGATTTGAGTGAAATTATAGACCATTGATTATTTCCCTTCCTTATGGTAGAATCTTGAGTCGATGTATTATGGCTCATAGAATTTTAATGGGGATTTATGACCATCAAATGTTTGAATTTGAACAATGATACAATATTTGGTGAATTGGTAATTTGAAGAGGGATAGTCAAGTGATGATATATCCATGTTCTTCCGAAAAAAATGTTCATGGATGTACCCAACCTAAAAATGATGAATTTTGTGTCATTAATAACATATCCTAACTGATTTGTGAGGATTATTTCTCAGAGAGGATTTTTCTTATTCTTGTAATAAGACTATTACATTAGGGTAGAGTGATTCTAGTGATATTAATTGAAAACAACTTGATGAATTGTTTGGATTGGAATGAGGTTGAATACTGATCCATTGTCAAGGAAGGCTCACAAGATATCAATTCTACTTGTCCATCCATATATATAAAAGGGTCTTACATCCCCTTGTTGGGAGAAATCCTCATCCAATTTTGTAAAAGTGATAATTTTATTTGGAATTTTTTAGGATCATTATCGACATGATACACATCGACAGAAGCAACCTCAACTTCAAATTCTTGAGGGATCAACAAGGACTCTATGAGTGATTCTCAGAGGTCTTTTGATAGACATAGAGCATAAAATACCAAAAAATTGGCGAACACTAAGGATAATTTCTTCAAAACATCATAATTTTTGTCAAAATATATACAATTCCCATCCCAAGGATGTTATATAGTTTGGGAATTAGAATCTAAAGTACCTTATGTAGACAGATCATACATTGTAAAAGAAGCTGAAGGTTCCTCTACTATTGGTGGATTTGGTCAGCTAAGACTTCCTACATGTTGTGGTTGAGTAGGCTATGATGTATCCTCTAAATGATCTTCTAGGAAGATTATGTTAGGGAAGATACCATCATGTTTTGGGGGAACATCAATTCTCATTCTCATATCATCAGAGATCCCTCTCATGAGTTTTATTAGTGTAGATAGTTCAAGGATGGGAATGGTTAATGTAGTGACTTATGGACTGAATGTGTCTTCCATTGTACCCTTGAATCTGATATCCTCTTCCTCCAATTCCACAATAAATTTTAGGTAATTCATGTTCATAATAACACCTATCTTATGAGAAGGGATCTATTACGATAATAAAGTTAATTTAATTGAAAATAAACTCATCATTTTCAGAATATTCCTCCAGGTGGGTTGTCTCTTGTTGTACCATTTGGAGGGGTGGTTCCCATGAGTTTGGGACTACACGTATGAATTATTATAAAGTTGAATACATATTGATATTTGATATAGGATCATGTTTCTGTAGTTACATATTAATCTTCTAGCCATGTCTCTTTTTAGAAGGATGGTTTTCAGAGAACTGAGTTATCAATAAAGATGGTTGTGTTATAGTAGAATTAGTTGAAGGAATAACATACTATTTAAACAATGTTCTGAGAATATACTATGTGTTTTTATCATTTTTCTGACCATCTAGTCACTTAACTTTGACTTACTCTTATTGTTAACTTTCTATCATTCATTCTCCCCATCTGAGTCTGTGGAAGAAAGACATTCCACATGATCATGAATATTTCAATCTTCACATTCCTTAATTCCAACATCTTTTTCAATAAGTATTTAAAAACAAAACACTCATTAATGTTGTTCCCCAATACATGATGTAAGGGAAAATATTTGGTGATATCTTCATCAACATATTTATTGCAATATATGGGATTTGGAAACTTGATCACATTATTTCTCATGTTTTATTCTATGTAGTTGCGGACTTGGTAATCTTAGAAATAATATACCTTGTTTCTTAACTCATCAAACTATTTCCCCTCTTCTCTATTTAATCATATTAATGGGATAACATTTTTTCTTAAAATGTGGAGGTGCAGCCGCATGATAAAGTGCATTCTTTAGAGTTGGAGAGGGAATATGGGCCTTCTTAAGTGTAACAATAGTCACCTATGATTTTTTATTCCCCTTCCTTGAGATGATGGAATTACTCGATAAATATATTTGGTATCTGTAATGGAGTTTTCCACTTTATCATAAATTTTGGAAAGGTCCTAAAACCCACATATTTATTTCATAGAGATAAGTGGAGGGAATACTTTTTTTATGAAGACTCTCTATATTCATAGAAAACAAGCATTAAGTAAGGTGTGGTAGGTTCAAACAGTATGTGAATCATTTCCACAAGGAAAATAAATTTGATACCCTTTTATTTTAATTATATTTTTAGTTTGATATGTTGTAGAATTTTGTATTAAATATTATTGAGATGAGATAGAAAAGAAACTTCTATTGAAGCTCTTCCAACCTTGTAATTGACCAAGACTGCAAGATATTGCAATATACAAAGACCTATTTCTATAGTGATTATATGAATCACTTGAGATTCACTGCCTCTTGATTTTAATAGGTTCCCATAATGGGATAATTGTGATAGATGAAATGCATCAGATGCTGCACTATGTAACTTGAGCTATTAAAATTGGGAAATTTTGGGTTCCTAGGGTTCGGTGGAGGATGCGTTGGATTTAACCATTTGGGGAATGCTTACTTGTCCAGTTTTATTTGGAAATGATGTTCCTCCATGTATTCCTATGGATCTGTGAGTGACTCGAGAGAATTCATGATCCATTAGGGAATGTCTTGGTGAGCCTAAGCATGAACATGTGTAGAAAATAGTAGTGCCTTCTATGGTGGTACTCCTAGTATCTTCCATGGTTTCTTATAGGGGTAGTCCTATAAGGATGTTCCTAGACATGTTCTGGATTTGTTACCAATATAGGGAAATCTTGATATGTAATTGCGTGATCCATGTACATTGGTTGTTTGTGTCTTACATTAAGTGGATGTTTCAGATCAGATCCAATTTACCTGGAAACCCCTCTTTTTTGGTATTCCATTTAGGAGAGTGAAATGAGGTTCATTTGTAAAAAAATATCCAATAGGTAGGATTCCTAAGAGTAGTTCTACATGGATTCTCCTCAATTCCTTCATCTCTTCCTCATTCTTATAAAACAGTTCCACATGTTAAAAAGGACTGACCTATCTATGAGGTAGGTGAGGCATAATATTACCCCCACCATTTTTATTATTGGGTACCTTTGAGTGGGGAATGATTGATTATTTGAGGGAATGTGGAGACTCAAGAAACACCTCTACTTTTGGGTATTCAAACCTCCTTCAATCCATTTGGGGTGTACTATATTTTGAACTAAAACTACCTCCTCCTGTTCATCCTATGAATTGGAATTATGTTCTGTAGAATATAAATGTGTGGACATGATGACATTAATTGATGCATAATACATTTCAAGCACTATATCAATGTCTTTATGAGACTCTCCCTTTCTACTACCTCTATGAGGCCCTATCCTCCACTTTTTTAATTTTCTGCGAGCTTCTTTGTAGATAGTGATGATAATGGAATCTATAGAGAGTAATCTCATGCATTTTTCCAATGAAGATATTAGTTCAAGGGATAGAATGAAATGGGATGACCCACACTGCGATATTTACCACACTAAGGATATGAATGATAACAACTGAGGATGGTTCTAATGAAGTTAAAAATACCACAATCCTTAAGGGAAGGGGCTACACCTGTTTTATTCTAAAATATTCACAATCCTATTTTCAACCCTGAAGTTTGGTCTAATAAATCTTTTATCCATGTATGTTTGGGTTACTTATAAACTCTTATGGCTACTACTGCCATGGCTTCTGTAGACACCATGAAATTTGTTCCATCCACTTTTTTGTAGAGTGAAGATATGATTCTCACATAGATAAGAAATGTCATGTATGAGTAAATATGTTTTCACCTTGAAGAAAGATGATGTAGGGTAGGTTTCTATGTGCCCAAATACTACTCCATACCAATAGATAATTGCAATGATTTTCCCATATAGGAGTAGGTAGTGGATTTCCAAGATTGATGATAAAAAGGTGTCGACACATTAAATTCAATTTTTATGTTTATTTTGAGAATACACGGTTTATTTACCATTTCAAGAAGTGTAGATCTATTCATTACCTTAGATTTCAATATTCCCATATCCAAAATAAACATATTAATCAAAAGGTATGGAACTTGGAAGACAGATAAATTTCAAAAAGGGACCTACGTGGAGGACTTATGCGGAGAACCTACATGGAAATATAATTTCTACACTCCTACATGAAAGACCTACATAGAGGAACATTATGAAGGACTAGGGTAGAAAGAATCCCTTCCACCAAGTCCCCTCCATTCCTATTAATAGGACCCTTGGGCTCCCCATTTATAGGATGATAAAAAGTTGGAAGATGTCTCAAAGCTCCTGTTGTGTAGCTCGTTCTCCAAGATACCCCAAATTTTCTCATGTATCTATATAAAACATAAGAGAAGAGAAAATTAAAATGGGAAATGTGGTTAAAATTCCCATAATGGTCTAGAATACATGGAGTTGTGCGACAACCTTTCATGACACATCTATGTAGAGCACCGGTGTGGATCACCTGCGCGAAGCACCTACATGACGCACGTGTGCAATACACCTATGCAGAGCACCTGCGTGACGCACCATGGCAGAGAAACTGTATGGTCCTACTATTCTATACTGCATCTACATCCCTACTGAGGATCACTATCTGTCTACAGTCCTAGCCTTCTTGTTTGGTCCCTTCACTTCTGTAACTGACCCCCATGAAAAATGGAGAGTTGCACTGCAAACTTATCAGGTTGGGTCGACAACATTTTCAATTTCACACTTTATGTCGCCCAACATCCAATGATGGAATACTATGACTTGATACACTCCATCACACATAATGAATTTTCTTGAGTTGACTTACTCCTCTTGGATCCTTTAACATGTTATGAGTTTGGACTCTCCATATAGATTCCTTGAATACCTTTAGTCTATACAATCCTCAAGAAACTCCACAAACATAAAATGGGCATCCTATATAAGAGTAATCCCTAAAAAACCTTCAATAGGCATCGTCCATAGGAGTAATCTCCAACCAATCCCCTAATGGGTATCCTAATTAGAATAAGCCCCCTCCAAATCTCAATGGGAATCCTATTTAAGATTAATCTCCAACCAAACCTCAATGGGCATCCTCCAAAAGAGTAATCCCAAAGCAAATATCAATGGGCATCCGCCTTAAGAGTAAACCCCAACCAAAACTCAAATGGAAAACAATATTGTTGTAAACTACTAGTCTTTATTTCAAGAGGTATAATCCTTGATCCTCCTTTATTATTAGGTACACAATGGCTAGAGGAGAGATGTTCATAGGGACCTTCGTTACCCCAACCCTCTCCATTTGAGCTTTGTTTCCATTAGGGTATCCATCATGGTGTAAGCCCCAATCCTTTCAAGTAAGAGGTTGCAGTCTTGATTATTTATACAATCTTCGCCTTCACTCCTTCCATACATTGGACCCTTTTCCAATGTATAGTGAACAAAGGGATGTCTTGTCACCTCACCCTCTTCTCAGGTTGACTCAAACTTGTCCAACCTCGCCACCAAAGGCGCTCCCTCTTCCACTACCGGAGGAAGAAAAGTGTGGATGCCTTTTTTGAATCTTTGATATCCTCTTGTTTATCACACTGATAATTACTCACATGGGCTTAGATATGTTTCAGGATCACAACATTTGAATAACACTTGAACTACGAGAACTCTGGTTCATATTAAAACTCGGATACGTAGGATGCCTTCTTGAAGGCCCGAGCTCAAAAGTGTGCCCTTACAAAAGGGTTTACCCAATCATGTCCCCACTAATGGGTATATCTCATACATAATCCCCAGAATAGTGAATAAACAATTAGAAAATTAATTACTATTCAAAATAGTATACACAGGAAGCCTTCTTAGGGCTCTAGCTCATTGGATATTCTCTTCAAGAATTTAACCCTAATTCCCTTAATCTGGGAATCTTCCTTAGGAGTAAGCACCAAATAAAACCCCCAAATATTCAAGGTTTCATTTTTAGGAAGTAATCCCAAACTCATTTCTCTAAAAATACTTTTCTCTCCTATGATACTCATCAAACTATGTGCGATTTGATTCCCATCCACAAAGGATACGTAGGAAGCCTCTTTGAGGTTCAGACCGAACACTTAAAATCAACCCTATTCATCTTGGGACATATTCCCAATAAGATACAATCTTATATATAAACACATATTTGTTACATTTTCCTTGGGATTCTTATGCATAATTCCTACACCAAACCTTTAATAATTAAATTTTTCATAGAGGTCCTTATCAGATGACCTTAAATGGTATGATGTGTCCTATTAAGAAGAACCAAACTATGAGGGTTCTGATTTCTTTCACAAGGATATGTAGGTAGCCCATTTTATTTGTATAATCCCAATATCAAAATATAACTTCTTCTCCTTGGATGAAAATAAATTACATAGTTCCTCACTGAGTGTCTTAAAAACTAGTATCATCATAATGACAATTAACATAAAATATAAATAGTATATTAGAGGATACCATTGATGGATAACCTCGAATACATATTGATATCTCCTTTAATAAAGAACATTGAATACATATGAATGATTCTAAATTTCACACATGTTAATAAGTGATAGAAAATTCCAAGTAAAACATATGTTATACTAGGTGAATTAATAAGGATTAGTGAAAATATATTAAATTTATAAAGTGAGACCCATAGTAGAAAATAATTCCACCCAAAAGGGTGTGATGAGTCCAAACTCCCACCCACATGACCAATGCATGTTCTTATGTATCATAAATTTCAAACTAAATGAATGACTTACTTTGGAAAGGATGTCCCTTTTGGATGATGAATTTTTGGATGTTCTAGTTCCAGGAATAAATCCATTGGAAGCCACCTAGAGGCATTGATTCTTAAACTAGAACACGTGTTTCAAGAAACTACTAAACATATTCCAGTATGGTTTTTTAGAGATTTGTCCAATAATGGTCTAGATGCATCATCTGGTATGAACCCGAATCACCCACTTCTAAATATCATTGTACAATTTTTGAAATTTTTCCAATATTGTGGCTATCATCCCCTAATCTATATTCTTTCTCAATATTTTTATATGTTGGGTGAAAAAATCTCTCAATAGATTAGTCTCTTCTTTCCCAAAATTAGTGAGACTTGGCCGAAGTATATTTTGGTTAAGTAAATATTTAGTTTTGAATATGATCTATTTGTTCGAGCTAACCTGATGCGATGCCATTACATGATACTACCTTCAATGTTTTTTTCAGTTTGGGGAGCACAGTGAAATATAATTCTCTCTATGCACTACATCCTCTAATATGAACACCAAATGTTGTACATGTGATCATACATCACAATATTTTTAACACAAATGGACATGTGCACTGAAATAATCCATGTTATATCTCTGAATATCCTGAAACAATGAGAGTTTAAAATTAAATTTCGAAATGCATCCCTTTTATTACCATTTATGTGACTTTGATAATCATCATAGGGTAATATTTATTCTCTCATGTGATGGATAATTTTCCATATGTTTCTATGTATTTAGTGCACAAGATAACCTAAAAATTCCTCAGGAATATTGTATTAAGGGTTATATAATGGCAAAAACATTAATGGTAAGTAATTTTTTCTAGATTTTTTCTCATGTTTAGCACATCGTTTCTATTTTTCACTATGGGTTCCTCTATTTGTTCTGACTAGAGTGGATTCTTTACAACCGATTTATCAGAAGTAGTATGATATATGGGGGATAACTATATTATGTAGGAGGTAAGGAAATCAAAATTATAATCATAGATAGACCATGTCTTTGGGGTTTCTTCTGGTTGATAAATGATTTCACTTTCCAATTACAAGGCATTAGACATGACTAGCCTTATTTTTTTCATTTGTCTCATGATGGGAGGTCCTTCTCACCGCTACATTTCTATGTGGATTTTTATCTTCACAATATGAAATATTAACATGGAGAGAACATTCATAGTGAGTAACATCATGGGGATCATTACATGGGTGGATTACAGTAAGTAGAAAACTATTTTTTCCATGATATTCTGTCCATGTTGAGGGGCTACATGAATATCGTTAGGAGATAGGCTCTTGAGATCCATCAGATTGTGGTCATGAAGAAAGACTTCATGATTAAGTACCGTAGGATGCCCTTCAAAATTACAACTAATAATTCCATAATTTGGTTACAATATAGTTGGATATTGTGATTACAAATATAATATTTGTTTGGAATCAAAAATCTGTTATTTAGCAGAGTTGAATCATAGATCAGATCTTCAGTTTTCTTTTATCATTAGTGAGGATTATTCTTGGATGTCTTCTTGAAAATTATGGGGTCCACATATAGTGGAAATGGTTTTCAAATATAGGGGCTTCCCCTACCTTTTAGTCTCCATTATAATAGGAAAATTAACTCATGTCGGAATGGGTTTTTGATCCCCATCCAGTAGTCTGTATATTGTGGGGGAGTTTTCAAAACAACCCTTCGGGATGGGGGAAGAGGTTTGTTTCCACTCTGGGGTTATATAATGATAAGAAATTACATTTATGGGTATGAAAATGTGTTTCCATACCTATATAAATACTATCATTTCCATTATTATGTACATATATTTCTGTAGGATATGGGTAGGGACTTCATCCACCCTTCCACCATTTTCTCTATATTCTTGGTATCTCTAGTGATGGGAATGAAGATATATGCATAGTCTATATTTGAAGTAGGGGCATGTGAGTAATACTATAATCCCTTTTTTGTGGTGGATATTGTATGTAATCCTATGTGAGGAAAAGATTTGGGAATTCCCTCTATTTTTTGTCGGGACTTTCCGACTGAATTATCTAGGTGATGCCAGCCAAAAATTATTAAAAGTTTGACAAATATAGGTATTTTTGTGTGCCTTCTTGCAATTGGATACCCAACAAGGTACGATAACTTAGTTGAGTTCCACCATATTAGGCAACTTATATGATTAATTATTTTTATCATGTGCATGTTCCAACTCATGGTTTGCCACCAGATTTTAACAAAGGGATTCTTTCAACGTTGTCAGGTGAATCTTCTAGCTATATGAGTTACAATGGGTTGGTGTAAGTTTCTACCCATATTTTCCATCCAAATTGAGTTAGTGTACTTATTTTAGGGGGAATAGGTTTGGCATTTCTCCCTATTTATGTGTCGATAACCCCAATGGGTCATATTGCATCTCTGGGTATAAATGACTTAGGTTGGATGGCAGACAATGGCACCCACAACATGTTGAGAGTTCACTTCCTTGATTTTTATTAGGAAAAATATTTTTGTTGCAGAACTTTTGGAAGGAACAATGTGCCTTCTAGATGAGGTCATATGTGGCCTCTTGATACACCGCCCCCATAAATGGGAGGGACTACTTATATCATTTTAGGGACAAAATTCCAAAACGTTTGAATAAGACAATATGTCCCAACTTCTTCTGGACCACCGAACACCTTTGGGTGGCCAATCAGTGGGACTTTGTGAGTTGGAGAGCCATTTTTCAGCCTCTAGGGACATGATTGTGCTGTTATAATATTACTCCAAGAAAAATTCATTTGATACCCCACACTGAATATATATGGTTGGTGACGACATCCTCTTCATAAAAAATGACCCTTCCTGAGTAATATTCAAGATGTAAGCTTACATGGAATATAGAATGATGTCATTGGATCGAAGGGAGTTCAGAGTGAATTTTACTGAATATATTAAAATAAAAACAATAAAAACCTACCAAATAATCATCCCATTTCAATGAACACATGCATCATTGATTGTCTTTCCTGCCCCTATTTTTATTTGATTGTGAAAGGGGCCTAACAGGTGGGTGAAACTATCATCTTGGATAAGGATTCACATTGGTTTCATAATTTTTTCAAAGGATAATTATTTTAACGGAATTTTGGATTGGATGGGGTTGGTTTTTTTCTATCATACACATCATGTTCATTATTTTCATACATTTTTCAATTGGTTTGTACGTGGAACCAGAATGAGTGAGTGGTTTAATATCTAAGAGGGGCCTACATTTGAAATTTATGTGCTCATTGGGGAGTTTTCCCAAATATGCTTAAGAAATTACACTGGTCAAGAGGCTGGGAGGTAGGGCTCATCACACCCTTTATGGTGGGATTTTATCTTATTAAAAGACTATTTTATATATTGAAGATATTTTCATGAATACATCATTAATTACCAAGTATTACATGGGTCAATAATGAATTTAATGTCAATTATTATCATGTGTGGAACTTAGAATCATCTGTATGTATCTGATGTTCTCTATCAATGGAGATATTTTTATGTCTCCAATGTTCTCCATAAGATTTTTCCTCTTATATACTAATTAGAGATTCCTTGTACATTGTTTCGATGATGATGGTATTTTACCTACATAGTGGGGTTCTCTAGAGTGCATCATCATCCCGGGGGACAATATTTTTTTTTTGGAAATTGATATCAGACCCATGATATAGGCTTCCAACATATCCTTGTGAATAGAACAAGAACCTACATAGTTTGTTGACATATAATAGAACAAATCATACCTTTAAAGGTCTTCTAATAAGGACCAAACCATGCAGTTTAGTGTTATATGACAAGGATGTCTAGGAAGAAGGTTCTTGGTCATTGTTTAGTGTGGGACATATGCCAAAGTATCCTAGGGAATCTACAAGGGATATGTATTCCCATGTAAAATAAGACTAAACTAGGAATGTGTCCTAGTGTAAATGGGTTATATTTGGGGTGTTGATTTGGAACATCAGTGAGGATTCCTACAAAAGAGATTTGGATGGGAATCAAATCACACATAGTTCAGTTCTGGGGAAGCATTCCTATAGAGGCCCTCGTAGGGTTTTTCTCATAAGGGAGTATGGAAGTTTTAAAGGATTATTCTCAGGATTATTCTGATGGAGGATTCCCTAATGAATGATTTTGGGTTCATGAGAAGTTTCTTGACTCATAGATATTTTGGGGTTTGTTTCAGGTATTACACATGACCTTTAATCCCTTTTGATTTGAAGTTGGGGGGGGCTTACACTTGGGGAGTATTCCTTATGGTATGGTTTTTATTGTGAATTATTCTTGAAGAGGAGTCCCATAGGTTAAATTTGGGCTTAAACTTGAAAAGGATTCACATAAGTATCATGAAATAGGTAGGCTTTCTATGTATCTTGGTTATAATAGGAATCAGAGTTCTCATAGTTCAGTGAATCAGGACTTACATATTAAGGATTCCTTTAGGTATGGAATCATGTGGTTGTCATGATTACAAACAACCTCAAAGCCCATGTGAGTCTTGTTTAGTGTGAAAAATAAGAGGGATGATATGATCAGATAATGAACATGATGTACTTCTTCTTTATGTTTGATACACGGACTTGAGCGCCAACTCATATGGAGGTACTCTGAAGGAAGGTAAATGGAAGGTTCAGAAGAAGATATATTTCCAAAAGAAGAATATGGTTGTGTGGATGTCATGGCTATCACTCTAATCTAATCTCATATATCTTGATGAGTCATACAAGAATGTGTGAAATAAGAGTAATCACAAGATCTTGTAAACCACACTTTCAACCTCTTCTAGTGGAAGAGGATGAGGTGATTATTGAAGGAGAGTACACATGGATATGACCATTACCTCTCCCATTGTGTATCCAGTGTAGTTGGGTATAAAAACCTATATGGACATGAACCTTGGGGTAAAGAAGAGAAAGTGAGAAACCTACCACAAGAATTTTATGGCTTACTCTCTGTAGGATGCGATAAAATATGTTCTACAATGGAAAAGGAGAATCTAACTCCTTGTTAAATAGAAAAATAAGTAATATCCTTACCCTCCCCACAAGGAACTGGAGATTCCAGGTCATAGAGATGACTAGGTAAGGATAAGGATCTAAACCAAGTATCTAAGAACGATAGTTCCCTGACCCCCCCTAGGGTCGGGTTCCCCATTACCATAGGAATGCACATCCACATGAATCCCGAGGATGTTAACCCTCCTAAAGGAAAAGTGTGTGAAACCTTTGATCATAGGAATCCATATCCATGTGTAAGACATGATTTATGCCCTATTCCATGTATTTTCATATTAAGAGGATTCATTAGAGGTATCTAATTATCTCGCTCAGAGTGAGGTATCCAAATGAAGTGGTGACCTTTCATTTATAGCCTGGAAGATGGATTAATAGTGAATTTGTGTGGGTACTAGATTAAAGAGAAAGGTGACTCACACAAGGCTAGGTAAGAACTAGAGGTGCTTCTCAAACGGGGGGGGGGGGGGGGTATAAGACTCTGTGAGTTGGAAATGATTTTGAAATACAACTAGTAGGGTTATAAAACATGGGTATGTATTGATCCTAGGTGTCACAAGTCTCCTCAAATGTCCCTGGATGGGTCTCATGTAGGTCCCTGGTTAGTGGAGGTGCCTCATGCAAGTGGTATTCCACTAGTGGAGAGGGGGTCCTTATGCTGGGGTATTATGTTTCAAACCCTAAAGGGACATTGATCTCACCAATTCCTCTTTATTCTCTATTATCTTGTGTTTGTAAGGGCTACCGAAGAAATTTTAGTGACCTATATAAAGGTGCTTCTTGACTAGATATTGGGAGATTCTTCCAATTTTTTAGTTTTAAAAATGATGATCCCAAGAGTCCTATTTATACACAAATATGGGGCCTGAGTTAAAAGAGGTTTCCCACATAGGTTCCAATAGTATTTGATCAGAACAAGTCCCATATGTAGTGGTGGCCTACTATTAGGCGTCATGAAGGGGGGATGTGCATGCCTTATTTATGCATAGGTGTGTGTTCATATTCCAATTTTGGAAAGTCCCATTGATTCTTCTTTTGGATATTCACCAATAAACAATCTTGTGGTGCACTTCATAATCCATTAATTTTCCTTCAAAATAGAGTTGTAATGAAATTTTTTATGGTGTATATTGTTTTATTTCAGTATTTTTTAGGTTTTCTGGGTTTTATTGTCTTTATGGTTTTATGTTAATTTTTTGGGTTTTAGAATTTTTTGGGTCTTTTGGTGTTCTTTGGGGTTTTTAATAGTTTATGGTTTTTATGTGTTTCATTATTTTTAGCGTTGTTTTTTGGGTTTTTGGCATTTTAGTGATTTTATGGTTTTTAGGGTTTCTTATAGTTTTTATTTTTTTTGGTATTTTAATTTTTTTTTGTGTTTTATGGGTTTTAAGAATTTTTTAGGTTTTAAGGGTTTTTATGTTTTTTTGGGTTTTATGTATTTATAGAGACATTTATGGGGTTTGGGTTTTTACAGTCTTTTAATATTCTTAATTTTTTAGGGAATTTTTTTATTTTTTAAGGTTGTTGATCTCCATTAATATTTTAGTGGGTTTTGTGGCATTTTAAGGTGTTTATTGGTTTTTTGTTCCTTTATATGTTTTTGGGGTTTTAGGGAAGTTTTGGATTTTTAGAGTATTCTTGGGTATTTTATAGATTTTATGGGGTTTTAGTGTCTTTTAGGATTTTTTAGGGTTTTAGAGGTTTTATAAATATTTAGTGGGTTTTATGGAATTTTAGGGGTTTGAATTGGGTTTTAGTGATTTTTTTATTGTAAGGTATTTTAATGTTTTTATGGTATTTTAGGTTGTTTTGTTTACATAATTGTATGGTGAGTTTAGTGGTATTAAGGGTTTTATTATCATTTATGGTATCTGGGTTTTTTTTTTGGTTTTTATGGGTTCTAGGATTCTTCAATGTGCTTTGGTTTTTAGGGTTTTAATGGTAGTTTTGGGTTTTTAGTGATCTTTGGGTCCTTCAAGAATTGTTTTGGATGTTTTACGGATTTTTAGATGTTTTTTTTGTTTTATATTATTTATTATTATTTTAGGTTTTATTAAGGTTTTAGGATATTTATTTTTTTAATGGGGTTTGGGGTTTTTATGAGTTTTTATGGATTTAAAGGGGTTTTACGGAATTTTTTGGATTGAGCGGGGTTTTTGAGTTGTTAATGGGTTTTGTGGTTTTTTGGAACTCTTAGTTTATTTTATTGTTTTTGGGGATTTTAAGGGTTTAGTGGATTTTCGGGTTCTTGTTTACTTTTGTGGGGTTTTAAGGTTTTTATGGTTATGAATGGTTTTTAATGGATTCATAGCATTTTTATGCTTTTATTAGTTTAGTGTTTTTAGTAGTTTTTAGGTTTTAAGGGGTTTTAGGGGTTTTATGGTTTTATTGGTTTTTTATTTTTTAAGGGGTTTTAGGGTGTTTAGGGAGTGTGTATATTTTTATGTAATTTTTTTTGGTTTTAGAGGAATTTCAGGAATTTAAGGGTTTTAGGGTCCTTTAGGGTCTTTAGGGTTTATAAGGTTTTAGTGGTTTGATGAAATTTAGGGTGTTTAGGGTTTTTTATGTTCTTTTAGGGTTTTATAGGGTTTTAGGGACTTTCAATTGTTTTTAGGTGATTTTTGGTTCTTTTAGTGTTTTCATATTTTTAGGGTCCTTCTAGGTTTTTTTGGTTTTTAGGTTATTCATTGGTTTAGAATTTTCTCATGTGTTTTATGGGTTGTTAGGTTATATGGTTTTTAGGGTTGTTAGAGTTTTAGGGTATTTTATGAGTTATAGTGTTATTTTAGGGTATTCATGTTTTTTTGGGTCTGTGAGGGTTTTTATGGGTTTTAGGGGGTTTTATTGTTTTTAGTTTATATAAGGTCTTAAGGTATTTTTTGTGTTTTTTGGGATTTTGGAACATTTTTTATGTTTTTTGGGTTTAATTTTTGTTTTAGTGTTTTTAGAGCCTATAGGGATTTGAGTATTTTAAACTTTTTAGTTTTTTAGGGGTCTTAGTGTTTTTATTATTTAGGTGGTTTTAGTTGTGTTTATGGGTTTGAAGGGGTTTTAGTGGGTTTTAGGTGGTCTAATCATTTTAAATGACAATTTATGGTTTTAGGATCTTTTAGGTATTTTTTGGAATTTTGGGTTTTAGGGGATTAAATATTTCTTATGTGAGAGAGGGAGGTTTGATAGGGTTTTTGGTTTTCAAGGGCTGTTAAGGATTTTTGGGGGGTTTTAGGATTGGTTTTTTTGGGATTTTTAGTGTTTTTCATAGGGTTTTAGGTTTTTAGGTTCTTAAGGTGGTTTAATAATTTTTAAAAATTTTACAGTTTCTATTTTGTGGATTTCTAGTGTTTTTTTGTTTTTAGTGTCTTTATAGGTATTTATTTGTTTTTAGTGTTTTATGGGTCTTTATGCTTTTTAGGGGTTTTAGTGTATTTTGGGTTTTAGGGTTATATTTGGGGGTTTAGGGTTATTTTAGTTTTTTTTTCTTTTAGTGTTTTTAGGGTTATTTTAGTTTATTGACATGTTTTTAGGGTTTTTTTACGATTTTAGGGTTTTGTTATATATTTTTCTGTTTTTTGATTTTTAGGGGTTCTAAGGGTTTTTTAGGTTTTTAGGGTTTTGTAGGGTTTTGTAAGATTTTTTGATGATTTTAATGTTTTTAGGGTTGTTTAGGGTTTTAGGGTTTTCATAGGGGGTTTTATGGGTTTTAGGTTTTTTTTCTAATTGTTTTAGTTTTTATGGTTTTTTCGGGTGTTATTTTTTTTACAATATTCTTGGGGATTTTTGGGTTATTTATGGGGTTTAGGGTGTTTAGTGGTTTAGTTTAATAAGGACTTAAATGGGTATTTGTGTAGTTTTATTAATTTTTAGCATCCCCCTATTGTTTTTATTGTTTTATGGATTTTAAAGATTTTAGGTTTCTTTTAGTGTTTTAGGGTTTAGGGTTTAGGTTGTCGGGATTTGGTTTTTAGGTGTAGTGTTTAGGTTTTTGGGTTATTTTTTATGGTATATTGTTTATGTCTTGGGGTTTACAGTGTAGGGAATAGGTTTTTTGGTGAAGAGTTTATGTATTAGAGTGTAGGGTATAGGGTTTAGGCTGTAGGGTTTAGGGTTTATGGTGTAATGTGTTGGGTGTAGTGTGTAGGTATTATGGTATAGGGTTTAAGTTCTAGCGAATATGATATACGGTGTAAGCATTATAGTTTAGAGTATAGGGTATAGGATTTAGGGTTTAGGGTTTAGGGTATTGTTGGGAGGTCACAGCGTTTAGAGTTAGGGTTATAGATAATTTATAATGATTATGGTTAAGGGTGTAAGGTTTAGGGAGAAAGGTATTGGGATTATAATGTATGGTTTAGTGTTTTTGGTTTTGGGTATAGGGTTTAGGTTGTATGGTTTAGTATTTAGGGTATATGACTCATAGGGTAGGTTTTAGGGTTTATGTTGTTGGGTATATGGTTTATGGTGTAGGATTTATGGTGTATAGTGTAGGGTTTAGGGTGTAGACTTCAGGTTTTTGGGACTAGTGTGTAGGGTTTTGGGTTTTAGGTTTTGGGTGTTGGGTATAGGTTTTATTGTATATGGTATATGGTTTAGGGTACGGGTATACGGGTTAAGGTATAGGGTTTTGTGTTTAAGGTGTAGGGTATAGGGTGTACGATATAGGGTTTAGGGTGAAGCATTTAGGGTTTAGGAGGTAGGATATAGGGTTTGAGGTGTAGGGTTCCCGATTTCGGATATAGGATATAACGATTGGGGTTTAGGTTTTAGGGTTTAGGGTTTAGGTTTTAGGGTGTAGGGGTAGGGTTTATGGTGTAGGTTATAGCGTTTGGAGTGTAGGGTATAGGGTTTAGGATGTAGGATATATTGTCTAGGGTCTATTGTGTGGGGTTTAGGGTGTAGTGATTAAGGTTTATGGTGTATGGTATAGGTTTTGGGGTGTGGGGTGTAGAATTTAGTGTGTATGTTATAGGGTTTACAGTGTTGTGTTTATGGTTTAGGGTGTTTCTCATTTGGTGTCCAGTGTAGGGTTTAGGGTATATGGTGTAGGTTATAGTTTTTAGGCTCTGGGGTTGAGGGATTATGGGGTAGGGTATAGGGTATAGGGTGTAGGGAGTAGGGTTTTGTGTATTGTATATATGGATTAGGGTGTAGGGTTTAGAGTATAGTCTATAGATTTTATGTAGTATAGTTTAGGGTTTAGGGTCTAGGGTATAACATTTATGGAGTATGGTTTAGGTTTTATGGTGCACGGAACTAGGATAAGGGTTGGGGGGGGTCAAGATTTTAGGATGGGTTAGGGGTTTTAATGGGGTATTTTATTTTTTAAGGGTTTTATTGTTTTTTGGGCGTTTTATAGGGTTTTTTGTATTTTTATGATTTTCAAGGGTTTTAGAGTTCTTAGGGTTTATAGGGATTTTTATGGATTATTGGGGTTTATAGTTTATAGGTTTTTACAGACTTTTTAGGGTTTTTGATTCTTCATTTCTTTTAATTTTTTTATGTTTGGATGATTTTAGTGGCTTTATGGTCATTTTACATTTTTTTGGATTTGTTAGGGTTTTATGGATTTTTAGTACTTCATGGTTGTTATTAGTTTTTAAGCCTTTTAGAGTTTTTAGAGGTTTTACATAGGTTTTTATAGTTTTGTCCAAGATTTTTAGGATTTTCAAGGGTTTTAGGGGTTTTAAGGTTTTTTTGTATTTCTAGGATTGTTAATAGGTCTTAAGGGTTATAGGTTTATTAGAAAATTTTATGGGTTTTTAATGTTTTTAGTTTTTTAGGATTTTAACTGTTTTTAGTATTTATGAGATTTTTATGATTTTCATTTTTTAGTGGTTTAGGGGTTTTATGATATTTTCACAGTTTGATATATCTTTAGGGGTTTAAAATTTTTAATTTTTTTTAGGGTTTCATGGTGTTAAAGGGGGTTTGATGGTCTGTTAGTATTTCTACTGGGTATATATGATCTTCTTGGTTTTTTTTGGTTATTTGAGAGGTTTTTTGAGTTTTTAGGGGTTTTATGGTTTTTGGGGTTTTATGTGGATTTATAGTTTTTATGGTTTTATGTTTTTTTATTATTATTTAGGATTTTGTGGTTTTCAACGGTTTTAAGGGTGTATGCATCATGTGTTTTTAAGGTTTTAGGTTCTTTATGTTTTTTAGTGTTTTTACTATTTTCAACATTTCTAGCGGTTTTTTGGTTTTCTGGGGATTCTTAAATTTTTATAGGTATTTAGGGTTTTTAGGATTTTTTAGGTTTAGTGTTTTTATGGGTTTTTACGTTTTCAAGTTGGTTTTTAGGGGTTTTAGGGATTTTAGGGGGTTTTAGGTTTTTAGGATATTTTAGTTTTTTAAGGTTTTTTTGTTTATAGGGTTTTTCTGTTTTTTAGTGGATATAGTATTTTTATGGTTTTTTATTCTTTTATAGTTTTTTTATTGTTTTTAGGGTTTTTATGAAATTATGGTAGATTAATTGTTTAGGGTTTTTAGAGATTTTATGGTCTTTATGGGTTTTTAGGGTTTGTTGGGTCATTTAATGTTTTTAGGGTTCTTAGTGGTATTTTAGGGATTTTATGCTCTTATTGTGTATTTAGGGGGATTAATGGGTTTTTATGTTTTTATGTGTATTATAGAGGGTTTTACTATTTTGACAATATTTTGGTGTTTTTTGGGGTTTTATTGGTTTTTAAGTTAATTTTGGGTGCTTTAGTGTTACTAGGGTTTTTACGGTCTATTATGGGTGTTAGGGCCCTTTTGGTCTTTTAGGATTTTTAGGGTCCTTTATAGTTTTTTGGGGGTTTTAGAATCTTTGAGGGGGGGGGGGTTTAAGGTATTTTTAGGGTTCATTCAGGGTTTATAGGGTTTTAAAGTCATTTAGGGGTTTTAGTGTTTTTGGACCCTTTTAGAAGATTAAAGGTCTTTAATTTGTTTTGGGTCTTTCGTTTTTTATTTATTTTAGTGGGTTTTAATATCTTTTAACGTTTTTATGGGTTTTAGTGTCTCTTATGATTTTTGGGTTGTCATGGTCTATTGGGTATTCATTATATTTATTAGCGTCACTATGGTTTGTAGTTGTATTAATGGGGTTTTTAGGTTTTTACGTACTTCTATGAGTTTTTAGTTTTTTATTGTTTTAGGGGATTATCCGGTTTTTTGGTGTTTCCAGATATTTTAAGATTTCTATAGATTGTGTGTGAGTGTGTGTGTGTGTGGGGGGGGGGGGTAGGATTTAGCCAATTTTATGCGTTATTAGGGTTTCTTATGTCTTCTCAATTTTAAGGGGTTTTATTATTTTTAGGTTTTTTATTTTTTAGTGTTTTTAGTGGTTTCTAGGTTTTTAAGGGTTTTATGGTTTTTATTGTTTCTATGGTTTTTAGTGGTTTTAAGGGCATTATGGGTTTTATGGGGTTTTAGGGTATTTTTTGGGGGTTTTATCATTTTATGGGTTTTAGGGTTTTTAGTGTTTTCTTTGTTTTTAAGGTATTTAGGAATGTTTTTCGGCTTTTATGTTTTTAGGGTTTGAGTGGTTTTAGGGTTTAATGGGTTTTATAGGGTAGTAAGGGTATTTATGGTTTTTAGGATTTTGTAGGTTGTTTACTGTTTTTATGGTTTTAAGGGGTTTTAAGGTGTTTTAAGGAATTCATAGTCTTTTAAGTTCTTATAGGACTATTTAGGTTTTTTATGGTTTTAGGTGTTTTTATGATCCTTTTTGGATTTATAGAGGAGTTAAGGTTTTTTGGGATTTATTGGTTTTAATGGTTTTAGGTGTATTTATGATCTATTAGGGATTTATAGAGGTGTTAAGGTTTTTGGGGCTTTATTGGTTTTAAGGGTTTTATGTGTTTAAATGGGTTTTAAGGGGTTATATGGTCTTTTTTGGGTTTTTTAAGATTTTTTTCACATTTTAGTGGGTTTTAAGTTTTTATTGGTATTAAGGATTTTGAGGTTTAATGTTTTTATTTTTATAGGGATTCATATTGATTTTTATGATTTTTAAGGGCTTTAGGTTTTTATGTGGTTTTAGTGTTTCAGGGTTTTATGATTTTTCTTGGGGGGCTACGGTTTTAAATACTTTTGTGTTTTCAGTGGGTTCGATTTTAAGGATTTTAATTCATTTATAGGGGTTTCAGGGTTTAGGGGTATTAGGTTTTATTATAGGTTTTAGGGGTTTGGAAGGGTTTTAAATTTTTTATAGGGTTTTATGGGTTCAACCAGTTTTTTTAGGGTTTTTGAGTTTTTAGTGCTTCTGTGTTTATTTTATGGTTTATTTGGTTAGTAGGGTTTTAGGGGTTTTTTGGTTTTTAGAGTGTTTTAATGGGTTTTAATATTTTTATTGCATTTAGGAGTTTAGGTGTTTAAGGGTTTAAGGATATTTTATGGTTTGATAGGTGATTTAGGGTCTTGTAGGGTTTTGTGGGAATTTATGGTCCTTTATGTGTTATTAGGTATTTAAGGCCTTGTATGATTTTTAATATTTTTTAGTGTTTTGGGGTTTTAATGGTTTTTATGATTTTTAGGGATTCTAGTGTTTTTGGGTGTTATTATGGTGTTTGGGGATTTAAGGGGGCCTATGTGTTTTTATGGTTTTTTTGGGGTTTAGTGGTTTTAGAGTATTTATGGTTTATTAGTGTTCATAGAGATTTTATTTTTTTATAAACATTATGGGTTTCATGGTTTAAATGGTTTTTATGTGTTTTTTTGGGATTTTCTAGGGGTTTTAGGGGTTTAGGGTTTGTAGTGGTTTCAAGGTTTTTTCGATTATTTTAGGGGTATCAAAGTCCTAACAAGATTTTAGTGTTTTTAGTGGATTTTGGGGGTTATTAGGGTTTTTGTTTTTTATGGACTTCAAGTATTTATTTTTTAGTTTTTAGGGTTTTGTTTTGATCTTTAGGAATTTCAGTGTCTTTTTGGTTTTTTTAGTTTTCAGGGGTTTTTACTATTTTTGGATTCCATAATGTTTCTTGGGGTTTTAGGGTAAATAATGATTTTTTTATTTTCTTGGGTTTTATGATTTTTTGATTTTGAATTTTTTGGTATTTATGGTTTTTAGGAGTTTTACGGTCTTCTATAATTTATGTGGTGTTTTATAGTGTTTTTTGTTTATTAGGGTTTTGGGTTAATTTATGTTTACTTACTATTTTCATGTTTTGTAGAGTTCTTTAATGGTTTTATGTTTCATGTAGATTTTTTTATGTTTTAGGGCCTATTAGTGATTTTTAGGTTTATTTATGTTTTTACATTCCTTTAGGGTTTAGGATCATTTAAGCTTTTACGTGGTTTTAGGGTCTTCTAGGGTTTTTGTGTTTTGTTAAATATTAGTGGTTTTATGTTTTTCTAATGTCATATAATATTTTTTTATAATTTTAGAGTTTTTTGGGGGTTTAGTGTATGTTTAGGTTTTATTGGTTTAGGCTCTTTTTGGGGGTTTTGGGTCTTTTCTAATTTTTTGTGTTTTAGGGTGTTCTTATATTTTTTTGGATTTCTAGGCTCTTTAAGAATTTATTTGGTGTTTTTTGGGGGGGTTTTAGGGTTTTTGTTTCACTTTTGGGTTGGGGGGGTCAGTTTTTAAGTGTTTTTAGATTTTTAGGTGTTTTGATATTTTTAGCGGTTTTAATGGGTTTTTGGGTTTTCATGTCATTAAAGTATTTTTTTATGTTTTAGGGGTTTTTGGAATTTCTAGGATCCATTATTGTTTTAATGGATTGTTAGTGTTTTTAGTGTTTTTAGTGTTTTTAGATTTTTATAGATTTTACGAGGGGTTTAAATGGTTTTATGGGAATTTAATGGTTTTATGGTTTTTAAGGGTTTTGGGGTTGTGTTATATCTTATGGGTTTAGGAGTTTTAGGGATTTGTTGGGGTGTCAGGGACATTTAAGGTTTTTAGTGTTTTTAATTTTTTAGGGGTTTCTTGGGTTTTAAATATTTATGTGAGGTATTTGGGGTTTTTAGTGTCTTATAAGGGGTGTAAAGATTTTTTTTGTATTTTAGGGATTTTTTGACTTTTTTAGGGTTTTTAGAGTTTCTATATTTCATTATAAGGGTTTTAGGGGTGTTTAGTATTTTTTTCAAATTTTAGGGTTTTGATAGTGTATTTAGAGTTTTTAGGATATCTAGGGTTTTTAAGAGTTTTATAGGGTTGTTATTGTTTTTAGGGATTTGAAGGTGTTTTTGGGTCCTCACAGTTTTTAGGGTTGTAAGATGTTTTAGAAATTTTAGGAATTTTTTTTATAGTCATTAGGTTTTTAGTGTTTTTTAATGTTTTTTGGATTATGTATGACTGTTGAGGGTTTTTGGGATTCTAGGATTGGGGGGGGGGGGGGGTTAACAGTTTGGGTTTTTTTGTTTTTAATGTTTTTGGATTTTAGTGGTTTTAGGTATATTTTAATTTTAGGGGTATTATGGTCTTCTTAATTTTTTATTATTTTTAATTGTTTTTAGGTATTTTAAAGTGATTTTAAAGTATTTAATGGTTTTTACGGTTGTTTATGGATTTTAGGGTTTTAAAATGATATTTGAATATTTCATGAATATAGGGTTTCTTGGATTGATTTTACCTTTTATGATTTAGGGTTTATGGTATAGGGTTTAGGGTTTAGGGTGTAGTGTATATGATTTTTCATATAGGGTTTAGGTTTTGGGGTGTATGGTATAGGGTTTAGGGTGTAGGGTTTAAGGTTTAGGGTGTTGGATATAGGATTTTTGGTATATGGTATAGGGTATAGGGTTTATGTTTTAGGGTGTAAGTTATATGTTTTAGGTTATATGGTTTAGGATTTAGGGTATAGGGTATAGGGTTTTACGTGTAGGTTTTAAGGTTTATAGTATTGGGTTTAAGGTTTAGGGTGTAGGGTATAGGGTTTAGGGTGTAATTTTTAGATATTATGGTTTATTTTATAGGGTTAAAGTTGCAGTGTTTTCAGTTTAGGGTGTATAGTATATCATTTAAGGGTTTTAGATGCTTTTAGTGATTTTATGTGTTTTATGGTTTTTTAGTTTTTTAAACATTTTGTATAATTTTAAGGGTTTTTATTGTTTTTATTTTTTGTAATATTTTAGGGGTTTTATGGTGGTTTTATAGTTTCAAGCATTTTTAGGGCTTTTAATTTTTTTAAGGTTTTAGGGTTTTAGGTTTTTTTGTGATGTTTAGAGGTTTGAAGGGTTTGAAGGGTTTTTTATTGTTTTATGGATTTTATGGAATTTTATTATTTTTTCTTTTTAAAGTGTTTTATAATGGTTTTTATGGTTTTAATGTTTTGTAGGGTCCATAGAGTTTAAGTGTTTTTAGAGACTTTTGGGTTTTGTGGATTTCCTAAGTTCTTTGGGGGGCTTTTATGGGTTTTAAGGGTTTTAGGGATTCTATGGGTTTTATTATTTTTGGGTTTTGGGTGGTTTTAAGGGTTTTTGGGTGTTTTTTAGTTTGTAGGGTTATTTTGGATTTTTTGGACAATTAATTTGTTTGGTTTTTTTGAGTTTAGTCGAATATTATGGATTTTTAGGTTTTTGGGATGGTTTTAGTGTTGTTTAGGGTTTTAGGGTGTTTAAGGGATTTGTGTTTTTAGTGCTTTTCATGTTTTTATGGTTTTTAGGATTTTATTAGTATTATCATTGTTTATATGGTTTTTAGGGTTTTTAGTATTTTCATGGTTTTTTAGAATTTTTAGAAATTTTTATTATTTTTGTGTGTTTTTAGGGATTTTAATGAGTTTTATGGGTTTTAGGGTTTTTATGGGTTTTTAGGGATTTAAGGGGTTTTAGTTCTTTTATGGGGTTTAAATATTTTTAGGCGTTTGGGGTTTTTAGGTGTTCAGGGTTTTTTGTGTCCTTTAATGTTTTTTGGGGTTTGATGGTTTTTTTATTTATGGATTTTTGGGATTATCTATAGGGTTTTAGGGATTTTATAATTTGTGTGATATTAAGAGTTTTAGGGTATTTAGGGGCATCATATATTTTTAGTGGGTTTGGGGATTTTAGTGTTTTGAGGGGTATTTAGGAGTTGTGGGGGTTATTATTTTATAGGTTTTTATCATCTTTCAAGGCTTTTAGGGATTATTGGGATTTTTCCATGATTTTTTTGGTTTTTGGAATTTATGGGTTTTAATGTATTTAGTAATTTTATGATTTTTAGAGGTTTATGGGGTTTAAGGGTGTTGGGGGTTTCAGGGTTTTTAGTCTTTTTAGTGTTTTGTGGGGATTTTAGTGTTTTGAGGGTTTTGGGGTACTTTTATGGGTTTTATAGGTTTGTAGGGATTTAGAAATTTTTTTGGATTTAGAGTTTTTATGGGCCTATATTTATTTTAGGTTTCTAAGGTTTTTCTGGTTTTTAGGGGTTTATGGATTTATGGGTTTCTATGTTTTTTTGGGTTTTAGGGGTTTTAGGGTTTATTATATGTTTTTTGGTTATTAATATTATTTATGTTTTTTAGAGATATTAATGTTTTTTAGGTTTTGTGGAGTTTTTATTTTTCAGGGATTTAGAGGTTTTTATGTTTCATAATGGGTTTAAGGGTCTTGAAGGTTTTAAGCGGGTTTTGGGGATTTTTCAAGTTTTTTTGGATTTAGGTTGTTTTTGGGTTTTGGGGGTTTTGGGGGTTTTAGAGTCTCTTTTAGGTTTTTTAGGTTTTTTGGGTTTCTTGTATTCTAAGAGTTTTGTAGGGAATTAAAGGGATTTTTGGTTTTTTGATTATTTTAAGGGTTTTAGTGTCTTTTAGTGTTTTTAATGTTTTTTTATATTTTTTAGGATTTGGGGGTTTTTGTTGTTTGTATCAGTTTTGAAGGTTTGTATCGTCCTTTTTGTTTTTAGGGTTCTTAAGAGTTATTAATGGTTGTTAGGGGTTTTAGGGGTTTTTATGGGTTTTAGTATTTTTAATGGGTTGATGAGGTTTTAGGACGTTCATAGGGTTTTGTGGTCTTATATTGATTTTTGGGTTTTTGGGGATTTAATGGGGTTTTAGGGACGTATGGTGTAACGTCCCAGCCCATGTGCCACACAAGGGTTCCTCAAACCCTTCGGTCACATGACCTCAATTGCACCTCCCCATATGCCAGAGGCAGCTGACTAGAAGCAAGGGTCTTTTATCGCTCATAGTAAGACTATACCATCCTTTTGTTATATCAGAGTAATAAATAAGAGGAAATAAATAAATAATAGTGGAATCATATGACCATAAAAATAACAATATCTCATGATAACCCAAGAATGAAATACAATGTCAAAACATAACATTAAACATGTCATTCAAATGTATGTGCCATGAACCAATAATGAAAACTAAAATTTAATAAACTGACAACTCATAAGCTGGTCTCAAACAACATTGGGGTCCCTCATTCAATCTATATCCCCAAATCATCCATCTAACATAGGGCCATTTAACTTAACCTACCATGAAATAATAAAATCTATGTGGGTAATAATCAATCAGGAAGAGTAGGGTGTGATTACGACACAATATTCCACTACCAATGGGGTCTGAAACAAATCCAGTCAATAATAGTGTCTGAAATTGAATAAAAAATAATTAATGTGCATAGAAAACTAGTTATCACATTATCAATTGATATTCAATTAACAACATAAACCTTTGGGTTCCCATAGACACCCGTACCTCATATATTCTTTGGATATTTTCATAAAGTGGTGTTTTCCCAAGGGAAATCACATTTGATTGTCCATGTTACAATTCTTAATACTTTTCTAAATCTCCATGTTACCATTCATCTTTTTATAACACAAAATTGAATTAACATGTTACCATTCATAATACTCAACTGAATTTCTATGATACCATTCAACATTTAACAATAGTTAATTGAATGATAATGTTACTATTCATAACAACAAACATTAGAAGAACCATGTGACCATTCCTTATATCGCAACATAATTACCATGTTACCATTCATAAACACATAATTAATTCAAAAATTAATTATTCAGACCCATTACATTATTAATCATAAATCAATTAAACACAACAGTTCTATTAGTTAACTCAATAATTGACTAACCAAAATAATGATATTAATTAAATAAAGAAAATTATTTAATCACATAATTTTATATGGTTAAATGAACACACAACTAATCACATCAGTTACTCTAGTTAATTCAACAATTAAATAATCACATCAATTACTATGGTTAATTCATAAAATAAATAATCACATCAATTACTCAAGTTAATTCTTAAATTGACTAATCACATCAGAAAATTTAGATAATCCATCAAATTACTAATCCTATCAATAATATTAATTAATTAAAAATTAAATATTCATAATAAATACATTAATTAATTCAACAACTAATCAATCAGTTAAATATTTTTAGTCAATTAATAAATTACCTAAACACCAAAATTACTCTAGTTAATTAAAAAATTAACTAATCACATCAATTACACTATATAATTACAAAGTTAACATATCACATCTATAAATCTAGTTAATTCATCCATTTAATAATCTCATAAATAACTCTAGTTAATTCAAAAATTAAATAATCACATAAATTACTCTTGTTAACTCATCAATTAACTAATAACATCAACAACTCCATTTAATTCAACAATTAACTAATATAATATATAATATTAATTAATTATAAAATAAATTAATCACATGAAACACATTAATTAATTAAAAAATTAATTAATAAAATCAATCTTATGTGTCAATTTATCCATTAAATAAACACAAAAATTACTCTATCTAATTTATAAATTAACTAATCACATCAATTACTCAATAAAATTCAATAATTAACTAATCACATCAATAAAACTACTTAATTAATAAATTTTCTAGTCACATCAATAGTTTTATTTAATTGAACTATTAACTAATTACATCACTAAAATTAATAAGTTAATCAATAAATTAATCACATAAAATAAATTAATAAAATAAATAATTAATTAATCACATCACTATCTACAATTAATTCCACAATTAATTGTTTACTTCAATCCTATTAATTAATTTAAAAATTAATTAATAGTTAATATCAATCCCTTTATTTAATTCAACCACTAAATATTCACATTACTTCGCTTAATTAATTCATCAATTAATTAATGTCATCAATCCAATTATTTAATTAAACAATTAAATAATCACACCACTTCTTTTAATTAATTCCCCAATTAAATAAGCATTTAAATTCAATTAATCAATTTATCAATTAATTATTCAATATCCACAACCCATTTTACCATAATTAATTCAATAATTTGTTATTAAAATAAACAATCTAAATATATCATAATTAATTAAACAATTATTTATTTCAATTCATATATCACAATATCTGATAATTAATTCTACAATTAATTATCCAAAAATAATAATTCCTCTTATCTCATAATTAATTTTACAATTAATTATCTCAAGTAATATATCATGATATTCCCTTATTAATTTATAAATTAATTCTCAAAAAAACATAAAAATTTATATCTCATAATTAATCTACTATTAATTATATCGTCTTATACATCTTGATATACCAAAATTAATTCATCAATTAATTATTTTAAACCAATGATCTCAACATCTCTTAATTCATTCCCTGATTAATTATCTAAATTGTATGCCCCTAAATATCATAAAAAATCCTATAATTAATTATCTAAATGGGTATCCCCTAAACCTCATAATAGATTCCAAAATAAAAAATCTGAATGGGTAACCCCTTAGTCTTATAATAAACTCTCCAATTAGTCATTTATTTCAACAATTTATCCAATAAATAAATAGTCCATTATCTAAATCAAAAATACATAAACATCATAATTAATTAATCCATTAATTATCTAATTGATCATAAAATTAATCCCATTATCAAATCCCTAATTATTTATTAAAATTGAAATCAACTTAATCCGTTGATTATCTCCACAATTCATCATAAATTTCAACAAAAAACCAATTAATTAATTAGCCACGTTAAATAACCTAATCTAATAATTATAATTGCTAAAGTATTCTATAAATTCAAAAAAAGGAAACACATATAAATATCCCAACTATGTAAATTTAATATTGGACCTCCTAGATCAATTCACAATCAAACAATATCCCAATTTAAATCCACCAAAATTGAGCAGCACAATGACATAGATCTAGATCTGAATATCAGAAATCTAAATCATGATTGAAGAAAATAATAATCTTGAAAATATAGATTTAGATATAGAATTATAGATATAGGTCTCACCAAATAGATATAGATGTCACCCAATTGATATATATATATATATATATCAAATACAAAAGATTACATCATTGAACGAGAGCAGATAAAATGGGGGAAGAATAAGGGAATAGTGGGTGAATAATTCACTTACTAGGAGACAAGCATCATTTGATACATGCTTTGATTCATGAATAACATAGGTCAATAGGGGATTAACTTTTTCTGGAGGGATTAAAAAACATTAAATATGACCTAGGTATGAATTTTGGTTGGTTTGAGGTTAATTAGGTGGTTTGAAAAATTTTAGAATTAATGTTTTGTATTAATTAATTTCCAATGAATAGTTTACGGAATATGGGCACACAGGTTTCAAAAATAGTGTGCCTACAATGCACCTGTTATTTTAGTGGTTCGTGATTATTATTAATATGGAACACAGTTAGTCAAACCATGTACCAAATGTGTAATTACCTACTCTCCTAGGTTTCATGTTTTGCTGGGTCGGGGAACAAGGTTTGCACTAACCATGCACCAACCATGAACACACCCTTTCTCTCAAAATTTTCTCAAATTTCTACTAAAGAACACCCCAAGATAAAACCAAAAAGTAGAATACTCAACACAAATTAAAAAACTACCACTAAATTGGTCCTATAAAACTTCAAAAAAAGTGTTTTCTTATAATCTCCCAACCATATAGTAGATCTTCCCCGAGTTTGACTCCCAAGATTCTCTAAGAATCCGGGTAAAAATGGTTGGGCCACTGTGACCTATTATCTTCTTCTCTCTCACATGTTTATTCTTACACACATAAATTTTTACACTATACATGAATTAAAAACATTGTATTTACTCACAAAACATTCTTTGTATGATCCAAAAAACATATCATATACCTCTCAAAGGACACATTAGTTTTGAGATCAACTTCCTAATATACCAGATTATTTTCCAAAATAATTATTACCAACAATAGCAAGAAACCATCCAACATTAACATATATCCTTTCCAACAAAAACAAACTAGAAAAGTTATACACCCACCTCTTCTAAGTCCAAACCAACCTTTCACCGATGAATTTAAACATGCAACTTATAGGTTCCTTATTTGAATTTGTATACCACCATTTCTAACCCATCTCCTTGCTTCACACACATTTTAATATCATACTTCTCCCCAATGAAGGAGCTTTTCTAAGTCCACTTTATCAAGAAACCTAGCTACCACTAGCCATTACCCATGATATTCATCTACCTCTAGTCCCTATTGATAACTTCATCCAGAAAAAATTTATGGAGTTCCATGTACAATCCAGGTCCACACATACTACTTTATATGCTCAACCTCAAAATGGCCTTGTATCTAACCAAAACAAATTTTGGGATCTAGGCATAAAATAAGAGCTTCATTAGTGTACCCTTGATGATGTCAAGGATGGGCATGATCGTCACTAATTACAAGAAAAATAAGAATTCATTGATGAATTCCACAAAAAAGACCTCCATTATCGATGTTACTTAACACTATAGAAACGCCTTAATTTTTAAAAATTCTTGCGCTTCCTATCCAACAACACCTCACCATAGTGATCCTAAACTAGATGATCTCTTGTATAACTCACAACCATATTTTCAAACTAGGGAATTTTTACTACCCAAAATATCTACATTAAGGAAAAAATAATCAAACCAAATAATTATGAATTCAAAAAGTTAACTTAGTTAAAAAGATATATTTACACAAAACAATATTCAAAAATTCCACCTTTTTGCTGGTACATGGGAAAAACGGAGGCACTATCTCTACCCCTAACCATTATACTTCTAATCCCAAGATAAAAAGGGTAAAAAATTATCATTATTAATTTTTCAAAATAGACACCCATATATTCAAATTATTTCATCATTTCACCACTTATGATATCATATTCGAAACTTCTTTCAATTAAATTCCACATGTCAAGAAAACAATATAAGTTAAACAACATACCCAAACCCCATTTTCCCATCTGTTATCAATATTTTTCATGTGAAAAATAATTTTTAGTGCCTATAATGATGCATGAAAACTAAACTCTCATTCCATACTATTACATGAGCCCATTCTCATAAAAAATCAAAAACAATATTCACATCATACAATAAGTGCATCCCCCAAGGTGAAATATCATTCAAATGTAATAGAAAACAACAATAACAATAATATCACAATAATCATGTGGGTTCTCCCCCATAAATAGGGTAGCTACTTCCATGAATGTGTGAATAACTAGGATTCTACTATTTCTAGTCTTCTATCTACCATTCCCAAATAGAAAGAAAAAAAAAGAAAAAACATTTGATAACACTATGTAATGTCCCATACAAGGTTCCACACATCACTTCCCTGAATTGGTCAGCCACATGACCTAATGTGTTACTCCCCATATGCCAAAGGCTGCTGACTAGTAGCGAGGGTCTATTATCGATCATGGGTCTATAATCAAAGAGATAATTTTTATATTTCAAAGTGATACACAAATGAAAAAATAAACAATAGAGGAAGTATATGACAATAAATTACAACAATATCTCTCTATAACCAAGGATGAAGTACAATGTCAAAACTGAACGATAAACATGTCAAGATAATTTATGTTCAATGTTTCTAAAATAAAAAATGAAAAATAATGACATTGAAAGCTCCTAAGTATCCCCTCAACCACATCTGTTTCCCTTATCCAAGATCCACCCCAAAGCATCTATCTACCAACATGCCTTTTCCCTTTACATATCCTGCCATAATAATACCTATTTGGGATCCGATCAGGTATCCTAAGTAGTGTGTTAGAACAACTCAGTAGGCCACCACCAATGGTTTAAAAAAATCCAGTCAATAATAGTGTATGCAGTTGAATAAAGAAATAATTACAATGTATAGGTAAATAGTTACCACATTCAGTTAAAATTTATTTATCCACATAAACATATAATTTCTTATAGACACCCGTACCTCATATTTTCCTCAACTCATGCCAACGTATGATGTATTCCTAATGGATATCACATTTGAATGTCCTTGTTACCATTATTAATACTTGGCTGAATTTTCACGTTACCATTCACATTTTATTAACACATAATTTAATCAACATGTTACCATTAATAATACTTTGCTGAATGTCTATGATAGCATTCACCATTTTACAATACATAATTGAATAATCAGGTTACCATTCATAACTAACCAAATTAGAATGACCATTATACCATTACTTATTTCTCAACTGAATGACCATGTTAACATTCATAAACAAATAATTCAACAATTAAGTAATTAAATGAATTCCATTACTAATTGAAAAATTAGTTAAACACAAAAATTCCCTCAATTTACTCAAAATTTAACAAAACACTACAATAACATTAATTAATTCAATAATTAATTAAACACATAAATTTATCTAGTTAATTCAACAATCAACTAATCACATAAATTAGTCTAGTTAAATCTAACATTACCTAATGATGTCAACTACTCTAGTTAATTCATCAAATAAATCATCATATTAATTACTTTTGTTAATTCACCAATTAATAACAATGTTAATAACATTAGTTAATTAAAAATTTAACTAATCTCATGAATAATATTTATTAATTTGAAAATTATTTACCTATATGAAATACCTAAATTAATTAAATAATTAATTATAATTTTCAATCCTATTAGTCAATTCTTCAATTAAATATATGAAATAGTTAATCTAGTTATCAATGAAGTGTCTAATCACATCAATTACTGTGGTAATTTCAAAAATTAATTAATCACATCAATAAATTTAAGTCATTAATTAATTAAATAATCACATCAATTACTATATTTAATTCACCAATTAACTAATAACATCAATTACTCTAGTGAATTCATCAATTAACTAATCACATCAACAACTCAATTTAATTAAATAATTAACTAATCTCATATATAATATTAATTAATTTGAAAATTAATTAACCAAATCAAATAAATAAATTAATTCAATAATTAATTAATTACACCAATCTTATTAGTCAATTTATCAATTAAATGAACACAAAAATTATTCTAGTTAATTAAATAGTTAAATAATCACACCAATATATCTAGATAATTCAATAATTATTGAATCACACCAATAACCCCATTTAACTCATCATTTAACTAATCACATCAATATGTCAAGTCAATTATAAATTTAACTAATCACATAAATAATATTAATTAATTTAAAAAATAGTTAATCACATCAATTACATTAATTAATTAGACAATTAATTAATAAAATAAATTCCGTCAATTAATTGACTAATTAAATATTTATGTAAATACCATTAATTAATTTCAAAATTAATTAATCAGTATAATAAATCACTTTATTTAATTCAACCATTAAATAATCACATTACTTCCCTTAATTAATTCATCAATTAATTAATCTCATCAATCCAATTATTTAATTAAACAATTAAATTATAACATTAAATACTTTAATTTATTCATCAATTAATTGATCCAGGGAGTCCCATTATTTAATTATAAAATTAATTAATCATATCATCTTTATTACTAGTTTCATAATTATTTTATCATTAATTACCCTTAATTAATTCCCCAATTAATTAAGCATTTCAAATCTATTAATTAATTCCTCAATTAATTTGTCAATATTCACAACTCATTATCCCATAATTAATTAAAAAATTAATTATTAAAATAAAAAATCTCAATGACTCTAAAATAATTCTATAATTAAATATCTCAAGTTGCATATATAAATATCTCATAATTAATTCAATAATTAATTATCTAAAATCATATATCTTGATATCCCATAGTTAATTTTAAAATTAATTATCTCAAATTGCATATCATGATAGTTTATAACTAATTAATCAACTAATTATCTTCACTCATATATATTTATATCCCTTAATTATTCTACCTTTATTTATCTAAACTTATAAATCTTGATATATCATAATTAATTCAACAATTAATTATCTTAATCCAATTATCTCAATATTTCATAATTAATCCATCGATTTATTATCTAAATATCATATCCCTAAATCTCATGACTAATCCTCCAATAAATTATATAAATGGGAATCCCATAAACCTCGTGATTAATAACTTAATTAACTATCTAAATGAGTAGCCCCTTAGTCTCATAATCCACTCCCCAATTAATCCTGTATTTCAATAATTTATCCAATAAATCAATTGGCCATTATCTAAATCACTAATGCCTAAATACCATTAATAATTCATCCAATAATTATCTAACTAGACATCCCATTAAACACATGATTAACCACCCAATTAAACATCAAAACAGATAGTCCCTTAATTCTGTTATTAACTCCCAAATTAATCATCAATTTCTATAATAAAACAATTAATAAAATAGCCATGTAGATTAACTAAATTTAATAATTTGAATTGATAAAGAATGCAAGAAATTATAAAACATTCATACAAATATCAAGATCAAGACTATTGTAAATGAATATTAGACCACATGCCTTAATTCTTTAATGAACAATCACCCAATAAAAAACCTTAAAAAGTGATCAATGTAACAACAAGTATCTAGATCCGAATATGAAAACCCTAAATCATGATTCAAGATTATAAAGTTACTAAAAATAAAGATGTAGAATCATAGATATAGGTCTCACCAAATAGATATTTATTTATCCAATGCAATATATTACATCACTGAATGAAAGAAGAAATAAAGGGGGGAATGAGATAAGAAAGAGAGAAGAATCCACTTACCTATAGAGAGGTGTATTTCAATTTGGGAATTGATTCCCAAGGAAAATTGGTCGAGAGGGGATGAAACTCATTTATATAGATCCTAAAATGTGAAATAGTACCTATGTATGAATGGAGGTTGATTTAGGGTTAATTATGGGGTTTAAGACATTTTATAATTAATTTTTGGGGTAATTAATTCCCACATATAGTATCGTGAACATGGATTCACATTTTTCCTAACCATGGGCTAACCATCCAGATTTTTTTAGGGGTTCCTATTTATTACGAAGAGGGTTAATATTTATAAAAACATTACAGTAATCGTTTAATTCCCCACTATCATGGGTTTCATGGTTTGTTGGGATGGGGTGTATGGTTTTCACTAACTATGTGCCAACCACGCACAACATGTTTTCCTTCCAATTTTCACAAATTTTCACACAAACACACCCCATGTTAAACCACAAAGGTATATTACACAAAATTCGTTAAATTTTATATGTAGAAGAGATCACAAAAACTACAGAAGAGGTCAGGTTCTTACAAAATAACCTTTATTGTTTTTAGGTTTAATGGTTTTTTGTGTTATAGGGAATTTATGGTTTTTAGGACATTATTATTTTAGTGGGTTTTATGATTTTTAGATTTTAGGTATTTTTGAGGTTTTAGGATGTTTATTTATATTTATGGGTCTTTTAGGGGGTTTATATGTTTTGAGGTTCTTCAATGGGTTTAAGGTCTTTTAGGTTTTCACGGTCATTTAAGTTTTTTATGGTCTTTTAGGTGTTCTACCCTTTCTCAGGGGTTTTATGGTATTTTAAGACTTTTCTTGTTTTTTTGGGTATTGGGGTTTTGGGGGTTAAGGGGCTATATGTGGGTTATAGGGTTATTATGAATTTTTTTAAAAAAAATATGGATTTTATTATTTTTAATATTTTTAGTTGGTGTAAGGGAGGGAGTAGAGTTTTAGGTTTTATTAGTTTTCTGGGGTTTTAGGTGGTTTTTGGGTTTTTGGGTGTTCTATTGGAATTATAATTTTTTATTGCATTTAACATTTTTTCGGGTTTAATGGGGTTCGTTGGATTTTTTGGTTTTATGATATTTTAGAGTTTTATTGTTTTTAGGGGTTTTTTGTTATTTATAGTTTTTTGTGGTTTAGATCTTTTATGGGATTATATTGATTTTTAGGTTTTTATGGGTTTTTTGGATTTTATGGGTTTTAGGATATTTTAGGGGTTTATGATATAATGGTTTTTGGGTGTTCTTAAAGGTTTATTGGTTTTTATGGGATTATAGGTATTTTATAATATTTAGGGTCTTTAGGGTAATTGGGGTTTTACAAATTTTTTTTGATTTAAAGTTTTATGTATTTTTCGGTCATTCATAGGTTTTTAGTTCTATTCTGGTTTTTTAATTTTTTTTTGTTTTTATGGTATTTTCATTTTTGAAGGTTTTTTTACGATTAAGTGGCTTTATGGGTTTTAGTATAGTTTTTTGGTATTTATCATTTTATGGGGTTTTATTGTTTTTAGGTTGTTTTAGGTTATTTTTTGGTTTTCAAGGGTTTTAAGTGTTTTGGGGGTCCTTTAGCTTTCTTTTAGTTTTAATGGTTGTTAGGGGTTTTAGGGGTTTTGGGTATCTGAGAGATTCAATTATTATTCTAGTGGTTTATAGTGTTTTTTGGTCTCTTATGGGGGTTTATCATTTTATGGTCCTTTAGTGGTTTTAGGGGTTTCGGGTATCCTATGTGGGTTTAGGGATATTTTATAATTTTTATAGTTTTAGGGGTTTTACGGGTTTTAGTGTTTTGTGGGTTTTTATTGTTTTAAGGTTTTTTTGCAGACTAAGGTGTTTTTAGGTTTTTAGGTTTTTATTGAATTAGGGTATTTAGGATTTTTAGAGTTTTATGGTATGAAGTATATTTTTTATTGGGGATTTTATGGGTTTTTAGGGTTTTATTTTTTTAAGGATTAATGATTTTTATGTTTTTTATGATTTTTAGAGATTTATGTTGTTTTGAATTTTTTTAGCTTTTAGTAATTTTAATGTCTGTTAGGTTTATTTGGGGGTTTTATGGATTTTTTCACCCAATGAAATGAGTGTATCTGAAAAGAAAATGGTTTGACATGGATAGGGTAGTATATCCTTTTTATATTGTGAAGGAGGTACCGTAGTTAAGTCATTTAGGTCGATCCTATCATTTTGTTTGAACCAATGGTGCATTTGTAACTAGAATATTTGATTGCACGGTGTTTAATGGCACAAAATAACTAACATTAGATATAAGGTATTAAACATTCTCCAACATGTTTATTTTTGGAGCCGAAAACGTCTAATGACTCTAATATCCATGATTCATGGATATACTTTCCAAATGGAGGCACTTATTGGGTAACATGGACAACGACACTTAAGAGATCACGTTGGTTTATAGGATGGTAAATCAGGCTCATTGCAACCATTTTAGGGGAACTATTACCTATTATAGGACTCTCTTATAGATTTATACTATTTTATATTCTTTTCAATCATTGTTTAATTCCCAATATTGTGTCCAAAAATTACCCCGATGTATGATTGATCACAAATACGCGTGTGTTTGGAATTATCTATATGTATATGAGGTTCTCCATCAATGTTACCCTTTCATGTACATAATTTAAATTCATAATAATTCATTGAAAAGTCACTAGGTCAAGCCATGTGATGATGCACTTTGGAGTTTATCATCATCTAGGTGCGAAGAGAATTGATTCATTGTAACAATTGAACATGTAAGTTGTGTTTCCTACATTTTATAATGGGAAGAATCAGAACACATGTGTTTCTATGCCACATAACTAAATGTATAATCTTTTAAGGTTGTATGATGGGAACCCATTTATGATGTTTAATGTTATGTAGTGAGGACCTATAGAAGTAAGGTTCTTATTCGGGATTTGATGTGGTACTTACATCGAGGAGGTACATGAGACCCAGAAGAGATATGGTATTTTGTTCAGACATCACCAAACTGGGGACATTCCTTGAGAACATTAGTTGGGATTTTCTGGATGGGTTTGTACCTCAAGAATTCTTCCAACCTATCTTGATCAGTTGGGAATCAATACCCACAAATTTTGGTGGAATTTATGCATATTAATGTCATGTTTTGAGGATGAGAGTGATCTGATAGGAAGATAATGGTGCTAGTATTGAATCTCGGGGTGGTTTCCTCTGTATCCGAGTTAATTGGGAATCAATGTCCACATAGTTATTAATGTTGGGGCCTGTACTTGGGAGCTACCAATTTAAATTTATTATGTTTGGGGATTATACCATTTAGGATACCAATTTTATTTTTGGTTGGGGATTTAATCGGAGATAATTCCTATTAAAGGTGGCATGGTTGGGGCTTACATCGAGTATAAGGTCCTTTTTAATAGGATTTATCCTGATCAGAATCAATGTGGGGCTTACCCAAGGGAGGTACAAGTTTCAATTATTTTTTGGGATTACATTTATGGAGAAAGACCATTTGAATTTTGGGGTCATGTGGATGTCATGATCACCACTAATCTCTGCGACCATGTGAGTCATGATTGGTGTGAGAAAATAGAGAATGTAGTATATCACATGATCACACAACCCTCCCCATATGATTATGGGTGGTGATGGAGTCCAAAGTGAGGTGGTAGATGGGATATGAGTTCAAATATTTTCTTTATTGTGTTCATATTCGGGATAGTCACTTTTCGAGAATAGTCTAGATATGTCTCAGGCTAAAGAAAATATAAGTAATATCACCACCTCCTGTAATAAATTCTAAGGGATTACCTTAGCTGGGATGCCCTGAAATTGGTTTTGGTAAAGGGGAGGAGCATCAAAATTCTTCACAAGTAAATGTAATTGTGATATCCTTTGTCTAATATTGAACCTCTTTAAATGGAAAGTCCAATAATTCCACTCAATCCTTAGAACGGGGAATTTTACATGACTATCCAATGGTTGGATCATAGGTTACCATGGGAATGTTACCATGGGGACATTCCAAGGGTCCACCCTATTGTAGGGATTACCCATGTGAGTCCTATTACAATATGTATGTAAACATAGAGGGGTGTGCTGATGTTCTTTATGGTATCATCATACATATCAAGTGGTTTTGGGAGAGGATTTGTCCTAATTCCATTAGACTAGCCTATTTAGGGACTGTCAATTATGAGATGGAAATGGGAGGAAATGACTGGAATTGGAGGGTATAACTCCTTAGGATACCCCATTCCACATAACATATCCTTACATAGGATAGGGTTTCCTCTGTATAGAATATTTCTATGTGGGTAGGGAGACCACATGCATACCATGGTGGTATAAGGACCTGGGTTCTATCCACATAAAAATTGTATATGTGGATCAGAGTTCGATCCACGCAGCATGCTACAAGAGATCATGTTCCTTTCAAATAGTGATTTACTACATAGGGGTAGGGTTCCACCCACATATAAATTTCTATATGGGATGCCTAGTTTCAAAATGGGGCATTGGTTCTATGGATTGTAGGGAATATACCCATGAAGGGTGTTAAGTAAATTGACTATTAAAATTTATTTATTTGTATCTTAATATATGCTATGGAGTGGGGTTTTACCTGTAGGTTATCATCAAAGGAGTAAATCTTCTGTGGTGATCTCTTCTTATATTCCTTCATCGATAAATTGATCTTCCAATCCCCTAAAATACCTCTCAAAAGTACTCATATTAAATCCCCTTTGATATTATATTTAGAGATAATCTAGGAACTTTATACTAAAATATATGGTCTCTAGTGATTTTTTTCATAATTTGTTATTTATAGAAGCCCATGGAAGTAACCTGACCCACAAATGGCTTGGTAAATGAGGGTATGTGTTCATCGTTTAACGAGGTCAGAATCACCACCTCAATCCCATGAATGATTTTATTTGTGTGAAGCCTTTGCTTTCTCCTTACCCATGAACCATTTTAGTTTATAGGGTATTTCGTGTGTGGGGTGGATATTTTCACCTCCTTCTCATATATAATTTCATTTCCAGGGAACCAACACTGTCGTCTTTATCCCATAAAGTGTTTAGTTAAAGGGTGTTTCGGGAAGTGGATTTCCATGTAGAGTGGTAGTCTATGAAGGTTTTATGCACTATGGCCTAATATTTTTCTTTTCCACTTTTTTCTTTTAAATTTTTTTTTTCAACTCCTCTTTCAATTTTTTTCATTCTTTTTCTATATCAGCATGATTATTCCGATTTCTCTTGAAAATTTTTCAAGAAAACAAATTCTCCTATCAGAATGGGTTCCGATTGGGATGAAGATGAGTTTATTCAGATTTTGAAAGGTGTTTGGACTTGGAATTTTTTATGGAATGAGGGTGGACCCATAGGATGAAACCATAGATATATATATGGGCCCCAAGTCATTTGTCAATTACCATATTTCTCAGTGCATTATATGATCCCACATATCATCTCAGCTTCCTTGTTTGATGAATTGCATCTGTTGTGGATGTGTTTTCTAGATAATGGAGACATTACATCCATGAATGGTGGGTTATATATTTTATGTATTGGGGATTTTTGAGTGGATCACTTGTTCTATTAACTACCAATTCACTGGAAAATTCTTTGATGGACAATTCCTTGTAAACTGATGCCTCATGGGTTGATGTCTTCCTTAGAATGTCAATATTCATACCAGTATTCATCATAACTATTTTGATTTCAATAGAATAAAAATTTTCTTATCCATTTTCAGAACAATAATAGACTCCCCTTTAACATCAATGAATGTGGCCATAAGAATGGATTCTATGGTTGAGAACATTAAAGACAATATGTGGTCTTGTGTTGTCCCTTGGGAGAGTACCCTAAAATATCTCATTAAACCAGAGCTTCGGTCCTACCTTTTGTCCAGTTGATTTCCATTATTTAACTTCAAACTCCATGATAATTCAACTTTTCCACTGGTTGAATTGAACAACCTTATCATTTTTCTTGAGATGTATCTGGGGAATAATCAAGAAAATGATTATACCATGGGGAGGATTATTTATGATTTGATCCAAGAGGACATGTTTTTTAAGAATGCCCTGTGTGGACAAAGATTAATCGATGTAACCATAATAAATTCTTGAAATCTATCATCTATTATTAACCATACATATTTAACCTTTTTTGATGTAATCCAAATGGAGGGTAGAGTTCCAAATGAGATTTATAGTTTGGATGGTGCCTCTTTGATGAGCATGTTTTTGCATTTAAGGTTCACCAAAACTGCTTGCAACTTCTAGAACCACTGTAGTCCAGTACCGTGTACCAGGTAGCGTGGGTTTCTTAATATGCAATCTATTCACCAGGTGATATTATACCTAAAGTGATTAGTCATTAGTGTTCAAGAACCAACACATTCCACTTCTCTCATGGGGAAGATAAAATTATCTTGTTCGATATCTGATAGCATGTAGGACTTCGCATCCTTGGTAATATGTGTGATAAATTATTACCGGTGACCAATACCTTTGAGAATGTCAATTTAAGTGTCCCTACTAGATAGAGAATTTTTTGTCACAATAATAAGATTAATTTGGAAACCCCTCCATGATTTCTCCATTATTTCATTTGGATCAGGGATAAAGTAGTTTTTACAAGTGAATGGACCAAGACCCAATGTTTTACGTAGCCGGATGCATCCAACTAAACAAAAATGACTCATTCTAATATCATACAATTGCACCATTGAGGGAGGTGTATACACCTCCTAGGGTAACTAGGATCGATAAGACGTATCGTCTGAACTCAGACACGCATGTTTCTTTGCCATGTTTCTAAGAGGATGGTTTTCCCATCTCGTGACATGTATACTGGTGTCATAGATTTCACCTTGATGATTTTAGCTACATTAGAATAAGTATATCCCACCAAATTATACATCCCCACCCTTTCCCATATTTAAAAATTACCAGGTAATATATAATAAGTTAGATCTCTGCATCATCTTTGTGGACCATTTAAATTGTTGTACGACTAGATGGATGAGAATGTTCTTTTCTATGAGTATTGATATAACACAAAAGTTCCTCATTTTTATTCCCATCTAACCCTACTCAACATCACCATTGTTCATCCAAAATCCTTGAGTTCCAAAAACATAATTGAATTATTGGGTGATTATTCTTTTATTTTCTTTTCTCTTCACCACGTGTCTCATAGAGTAGTGAAAAATGATGGAAGGGGTTCTTTAGAAGTATGTTTGTACATCATTGTGATTCGGGATGGAATCTTGACTGATCATATATATAAAATAACTATTTCTGAACCCAATACCCATTATATATTTGATCGGAAATTCGTAAGCCTAAATAAAATCACATTTTTTCTAGTCACTTATGTTAATAGGGAATAATTCACCATAATACATCTCCAATTATGGATAATGATGATTTGTGAAGACTCCGGTATGAATATCAGTATTTTACCAACAAAATCATCAACCAATTTATCATTGGAGTATGCTCAAATTTTGGTGTCTTGCTATATTGAAAGAGTATTGGAAATGTTATTTCAATGGGTTCAAAGACCTTTGGATATTTTCAGTCCTTTGCTAGAAATTTCATCCTTTTATATTCCTACTATATGAAGGCATTTTATTCATGTCGCATATGTTTGTAATGGAATTTTTCTATGCATACTATATCTGGGGGGAGTGACTCTAACCCCATATCTATGGTTGATGTTGTCCGCGGTCCTACAGAGGCAATCCCTAGTTGAACATCATGAGGCCTCCCAAAAATTATATTCAAAATCATATGCCTAGATTTTAATAATAAACTACCTATGGAGAGGGAGGGTTCTTCTACTTTGGTAATTAAACATAGTAATGATCTATCTTCCATGATTTCACTTCCTCATTATATAACTACTATGACAGGGTAGCAAAAATGAAGTCATGATGCTGTTAGGGAACACTAGTTTATGTAGAGATGTCCCAGGAATCAAATTTTTACTATCATTACAAAATCCCATAGAATAATTTTATAATAAGGAGGAATCCCTTTAGTGATTGTTTATTGATTTAGGGTCATGTGGATTTAAATATCAACATTTTAACCTTCTCATACATCAAATCTTTATAGTTCAAGAGGTTCTCACTACTCGTGAAGGAGAACATATTTAGTTAAACTCCTCACATCATCAAATGGAGGGATTTCAGTATAATACTATGGAATTTAACTACCTAGTGGCTAAGGAAGAAAATTACAAGAACAAATTATTTCACAAAAGGGAAGTTATGATAGTACAAGGATCATGTGTCCAAGATGAAGGTGAAACTATTATTAACAAGTTCCAATTTGGTGGACATTAAAAAGAAAGGACGATATATCTAGGACATCGTTAAACATGTGCATCTAGAAGTTGATGATAAAACTGAACAGAGTGCTTCTCTAGACCAATCCCTTGACAACCAATGTAAGACGATGGTCAATTTGTAAGCCCATGTGATCCAGGATTCATTATAATAACATTAGTCTATTATTCTACCCATGTATTTTTTTATCTTTAGGGAGAGGCTCTAGGGTCTGGATTCCCCCCCCCCCACTCCCTTTTAATGGAATGGAAAAATTCTTTCTCTCTAATTATTCTCATCATTTTCATGCACTATTAGTCAATTATATTTGGCTTCACTCTATGTGATGATCTTCAAGGGTTGGTGATTTGAATCATGATCTAGGATAATTAAATTAAAACAAAAAATTTAATCAATATATTTTTCCTAAACCGAGGGATCTAAAAATTATAGTTTGACTATTTCTAGGGTTACATGGAAAACACTACAATTGTTGTGAATTTATTTGTTAATATCCTAATTTATTTCTAAATAATGTTTGGTGGTGGCTTAGTGGGTATAAATTTGAATTTTCATAGATCTCCCTTTGCGTTTTGTTAACCTAAATTAATTTTATGAACCTTTTATTTACCATATTTCTTGATATTTTTTTTAAACTATGAGATGCGTAGGTTTAGCAATCTGGTACACACATTTTATCCAGGGTTCACTATGTGGGTTTTCATCCTAATGAGTTTTGTTTATTTTTTATTTGGTTGTTTAGAGTCCTACAAAAATTGACTAACATTACTAATATTATAGTTCTAACATTATTTACCATCAAATATGGGGTGAAGGCCCCAATAGTGGTTTTTAGCTAAGAATGTCCCAATACTTTTCAGACATGCATGTGGGATTATTTTGGCCCTGATTTTTTATTTAATGATACAATACAAGATATGTAACATAAGATCTATGGGGGTGTATTGATGTAGGAAAATAATATCTATAAGATGAATTTTTCTTTGGTTGAAAGGATTTTTTTATTAGATTCTTATACAGAGCAACCTGAGCATATTGTACATAGACAACCAACGGTATCCCCATGACACTAACCTTCCACTTGTGATGGCCATGTAATTGTATACGAATTTGGATTTCTCAAGACTAATAGGGGTGTCTTGTTAGAGTAGCGGTGTTTGAAAATTATGAGGGAATTTTTATCAATTTGGATCATGAATGAGAGACCCCTATTACAAATATTTATCTTCTATAGAGGAGGGTTCAAGCATGGTGCAGTTTAATGTCCTAAAACTAGGAAATTTAAGAAATATGATTTACATTCATTTTTCTCTAGCAAAGGGGGTAAAAAATTATACATTTTCATGATAGTCTATGCATAAATGTTCAATCATCTTCATTCATGTAAGGGGGAAAGGATGTAAACTGTAATCTGGGGGTATTGAAACTAGGGAGTGAGGCAGGACATGAACATCATAGGGGAATATAGAGGTAATAAAATCCTATACCGATTATGCACCTCTCTTTATTTTAAAGGGATTTTTTTGGGAATATTATATAGTGACACCAAGGCGTAATGTGAATAATAAAACAATGGTTACCTCAAGACACTACCAACCATTTATGATGGAAGAGGATGGTTATGGGGATTTAGATCTTTTGGGACACATAGTATAGTTGGTGAAAAGGGTGTGCCTAAAAATGATAGGTGAATTTCATGATGAAATTACACATGAATAGGTAAAGGGTTCTCTCTATATAGGTGTGAGGAGGATCTTTGTGCATGTTTGAACCACGTATAAGAAAATAGAGGAAACATTTGTTTCATCAATGGAACTAAAACATGAGATTAGAGTGTTACTACATATCCTACAATGATGAGAATATAGTTTGATGCAGTTCTCTTATGTTTCCTCCATATATGGATCTAGTTCACTAATAAGAATTATGTGTTTTTTCCATGTATATGAACTCTAAAAAGATTTGGGGATAATATTTGACTTTCTGATGAAGATTTATTTAATGCATAGGAACATGGGGGAATATCCTTTGTTGTGTCTACAAATTTTCCATGCAGGTCCAACCAGTAAATCAAAAAATGATATTTTTAGTCATGGTATGACTATGCCCTAATGATGAACATTTGTTATCAAACAATAAGTTGTTTTGATGTCACATGATTATGACATTGATACAAAGCCCTGATTAACTGGAGGATAACAAGGCCTGGATGTCCTGACATTCCCATGACATGAGGGTGAAGAGAGTGAAAACCATGTTTCTGGGGTCCTTAGAATAGGAGAAATGATGAGAGTCATGGAATCGATTGGGGAGTATATAGGTAGGAAAATCCTCTTCTAACGATTAATTTTCCCTGGGTTAACATTCCTTTTTCATGGTTAGCATACGCATATCCACTGGGGCATATTGTACATAGTAAATGAAAGGTTTCATAAAGACACTAAACATCCATTTCCAATATCCATGGATGTTTATAGAGATAAAAAATTTCCTAGGGTATAGAGTTTGATAAATGGAATGGTTGTGTTTGGACATTTTAAAACATTTAGTCCACGATTACCTATAGAGTTGTGAATTCCCTATATAGTCCTAACTCATATGTAAAGGGTATTTTGATTATTTTGTTGTTGTCAGACCTCAGCTTGAATATCTGGGTGTCACTATGTATCATTAGATAATAACAATCAAGCCACACAAAGTTATTATAATTATACATCCCACATTGGTTTGACCCCTGAATAGGGAGAGGGTAATTTTTCCTTTTAGATGGCTTTGTGGGGAATCCCCTACCGAGTTCCTTAAGCCCATTTGAGCTATGCTCAGTTTGGGAAACACGGGGAGAAAATGGTTTGATCCACCACCTATGGATGTAATAACCAAGGATAGAATCATTTAATGGTTTGGGTGGTCATACCATATTGAAAATATAGGTGTCACTACATATACTTTTGGAATAAATCAATTCACATGAAGTTCTAAGACATATCCCTATGTGTTATGAATCATACATAAGGGGGAAATTTAATATTTATTATGGTTGGAGCCAGAGTTGTATATTGGGGAATCACTTGGTACCCCATGGGATTGGAATCAAGCTATACATAGTTGTATGTACCAATTTTCCTTAATTTTCTAACCAATACACATAATAAAAGAGGCATTTTAGAACAATCTATTATTTGTGGTGGTTAGAAGAAGATGTGAAATCAATGAATATCTATATTTCCTATGTGGATATGAATCAAGTCGTAGGTAGTTCATGAGGATGGAATGTTAGGTGACTAATGCCAGAGGCAATGTCCTCTCATGTGAGAACACTATTATGCCATCCATTTTAACATCAACCAGTGAGGACATTGGCAGCATAGTTCAGTGTCATGTTGCACGGACGAATTTTCATAGAAACTATAGGTGAATATGAGCTAGTTTTTCAAGGATATTTTTGTGTAATATGGATGTGAAGGGTAAAGAAATCATAAAACATGGATCTAGAAATTCTTGGATAAGTAAAAAATGGTGCAAGGATTTGAATCCATTGAGTGTATGTGGGTAGTAATATCCTCTCCAGAGGAAGAATTTTTCTTAAATTTATAGTCATTTTTGTGGAAAAAATAGTGAGATCCACAAAGGCATATTTTTAATATTAATCAAATGGTGTTAGTAGGACATTTTCAATCTATTTATTATGGACATGGAGGTTTTTGAACATATGAAATTTGCTAGGGTAAAATGTTTGACCAGTTGAAATGGTGTATCCGGAAATGAAAGAATCATCTAGACAATGATTAGTTGTGAATTATTGACTCACACACACAGATATGACTCATTTTTTGAGGTAGATGACTCTTTAAAATATCCTTGGTATGGGATCTTGGGTTTGGAATCTCCTCTATATATATTCATTTTTTTGTAGGATATGAGATAATTTTATTTTAAATCCTTTGTTGGTGCCAAGATTAGATTTGGATATCTAGTTTCCACTATGATTATTGTTGGGATGAGAATAAATTCAGATGTAGTCTTTTGAATTTCCATACACAAGTTAGAACCATACATAGGGAAGGGGAATTTCATTTTTTATAGTGTCATCTGAGCTAGGATATAGTATCCTTGGATCACTATATATCTTGTGGAGGTAGGAATCCTGCCACATGTAGTTAATCAAGTGTGTTCCCTATACTAGTATGATGCATGCATAGGGAGGGTAATGACTAAACATTCTTTAGAAATGATAAAACATTAATTTACCTTAACACTTTTTTTCATGCGGGTTAAACCCTAACTTGCGATTAATAATCTCATGTGAGCTATGCTTAGTGTGAGAAACAAAAAATATTAATGGGTTTTATCACAACATAGAGTCTATTGAGGGTAAATTAAAGGATATTTTTTATTAGGTGGTGGATTTACTAAGTTATATTATCGATGTGTCTCTACATATCTTAATACTAAATAAAAATTAATCCATATATAGTTCTTTGAATAAACCTCCTTACATTGGTTTTGTCCATGCGTAAGGAGGGGGGAAATGTTTTTTATGGTGGATGGGAAAATAGCATAGGGTCTATATTTAACTATGAATCCCATGAGGGGAAGAATCAATCCACATGTAGTTTTGTAATGCGACATGGTAGGTGAAAAATATAGGAAGAAATTTCCTATTATGTGAGAACACTATTATGCCATGCAGTTTAGTGTTATACATTGAGGACATTTGGAACACAGTTTAATGTCATGTTGCAGGGATGAATTTCGTATTCATTAAACACCATTTGGTAAGGATATACACACTATGTAGTTTAATTTCACACATCAAGGATATTTTGACAATGAAATTTAATTTTTCGTTGTGAGGACAATTCCTTCTATGTAGTTTAACATCATACAATGAAGAATTCTTTCTTGCAGTTTAACGTCATGAGATCAGGAAGTGTTGTTCGTCTACATGAAATATTTCATCCAGAACCCTGAATTGGAAGGATTAATAATAATCTATCCATCCATTGAAATTAATAAATATACTCCATTAGAGTATGCCTTTTGTATGACGTATGGTCCCTTCTAATTTGACTCTAATTTTAGAGGATTATTTCTGATCATCATCTAATTTATGAGGACCAACACCTATTCTATTTCAAGGAATGATTGAAGGAGAACATTTTTTTATGGCTTGTGAAATTCAGTTTCAGTATACTTCCAAATGGTTAAATGTTTTCATTATTTTCGAATCTAGTTTCTCTATCCTATCAAGTAATTTTTACGGTTTCTCATCTATTGATAGCTGGTGACATATTGAATCATTGATCGATGATAATAGAAATAGGATGGGTAGAACTTCCTCGGTCCTATATATTAATGAGTACATGGTTGTTAGATTGGTGGTATGGTTCATGGTCTTGTAATCCTATAGAGCATGGAGGATCATTCCCATCCATGATATCCAGTCTAGGTCTATCATCTTCTAGAGTATATTAGAAAGGTTCTTATTTAAGGCCTCTATCTATCTGTTGGATTCTTCATGGTAGTAGAATAAATGGTCTTTATTGATACAATACTCTTGATATAATTTCTCCAATTTAGTAGAATTGAAATTGGTGTCATTTTCTGTCAGTATTGTATGATGGAAACCAATTATAGTGACAATATTGGATTTAATAAATCTAACAATGCTTATTTTCCTGACCCGATTGAGGTGTACAACCACATCCCATTTGGAAAATAAATCGGTTTTTGTGAGAATATACTTGAATATTGTTATATTAGTGGGAGGATATGTTCCCAAAATCTCTATTCCACATATTTAAAATGAATTGTATTACATATCCATGTGAATTAACTTTGAGGGATAGTGGAAAAAATTCGCATGGACAAAGAAAGAATGAATGTTCATGGTGACTCAAGTGTAGTCCGACATTACAATGGGCCTGTAGTGTTAGAGCCATCGAATTTTATGGGATGTATTGGATCAGGATTGATTTGATCCACATGCTCCAGTTTGTATTTCATTCATGGAGAAAGTTTTCTCTTCTCTATCAATACACCTGAGAAGCACCCCATCAAGTCCCAGTTTATGAAGGATCTTTTGTTGGTTCATGTCATAATACATAACAAAATAAAATTATTATCTCTGTATTTTCTTTATTTTTTCTATATATGGTGTGAGTTATTTCTTTGGATATATTTCACAATGGGATTATTCAAACTTGTGGTATGACCATACAGTTCAGGGATGGGCCTGATCTCATTTATTTCTTCTATGTTGACTAGAACAAATGACAAAACCATTCAGCAATGGTAAATGTTGATGACTATTTCATCTCAGTCTAGATCATCCTGATATGTGGTCGTATTTGATAATCCATCAAAATATTCATTTTATAACCAAGGACATGATTAAATGTTGAATTTTAGGGGAACTCCTCCATCAGTTCTTGGGCATAGTTAATCAAAGGGATTAGTTACTCCTTCTTGATTGTATATTTTCCATTGTCTTTCTTGATGACTAGTTCTGAATAACAATTTATCTTAAAATGTTTGGTTTTTACATTATATGAAATTTCTAGGTCTGTAATGCGACGCTGATATTGTACATTATTGTTTTTTCACCCAGGTGATAGTAGTAAAGAGTAATGAAGAACTGAATTTTACAAAGATATGAGTATAACCCCAACCCCACTTATTTGATCTTGGGTTAATCCATAATTTTTTTATTCGGATTCTAGATATTGATTAAAAATAATCTCCCTTTTTTTGAAGTCATATTTTAATAATAAAACCTCTTCATCGAGTAGTCCAACAGCTAATGGAGTGATTTATCCTGAGGGGTATTCTGCTAGAAAATCATATAACTCCTAGACTTTTATGGATTTATGAGGTATGAAACATATATCAAATTTCTCCATGATGAATTCAAACCGTGGAATAAGTCTGGTTAAAATTAGGATACATATAATGTACTTTAGGGGGTTATTATGAGAGACCATGTGGACCTCATTGTTATGAAGGTAGTGTCACAGTTTCTAGACCAAAAAGATTAGTGATAGTCAGCTCTTCTCAATATTTGAATAGTGCATGTCAACATCAAGCATTGTTCATCTACGATACTAAAGGTTTTCTTTACTGCCGATGTAACGCCCCGACCCCAGTTTCCTAGAGTCGGTTCAATATTACATAACATTGGCATAATCACAAGAAAGATCAAGTCTAGAAAGACTGATTAGTTTAGTAGCCTTGGAATAACTAGATACTTTCATAAAGTTTACATTACATCATAAAATGAAAACTGCAACAATATAGTCTCCATATTCCACACTCTTATCCCCTCATACTATCCCTGCAGGTCATTCATAAAATACTTCTTCACATCCTAGGAAAATAAAACATAGAAAGGGTTGAGCTCAAATGCCCAATAAGGATAACAATATAGCAGAAAAATTCATAAATAAGAATAAACATTTAAGTCAATGTATAACTAAAACAAAAACCTTTTAAAACTTGAACTTCAGCATAATAAGAAAGAAATAAAATGAAATAATTCCATATACTTATCCACAAGTATCTTCTACTAGTCTAATAATCAAATGCAATATCAATAACCACTTTCATAATGATGGAATGCATAATCCGAGACTATCATAACCACATATCCAAGGCCTCGTGCCAAGACTAAAAATAATATTTTTTCAAGGCCTTGTGACAAGACACTAGTTTGTCTCCTGAGACCTACCAATGCATCGAGGAAATACATTGGGCTCCACCCATCACTTATTAAGTCCAATGGCTTCCTCATATAAACAGGTTTAAACATAACATAAACATTCACATTAAAAATAGTATACGGCATGTCATTAATATTTCCATAAACCATGAATGGTATAAAAATAACACATCCACAGTCAAAAATATCACAAAACCTTTAATACAATATGGATGTTTTGTATCATAATAAATAAACTTCAAATAATCTTAAAATCCCTCAAAGGATGTTGACATAGATGAAATCAAAATTATTTGAGAGAAATATCTCTTTTTTTGAAATCATTTAAAAGTAAGATAATTATAAAATAAAACTTTTACTTTGAAAATATTCTTAGAATCTTGTAAGGGATACTTCTAATATTTTTTAACGGTTGAAAATAGCCGCACCCACCGTATAAGTTAATAAAATACATTCATAGCTTATTTCTGTCGAAAAGGTTAAAAAGGACCTTATTTGGAAAACGATGGAAAGATTGTTTTATAAACCTCTTATAAATATTAAAACAAGGGTATAAATGACTTTAAACCATATTCTGTAAAATAGAAAGAATGTTTTGAAATACTTTTTTAAGAAACATGGATGTGGATGATAAAGGGGTCCCAGTAGATAATTACGTATAAACAACCTCAGATAATGACGAGATTGTGAAAAAACACTCACCTTGTACTTTACCTTAGTTGATGGTATGTTAATCTCCAGTATAATATTTAAATCATTTTTATTAAATTAAACAAGAACCATAAACATAATTATGATATCATATATGATCTTTTAACATTGATTTGTTCATAATATCTTAGTATTATCATTGTTTCGGGTGTTAACTTACTCGTTTTCTTTTATATGTTTTGTTACATGAGTCATGTTTGTCATGGATGGGTTGTATATTATTCATATACATAATGATATCAAGTCCTTGAACATTATTGTTAATCATTAAATGAGAATTAGTCTTGAATGGATACGATGGGGAATGAATCTCATCGTGTTCGTGGAGACGGTAGTCCGTACGTACGCACGAGCGACAATATCATTTTTTTTATATTAAAATAATATATAATTGGATGGTATATCATATATACAGAATCATTATCATGTTATATTTATTATTTACATGAATTAAACATCATTATTATACCCATGCAAATAATAATATATTGAATAACAATTACACCACGACGTGGAGACGGTAAGCCGTACATACACACATATGGTGACATGTCATTCAAAACATGGATAGAATAATGAATATGGTTGTAACATATTTATAATAACATCACAGTATATATAAGATACTGGAGTTATTATTTTATAATGGGAATAACAAAGAAAGAAGAAGTTGAAGAAGAAAGGAACTTGAAAAAGGGTGGTGAAAACATTACCTCTTCTTAGGGTTCTTCCTTTTGATTTGATCAAAAGGGATCCTTAGGTTGGATTTTTGATCAAAATAAGGCCTCTAGATTATAGTGATGGAAGTTGAGAGAGTATTTGGATTGGGTTTAGCCGAACCAAAAGTCTTTTAAAGTGTGAATTAGTGAGAAGGGGGAGTGCCCTTTTATAAGAGGGGTGAGGGGCACATTTGGAAAAGCTAGAAATATTATTTTATAATAAATTCATATTCGGTTTCTAATGACTCAAAAGTAGATTATTTAAAGGTTAATGTGGGTATGGGTCGAAAACTACTCAAATAATAGAATTTATACAGGTTTGGGTCATTATATTAACCTTATGATTTAGTTTTAACTCTTAGTTAATTAGTTTGACACTTACCATGCCACTTTGTATTTTTATATTATATAGTTAATTAACATACTATATACCTCAAAGATTCCTCCCAAGTGGTCCATTAACGATAAAAATATCATGATATAAGTCTCTTGGGCGAACCATAGATTTTTAGGAATTTAATATCAATTAATAATATAATATTTTTAAAAAAACTCTTTTATGTCAATTTTGACACTATTCAATAATTGATTTTTGTTAAAGTCTTAAAAACTATATTAATTCGAACCATATTTATTTAAGCAATACTATAATGTCATATTAAGCAATAAAATTCATGTATTTTATCAAAACATTCAAATTATATTAATTTTAACATTTATAATACCAATTATCTGATTATTTCATTAATAAGGAAAATACAACGTCATTATTGTGTCATAAATAATATTTATTAATAAATGGCTAAAAATTATAAATAAAATAGCATTATGTATAAATATTTTTATCTTTATAATTAATATTTATATTCGAAAATCCAACATATATAACCCTATGTAAAAAGTGTTTTTCTAAAAGATATATGCTTATGTCATTTTTGTATTTATTTTAACATAATTAAAATAAAGTGTCCCTATCACCTACAAGTGGCTCAATGGGGTCCCAAAATTGACCCAAAGATGCCAATGGTCGGACATTTATCACCCAATAAGGTTAGGACACTTTTTAGGGTAATTTATTATTATTATAATATTATTATTTTTACCCTTATTTACCGGATTTACCTTTTAACCATGGTAAATAAAATTTTTACCGAAGTAATTATTAAAAATGTCTAAAAATAAACATTACCTATTTAAAAAATTTGGACATCCTGATTCCAAATATGGAATCCATTTTTCCAAATTCAAAACAAATAATTGTAAGAAATTAATTTAAAAATTAATTCCCATTGTTAAAACAAAAAACGTGTTTTAAAGAGATAATAACTATCAAAAGATTGACACTTGCTCATGTCCAGTTTAATTGTGAAATTATGTCCAATGACCAACATTGTATTAAATGGTAAAACTATATTCTAAATATACTTTAAAATAACTCATTTTCATAATTTATCACTATTAATCATTTCGATTAAAAAAGATGATTTTAATTAAAATTTAGTAATTTTCACTATTCATCAAAATATAAATGTTATCCAAAAAGTTCCAAAATTTTACCCTAGGATAATTTCAATATTCTGAATCCAAAAATGAAGTCAATTTTTAGTGATAAAATTTACTAAATTTCAAAAAATGGGTATTACTATTCATAACGGCTAGTTTGATTGGTTGTGGTGTGTTTGTTAGAACTCGAAGTTATGTAGAACACACGCTACTGTATTATTCAAAGGGAATCGTATCATGGAAGCTTGAGGTATTACATTCTCCCCTCCTTCAAATAATTTCGTCCTAGAAATTTCTAGAATATTACTGCATAAAAAGACTTGGGTGGTTCTTCATCATAAGTTCATCAGGTTCCCACATTGCCTCTTCCATTTTATGGTTTCTCCATAGAACTTTTACAAGACGAGTCGTCTGGTTTCTCAGCACTTTTCCTCTCGTATCAAGAATCCTGATGGGATATTCGCACTAAGAAAGATCAGGTTCTAGTTATAATTCCTCATAGGTGAGTACATGTGTTGGGTAAGGCATATATTTTCTCAACAACGATACGTGGAACACATCGTGAACTTTGGAGAGACTTGGCGGTATTGCCAAACGGTAAGCTACAACCCCAATTCGTTCTAAAATTTCGAAAGGTTCAATGTACCTGGGACTCAATTTACCCTTCATTCCGAAACGTATAATTCCATTCCATGGATATACCTTCAAGAAAACATGATCTCCTACTTGAAATTCCAAATCATTCCTTCGGTTAACGACATAGCTCTTCTTCCGACTTTAAGCTGCATTGATGGGATTTTGGATTACCATTACCTTTTCCATCGTTTCCCCCACCAGTTCTGGGCCTACAAGTTTTCTTTCACCAACGTCATCCCAACAAGTCGGTGTGGGAGATCTCTTTCCGTATAACGCTTCATATGGTGCAATCTGAATATTCGAATAGAATCTATTGTTGTAGAAAAATTCTACCAGAGGTAAATATTGATCCCACATACCCAGAAAGTCAAGTGATCATGATCTCAACATATCTTCTAAGGTTTGAATAGTTCGTTCTGATTGTCCATCTATTTGAGGGTGGTAGGCAGTGCTCAATTGAAGTTCAGTATCTAGGGATTTCTGATGACTCTTCCAAAATATTAAAGTAAAATGGGGATCACGATCAGAAATAATCTATAGGGGTAATCCATGAAGTCTCACCACTTCATTAATATATAGTCTTGCTAGACTTTCCAGTGGTAGATCTTCTCTTATATAAAGAAAATGTGCTGACTTGGTAAGACGATAAAAAATAACCCATATTGTATCGTTCCTTCTAGGAGTCTTTGGTAGCCCCATGACAAAGTCTATCGTGATATTGTCCCATTTCCACTCAGGTATGGGAAGAGGTTGCATGACTCCTCCAGGTTGTTGCCTTCCAGCTTTCACTTGTTGACAAACCATACATCTTGACACAAAATCAGAAATCTCCCTCTTCATGTTTTCCCACCAAAAATGTTCCTTCAAGTATCTATACATCTTGGTGCTCCCAGGGTGTATAGATAAATTGGAACTATGAGCATCATCCAACAATTCCCTTTTTAGATCATGTATATTGGGAACACAAAGTCTCTTCCCAAATTTCAAAATTCCATCTTCATACCCAAAGTCATTCAATCTCCCATCATTCACAGCTTTAATCTTTTTTTTTCAAAATCTTCATCACTGATCTGAGAACTCATTATCCTTTCCAGTACGGATGGTTTGGAAACCATTTAAAAATGTATTGATGTTTCACCTTCCATGGTAATTCCCATGTCCATCTTCACTAGATCCATGAAAATTGGATCCCTTTCAATTCTCATATTGTTCAAAACTCCATGATCTTTTCTACTAAAAGCATATGCCACCTTATTTGCCTTCCTCGGGTGGTAGCATATCATACAATCATAATCCTTGAGTAATTCAAGCCATCTCCTTTGCCTCATGTTGAGTTATTTTTGTGAGAAATATACTTCAAACTCTTGTGATCAGTATAAATCTATCATTTTTCACCATAGAGGTAGTGCCTCCATATCTTCATAGAAAAGATCACAACTGCTAACTTGAGATCATGAGTTGGATAGTTTTGGTCATGAATTTTCAACTGTTGTGATGCATAGGCAATAATACTATCATTCTTCATAAGGACACAGCCAAGTCCTTTCTTCGATGAATCACTATAAATAATGAACCCATCATTCCTCAAGGGTAGAGTCAATATAGGAGCATTGACTAATCTTCTCTTCAGTTCTTCGAAACATTCTTCACACTCTTTTGTCCAAACAAAACTAACCCCCTTACGTGTGAGATTTGTTAATAGGTTAGCCAATCGGGAAAAAATTTTGACGTAACGTCGATAATAACTTGCTAAACCAATAAAACGGCATACCTCAGTTATACTCATCGGTGCTGGCCATTCATGGATTTCCTTGGTCTTAGAAGGATCAACAGAGATTCCATATTTAGAGATAATATGTCCAAGAAAAGAAATGTACTGAAGCCAGAATTCACACTTTCTAAACATCCCATATAATTCACGTCTTCTCAGAGTCTTCAGGATAATGCGCAAGTGATTTTCATGATCTTCGTAGCTTTTGGGGTATACCAAGATATCATCAATAAATACCACCACAAAATCATCGAGATATTCCTTGAAAACTCTATTCATTAGATCCATGAATATAGAGGGTGCATTAGTCATCCCAAAAGAAATTACTGTAAACTCGTAATGCATGTACCTTGATCGAAATGATGTCTTTGGAATGTCTTCCTTCTTCACTCACAACTGATGATATCCAGATCAAAGTTCAATATTTGAAAAGTATTGAGATCCATGCAGTTGGTCAAATAAATCATCAATATGAGGTAGGGGATACTTGTTCTTTATTTTTATAGTGTTTATCTCCCTGTAGTCGATGCATAACCTCATAGATCCATCTTTCTTTTTTACAAAAAGAACAGGGGCTCCCCATGGAGAAAAACTAGGGAGATTAAATCCCTTATTACTCAATTCATCTAGTTGTTTCTTTAGTTCAACTAATTCCACATGGCCATTCTATAAGGGGTCTTTGATATAGGCTTTGATCCATGAATTAAATCAATGGAAAACTCAACTTCTCGTTCTAGAGGATGTCCAGACAAATCTTTCAGAAACACATCTATATATTCTTTCACAATAGGTACATCCTCTATTTGAACATTACATTCCTCACCCACAGTCATTTAATTCTCTTCCTCCCCAATAATTGAATTTAGTTGAGCTACTGGGGGTGGATCTAGATAAGAATTAGGTGGTGACGATTCTGCTCTAATGATAAGGTTTTCCTTATCATCATCATCAAAAATCGTATCCTCCTTCTTCTTACAATAAATCTTCTTATCATGGTCTGAAAGACAATCCATACCAATGATTATATCAAACTCAATCATAGGTATGACGATGAGATCAGCAGATAAAGAACATTTATGTGCTCTAATGGGGGATGATTCACAAAACTGTGTTCCAATGTTACTTCCCTTAGGTGTTTTAACTGACAACTCCATTGTTAAATAAAATTGGAAATATCTAATTTTCATAGAAAACTAGGAAGATATGAAACAATGAGATGATCCAAAATCAAATAATTCATTTTCTAAACTTGAGGAAACCATTAATTTACCTACCACCATGTCTTTCGAAGCTTCTACCTCAGCATTAGTGATAGCATAATCTTGGCATTGATCCCTTTCCCTTTTTTGAGGTAAGTTCCCCTGACGCTTAGGAAATTCATTTTCATAATTTCCCGTCTCCCTACAATTAAAGCATTGGACATCGGTAGCTTCCTTCTTCCCCTTGAAATCACGAGCATGGTGGCCTCTTTCACCACACTTGTAACAGACTCCCACTCCTTTTAAGGAAGTACCGAGGTGTTTCTTCCCACATTTACTGCAGGTTCGATATTCAACTTTTCCCTTCATCCCCTTATTTCCTTTCCCATATTGATCAGCAGATCTCTTCTTCTCTTGCTTTGCTTTAAAGTCATAAGACTTAGAGAATTCCTTTTCTGTGTTGATATCACATGAGACAATGTCTTCGTACGATGAGAAGGATTGTGAGACTAATTCTCGATGGAGAAATGTTTTTAACCCATCAAAGAAATGGTCAATCTTTATTATTGGGTTATGTATATAATCTCCAGCATACCTTGATAACCTTGTAAAGTTAGCCTCATATATTGCAACATTCTCATCCTCCTTTGTTTCAGATTCAGAAATTGCCTTTCTATATCTGCTCGATGGCCATGAGGAATGTATTTTTATAAAAACAGATATTTGAACTCCCTCCATCCCATATTTGATACTTTATCATCTTCCTTCATGTTTTGAATCAATGACCACCATTGATTAGCATCTCCAGAAAGGTGATAAACTGCAATGACAACTTTTTCCCTTTCACTACTCCCCAAAGCCTGAAATATCTTCTCTAGGGAACTTATCCATTGCTCATATACTAATGGATTTGTACTCCCATTTAATGTTGGTGGTTGCTGCCTCATGAAACAATCTATCATTGATCCTCCTCGTTGTGGATCAGGGTGCTCCATACGGGTAAGATTATTATTCATAACCTGAGTGAGTTGTCCCAGTATGGTGAATAGAGATCAGCACCAGTTCCATCACCAGCTCCACTATAATTATCTTAAGTAGGAGGGAAATCCCTACATGGAGTTCGTGCATTGATACAGTTTCCATTTCTTCCACTAGGCGCCATTTCTAAACAATGGCACAAACTAGATCAGTTTATGAACCAAAATAAATAATTCCATTCTTATAAAACACTTAACATAAATTTTAACTATTTATGGATATAATCCATAATCAAAAATATGTTTTCTTTGAGGAAATATATACTCATAAACCCTTCATAATGATTTGTAATGAAAATGAGAGTTATCCTAAGCATATCCCCCGGGAGTGTCGTAACTAAGAGTGCAGCAAGGCCCATTGTTGTGCACTAGTTTCCATTCGAGTCTAGCTCAAAGCGGTGTTTTTGGGTTTTACCCCTAGGTACATCTGTTCTAGAGCCACCTCTACCTACTTGTATCCAAATAGGGATGTATTTCTTGGAAAACTCACAAAATCTCTACAATAGCAAAATTGTAGGAAGTTCTTCTATACTCATCCTCGAAGTCCATCATAAATCTATGTGCTCTAATCAGAGTTTATCTAAATCTAGCTTCCAAGGTTTGAACTAAAATTCCTCTGATGCCAACTATAACGCCCCGACCCCAGTTACCCATAGTCGGTGCATTATTACATAACATTGGCATGATCACTGGAAAGATCAAGTCTCAAAAGACCGATTAGTTTAGTATCCTTGGAATAACAAGATACTTTCATAATGATTACATTACATCATAAAATGAAAACTACAATAATATTTTCTCCATAGTCCACACTCTTATCCCCTCATACTATCCCTGCAGGTCATTCATAAAATACTTCTTCACATCCTTGGAAAAATAAAACATAGAAAGGGGTGAGGTCAAATTCCCAGTAAGGATAACAATATAGTGGAAACATTCCAAAAAAGCATAAACATTTAAGGAAATGTATAAATAAAACAAAATACTTTTAAAACATGAACTTCAGCATAATATGGCAGAAATAAAATGAAATAATTCCAAATACTTATTCACATGGATATTCTACTAGTCTAATAATCAAATGCAATATCAATAACCACTTTCATAATGATGGAATGCATAATCCTAGACTATCATAACCACATAGCCAAGGCCTCGTGCCAAGACTAAAAATAATATTTTTTTCAAGGCCTTGTGATAAGACACTAGTTTGTCTCCTGAGACCTACCAATGCATCGATGAAATACAGTGGGCTCCACCCATCACTTATTATGTCCAATGGCTTCCTCATATAAACAGGTTTAAACATAACATAAACATTCACATTAAAAATAGTATACGACATGTCATTAATTTTTCCATAAACCATGAATGGTATAAAAATAACACATCCACAGTCAAAAATATCACAAAACCTTCAATACAATATGGAAGTTTTGTATCATAATAAATAAACTTCAAATAATCTTAAAATCCCTCAAGGATGTTGACATAGATGAAATAAAAACCATTTGAGAGAAATATCTCTTTTTTTTAAATCATTTAAATGTTAAATAATTATAAAATAAAACATTTACTTTGAAAATATTCTTAGAATCATGTAAGGGAAGCTTCTAAGATTTTATAATGGTGGAAAACATCCGCACCCGCCATATAAGTTAAAAAATAACATTCTTACCTTAATTCTGTCGAAAAGGTTAAAAAGGACATTTTTTGGAAAACGATGGAAAGATTGATTTATAAACCTCTTATAAAAATTCAAACAAGGGTATAAATGAAATTAACCCATATTCTGTAATATAGAAAGAATGTTTTGAAATACATTTTTAAGAAACATGTATGTGGATGATAAAGGGGTCTCAGTAGATAATTACGTATAAACAACCTCATATAATGAAGAGATTATGAAATAACACTTACCTTGTACTTTTCCTTAGTAGATGTTGTTTTATCCTCCTATATAATAGTTAAAACATTGTTATTAAATTATACAAGAACCATATAAATTCTTATGATATCATATATGATCTTTTAACATTGATTTGTTAATAATATCTTAGTATTATTGTTGTTTTGGGTGTTAACATACTCGTTTTCTTTTATATGTTTTGTAACATAAGTCGTGTTTTTCATGGATAGGTTATATATTATTCATATCCAGAATTATATCAAGTCCTAAAACATTATTTGTAATCATTAAATGAGAATTAGTCTTGAATGGATACGATTGAGAATAAATCTCATCGCGTTCGTGGAGACGGTAGTCCGTACGTACGCACGAGCGATAATATCATTCTTTTGATATTAAAATAATATATAATTGGATGGTATATCATATATAAAGAATAATTATCATGTTATATTTAATATTTACATGAACTACACATCATCATTATACCCATCCAAATAATAATTTATTGAATAACAATTACACCACGACGTGGAGATGGTAAGTCATACGTACGCACGTATGGTGACATGTCATTCAAAGGATAGATAGAATACTGAATATGGGTGAATAATATTTATTATAACATCAAAATATATATAAGATAATGGAGTTATTATTTTATAATGTGAATAACAAAGAAAGAAGAAGTTGAAGAAGAAAGAAACTTGAAAAAAGGTGGTGAAAACATTACCTCTTCTTCGGGTTCTTCCTTTTGATTTGATCAAAAGGGATCCATAGGTTGGATTTATGATCAAAATAAGGCCTCTAGGTTGTATTTAGGGAAGTTTATAGAGTATTTGGTCAGTGTTTGGACTAAGGAAAAGGCTTTTAAAGTATGAATTAGTGAGAAGTGTGAGTGCCCTTTTATAAGAGGGGTTAGGGGCTCCTTTGGAAAAACTAGAAATATTATTTTATAATAAATTCATATATGGTTTATAATGGCTCAATAGGGGACTCTTTAAATGTTTAGGTGGGGATGGGCCGAAAACCACTCAACCAATTGAATTTATACAGGTTTGGGTCCTTATATTAAACTTATGTTTTAGTTTTAACTTTTAGCTAATTAGTTTGACACTTACCATGTCACTTTGTATTTTTATATTATATAGTTAATAAACGTACTATATACCTCCAAGAGACCCCCAAGTGGACCATTAATGATTCAACTATAATTATATAAGTCTTTTGACTGAACCTTTGATTTTTAAAAATTTAATATCAATTAATAATATAATATTTGTTTTAAAAACTCTTTTATGTCAATTTTGACACTATTCAAAAATAGATTTTTGTTAATGTCTTAAAAACTTTATTAATTCGAAAAAAAAATTCATTTGAGAAATAATATAATGTCATATTAAGCAATAAAATTCATTTATGTCATCAAAACGTTCAAATTATATTAATTTTAACATTTATAATACCAATTATTTGATTCATTCATTAATAAGGAAAATACGACATCATTATTGTGTCATAAATAATATTAATTATTAAATATCTAAAAATTATAAATAAAATATAATTATGTATGAAATCTTTTTATATTTCTAATTAATATTTATAGTCGAAAATCCAACATATATAACCCTATGTAAAAATTGTTTTTCTAAAAGATATATGATTATATCATTTTTGTGTTTATTTTAACTTAATTAAAATAAAGTGTCTCTATCACCTACATGTGGCTCTATGGGGTCCCAAAATAGACCCAAAGATGCACATGGTCAGAAATGTATCAAAAATTAATGTTAGGACACGTTTTATGGTAATTTATTATTATTATAATATTAGTTGTTTACCCTTATTTTCCGGATTTACCCTTTAACCATGGTAAATAAAATATTTACCGAAGTAATTATTCAAAATGTCTAAAAATAAAAGTAACCTATTTACACAATTTTGAAATCCTGATTCCACATATGGAATCCATTTTTCCAAATTCAAAACATATAAGTGGTAGAAATTAATTTAAAAATTAATTCCCTTTGTTAAAACAAAAAAGCGTGTTTTTAAGAGATAATAACTATCAAAAGATTGATACTTGTTCATGTGTATTTTAATTGTGAAATTATGTCCAATGACCAACATTGTATTAAATGGTAAAAATATATTCTAAATTTAATTTAAAACAACTCAAATTCATAATTTATCACTATTAATTATTTCGATTAAAAAAGTTGTTTTTAATTAAAATTTAGAAATTTTCACTATTCATCAAAATATAAATGTTATCCGAAAAGTTCCAAAATTTTATCGTAGGATAATTTCGATATTCTTAATCCAAAAATGAAGTCAATTTTGAGAGATAAAATTAATAAAATTTCAAAAATTGGGTATTACTATTCATAACGGCTAGTTTGATTGGTTGTGGTGTGTGTGTTAGAACTCGAAGTTGCGTAAAACACACGCTACTATATTATTCAAAGGGAAGCGTACTATGGATGCTTGGGGTGTTATAGCTGACATAATTATTCTATTCATGTAAGGTTCCTAATGTCTACTCTAAATCTATCATGTACAATTTTAGTAGTCTTTCTCCGAGAGGCGGTAATAAATCTATAAATATTTAGAGGGTTCACTTAGGAATGTCGAATTATTTCAAACATTCATCAGTCCCTTGATAAAAAAACCCTTTTTCAGTTAACTGGTTAAAGGAAAACATTTTCCAACAAGGTTAGCTATAAATCACCAAATTTATTCTCTATGTCTTTGAAGTCCTTTCAACTCAATGAGGTTGCAAGTATGTGAAATAGAAAGGATGGACTTTGTCTTATCAAGTTATACGTCAATTCCATGACGACATGCAATGATGCCAAGTAATTCCCTTTAGGTGACATCAAATAAACATTTCAAGGGGTTAATTTTAAGGATAAGTTGGCATAGTTTGTTGAAGATGAATTCAATATATGACATGTGGTCTGAGAATTGTTGGGATTTAACCACCATTTCATCAACATGGAATTCAACAATATTTACTTGGATGGTCTTGAAGATGCGATGCATGGCATGCTGATATTTCACGTCAACATTTTTCAGACCGAAGGGAATTACCTTGGAGAAAAATACTCTTGATGGGTCCTGAATGCTGTATCTTATTCTTATTTTCTGGACATTCAGATATTATATTATCCTAAATAGATATCCATGAAAGAGATAACTAGATGTTCGGTAGTTTCATTGATCAACAATTCAGTGACCAGGACAGAGAAGTCATCCTTTTGGAAGTACCAATTGAGATCTTTAAAATTTATGTAAACTTTGATTTTTTTATTCTTATTTTTTTCATTGACTAAATTTGATATACATATGGTATATAGGATCTCCCTAATGAAGTTTTCTTGGATGATCTTGTCGAATTTAGCCTCTATTTTGGCAGCATGTGTGGGATGCATCCCCCTATAATTTTTTTGCCAAGTTGGTCTTCTGGCAGGCCCAAGTGGGGAGTGGACACCTCATGAGCGAGGCTTGGAATTTATATATTATTCGAGGTTAAAAGTTATAAATTCTTCCAGAGGACGGAGGTGTAGACCGATTTCTCATTGGAATACATTTTCAATGTAATTAGAGTGAGTCACAAGTCTTATTCACTACCCAGGATTTTTCCCAGAGTTCATTAATGGTGCTTGAGGTGCTATACTCAATTGTTGGAGGAGAATAGATAAGGTATTATTCCTCTTCCTCTTCCACTTACTTATTGTAATATTTATTATCATCTTCTTGTTATGGGAAAACTATTCTCAATATTATCTCTGCATAGTTAAGAGAAGAGGGATAATTTTTGCATTCATAGGCTGAGGTGACGTCTTATGATTTGAATAATAAAAGGTAATCATTTAGAGATGATGGGGTGAGGGAATGGTAAATGTATCCTTTCGTTTCTACATTAGTGGGTGAGGTAGGTATTATCTGGAGCTCCAAGGATGGATTGAGGGTATTTTAATTCGTTCATTCATCATTATCTTGGGGTTCAGTGTAATTTTCTACAGTGTTAGGCTTGGCGGCTTGGACTAAAATCTTGAGGACTACTGAATACAACTACAAACATGGATTCAAGCACTCTACCTGATTTATGGGAAGTATTTATTCCCCAAATATATTTCTTAAGGTTTAGTATAGACCATTTCCAAAACATTTGGAGTGGTGACCCAATCAATACCATCGAATGTGGGTCATATTCCCTTATACTCATAGAATACTGCATTGATACGTTGTGAATAACTTGATTCTAATGGAGCCTTATCAGCATGAAATGATCCATTCTATCCATTAATGAAATATTTCATGCACATATAGTATGATGTAGGAATCACTACGCACTAATAAAACTAGGGACTTCCTAGCAGGATGTTGACGGCTTTGTTTTTTACAACCATTAGAAATTATGAGTTGCATATAAGGTGTCCAATCTATGTTTTTATCTTGATTTAGCCTAAGGGAATCTATTCACTTTTTTTCAAATACCATCAAAGTTGTTGTGCAAGATGCCATATTTTCATCATTTCATCCCTACCGAAGAAGTGTCCGTAGTGGGATGAGATAGAATCAATATCCAATGTCAATAAATACTTTTTTGACTTAGAATCCATTTCTCCTTCTAGAAACATATAAGGGTTTGATGTGTCCCTTTATAATGGCATCATCATCTATTGTGATGGAGATAAAAACATGGAGTTTTTTTGGATCAATTTATGTATGATAGAATTCAATGGTGTTCACTTTAGAAATAGTCTCTTGGGGGCTTGGTGAAACTACTATAAGTGCTTCCCTAAGATATTTTGAGAACGTTGGGGAATCTTGGATTGATAGATTTTCTGGTACTAAATCCAACTGTCTCAAAATATCATACTTCTACTATAATGGTTAGTGGGTACCAAATTGGGGATGATATTTTATATGAAAATTAGGGACTTGATCAATGGATGGGGATCGGTCAACCATTAGGATATGAATTGATGGTGCTTATGTGCTTTCTGGGGTTGGCGAAAAAGGTCTTCCTACATGCAGTGAGCAATTAGACATTCATTCCTCTTCTGATGTATATTCTATGATGATTGGTTTAGAGTGGATTTTAGTTGGAATAGGGAAATTTTCATATTCGTGTGGGGTCTACTAAAGCTCTCTAATGTGAATTTGTTTGATATTGACCATTTGAACTGGGGTGAGGCTAGAAATTTGATTAATACCACAACTATATCTTCCTTGGTATTCATGCCTCATATAGACTCTTTCTCTATTTTTCCAATTAGGTCTAGGGATCTCGGGTTCATATACATACTATACATCATATAAGGGATCAATTATGTGAATGAAGTTAATGGATCGGAATATCAGTTCCTCATCTAATGACGAGTCTCCCAGTCTGAGTACTTCATGTGGTGTCTTTTGGTGGGGCAGTGCCTTTTTTTAGATCTGAGGGAATAAGATCTGAGAGGGTCAAGGTTAACTTTGTCCTAGTAATGGTTTTATCTTCTTGAACATTCCCTCTACTGTTCTTGTCAAACGAATTCTTGTATAGTCTCATCTTGGAGGATTTTGGGGTCATGGATGTTGGATATGCTACATTAGGAGTTTTTGGTGGCACAATCGGTTTCTCCAACCATGCTTGGAGTATCCAATTATCTCAGTTTACTACTTTAAGAGTCATAAATCAATCAAACATCTACTCAATTTTTATGTCAAAGTTTTTTACTCCTCTCCATCCAGGATAGTTGTGAAAACATATACCACTTTTGTTAGTGGTGGTCCTAGTTTGACTTTCCCATAATCTATCATTATTTGTATAAGGACTTTAAATATGTTGAATTCTTGGATGTTATGTCCCAGTAACCTGTGATTGGGAAAATAATATGGACAATCATTGAGAGCTACATTATTATCTCTATTTGGATATGATAGACATACCAAGTTTCAATTCATGGTGGCTACAATGAAACAACATACCTGGTCATTTCATAATGAGGAAACTTTATTCCTATGTTCATTGAATTGAATTCTCCTAGGTCCTGTCACCTCATCTTGTTGTGTATGGGGTTTCTGTTGATGTCCAAGAGGCCTAGAATGATTTAGGGAATTCTTGGGAGCTGAAGTATGTGTAGGGGGTTGATTAAGTGTAACGGAGGCCACTTCTTCTCTTCCCACCCTTTTTCCGAGGCCCAGTGGGGCTACCCAGAACTAGTTATTAGTCCATTATAAGTAATAATATTTTATTTTCGAAATAGAAGATAATTATTGAAACCCACATGAATATTTTAACGTGATAATTAGTTTTCACATCTTGTCAAAGAGGTTACCAATGAACATAACTAACATCTCATCTTTAGGGAGAGGTTAGTTCAAATAGTTGGAAAACAATTTCCATCTAGTAATGAAATATGAGACACTATCTTTCTCCCACTATTTTCAGATCATGAGGTCACAAAATATTATCCTTGGAAACATTAAGCTAAACATAAAATTATATACCATCGGAGATCCTCCAAAACTATTATCAACAACACAGAAAAAATGGAATACCATACAAAGGATGAACCTTGCAGAGTTCGCTAGAAGCATAAATATTTTGATGCTTCTTATTGCTCTGGGGTTCCCATCATGGGATCACAATAATATGAATAATTCATCATATGTTATTCTAGTTCACATGAGCCATTGAATAAAAAAACAAGTTTACCAAAAAATGGTGGGGGTGTAGTGTTACTCACCTAGACTGGGTAAGGATTCAATTCTGGTTGTATCAGACTATTCTATCCTTCCATGTATTTAAATCAATCATCCAATTACTCAATGTTATAAATGATTCCTTGATGTGTGTCATATTGAACTGGATCATGGGTGGGAATTGCTGGGTACATGATTAGATGTTCTGAATCGGCTGTTACATAAGGCAGATAACTGACTTTTGGGAAATCTTTTTGTGTTTTCTTGAATATATTTTGGTTGATTCCTTAATGGTGTGAAATTTTGATATCCTTTTGGTTTTTGAATCATATATACTGATGGACCTGTAATTGTATTGGATGAGCATTTTGGCCTTTCTTAATTTTATAGGATGAGCCCTTGTGGCAGAGGTACACCGGTTGGAATGGTATGTTGAATCTATTCATGGGAAGAATATTGTATAGGTTGGATTCCTCGGTACATCTTAGAATTTATTCTCCTCAACCCTTTCATTTATTCCTCATGCCGAGTGAATCACTCCTCAATTATTAGGGACTCATTCTCATTAGGAAGAGTAGGTGGATCATACATGACTTTATTTTAACACTTATGTTTTTTTGGGATTCGTGAAGGTGTTATTGAGGGATTTTCCAAGGGAGTATCCAAATTTATGGTGGCGCTCTGGTTCTGGGTATGTACATCACTAGGTTTGGTGTGGATAAAATTTTGGGTGTAACCATCCTCTACTCGTTCATCTGTATTTTCATTTTTTTCTTCTATAGGATTGAAATCCGCAACATTTTACCAATGCATAACACATAGTTGGTTTCATACCCAGGGGTGAATTGTAGGATATCCCTTTTCTTCCTTTGTTGGATATTCTGATTCCACTCTAGGGTTCTCATCGAGTTTCTTGGTGAAGGGTACCTTAGAGGTAACCTTAATGTGACCTTGTCATATGCCTCCCTTTTGGGGGACATGAATCGTGAGGAAGTATGAACTAGTAGACCACTGTATTTTTTCCCTATATAATCAGGAAAATACGGATGTCCTCTAGGTGAGTATATGAGGTTAAAATTATCCCATGCCTATGGGATGAGGTCATTCCCCTTCTGTTATAATTTTTCATCAGCCTATATTTTTTTTGTCTTACATAGGCATTTTGAGTCAAAAAATTCTCCCAGACCTATGGGCTAGGCCTCATCCTATATTGTGGAACATTCAGCATCAATTTTCTCTTTCTTGATCTTTTACATTCTGGTTCGAGTTTGATCCAAATCTCGTGTTGGGTCTTCCTGTGACTTATTTATTTCTGAGGACATTAGTAGTTCATGGTGGTTGGATTCCCATATATGATAAGCCTACTTAATTTTACTAGTTACATGATTCATGAGTTTTTAATGGATTTATTTGGTCACCCCTGACACTCTTGAGACTTTCTCAAGGCTGGATTTAGTCTACTATATAGCCTTTTTGAAATGAGGGTATTGTTTTATAATCTCATTGAGATGATTAAATTACATAATTTCATTTATAATGGGTTCTTCTAGATGGGATGTGGCGTGAAGTTCAACGCTCCATGCTCCCCAAATACCCGAATTTTAATATCAAACATTTTGTTTCTAATTAGACAATATGTTTTATGCATCACATTGAGGCAGGTCAGTTCAAGATCATTTTTCACCTCTTTGATTTTGTTCCCTATTAATATGGGAGGGATTCCTAGTCAATTTGATGGTGGATCTCTTCAAATATTTTTACATGGTCTATATACCCATCATAAGATAATATTTTTTTTCAGGTGGTGGGGCGATTTCCTGGGATTGAGATGAATGTAATGTACACATTCCATTGAAAATTTCCATGGTATGTTGAATTGAGAAGTAGTTGTGGGGAAAAAATAACTGTTATGCCATCCTTGGAAATTCATCTTCATAAGAGCATCATATTCATTTGTTATTATCCCATTTAATCCTCTACATGAATTCCCCAACATGGATACTTATCTATTACCTCATCACTAGTAGTGGGGATCAAAGGGATCTTATTGATATGTTAATAGCATGGGTGGGTTAGAGGAAGGGTATGGACCCCAGAAATCATCTCACTAATAAAGGATGACTCTTTCATTTGAAAGGGTATCCAAAATGTTTGATATCATCTTCCAAGCACATAATAATATTAGGGATTTCTCATACTTCACATGGGGAGGGGTAGAACTTCTTATTGATGTGAAATTTGGAAGCGTGGAGGGACTTTCTAGTTGATGTTGTGATAAAGAGGGATGTCATCACGGCTTTCTGTCTATCCACAAGGATAATATATTTGGTGTGAATCTCAAGGAAGATGTTTGGGATAGTTTTTAGCAAGGCTAAAACATTATTTCTTCATAATGTAACTATAGGTATGGCCTTCATTGTGAGTTCCATCATGGTGAGGACTACCATTATAGCTTGATATCCTACTTTAAAGAGAATTTATGAAGTGTATACCATAGGGAGGAAAATCAGGGTGGATGATAAATATTTGATGAACTTTGTGTTTTCTGATCATATTTTCATGAGGAGTGATACTGTGACACTCATCAAGAGATAATCTCTCACAATCGATCATTTATTTCCACAAAGAAATCCTCTGTGGTGCATTCTCTAGGGAGTACCTTCAAAGATACTATTAGTAATGTTTCTAGGAGGACCTTTTGAACTGATACATACACTTCCATATTTTGATAACAGATTTTTAGGATCCTGAGCCTATATTGATAAGTGTTTGATCGAATCAAAAAATATATTTTCCAACGGAGCCTAGTTATGAATATTATCTTAATTTTACAATTTCTTTTGGTGTGATGTAATTTTGGGTGCTCTCTTACATGAGTCTAGGGCCACCTTATATTGTAAATGAAATTCATATATGGGTTCCTCTTTTATTTATTCCCATGATTCTTCTAGGATATGCTAATGAGAATCTTGAGTTCTGGTAGGGATATATGGATTCTCTAGAGAAACCACCATATAGGACCATTGATTATTAGTCGGAATGGTTATTTATTCCTAATCTGGTTGACCATTTATCTTATAATATTTCCACCAACCCTAGTAGAGTAGAGAGGGAATGAAATTATCTCCATAGTTAACATATTATCTTGTGGATGTGTCACCCCATTTTAGGTGGTAGGCTTGTGGGATCCACTCCTTTCCATTTCCACAGATGTGATTATGTATAGATATGTCTAGGGGATATGTTCAAGAATTAATGTCTAATACTCCATCATTACTTGGGATGTGTTGAGAGACATCTTTAAATGGAATAAGGATATATTCCCATTTTTATGTCTATGTAGGAATATGTGTCTTCTCTAGTCCTCCTTGTTCTGCTAGTGGGTACTAGAAGTTTTTGTATTTCAGGGTAGAGGAATGATTTTTCCATTGATGAATAGATGGTATGCACTAGCTATTTTCTATAGTTACCATCATATTTGGTTGATGGGATTTATATTTTCAATAAGGAATTGTATTTTTCACATTTTCCACTATATTTTTCTAATAGACTTCATATATATCTATTATTCTTGGACTCTACTCGTATTTCATTACCACTATACTTGAACAGTGGGATTTATATGAGGGGGAAGTAATTTGACTCTGTCATTATTTGATTTCTACTATATTTGACTAGTGTACTTTTCATTCCACTGTAGGGATAATTTTTTTTCTTTATTTTTTCATCCTATTTGAATAATGATCTTGTTATGAATCAAAAAAAAAATTGATTCAACTCATAGCTAGTTGCTTCTTTGTTTGGATGTTGGGATTCATATATGTCACTAGGAATTATCATCTAATCATAGATGGATTCCACCCAATTTGGAAATATACTTTCATTCACATTAGAATGGATTTTCATCTGCCTATAATTCTACTCCATATTTTCATGGAGTTCTTATGGAGAATTAATAGGAATTTGTTCATACTAGTAATATGTCCTCGTATTTTCATGGAGGGATTATAAAGAAGGTGTAAAATATTATGATTTACCATTATATTTTTCCATATTTCCATGGTGGATATCATCCTCAGGAATTGTGTTGATTACGAGTTTCTGATTATATTTATCCCCCTAAGAGGGAAGTCCATGGGACATGTGTTCATTGAACTTTAGTAGCATCTCTCTGTGTGATATCCTCTTCAAAATAAGGATACTGGGCTGCATGACATTAGAAATTACATCCACTAGTAGAGGACCTTGTGTGGAAGCCCTAGGCAGTAGAGTATAATTCATTAGTAAAGACATCATCCAGCTCCGTAAGATAAGAGAGGTACTCATTGTTGTGTTTTGGGGATAGGCACCCAAAATGATTATAAACGTCTAGTGTCGTTCCCTAGTTCCTGACCAGTGATCTATGCTGGGTGGGTGGATGGAAAAATATCCTTGCCTACTGTTCAATCCATGATGCATCCAGGGAAGAGTATCATTTTTATGGTACTCCGTGAATAGTTCATTTGAAACCCAGCTATTGATGATGCTGGTTGGGTGATAGTTTCATGTGTTTCATCATGGACCCAGATGGCTATGCATTCACTGACATTTGGGTATGATTAAACTATCTATATGACATTGTATTTATCGAATCCTTGAGTATTACCTGAAAAATGTGTGACAACTATAGATAAAAAACCCTCATCAATGTAGCATCTAATGATCACATGGATATTTGATGATCTTTTATGGCCCTCCTCCACTTCGGATGTGGAAGAGGTCGAGCATAATGTAACACCACCACCTTGGTTAAGGATTCAAATCATGTTCACCATTTTGGTTTTTCCTGAAGATATATATGTATCTAAAATTAAAATGGTTTGACAGGGACTGGGTAGTATATCATTTCTATCTCGTGAAGGTTGTGCCATAGTTATGTCATTTTTTTAGTTCTATGATTTTTCTGAACCGAAGGTGTAGTTTTTTCATGAATAGTTTATTACAAGTGGTTGAGTGGTGTGATATCACTGACATAAGATACAGGGTCTTCCACAGTCTCCAATGGATTTATTTAGGGAGATAGAAACATCCAATGGATCTTACATCAATGATTTATTGACCTACATTCCCAAGGTAGGATCTCATTTGGAAACATTTTCAACGACACTAAATATCTCACAATGGTCGAGAGGATGGGAACTCGGGATCATTGCACCCTATTAGGGGGAACTATTTCATATTCTAGTACACTCTTATATATTTAATCTATTCTCACATGTTCATTAATTGTTGGATCATTCCCAAACATGTGTCTGTGAATTATCCCAAGGTAAGATCGATCATAAATACATGTCGGTTGGGAATTATCTTTATGTACCTGAGGTTATCCATCAATGTTACCCTTTTGTGGAAAAATCAAGAAATCAATTATTTATTTATCATGAAAATAATGGTTCAACCCATGTGATGAGGCACTCGAGAGTTTATTGTCATCTAAGGGGGACTGAAATAGTATCAATGTTGTGATCAAACTCATAAGGTGGATTTCCTATGTATCCATGTGAGCGGAATCATAAACCACATAGTTTGGTGCCACTTAAGTGGACACATTACCTTTTAAGGTCATTTGATGTGAACCCATCTAGATAGTTTAATGTCAAGTGGTGAGGACATCTACCTGGAAGGTTCCTAGTTAAGATTTTATGTAGGACATAAACTGAGTTGACATAGGGGACCTCAATAGATATTGTCATTTGGGTGGACATTACCCTACCAGGGATGTGCCCTAATAACATTAGGGTGGATTTGGGAGTTGGGGTTAGACCTCAGGGATGATTCATGCATATCCATGTTCATTGAAAATCAAATACCACATAGTTCGGTGGAACTTATTCATATTAACATCATGTGGTGAGGATAAGAGTAAATCGAAATTAAGATGATAGTGTTGGTTTTAAATATCTAGTATTCTTCCTACAAAACCTAGTTCATTGTGAATCAATGTCCAAATAGTAATGAATGATAGGGCTTATGCTTTTGATCAATCTATTTGGACATAATACAATTGGGGTTTATTCCATATAAGAAGAACATTTTATTTGTGTTTGGGGCTTACATCAGAGATAATTTCCAATGAAAGTGCATGGTTGGGGATTACACTGAGTATGTGGCCCATTTTAAGAGGATTTAGCTTGATCAGATTCAATTTGGAGATTATAATTGGGAGATTCCTGTTTAGTTTATGGTTGTGGATTACATCTACGGAGAAGGCATGTTTGATTTTTGGTTTTGTGTGGATATCATGATCACCACTAATCTCTATGGTAGTGTGGGTCATTCTTAATGTTATAAATAAGATAAAATAGTAGATCTGATGATCGCACAACCCTCCTCATCTTCTGATGGATGGAGCTGGAGCCCCAAGGGGGAGAGAGAGGAAATTTTGGTGTGCATGTTTTTTATCTTGTCATCATATTCAAGATTTTATCATTTGGGAATATATTTACATACTCCCCATATTTAGGAGAAGATGATAAAGTGCTCCAAATCATGCAATAAAGGATTGGGGCTTTCCTCAGTGGGAGTGCACTGAAATTGGATCCATGAATGGGCAGGAGAGTCGCTCCCTATCAAAAGGAATCACAAGAGGGATATAATTTCATTAGTACTGAACCTCATCTAATTGAAAGTCTCGTGATTCCCCTTAATTCCTCAAATGTGGAAATTCACATGAGTATCCCATGGTTGGAACCTAGTTACTACGGGAATATAAACATATGTACATTCAAGGGGTTCACCCAATTGTGGGGATTCCCCATATGATTCCGCTTACCATGGGCATGTAAACTTAGAGGGCCACACTGATGCACCAGATGGTGTCATTATACATTTATAGTGGCTCTGGGAGAGGATTTTTCTTGATACCATTGGACTAGCTTGTATAGGTACTACCAATGATGCAATAGAAACAAAAGGAAATGACTCGAATCAGAGGGTAGAACTCCATAGGATACCCCATTCCACATGGAGTATCCTTAGGTGGTATGGGGTTTCCCCCACATATATTATTACTTTGTGGGTATGGGGACCATACACATATCATGGAAGTATGTAGACCTAGGTTTGATATGCTTAATCATTTTCCACACAGAGCCAAGTTCCATTCATGTACCATGTGTCTATGTGGGATCAATTTCTTCTCACGCAGTGATTTGATACACAGGAAGGGTTCCACCCACATAGTAATTTCCTATGGGGTATTTATAGTTGTAAAAGTTACAATTGGTTCTATTCCATGTGGAGAATACTTCCATGAAGGGTGATGAGTTCATAGAATGAAAAATTGATTTATTTTTTTCTTAATTATATCTACGAAGAAGTATTTTAACTGTAGAGAATCATAATAGGAGTCTATATTTCTATGATGCCCTCTAATTCCATGACTTCATCGATCAATTGATCTTATGATCCCCCAAAAGTCCTCTAAAAATTACATCCCTTTGATTCCCTTTGATTCTATATTTTCAGAGAAGTATGGAACTAAATACTAGAATTTCATGTCATATATGATGTTCCCACAATCCCTCTTTTACTGATGTATACAAAAGAAACTCAACCCATAGATGATTTGGTTAGCAAAGGTAAGTGGTTGTAATCTATGAAGGATAAAATCACCGACTTGAGCCCAAAAATGACATTTTTTAATTCATGAGAATCCATTAATTTTGCCCTTCTAGTGAACCATTGTAATTCGCATGGGATGTTGTGTGTGGGGGTGATATTTCCACCTCATTCCTATAGAAGATTTCATGTGTGGGGAACTAGTTCCAATATCTTTCTTCGATGAACTATTTACTCCACTGTTGTCTCATGAATTTGATCTCCATGTAGAGAGGTGATTTGGAAATCATTAATACTCCATGACCTGAATTTTTCCCTTTTCCATTTCACTTCAACTATTCCTTCAATTTTTTTCCATCCATTGATAATTCAGGGATTATTTTAATTTACCTTTCAAATATTTAAGGACCCAATATGTTCTTAAGGGTTTTATAGTTTTTTTTGGGTTTTAAGGGATTTTGGATTTTAATGTGGATTTTTAGGGTATTGAGGTTTTTAGTGTTTTTAGGGATTCTACCGGTTTTTTGTTTTTTAATATTTTTAGGGGTTCATATATTTTAGGGGATTTTATATTTATTGAAATTTTTATGTTTTTTTAGGTGTTTTGGGGTTTTAATAGTTTTTTTGAGTTTTATGGTTTTACTTCATTTATGGTTATTTTAGTTATTTTATGGTGTTTAAGGGTTGTTAGGCGGTTTAATGTATTTTATGGTTTTTAATGGGGTTTTATGGTTTTTAGGTTTTTAGATATTTTGTGATTTTAGAGTTTTTTATGTTTTTAGGGTCTAAAGGTTTTCAGTGTTTTATGGGTTTTCATGACTTCATATGGTTGTTAGGGGTTTTTATGGTTTTCTAATAGTATTTTAATTATTTTTTTTTATTTTTTTTAGGTTGTTAGGGGTTTTAATTTTTTTTTATTGTTCTCAAGGGTTTTATGGTTTTTAATGTGTTTTAGGGATTTTATAGATGTTATGGATTTTTAGGATTTTAGGGTTTTGAAGGGGAATAGGGTTATTAGGGTTTTTACATTTAAAGGGGTTTATAATTTTGTATGATGTTTAAGTAGTTTTATGGGTCTTTTAAGGTTTTAATAGAGGTTTAGGTTCATTTATGGGTTTTATGTTTTTATAGTTTTATGGTATTTTGGGTTTCCAATGTTTTTACCAGTTTTTATGATTTTTAGTTTTTGTAGAGTTTATAATGGTTTTAATGTTTTTAAGGATTTTAGGGATTTAATTGTTTAAAGGGTTTTTTTGGTTTTTTTATTTTTTTAGTAAATTTAGATATTTTAATGGATTTAATAATTTTATTGGGTTTTAGGTTTTTAACCATTTATGGGTTTTTACATTTTTGGGGTTTAGGGACTTTTATGTTTTTAGGGTTGTAATGGGATTCTAGTATTTGGGGTGGGGGGGGGTAGTTTTGGGGTTTTAGGCCTTTTCACTTTATTATGAATTTTAGGGGTTATATATATTTTAAGGGAATTTATCATTTTTAATGTTTTTAGGGATTTTCTTTGTTTTTATGGTTTTTAGGGTTTTTAGGGATTCTAATGTTTTCTAGGGTATTCAGTCATTTTTATGTTTTTTAGATTTTTTTAGGTTATTAAGTGTTTTTAAAGAACTCTTCCTATTTTTATAGTCTTTTCGGGATTTACTTATTTTAAGGAATTAATATTTTTACGTGTTTTAGGGATTTATAGGGTTTTAGTGTTTTTTTTTGGGTTTTGGGATTTTTTAGTGTTTTTTGTGTTTCCCTCTTTTTTAGGGTTTTTGAATTTTTTGTGTTTTTTAGGTTTGAAGGGTATTTATAGATCACTTATATTTTTTATATGGGATTTATAATCTTTAATGGGTTTATTTAGGAATCTTAGTTCCATTATAGGTTTTATGTTTTTAGGGTGTTTAGGGTTGGTATGGGTATTTCTTATTTTTATGGTTTTTATGGGTATTTTTGTTTTTATGGGTTTTAAGGTTTTAGGTATTGGGTTAGGGGGTTCTGAGAATTTATTTTTTATGGGTTTTAGGGTTTTAATGTTTTTTTGGGTATCTTTATATTTTTGGGGATTTATGGTTTCAAGGGGTTTTTAATGTATTTAGGTTATTTTTCTTTTTATCAATTTTTTCAAGTTGTTTAGTTATTTTAATATATTTATGGGGTTTTTGGTTATAAGGTTTTTTAGGTGTTTTAGGGTTTTTTTGGTATTCATGGTTTTTAGGTTTAGTAACATTATTGAGGTGTTCAGGTTTTTGAGAGGGGGTTAGTTGGTTTTTAGGTTTATTAAGGGTTTAAGGTTTATGGTGTAGGTTATATGGTTTAAGATGTTGGGTTTAGGGTTTAGGGTGTATAATATAGGATTTTTGTGCGGGGTTTATGGTTTGGTTTTATGTTTTGGGTTTAGGGTTTAGGTATTATGGTGTATTGTATAGGTTTTAGGGAGTAGGGTTTACTATTTTGGGATTAGATTATAGGTTTTAGGGTATATTGTTTATGTTTTAGTGTATAGGATATAAGTTTTAGGGTGTATGTTTTATGTTGTGGGGTTTAGTGTATAGGGTTGAGGGTGTGACATTAGAGTGGAGGGTATAGGGTTTTGGGTGGAGGGTATATTGTTTAGGGTGCATCGTATAGGGTTTAGAGAGGATGGTTTAGGGTTTAGGGTGTTCGGTATAGTGTTTTGGATGTGATTTTTAGAGATTCAGTGTATGGTATAAGTTTGACACTATAGGGTATGAGATTATGGTGTATGGTTTTGTGTTTGGTGTGAAGGGTATAGGGTTTAGGTAGCAAGGATTAGAGTTTTAGCTATAGGTTTTATGTTTTAGGATTTAGTGTTTAGGAATATTGTTGTATGGTATGTGGTTTAGTGTTTAGGGTCTATGGTTTATGGTGTATTTTAAAGGTTTTAAAGTGCAGGTTAAAGGTTTTGGGGTTTAGGGTTTAGGGTTTAGGGTGTACGGTGTACGGTTTAGTGTTTAAATATTAGTGTTTCTGTTTTTCTGTATATGGATTAGGTTGTAGGGAAAGAAGTTTAGGGTTTAGAGTGTAGGGATATTGATGTAGTGTATAGGCTTTATGGTGTTAGATATAGGGTTTACGGTGTTAGGATTAGATGTTAGGGTGCTGGGTTAAGTGTGTAGTGTTTATGGTTAAGGGTGTATGGTATAGGGTTTCAGTTTTTTGGTATAGGTTTTATGGTGTATGTTATAGGGTTTTGGGTATTGGGTATAGGGTTTATGTTGTAGGGTATACGGTATTTAGGTTAGGGTGTAGAATTTAGTGTTTAGGGTGTTTTGTATAGGGTTCAGGGTGTAGGGTTTACTTTTTAGGGTGTAAGGTTTTGGGAATATTCTCTAGGTTTTAGGGTTTTCTTTATAGGGTGGAGGGTATAGGTTGTAGGTTTTAGGATTTTTTTGTAGGGTGTAATGTTTAAGTTTAGAGTTTAGGTTTTGGGGTTACAGTGAAGGCTACATGTATTTTGATGTAGTGATTAGGGTATATCATATAGTGTATATGGTTTATTATATATGGTGTAGGGTTTTGGGTGTAGGGTGTAGGGTACAAGGTTTATGGTGTGGTGATTTGGGTGAACATTTAAGCTGTAGGGTGTAGAGTTTAGGGTTTAGGGTGTATGGAGTTTGGATTAGGGTTTAAGGTGTATGGTGTTGCGTTTAGGATGTAGTATTTAGGAATTACGGTGTAACAACCCAAAGTTTTTCAATGAAAAATTCCCTTCTTATATTTATGTCATAAAATAACATGAAAACACAAAATAATAAACTACTAAGTGATAAGTAACCTTTAAACATAATTTTGTCACCCCTATGTTTGGAATTTTGAAAATCTGACATACACGGTTTTGTTTAGAATGATTTTTGAAGTCTAATGAAACAAAAATAAATTTTGGTGAATGGTGACCTACCCTTATGAGTAGTAACATACCCTTATGAATAGTAATATGACCCTTATGAATAGTAAATCATCCAACATAAGAGTTACATTACCTATGGAAAATAAAATTAAATTTAGACATCTTAAAAAGTGACAATTTGACCTTAGTAAACATTTATTAATTTTATAAGTCATAAATAATTAATTATAATTAATTAATTAACTTAAAAGAAAATTTATTTCACTGAAATGTATTCAAAAATTATTTAATCAATGTTTAATAGTTTTTAGATAATTTTATAAGACCCTATATAATTTTTGAAACAACTATAAAATCAGTTTTAATCTTAAAAACTATTTTTAAGTAAATTATGATTTTAATTAAATATTAAATTAATAATAATTAGATTTTTTTTTTGAAAAATGGACTTCATTTTTTGAATCTAAACGTCGAAAAATGGTTGGGGTAAATTTTTGGTCTTTTTCTGAGATACATCAATTTTTGATGAATAGTAGAATCCGATAATTCACAATAAATGCTAAATAATGTATTAATTGAGTCATCGATGATGTTCTGCTGATGTAAGCCCAGTTGGTTTGAGATTACATTATAAAATTACTATTATTAGTCATCCAAGACTCACTATTCCTTGTCTTAGGAGAAATTAATAAGCTAATGAATTTTATATTAAGGAAACTCCTCTCCCCTCCACTATAAAAGCCACCCTTCACTCCCTTATTTCCTCACACCTCTCAAGATCCAATCCTTCTTTAACCTCTTCCCAAACACCTTCCCTAGCCCCTCCCCCACGTCCAAAATCTTCTGGTCTCATCAAAAGACCAAGACTAGCTTCCTTAAGGAGGATCTCAAGAGGAAGATTTAAGAGGTAATTTCTCTCCCTCTTCTCCTTTAATTCCATTTCAAGTACAAGTTCCTTTCTTGATCTCTCCCCACATAAATTCATCCAAATTATTTTGTAACTCCAGTATTATACATATAATTTAATTTTATGATTCTAGTGGGATATTATATCACCGCACACCCTTTCCCTCTTCTTTTTATTTTATTAAAGAGAACTTTGTTCATGAGGTGTTAATTTATCACCTTCAAAAACGACATGCTCTCTTATTCCATTTCTACCTTCATATCTGGTCATGAAACCATTTTTGTGGTTGAACCAGAATATTTTATATGTATTATGTTCTATTTTATGTTCTGAAAATAACCTATGGCCATATTACTAAGTGAAAAGTTAAAACAAGTTTGTTGTGATCCAAAAACCGCTCAAATTAACCCAAATAATCATCATTTAATTCTTATCTAATGATTCATCCACATGGATCTAATAAAATTCATTATAAACTCATTCAAGATCCTTTAATATCATTAATAAAATTTAATATTAGATATGGATGTTTACCCATGTTCTACCCAAACTTCAATTTTATAATACAAGTGAACCACTCAAGAAAACCATAAAAACGAACATCCCCGAACAATGTTTTTAAAATCTATAAGTCATCCAAAGGAACATAATATGACATAATAAAACCATAATGAACCATATTAATGTATAAAAAGGTTCTGGAATTTATAATTAATGAATATAATGTCATTATATAGGACATTAAAGAGAAGGAGGCATTCGAGTACAAGGTAAGGGGAAATTTTCAAACCCAACATTCATCCTTCAGGTTCTTCCTCTTTCAATCTATTTTTGATATGGTCACTACTTAAAGATCATTTTTTCATCATTTTATTTCCTTTTATGGGATATTCATGTTTTCAAATGATGTTTATGTCAATCCAAATATTTTCCAAAATAACTCTTCTTTTAAGAACTCAACTTTTACCTCTCATTCATGGTTGATGGTTCTTGTATCAAGTATGGTGTTCCCTCTTTCTTTAGGGAACCCAATGTTATGAATGTGTTCTTATGAGATGAAACCCATTCCTTTTCATGGTTTAGTTATTTTCATTTAAGTTATATGTTCATTATGGCGTGCATGATAAATAATAATGTTATGATGTGATGGGTGCACCAAGAATTATATAGCGCAATATGAATGTTTGAATGTGACGGTTCTACTCAGAATTATATAACGCTCCAATGAATTAGGTAAAGTGATGAATCTCATGATTAAATTTGAAATTATGTGTGAACAAGATTCTATCTTTTTTCAGAATTATGTCTGGTAGTTAACCACTAAGACATGATGTTTCATTTTTTTTCATTGCCACATTTCAAGTCTTTTATTTATGCTCCTCTAATGATCTTTTTCCTATGTTTTGATTATGATCACCCCATGAAATATTGTTCTTATCTATCCTCTTACTAGGCTTCTATATCACCCCTTTTGATGTATATCCTCAGCTGGCTACATGTACTAAGGAGAGGACATGTTCCAATAAGAAGCTAGAGAAGAAGAAATTAAATGAATGTTTATTCTTGATGTTGAATTTGTTATGTATGGTCATAGTTTTCCCAAGAAAATAATACTTTGGATCCTCTATGTGTAATAATATTAAGTTTTTTATATTTGAAATGATGTAATAGTAATGTAATAAAAGGTTGGGTCGCTATAGTTGGTATCAAAGGCAAGGTTTAGTTAATTTGGGAATTATGATTAGTGAACCCCAGAGAAAACCTCTAGTATGTGACTATGTACAAAAATGAACACAAGAATATTTACCTAGGGATCCCATATGTTATGTTTTTGGTATAATTTTTTAAATGAATAAGTTATGAATGAATTTTTTACTTATGTTTTGGTCTATCCTTTTCTATTTTAGAAAATGGTGGGAACCAGGAGAAATCAGGCCAACAACTCAAGCGAGGGACAATGCAACGATTGCACGAACGACATCCCTAATTATTTGGGAGGTGGAGTTCAAAACTTCAAGGAAATTATTACCGAATTATATCAGGTTATGAACAATAAACATAATAATGGGGAACATCCTCCTTCAAAAAAGAGGGAGTAACTGAGAATCGAATGTTTTATGTGGCAACGACCACCGACGTTTTGTGGATCTTCCGATCCACTAGATGAGGAATAGTGGGTGAACTCCATGGAGAAGATCTTTTCTGTGCTTCATTGTTCTGAGATGGAGAAGGTGACTCTATCTGTTTATCATATAGATGGAGAAGCTAACCAATGGTGGGCTTCTATTAAGAACACCAAGCCAAGGGATGAAATTGAAGAGATGGCATGGGAAGACTTTAAGATATTGTTTCTTAATAAGTACATCCCAAAAACTCTTCACACGAAGATGAAGAGAGAATTCATAGAGCTCAAGCAAAAAGAAGGAGAATCTGTCAAAACCTATGAAGAAAATTTCACAAGGATTTCAAGGTATGCTTCGGGTTTTGTTACTAATAATGAGAGAAAAATTGATATATTCTTTAGTGGATTAAAACCACGCCTTCTAAAGGCTCTAGCAATTCAAGACTTTGGTAATTATGAATAATTTGTTCTTTGTGCTCTCAAAGTGGATATGGAGTTTGGAGAATGGTCCCATGGCTATGGTGATATGAAATGAAATTTGGAGTTTCAAGCTGGTGGATCTAGTGTCAAAGGTGGGAAGAAAAATCGACGACCCACATGCCAAAAATGTGACAAGTTTCATCATGGGAACTACCTCAAAGGGACGGGGAAATGCTTGAAGTGTGGGAAAGAAGGACACCATTCTCATGAGTATCGAAAAGACACGAAAAGGAAGGATAATTTAGCTGATGAAAGGGGAGAACCACTCATGGTTCAATTCTACAACTGTAGGGAGCTAGGGTACTATGAAAACTAGTGCACTAAACCTCGAGCTCTCGAGGGTAATCAGCGTCAGCAGCCACCAAAGCCAAAGGAACAAGGGAAGGTTTATTCCATCACTACTACGGAGGTGGTGAATGATAATGAAGTCGTACATGGTACACTTCTTATTCAATCAAGAATGGAAAAAATATTATTTGATTCTGGTTCTACGCATTACTTTATATCTTTCAAGTTTTCTAGAACTATAGAATCAAAGCCCCAAAACATTGAAGTAGAGATATCTGTAAAAACACCAAGTGGTAAAATCATTGCAACCCAAGTGTTTGACTCTTATCCTGTTGGCGTATGTGGGAATATTCTTCCAGCAAATCTCATAATACTTCCATTGGAGGAATTCGTTGCTATAATGGGAATGGACTGGCTCTCGTTATATAGAGTGCATATCAACTGTCGGGAAAAGGAAATATTGTTTCATATTCCAAACCATCCCATGCTCCTATACCAATGAAAGGAAGATCATGAATCTCCTTTGAAAAATCCTTCAATGGTGTGGGTATTGATTCCCAATGAAGAAGCATATGTCTCCCAAATGGTTGAGTCGAATGAAAGTTCCAACCCTGAGGAAATGCCCATCGTGAGGGAATATGACGATGTATTTCCCGAAGAGTTACCAACAATTCCCCCGGATCGTGAGGTAGAGTTCTCAATTGAACTCATACCCGGAGCTAATCCTATCTGGAAATGTCCCTATAGGATGGATCCTATTGAACTAGAGGAGTGAAAGAAGCAGCTGCAAGAGCATCTGAACTTAGGGTTAATACGCCCTAGTGCATCACCTTGGGGTGCGCCAGTGCTCTTTATGAAGAAGAAGGACGGAACCGTGCGGCTGTGTATCGATTATCGAGAACTCAACAAGATCACCATAAAGAACAAGTATACTCTCCCTAATAATGAGGACTTGTTCGACTAGTTATGAGGTGCTAAATACATCTCAACGGTGGATCTTTGTTTTGGATATCATCAGGTAAAGGTGAATAAGGAATATATTCAGAAGATTGCCTTCCGTACAAGGTATGGGCACTATGATTTTTTGGTGATGCCCTTAGGACTTACTAATTCCTCTGCAATCTTCATGGATTTGATGAATAGAGTCCTTAGACATTACCTCGAAAAATTTGTGGTACTATTTATTGATGATATTCTCATCTACTCCAAGAGAAAGGAGGAACATGAAGAACTTATAAGACTTGTGTTAGCGACATTAATAAAGAAGAGATTGTACACCATGTTTAGAAAATGTGACTTTTGGATTAATCGAGTCATGTTATTGGGACATGTGATCACAAGAGAGGGAATTTTTGTGGATCCTTCAAAGACAAAGGCAATTGAGGAATGGCCGAGGCCCTCTAGTGTCATAAAAATCCATAGTTTTCTTGGATTAGCTGGGTACTATCGACGTTTTGTGAGAAACTTATCACGATATTCAAGCCCGCTAACTATGTTAACAAGGAAAGGGGTAAAGTATGTATGGATGGATGAATATGAGGGAAGCTTCAAAGAGCTAAAGAGAAGGCTGGTCACTGCACCTGTACTCACACAATCAAAAAGTGGAGATTGTTTTGTGATATACAGTGATGATTCAAAGAAAGGCTTGAGTTGTGTACTCGTGAGAAATGATAGTGTGATAGCCTACACCTCACGACAGTTGAATATCCACGAGCATAACTAATTTATGCATGATCTAGAGCTGGCGGCCATGATTTTTTCCTTGAAAATCTGGCAGCACTACCTTTATGGTGAGAAGTGTGACATATACACCGACCATAAGAGCTTAAAGTATATATTCACACAAAAGGAGCTCAACATGAGTCAAAGGAGATGGTTATAGCTAATCAATGATTACAATTACTCTATTCACTATCATCCTAGAAAGGTGAACAAGGTAGCTGATGCTCTAAGAAGAAAAGAACCTGCTACTCTATCCATGCTGTGGATTGAGAAAGACCCTATCTTCGTGGATATGCAAAGGTTGGATTTGGAAATCATAATGGAAGGGTATACATCATACCTTTCCCAAATGATTGTGCAACCATCCATCCAAGAGAATATTAAGGAGGCACAAAGGGATGATGTGGAGATACAAAAGAGGGTGAATGCAGTAAAGGAAGGGAAGCTCCAAGAGTTCCATATCAATGATGATGGTGTGATTCAGTTTGGAACACGACTTTGTGTGCCTTCATCACCTGGGATAAAGAATGAGATATTGGATAATGAACATAGCTCAACAGTCTCTATCCATCCTGGGAGTACCAAGATGTATCGTGATATCTGAGAACACTTCTGGTGGGATAACATGAAGAAGAAGATTGTGGAATATATATCAAGGTGCTTGGTATGTCAGCAAGTTAAAGTTGAGAGACAAAAGTCCAAAGGTATGATGCAACCATTACCTATACCCATGTGGAAATGGGAAAATGTTACTATGGACTTTGTCACGGGTCTCCCGAAGACGTCAAAGGGAAATAATGCGATATGGGTTGTGGTTGATTGACTCACCAAGAATACCCATTTTAGCGCTATTCGGGAATACCTCTCGCTTGAACAACTTGCAAGGATATATGTGAAGGAAGTGGTGAGACTGCACGGTGTTCCACTCTCAATTTTCTCTGATCGTGACCCAAGGTTCACATCTAAATTCTGTAGGAGCCTTCAACATGCTTTGAGTACGGAATTAAATTTCAGCACAGCCTATCACCCCCAAACTGATGGCCAGTCTGAAAGGACTTTTCAGACACTTGAAGATATGCTAAGAGCATGCTCTCTTGAATTCAAAGGTGGTTGGGATCAACATCTCCCATTGGTTGAGTTCACAAACAACAATATCTTCCACTCGAGTATTCAGATTGCTCTGTATGAAGCTCTTTATGGGAAGTGATGTAGAACTCCAACCTGTTGGGATGAAGTTAGAGAAAGAAAGCAGCATGGGCCCGATATTGTTCAATATATGACAAAGAAGGTTCATGTAATCTAGAAACACATCAAAGCTTCTCAAAGTCGGCAAAAGAACTATGCTGACAACCGTCGAAGGGACATGGAGTTCGACGTTGGAGACAAAGTCTTCCTTCGAATATCTCCATGGAATAGAGTCATGTGATTTGGGAAGAAAGGGAAGCTAAGCCCTAGGTATATTGTCTCCTTTGAGATCCTTGACTGCATAGGAGTCGTGGCCTTTCGTCTTGAACTTCCTCAAAAATGGATCAAGTTCATGATGTGTTTCATGTATCACTACTGAGGAAGTATATACCATACCCCTCACATGTACTAAACTCAGAGGTGGTGCAGTTGGAAGATGATCTCTCCTATGAGGAGAAGCCAGTAAAGATTCTGGACCGATGTGATAAGGTTTTACGCAATAAGACAACACATCTTGTCAAAGTGTTTTGGAGGAACTGTAAGTTTGAGGAAGCAACATGGGAACCAGAAGAGGCAATGAAGGAGAAGTACCCTCACCTGTTTGTGTAAAGTGAAATTTCAAGGGTGAAATTTCTTAAGGGGGGAAGAATGTAACAACCCAAAATTTTTCAATGGAAAATTACCTTCTTATATTTATGTCATTAAATAACATGAAAACACAAAATAATGAACTAATAATTGATAAGTGACCTTTAAACATAATTTTGTCACCCCTATGTTAGGAATTTTGAAAATACGACATACACGGTTGTGTTCAGGATGATTTTTAAAGTCTAATGAAACAAAAATAAATTTTGGTGAATAGTGACCTACCCTTATGAATAGTAACATACCCTTATGAATAGTAATATGACTTTTATGAATATTAAATCATCCAATATAAGTGTTCCATTACCTATGAATAATAAAATAAAATTTAGACATCTTAGAAAGTGACAATTTGACCTTTGTAAACATTTTGGTATTTTATAAGTTATAAATAATTATTTATAATTAATTAATTAATTTAAAATAATATTTATATCCTTGAAATGTATTCAAAAATTATTGAATCAATGTCTAATAGTTTTTAGATAATTTTATAAGACCCTACATAATTTTTGAAACAACTATAAAATAAGTTTTAATCTTGAAAACTGTTTTTTAAGTAAATTATGATTTTAATTAAATATTAAATTAATAATAATTAGAAAATTATTTTTGAAAAATTTACTTCATTTTTGGATTCGACACGTAGAAAAATGATTTGGGTAAATTTTTGGGATTTTTCTGAGATACTTGAATTTCTGATGAATAGTAGAATCCGATAATTCATAATAAATGCTAAATAATGTATTAATTGAGTCATCGATGATGTTCTACTGATGTAATACCACTTGATTCGGGATTAAATTATAAAAGTACAATTATTGGTCATCCAAGAATCACTATTCCTTGCCTTAGGGGAAATTAATAAACTAATGAATTTTATATTAAGGAAACCCCTCTCCCCTCCACTATAAAAGCCACCCTTCACTCCCTCATTTCCTCACACTTCTCAAGCTCCAATACTTCACTAAACTATGCCCAAACACCTTCCCTATCCCCTCCCCCACGCCCAAAATCTGATGGTCTCATCAAAAGACCAATACTAACTTCTTTAAGGATGATCTCAAGAGGAAGATTTAAGAGGTAATTTCTCTCCCTCTTCTCCTTTAATTTCCTTTCATGTACAAGTTCCTTTCTTGATATCTCCCCACCTATATTAATCCAATTTTTTTTAACTCCAGTATTATACAAATACTTTAATTTTATGATTATAATGGGATATTATATCACCCCACACCCTTTCCCTATTCCTTTTATTTTATTAAAGAGAACGTTGTTCGTGAGGTGTTAAGTTATCACCTTGAAAAACGACATGCTCTATTCTTCAATTTCAATCTTCAGATATGGTCATGAAACTATTTTTATGGTCGAACCAGTATATTTTATATGTATTATGTTCTATTTTATGTTCTGTAAATAACCTAAAGCCATATTACTAAGTGAAAAGTTAAAACAAGTTCGTTGTGATCCAAAACCCGCTTAAATTAACCCAATTATTCACCATTTAATTCTTATCTAATGATTCATCCACATTGTTCTAATATAATTTATTATAAAATCATTAAATATCCTTTGATATCATTAATAACATGAAATATCAGTTCTGGATGTTTACCCATGTTCTACCCAAACTTCAATTTAAGAATACAAGTGAACCACTCAAGAAAACCATAAAAACGAACATCCCCGAACAATGTTTTTAAACTCTATAAGTCATCCAAAGGTACACAATATGACATAATGAAACCTTAATGAACCCTATTAATGTATAAAAATGTTCTTGAATTTCTAATTAATTAATATAATGTCATTATACAAGACATTAAAGAGAAGGAGGAATTCGAGTACAAGGTAAGGGGAAATTATCGAACCCAACTTTCATCCATCGAGTTCTTCCTCTTTCAATCCATTTTTTTATGGTAACTCCGTAAAGATCACTTGTTCATAATTTTCATTCCTTTTATGGGAGGTAAAATTTTTCAAATTATTTTTATGTCAATTCAAATGTTTTCCAAAATAACTCTTCTTTTAAGAACTCAACTTTTACCTCTCATTCATGGTTGATGGTTCTTTTATCAAGTATGTTGTTCCATCTTTCTTTTGGGAACCCAAAGTTATGAATATGTTATTATGAGATGAAACCCATTCCTTTTCATGGGTTAGTTATGTTCATTTATGTTATATGTTCATTGTGTCATGCATGATAAATGATAATGTTATGATGTGACGGGTGCACTCGGAATTATATAGCTCTCCAATGCCTTGGGTAAAGTGATTAATCTCATGAGTTAATGTGAAATTATGTTTGACCAAGATTCTATCTTGGTTCACATGTATGTGTGGTATTTAACCACTAAGCCATGATGTTTCATTTTTATGCATTGCCACATTTCAAGTCTTTTATTTATGCTCCTGTCATGATCTTTTCCCTAGGTTTTGATTATGCTCACCCCATGAAATATTGTTCTTTTCTTTCCTCTTATTGGGCTTCTGTCTCACCCCTTTTGATTTATATTCTCATGTAGCTACATGTACTAAGGAGAGGACAGGTTCCAATAAGAATCTAGAGGAGAAGAAATTAAATGAATTTTTATGCCTGATGTATTATTTGTTATGTATGGTCTTAGTTTTTCCAAGAAACTAAACCTTTGGATCCTTTATGTGTAATATTATTATGTTTTTTATATTTGAAATGATATAATAGTAATGTAATAAAAGGTTGGGTCACTATATACTGTTTAATGTTTAAGCCATATTATATATATTTTATCAATTTAGGATTTAAAAAGTTTGTGGGGGGGGGTTTAAGGGTTTTTTGTTTTTTTTTTATTTTTAGGGTTTTTATGGGTGTTTGGGATTTAAAATATTTTTGGTAATTTTTTTTACGGGTTTTTTGGAGTTTGTTTGAGTTTTTGGGTTTTTAGGTATTTAAGGGTTTTTATTTATTTAAGGCATTTTAATAGTTTTTAGGGGTTTTAAGATTTTTATGGAATTTTGTGGTTTTTAAGGTGTTAGGGATATTTCAAGGATTTCATCATTTTATGGTTTTTAGGTTGGGGGTAGGGGGTTTGTATTTAAAATTATATTTTGGGTTTTATGGTTTTTCTTAGGTGTATGAGGTTTTAGAGTTTTCATATAGTTTTATAGGTATTTAGGGGGTTTAAAGAATTTTTTGGTTTTGGTGTTTTTATTGTTTGTTGGGGTTATAGGGGTTTTTGGAATTTTTTGGGTTTTTGGTGATTTTAGTGTATTTAGGGATTTAATGGGGTTTACGGTTTTTTTTAATATTTATGTTGGTAGGGATTGTTAGGGGTTTTTTGGATTTCTTATTTATTTTAGGGTTTTTAGGGTTTTTATTTTTTATGGGTGTAGGGTCCTAAAAATTCCACAAAGGGGAAATCCAATTACCGCAAGACATGGAAAAGGACCGAACCGGTCTGCGCACTAGCTCCCAGTAACAAAACGTAGCCGGTTCGACAGACCGGCCACCCGCAATTCCGTGGACCGGCTTCTTTCGCAAAATTGAGGCGGGGACCCTCTGCGGGCGCGAAGCGGGACAGAAGCCAGGCCGGTCCCCCTCAGCCAACCGCGCCAACCGGCCCATGCCACGTGCGCAGTCGTTCGTAAAATGGAGGTGGAGTGCCTATGCGGCCGCAGACCACTATCGTCCTCGGAATAGAGGCAGAGTTCTACACGGCCGCGGAGCAATCCCACGAATATCAGTTACAAAAATCACTGGTTGACCAAGCCGTCTGAGGGTGGAAATTCCTTCATGGGATTCTGAAAAAAGTGGCATGTTCTCATCCTATTCACGACTCTGTAAATAATCACCGAGTGGCACCAAAAAAAAGAGAGGAAGGATGGGTGAAAAGCCGTGAGGAGGCTCTAGAGAAACCGCCCCCAACGGTAAAGTTCTGCGGCCATCCGCGGACCCCATATCGTCCGCAGATGCACTCTTCCGCATAGGGGAGAAACCAAACCGCAAGCCACATGCATCCACCTCCTTCACTGATGAACATCTTCTTCGAGGATGGCCATCCCCTCCATGAACCAGTGTCGTTCGTGAAATGGCTGCGGAAACCCCTTCGTGGGCGTGAAGTAGGACGGGCGCCAACCAATTTGCAAACACCCTTTGCGGACGACCATCCTTTGTGGAAAGAATCCTTTGCGAATAGCCTCCTTCGCAGCCATCCTTTGCGGACAACATCCTTCATGGGTTCCCATCTCCTCCGCAGCTAGCTCCTCCATGGAAACCCTTCACAGACAACTAAACCGTGAACCACATGTGGCCAGTCCCTTGTGGCCAGTCCCTCGCGGCGGGCACCTCGCGGCCAGCTCCATTGTGGAGAGCCCCATGTGGAAAACCCCATGAACTCGTTGGTCCATACCGCGGGGGGATGCACCTCTGCACCGCCGCTCGGTTTCAATGATGGGCTGTAGTCCTGGTGATCCGGGATAGTTCCTTCCCTACTGGCACTGACCCCCATGAAAAATGGAGAGTCGCACCACAAACTTTTTGGGCCGGGTCAACAATATTTTCTATTTCACCCTTATGACACTCCAACATCCATCCTATACATTCCATGAGTCGAGATATTCCTGATGACTCTCCAATAACCCCATTTCCTAGCACCTTTTTCTAGGTTCATCCAGAAAGTGCTGCCCTTGCGTAAGTCCCACACCAACCATTGCTAGGTATCTCTTACCTAGTCGTCTTGACCACATGACATTAAACTGTATGGCCTTCATTCTGACCACATGACGTTAAACTTTTTGGTCCTCATCCTATCCATATGATGTTAAACTATATGGAAACAGTCCTCTCTAAATGACTATAAACTATAGAATTCCCTATCATTCAATAATTGGATGCCTTTTGCTCTATGCAAGAGATGCCTTATGCTATGTTTACAGTGGCATAACTTCAAGAGAACTGGAATCCATTCAAACATTCCATCACTCCACCTCATGCTTTGCACATCATTCATTTAGATCTTCATTCCCTTTCATGTCTAAAGGGACCCCATAATGGTCGGGCCTCATGCCGCATCGGCTCACCTACCATACTGGGCCAACACCCTAGAAGACGTTCAACAACACTTCGAGATAGGTCATGTGTTTCAAACATGGTCAGCAGTCGACCCTCATTTGTTCGTCCCCATTTTAGGCTAACGTGATATGAATTCTATGTTTCGAACATGGTCAATAGTTATCCCCCATCACCATTCCACCCTCATTGTCTTTCGAATGTCGGGTATGTGATTGACACTTTTCATATCCCTTTGATTGGACTGATTCCAATGCCCTTGGCATTATCCTGCTTCTTCACCTGCGCATAGGTAAATGCCTCAACCCACCAGTGAGTTGGGGTGCCCTCATGGCTAGACATGAGGAAGACACATGTGCGTCCATCACGGAGTAAGCCCCAACTTTATGGGCCGCCCTCAGGTGTAAGCCCCACTCCACTTTTCCCGGACGCACCTTTCGCGTCCTGATCGTCTGGTCCCTGCCGCCTCTCGTTTCTCACACCGATCATGACTCACATGGGATTAGAGTAAGCATCAACCATGAAATCCACTTATGGGCCTCCTCGGAGTGTAACCCCCAATCCATCACTTTGGGTTTCCTTAGAGCATAAGTCTCAAGCCATTACGAACTACATGGACTTTGATCCTTGTCTCTTAGGCAGGGTACGTAGAAAGCCTACCTAAGGTTCAATCCCATCATCCACACCTTGGGATTCCTTAAAGAGTAATCCTAATACCCATGCGAACAAAGTGGTCTTTGATTCCCTACCATAGGGATACATAGGAATCCTCCATGAGGTTCAAGACCGATCACCAGTGGACCCCCAGGTCCACCTTCATGTCGGTTCTTCGGCACCCCCATTTGAACTATGTGGACTTTGATCCCTATTTCCTAGGAAGGGTACATAGGAATCCTCCACGAGGTTCTAGACTATCAATTAGTCGATCTGTATATCTTCACATGGGTTCACCACGCCACTCCGAGTACTGCCTCATTGAGTCCTGACTCCTCGCGGTCATTAATCCAACGAGGGATGGAAAACCTCAGGCATAAATGATTCGAGCCCCAACATTCATCTGACCATTTCCAACCATGAGAAATCTGTGGATACTATGGTTTGGTATAAATCAAAGATTCACAAATATATGAATATGTCTTAAATCTATAAGAGAGTCCCAGAACAGGAAATAATTCCCCCCAAAAGGGCGCGATGAGCCCGACATCCCATCCTCTCGACCAATGTGAGCTCTTAAGAATTTTTGTCCAAACCATCCAGTGAACGCCTACCTTTGGAAAGCGGGTCTGCATGTCATCGGATACGAAACAGTTGGGCGTTTCGAGACCGACCTGAAACAAAAATGGTGAACCCCATGTGAATATTTAACCAAGAATGACAGATTTAACCTAATCTCACCCTATGCCCCCTCTTACACACAAGGAGGTCCAAGCAAAGTCATTAATTATGCATGGGATCATGAGATGCTACTTCGACGGGTTTTCTGTTTTTATTTGTTAAAATGTTTTACAGGTACTATACAGAACTCCCTTCGATCCAATGACGTCCCGAAGGAACTCACAATCATGTGCTTCCATCAACGCCATGACCAGACGTCCTCACCTACAAAGTACCATGTCACCCACCCAGCGTCTTCAACGCTGGGTCTCAGATGAGCTGATCCGAGAGTTCTATGTGAACGGTACTCTCCCAATGGTGGAGGCAGCCATGAACGCCCTCCAATATGCCAGAACTCGCTGGTCGCCTGCCCAGCAGCGGCCGCAAAAGCAGATCCAGACATCCCCTGTTGCTGTCTCCAACTGTTTCGGGAGTCTATACCTAGAATGGGACAATGCGTACCTCTCTTATCTTAGGTAGGCGGATTAGGTTGATATTGAGGACTTCATCCCTACCGAATGGGGGTTCTGCTCCAAGTCCCCCACCGACAGATGTCATCGTGGTCACGCCATGATTCAACATCTTTTCACTGAGAAGGATGTCTCCCCGAGGATTCAGGACCATGCTCCCCAAGCTCCGGCCCCTTGGACTGCCCGACGAGGGCGGAAGACGTACAATCAGAGACTGGTCATCACCGTGGTCCCTGAGGAGGAGCTCTGCTGCCCAACCACAGAGTCATACCACCAATAGGCACCTACACCTGTTCGCTCCTCCCGAGCCCACCATCCAGACATGGCGGCATCATATAAGCCGGCGCGCATCCCCGCTGATCTCCATCATGCTCGTCCCTCACACATGGCGACCCTTACTAGGAAGGAACCTCTCCTTGCCTAGGGTCGTGAAGCCCACCAACCTGACGTGGTGGAGACCTGGCGCCTGTAGGACCAGCTCGTAGCAGTTTCTTCTGACGATCTCCATCCTGATATAGTGGCGATCAATAAAGCCCGCCACCCAAATGTGGTGTAAAATCATAGGCGGGCACGTCTCCCTGCCAAAAAGGCCACTAACTCGATATGGTGGGAAACCAATATATGCAGGTCCAGCTCCCTACGGATACAAGTAAAGTCCGCCATCCTGATGTGGCGGCCGACGGAGAGATAAACCGGGGTATCCTAGTACAGGGGCAGATTCTTTCACCTGCCCCGACACAGGAGAATTGTCAGTACCCACTGACCATCGGAGGACCGGAGCAAGATATTCCTACTCTGATACCAGAATGGGCCTTCATACCCATTCCATCCAAATATTTATCTCTACATATCATGGAAATGATGGAGGAGCAGGTCTCGATCTCAGATCATATCTAGCAGACTTGCCAGAATGTAATTGCATCAGCGGAAACATCAAGGACTCGGGCCCATGAGCATGTCTCCCCAATTGAGGTGACTCATCTGAGAGACGAGATAGCCGGCTTGGAGTAGATATGCATCCCTGCTTCTACCCAGGTGGGTCTCCGGCCATATTCTGTGACGCAAGGGCAACCAGATCGAGCAACTTCACTCTTTCCAACTGGGGGACACCCATCCATATTGGTGGATGCTCCAGAGAAGGCATATATCACCGCTAAATGTCATGATGTTCGTCAGCATATCTCGGAAGCATGATGGGACCCAATTAGATAGGGATCCAAAGGTGAAGGTCGTTGTCAACAGTAGACGGTCCCCGCTACCTGCTAAAGAGTGCCCCAAACGCACCAAAGGAAGAAGAAAAATAAAGAGGGAGTTCATGACTCCGCTTTGCTTGAAGCTGGGGTTCCCAACACCGCTAAGAATACATCAAAGGCTCAGAACCCTGCCCATCCATTACCATATTATGGGAGTGTAACTAGTACCTATGAAGGTCCTCCCCGTAATGTTGCTACCAGCAGCTCCGAAGGTCCTCCCTAGAGCACCCGTGGGGGCCTCCCCCACGGGCATATAATGATTGATCACAAGAGCTCTTGTTTTGATGCGAGGCATGGAATCCCTCCACGTGGCTAGAAGATTGAGCAACAAGAATGTCTTCCACTTGCCTCGGTCCACCCTGAATCTCCTCCCCGGGGTATACATTGCAAACACCCTCCAAGTAGTGGGACCGCAAATTATGATATTAGTCCTCGCTGTCATAGTCGCAACTACGGAGTCCCTCCCCACAGTAACGTTTCATCATGACGAGGAGGTCCTCCCCTTGTCGTAGCCTGCCCTGAAGGTCCTCCCTAGGGGTTACGCTGAAACAGAACTCCACATAGCCAGGCATGAGATCGCAGTGGTAGTCCTCTCCACCATGATAACGGAGGTCCTCCCCGTAGAGACGTCATGCAACGAGAAGGCACTTCCCTCATTGCGGTACATTCTGGAGGCCCTCCCCAGGATGTATCCTGCAGATATTCTCCCTGCAGTAGCAATAATGGTAGTCCTCACCATTTCCATAGCTGGGATGGTAGTCCTCGCCACCACGACCGCCGTTGTGAAGGTCCTCCTCGCATTGGCCCTAAAAAATTAGAAGGTCCTCCCCTTGTTGTAGTGTGTCCTGAAGGTCCACCCCGAGATACTCATTGAACGTCAATCCGTGATGGTCATCCTCACCATGATGGTTGTTGTTGCGAACGGCCTCCTCATAATGACACTATGAAGCCAGAAGGTCATCCCCTTGCTACGACATGCCTTTGAGGTCCTCCATAGGGTGTGCACTACAAAATTCCTCTATCGAGTAAAGCATCAAGCTGGAATGGTAGTCCTCGCCATTACGACCGCCACTGTGGAGGTCCTCCCGGCGATGACATATCATATCGACAGGAAGGTCCTCCTCTTACCGAATCAATCACATAAAATCCCTCGTATGTCGAGGCACTCAGAAGGACATGATCAAGCATGTCAGATTCATATTTAGTTGTCGACGACATCCTTCTGCAATTAGGAGACGGTCCAAGGCCGCGTTCATCCTTTGAACCACCTTGGAATCGACCACATAATGATTCAGCACTCACCGGTCCTAGTGCCTCCGACCACATTGGCAGCGAGCATCTCAGTTGTGCCGACCAGGTAGAGGAGTCACTAGCGGAGATGTATGCCAATATGTTTCACCTGTGGAAACGAATGGCCAGGGATGATATACCAGTTATGTTTTGGCCTACAACCACCTCTCAGTTCGACATACACATAGAGTTGTTGAAGGAATGCATGCACAACATTTGCTATAATATATGGACAACCCTCCGCTGATTGAAATCAAGCTTCCTTCCCTAAGACAGGTATGTAGACCTCGTAAAGACAATAGGGGACCTCTTGCGTCACATAGACCCGGATGTTCTTCCTTCCACATGACAATAGCAACCCGAGAGGTGTAAATTAAACATGGAGATAGCCTGCCTCTGTACGCTGCACCAGCTGCGCCGCCTCATCAGTGACGCTCCGATGTGAGTCCATATCAGGGGATGGGGAGAACATGGAGATCTGCCTTTCACTCCGCTCCATTCCCCGAAGAACCCGTTCGGCGTGGTGTCCTGCAACGTCATCACATCAACATGCCAATCGAGTGGTCTTTCTATTCAGGAAAGGCAACACACCCAGCAGAGTCAGGACTTGAGTATGTCCCAAAAGCGTCAGGGCCAATGGGAACAAGCCATTCAAGAACTCCTAAATCATGCCATCGAGAGAATACAAAAGGCCTATCGCCTAAGAGAGGCCAATCAGCGATATTTTCCTACCTCCCTAGAAGGGATTGATTCACAGAAGAACTCAACATCAATCCCGGTTCACCCCCAAATGGTGGCACGCAAGATCAGGCCAGTAGTGATAGTCGCAACCACTGCCGCAATCCAAGGTCAACCCCAGTCTATAGGGCTTGGGGCATTTTTAACATCAAATTCCCCCATAAGACAAATATAACCAGGATGATACTCGATGTCCATGGAATAGAGCCAACCCCAGCCCTTAGGGCTGGGGGAATTTTTACACCCTCAACAAGAACCTCCCCCATGAGAGTCAGTATTCTCTTGTATAGGGAGGACAATCAGAACAAGAGGTTCCCGTCCTATCACATCATTTGAATCATCCTCCCCTCCGAGAGGTAGGCGCACCGTAAGGTCGCACCAAAGAACCCTCCGCGTCACCCTTCGTCAAGAAGTCCAAAGGCAATCCCAGGTCACGAAAGGGAAGGCCGGCAAAAGAGGCGGGAGATTATCCTCCCATTTGGAAGATGACATCTTCTCTGCCTTGTGATATGAATCTGTCAACGTTATAGAGGTTAACCCCATGGGTGACACCAGAGATACTGCAAATCAGGAGGGATCAGGAGATGATAGTTCCAGTCAGGATATGACTCACAACGAACCACCAGGTGTGCACACCCGGAACCAGAGGGACGCCCAAAATATGGTCGTCCTTCCAGCCAACCTTCCTCCGCCTACCCTGTGAGCTTCCAACAAGTATATGAAAAAAGTAATGGTTACCCTTAACCCGACTCCTTATCTTGACAAAGATGAGCCACTCACGCTCGAAGAGAGATTCGCTCGACATGAAGAGGACATGAAAGAATCAAGGTGTCTTAACGCCGAGCTACTCCAGAGGAACCGCCTTATCAAAAGTTCATCCCTAGAGGAGCCACATAATTCAATCCCAAAAAGTGCACCTCAAAGAATAAGGTTTTCCCCATCAAACGTAAAATGGTCAGGGCTCCCGTCCAATGAGGCGTCCGGCCTGTCCAACTGCCAAAACGTAGATTCGGATAAATACCAATACTTCCCTACACTCAAGAAAAATCGGAGCGAGTACGCCTGAACCCTCCTAATGTGGTATAAACGACACACACCCCATGGTTCCGGCCAATCTAGATCCTCAAGTAATGCCTCGGGCTATGCCTGCCCAGGTCCAGGCCCAACAGGATGTAAACCAGGGTCTCACCAACACCATCGAGGAACTAACAGCTTGATTGGAAGCGATATAAGGTTGAAGCACTCTGATACATCCAGAGCGGAAACCCTACCTAGATTGGGTGAGAAACACACCGCCTCCACCCAATTTTGGGAGCCCTGTATTCCCTATATTCAATGGATCAGGTGATCCAGAACAACATTTGATGCACTACGCATCCTATTGCGACCCAATGATGGGAACTCCGAAGCAACAAGAAGCAGTAAAACAAAAGTTCCTTCTAAGGAACATGCAAGGATCTTCCTTCGTCTGGTATATGAGTCTTCCAAACTAGTCAATAAAGAGCTGGGAAGACCTTCAGCAGCAGTTACTGTTCCACTTCAGCTCAATGTTGCCTAAAACAACGGACAACAATCTCATGAACTGCAAGCAGAGGGAGAACGAGAGGGTCTCAGATTTCATCTCCAGATGGAAAGGTCTGACCTATTTCCTAAATAGGCCAATGCCTCAAGATGAGATGCTATCCATATGCATCAATAATCTTTGAGATGAGCTGTGAACACCGCTCATACCAGTGGAGTGCACCACTGGTTTCTACCATCTGTCAGCCATTGCCCAATGAATTGAGGACTCCCTGCAACGGACTAATTCGAAGTCCCGAATAGTCTTGAGGGATAATGCGAAAAGAGCCCCTAGAGATGAATCATCAGTTGTCACACTCAATCCGTCCCCTGTGCCCACTCCATCACTCAGGCCTCCTCCAAATCGTCAAGGTCCTCTTGCATATCAGCGGCCGCCTCCACCTAAATGGGATGATTAGTGATGATAGAAGTTGATCCAGTTTGAGGAACGAAGACAAAAAGTATACTTATTCTAATATGATCAAGTCCATGGTTACTTCATTGCCGCCATGAACTGAAACTTGCTCCACCTCCTAGAGCTGAGAAAACCTAAAGAGGTCGGTCGAGATGATAGACCAGATTACTGCCCCTACCATCAGATGTTGGGGAACAATATCTGAGAATGATTCATCTTCAAATACCTCCTTTAGAGGATGGTAGACTTTGGATAGGTCGAGATGGGACCACCCCCAACACATTTGGAATGTATCTCTACCACTGACTCTGAAAAAGAGGAGGGGTGGCAGAAAGTCATCAGCAAGCAGGGGAAGAAATTTGACAAGTGGATGACTAGGAAGACTATCAACCGAGCCCAGGGCATACACCGAGCCCAACTACAGAAGCCTGTGTTGCCACCAACAGCCCCTAAAGCTGCAGAGCTGACAATATTTACCTCACAACCCTCCACGATACGGTCATCCGAGCATAATCGAAGAAGGAGGAAAAATTCGCAAGGGGAGCAGTCCGCGACAGGGCCAATGTTAGTCCCGACCCTGGAAGATTATATGCCCTCGAATTTGGTGCCATGGGCACCGACCCACCAAATGGCACCATCAGGGACAACCAACCAGTTTGACTTGTCAGAGGATGAAGAGACAATATTTGGTTCTATTAACGTCATCCATCTTATGGAATCATTCCCTGATGAAGGGTATGGTTACAAACCCTAGTTCCCTTCACGAGGAGCCAGGAGGAGGAATTGAAGAGGTAGGGGATACCAGGAGAGGCGCAACCGTGGATGAAACCAACCCTAGGGTTGGTCCCTGGCCCAAACCGTTAGTATCGAGGAAACCCTTGGGAGAGCCTTTCAATGGACTCGTCATGAGAAGGAATGCCCCTCCACCTCCACAAGCAGCCACTCAGGCCTTGTTATTATGTGATACCCACTAGAGGAGGAAAAAGTGTATGACCACCTAGTGCGCACAAACAGACCGGCCGGGCCAAGTCCTCAAAATGCGGTAACACCATCGATATCCGACCTCGCGGCCAGTCCCTCCTCGTCAAATTCTCCAGCCCCTAAAGCACCCGTTAAGACTCTCCTGCCAACGGAGAAGGGTCGGCCGCTGGAGCAGAAATACGATATCCTTAAACAGATGGCATCGGTACCAACCAAGCTATCAATCCTTGATGCCCTAATCCTGTGAGAAGACCTCAGGGAGGAGATTATAAAAGCTTTGATCAACCCCTAGTAGATTCAATCCGAGGTACCTGCTACCGAAATTTACCAGATGGAGACTGACCCGGCATAATACAATGTGGTGATTTCTTTCACCGATCAGGATGAAGATTCCATCATGTAAGGACACATCAGACCACTATATGTTTCTGGCACACTGAATGGTATTGAGATCCAGAAAGTCATTATAGACAATGGCTCTGGAGTTAACCTACTTCCCCTACAGACACTTCGTAAGTTTGGCTATAGTGAGGAATACATAATTCCCTCCGCCACAACTCTGTTGGGTTACAACAAGAGCGAGAAGAAGACAATGGTACAAATTAAGCTAATGAACCATTTTGGCGACCTGGTAGCCTACACGGAATTCCTGGTGGTCCGACAGAGCACAACATTCAATGCCTTGCTGGGAAGGTTGTGGCTCCATAAGCGCATGGTCATCCCTTCATCCTACCCCCAGTGTATCAAGTACCGTGTCAATGGTTAAAGTGGAACATTTCATGCCGACAAGGCCCGATTCGATCTCTCCGAGTCACATTACATTGACATCGGGTTCTATGAGAAAAAGAAAAAGAAGACTTTGGTCGATGGTGTCAACTGGATCCCCGCTTCAAATGGCCTGGAAATGGTTCATGATGACCCCCTCAGGCAGTTTGGCAGAGATTATGTCCTGCCCATCAACCATGTTGAGAGTAGGAGTTGAAGTATGGACATGCACTTGGATGTCCTCATGACATCAGCCATGACGGCCGAGAACGACAATGCAGGAACGTCTGCCAACCCTCGATCTGGGGACGAATACTCAATCAGGGATTCCCACGATGCCTCTCCCTCAAACCCTCGAAGGCTCAGACCGGAAACTCTCCCCCCATTGGATCAAGAAGATGGGGACTTGGGAGAAGAAGAGGAGTAAGATATTCGAGATGCACCTCCTACATTTGAGGAGGGTTTCTCCACCCCAGTGGACGAGCTCAGGGAAATAAACCTGGGTACCGAGGAAGATCTGATCCCTACTCTCATTAGTGCAGCCATGTCCCCCAAGGAGCATGAGTTATATACCTCTTTCCTGAGGCAACATCAAGATATTTTTTCATAGAATTACATAGAAATTCCAGGAATAGATCCCGAAGTGGCGACGCTTCACCTAGGTCTTCCAGAAGACCACTGGGGTTATAAACAGGCCGCCAGAAGGATGCATCCCTCACATACCACCAAAATAGAGGCTAAAGTCGATAAGATCATTAAAGCAGGCTTCAGTCGGGAGGTCCAGTACCCCATTTGGTTGGCCAACATCGTCTCTGTCAAGAAAAAGAATGGACAAATCCACGTCAGCATTGACTTCAGAGATCTCAATCGTCATTGTCCGAAAGTTGATTTCCCGGTCCCGATCACCGAATTATTAATCGATATGACCACCGGGTACGAGGCTCTATCCTTCATGGACGGCTATTCTGGAAATAATCAAATCAGGATGGCCTGAGAAGATGAAGAATCCAATACCTTCAGGTCCCCTCAAGGGGTATTCTATTACACGGTCATGCCCTTTGGTCTCATGAATGTTGGCGCCACATATCAGCGTGCCATGCATCGGATCATTAAACCGTTCCTGAAGAAATTCGTTGAATGTTATGTGTATGACCTAGTGATCAAGTCCAGATAGCGCGCGGATCACCTGTCAGACCTTGAGACCATCTTCAACAAACTCTGATAGTATAGCTTGAAGATGAACCCCTTGAAATGCACCTTTGGGGTTTCCTCAGAGAAATTCCTTGGCTTCGTCGTATGCCATCGTGGCATCGAAGTCAACCCTGAGAAGACAAAGGCTATCATTGGATTACAACCTCCCTGAAATATCACCGAGTTGAGGGGATTCCATGACACCTAGACTATATTAGGCGGTTTATAGCCGACCTGGTAGGAAAATGTTTTCCCTTCACCAGGTTAATGAAGAAGGGGGTCACGTACCAATAGAAGAATGACTGCCAAGAGGCGTTCGACAACTTGAAGAAGTACCTCTTAAGCCCACAGGTACTCATGCCCCCAGTTGAAGGAAGAACTCTCATATTGTATGTGACATCTTTAAAGAGATCACTAGGAGCCTTCCTCACACAAAAGAATGACACGGGTAGTGAAAACAGTCTCTACTAACTCAGCCGAATAATGTTTGATGCTGAGACTTGATACTAAAACATTGAGAAGAGCTGTTTAGCCTAGGTCTTCGAAGTTCAAAAGTTGCAACATTATCTGATGCATCATGAAGTCAATTTGATCTCGTAGTGTAACCTGCTCAAGTACATCCTCAGCCGCCCGATGTTAACCGGATGCCTATCCCGATGGGCGGTCATCTTGCAACATTTTGACATCCGGTTTGTGCCTCAGAAAGCCATCAAGGGTCAAACATTAGCATACTTTCTGGCAGAGCACCCTTCGATAGGGACCACTACACCGGACGTGAAGCTACCTGATGAAGACATCTTCTCAGTTCGAGAGGAGTTCCCAGCATGGGAAATGTACTTCGACGACACATCCCGAATCCCAACCGGGAAGAGGATGGAGGATCCCAGATTAAACAACGTGGGTTTGGGGATAATCCTTGTATCCCCATAAAAGGCAGTCTTTCCATATTCCTTCCTCATATCAGAGGGATGTACAAACAATGAAGCAGAATATCAAGCTCTCATTGCAGGCCTAGAAATCGCACTCCAGGCACAAGTACAGCACCTTAAGGTAAAAGGTGACTCAGAACTGGTCATCAAGAAAGTCAATGGTGACTATGATATTAAAAATGAGGAGTTGATCCCCCTGTTTGACCATGTCTGATGGTTAATAGTGGAATTCCCCACAGAACCAACATTGACTTATATTCCCCGATCTCATAACACTCAGGCTGATGCATTAGCCAACGCATCCACAACCCTAGATGACCTAGGCCGGGGTGAAACGATTATCAGTATTTCCCACCGTCGAATGGTATTTCCATTTGTTCAGACCAAGTGGAAGAAATCCACGAAGTCAGTCTTGTCCCCGAGCCATATAATCCTGCCACAGGCTGGATGAACCCCATTGGAAAGTACCTTCAACGGGGAGAAAATCCATCAGACAGGTCTGAACGAGGGAAAATATGGAGAAGGTCAATCAACATTGTCCTATATGGCGGTACGGGTCAGCAAGAAGTCCTCTATAAACGATTCCTCGATGGATTGTTCCTTATATGTATTTATGGATAAGAAACTGATGCCGTAATGAATGATGTACATGCTGGAGCATGTGGATCACATCAACCGGGGACCAGGCTTTCCCATCAAGTTCAAAGGCTTGGATACTACTGGCCCACAATGGCACGAGACTGTGATCATTTTTCCGCAAAATGCCACTCATGCTAGATTCATGCCAACTTCATACGCCAACCCCCAGAGTTACTTCATCAAGCCAAGTACTCCTGGCCATTTGCTTTCTGGGGGATGGACATTGTGGGACCATATCCTCCCGCCACAGCCAAACATCTGATGTATATCCTCACAGAAACCGAATTCTTTTCCAAATGGGCAGAAGCCATACCCCTCAAGGAATTCGGGGCAAGAAATATTTTCAGCTTTGTGAAGACCAATGTCATCACCAGATTTGGTGTCCCTTATACCATACTTACGGAAAACGACCCCAACTTTTGCTCTGCTGAATTGGAGAAACTATACCATGAGTATGGTATCAAGGCTAACCACTCATCCCGCTACCATGAAGCGGCCAACGGACAGATAAAGGCTTTAAACAAGACCATTTATAACAATCTCCAGAAAATGGTGGACAAAGACAAGAGGTCATGGCAGGATAAACTCCTCCATTCATTGTGGGCTTATCGAACCACATTCTGCACCGCTACTCAGGCCACCCCGTACTCATTGGTGTACAACACAGAGGCAGTCCATCCCATTGAACTCCAACTTCCCTCACTCTGTGTTGCCATATGTGATCAATTATCCGATGATGAGCAGTCAAAAAAGAGGCTAAGTGAATTGGAACAGCTAGACGAGAAGCGGTTGCACACCTTGCACCATCTGGAGGTATACCAGAACCAGATCACATGAGCCTTCAACAAAAAGGCTCGTCTTCGGTCTTTCTTGGAAGAAGTATTAGTGTTGGTCCTTCGGACGCCTATGGTACCCAGAAAGAAGCCTCCAAAGCTGGAGCCCAAATGGGAGGGACCATACATTGTACACAAGGTCTACTCCAATGGATCATATACCCAGATCTCTATGAACAGGTAAGTCACCACAGCTCCTACCAATGCGAGATTCCTAAAGAAGTATTTCGCATAGAAACAAAAAGTGGAGAATGTCCTCACCGCATGACGTTAAACTGCATGGAGTACGTCCGCAATGCATAAATTTAAACTACATGGAGTTCGTCCTTACCGCACAACATTAAACTGAACGAAATCTAATAATTCTTCCTATCCTAACCACATGACGTTAAACTGTATGGCTTACGTCCTCACCGCATGAAGTTAAACTACATGTAGTTTTTCCTTACCACACGAAGTTAAACTGCACGGAATCTAATAATACCCCTCATCCTAACCACATGAAGTTAAACTGTATGGATTTCATCCTTACCGCACGATGTTAAACTACATAGATAATAAAACTTAAAAATTCCTTCTTCCCCAATGTACGGACCAGACATACATGAGTTGTATTCCTCTTCCTCACTGCATGACGTTAAACTGCACGGATTTTATAGAACTATGTACGACTTGATTCCTACCCTTGCAGGATACGTAGTGACGCCGGGATCCCCTATCATGGCCCAAACACTCCCAAATAAAAGTTAATAATGCTCCCTCCCCCCGTGTGTGGACCAGACCTAGACGGGGTGTATTCCTCGTCCTCACCGTATGACGTTAAACTGCACATATTTCAGAAAACTACGTACATCTTGATTCCTGCCCTCGCAGGATACGTAGTGACGTTGGGATCCTCTATACTGGCCCAGTAACTCCCAAATAAAAGTTAAGAATTCCTTCTTCCCCCCATATATGGACCAGACCTACACGGGGTCTATCCCTCACCCTCACCGCACGACGTTAAACTGCACAGACAAGAAGTTTTAACAATGCCCCTCTCCCCCCGTATATAGACCAGACCTGGTCGGGGTGTACATATTTTAGAGAAATACGTATGGATTGATTCGTGCCCTCACAAGATACGTAGTGACGATGGGGTTCCCCATCCTGGCCCAGCCACCTCTAAATGAAATAAAATAAAAGATAGACAACGTCCCCTTCCCCCGTGTACAGACCAGCCTTGTCTGGGGTGTACTTCCTCCAGAGAACTACATGCGGCTTGATTCATTCCCTCATAGGATTCATTGTGATGCCAGGGTTCCCCATCATGGCCTAGCCCCCTGAATAAAAGATAAAAATGCCATTTCCCCCCGTGTACGGACCAGACTAGCACGGGGTGTACTCCTCGTCCTTAACGCATGACATAAAACTGCACAGATAGAAAGATTTAAAAAATTCTCCCATTTCCTTGTGTATGGGCTAGACCTGCACGGGGTGTATTTTCTCTTCCTTGATGCAAGACATTAAAATGCACAGAAAATAATGTTAAAAATTCCCCATTCCCCCATGTACGGACCAAACCTACACGGGGTGTATACTTCATCCATACAGCATGACGTTAAAATGCACGGACTTCGCCCTCACCGCATGATGTTAAACTGCACAGACTTCATCCCGACCCACCCAAGACACATGGAGAAACAAGATAGAGATTATCCTTGAAAATTTGGATGCATCCTCTCCATACATCAAACTCCATGGACCAGATAATTATTGATATTCATAACCATTCATGGCCATCGGAAGTGGAAAGTCATCAACCCGTGGACACCTTTGTATGACTATTCATACCATTCCCTCCACGTCTCTGCATAATGTTAACCCTTGGATCATCCATCAAAGGCATGATTTCCTTAGGCGACACTCTTCCTAGCTCCATATGCATATCGGCCTCAGAGCCCCCGTATCACATCTCCCGATCCAAAAATTTATGTAGCAGTGGTTTACAAGTTCATTCCACTTTTCACATCCAAATTTTTTCAGGGTACCCCTACCTGGCTAGCCTATGTGTCCGACGGTGGTTCACATAGCGACCTGCGTCAGCGAACATCAATCCCGAACTAGGATAATTTGACTCAACAGAAAATTGCAGTGAAGATGTTTCTTGTATACCCAGATACCATTATCCCCACATGTCGAACTCTGTATTGTGAGCAATATCAGATTCTCGTAATCATCCATAGCCATCAGAAGAAGAAAGTTATCGACCCTGTGAAACCTTTGTACGACTATGCATTCCATTCCCTCAGCGGCTCTGCATAATTATAGCCCCTGGCTCATCAATAAAAGGAAAGATTTCTTTGGGCGGTACTCTTCCTAGTTCCATACACTTACCGACCTCAGATTCCCCACACCATGCCTCCTGATCCAGGAAAACTCGAAGTTGTAGTTTACGACCTTCATCCCCCACCTTGTTCCAAGTATATCAGAGCATGTTGACCAGTTATCCTTCGAGTGACTATAGGAATAGTCACCCAATGGCCCAAGCTCTATGATCTCTAAACTAGGAGTGCCTCGTATTTACCGCATGACATTAAACTGCATGGAGTAAAGGTACACCCCCACACGCAAAATAAATCAGCGTAGGGGGCTCTTCAAGCTTTAAAAGCAACCAGGGACGAATATCCCCGACATGACCAGAAATTTCCTTCCCCAATGACCGAATTTGTGGCCCAGATAATCTCGGATCTTCATAACCATTCATTGCCATCGGAAGTGGAAAGTCATCAACCCAGAGACACCTTTGCATGACTATGCATACCATGCCCTCAGTGGCTCTGCATATTGAGAGCCCATGGCCCATCTACCAAAGGAAATATTTCTTCGGGCGATGCTCTTCCTAGCTCTATACACTTACCAGCCTCAGAGCCTTTATGTCATCTCTCATGATCCATGAAGCCCCAGAACTATGATTTACACCATCAACCCCCCTCCACATCTTGGACATGCGAGGATACTCAGGACCAGTTACATTCTAATGAAGAGTAGCCTTCATAGCTATGTCCTTCTCAATGACGTCAAATGGAACAGAGCGCATCTTGGCCACATGGCGGAAGGCTTCAAAGATCAAGAATTAATCAACAAGGGCAATGTCCCAAAATAAAAATCATTTTCACTAGTTTAATATTGCTCCTCATCCTTACCACACAATGTTAAACTACACGGTCAATCATCCTTGCTGCACGACGTTAAACTGCATAGCATTGGAAAAGGAATGAAAAATTCCCTCATCCTCACTGCATGATGTTAAACTGCACAGCATCCTTTAATAATGCTCTTCATCTTTACCGTATGAAGCTAAACTGCACGATCAAACCCATCAGAGGATCAGTATGGAATGAAGGCTTTTCTCTGTCCTTCAGTGCACGGGTCAGACTAGCACAAGCCACCATCTCACACCCGCGTGAGGAGGTATTACTTCACCCATTATCAAGAAGTTTAGTGTATATGTATCCCCCGTATCCAGGAACCATATCATCATAAACCATACTCTGTACTCAGAAAAAGCCGAACTCTCAAAAGCCACCCTGGGTGGTCCCAAATCTCATCTTCCCTGATGTTGCTTGGCAATCAGGGGAATACAATCATTGAACTAACGAAAACTTTTCATGACTATCCATACCATTCCCTCAACTGCTCTGCATATTGATCTCCCCTAGCCATTTTACCAAAGGCTGGATTTACTTAGGCAATTCTTTTCTCTGTACGCCATTTGGCCTACGAGCCCCCATGTCTATCCCGGGATTCAAAAACCCTCTGAGTTACAGTTTACCTTCCTCTTTCACAACCCTGCCATAATATGGTGGACCATCTCTGACAAGATTACCGAGGACCAAGAGAAGTTGTTCCATTCTAGATTATTTCCAAGCTGCATGACTTTAAACTGCGCCAAGCTTCAACCATCCTTTACGCTAGATAAATTCATAGGACAAGAACCTTGCTTCCACACTCCTGATTGATGCAGATGTTCTCAAAACCTTTCAGACGTCACATACCCTTTCCAACCCACCCCCGGTGGAGTCATAATTTTCCAAGCAACCCATGGTGGTTTCCATAAGTCGGACATTCATGAAGTTATATGGCCATCAGAAATGGAGAGTCATTGAATTAAGGACACCTTTTCACGACTATGTATACCATGCCCTCAGCGGCTCTGCATATTGATCGTCCCTGGCCTATATACCAAAGGAAAGATTTCCTTCGGCAATGCTCCTCCCACCTCTGCACGCCGAAACAACTCCCATGCCTTGAGACATTCCCCGTGTGTCGTTCAAACCTAAACACACTCCCTCCACATGCATCTGTAGGACACTGAGACATCTTTTAATCAACCAAAACTCATTGGGGCCCTTGCCCCACCATACTTGGTCAATGATATTCGACCTAAAACATTAGTAATGATAGTCTTGATGGCGGGACATTAAACCGCCCAAGAAAAGAGGAACAAAGCCTGTTAGGCTGAAACCCCAAAAAGGGAGACTTAAGAGAAAGTCAGGCCATACCCACTGGGTTCACACTAAATGAGCCCAGGAAAAATTAGGTTATTAAAAGAAGAGAAAAAAAGGTTGTGGGGTTTTCTAATAAAATCCTATAAAATGTCGAAGTATGCTCGATGAGTCCCTCTGATCAGGAAAAATTGAGATCATTTTCCAATCACTCCTCAATTTTCAGGACCACTCTACATCAGAATGGCCTTCTCTTCATTCCGATCAGACCCCATTCCAATGGGGGGAATTTTTAGGGTCCTAAAAATTTTTAAAGGGGGATATCCAATTACCGAAAGACTTGGAAAAGGTCCAAACCGGTCCATGTACTGGCTCCTGGAAATAGCATGCGGCCAGTTCGTCAGACTGCCCACCCACAATTCTGCGGACCAGCTTCGTCCACGAAATTGAGGCGGGGACCCTCTGCGAGCGCGTAGCGGGCTGGAAGTCAGGCCGGTCCACCACCGCGAACCACGCCAACCAGCCAATGCTGCACATGCTGTCATTCGTGAAATGGAGGCAGAGGTCCTTTGTGGCCACGGACCTCTATCGTCTGTGGAATGGAGGTGGAGTGGTGCATGGTCGCGGAGCAATCCCACGAATCTCAGTTACAAAAATTGTTGGTTGACCAAATCGTCTGCGGGTGGGAATTCCTTCATGGGATTCCGCAAAAAGTGTCGTGTGCCCATCCTATTCACGACTGTATAAATAATCACCGAGGGGAACCAAAAAATGGAGGGGAGAAAGGACGGGTGAGAACTTGTGGGGAGGAGCTGGAGAAACCGCTCCCAGTGGTAAAGTTACACGGCCATCTACGGACCCCATATCGTCCGCAGATGCACTCTTCTGTGTAGGGCAGAAAAAAAACAATGAGCCACATGTGGCCGCCTCCTTCGCGGACGACCATATCCTTCATGGACGACCATATTCTCCGAGGATGAGTGTCATTTGAAAAATGGAGGTAAAAACCCCTCCGCAGGCGTGAAGTAGGACGGGCGCCATCCCCTTTGCAGACACCCTTCGCGGACGACCATCCTTCGCGGACAACATCCTTCACGGACATCCTCCTTTGCGGCCATCCTTCACAGACAACATCCTTCGTGGACAGACATCTCTTCCACGACCAACTCCTCCATGAACACTCTCCGTGGACAACTAAACCACAAACCACATGCAGCCAGTCCCTCATGGCCAGTCCCTCGCGGCAGGCACCTCGCGGCCATCTCCTTCACAGTCAGCCCCATGCGGAAAACCCCATGCACTCATTGGTCCATACCACATAGGGTTGTTCCCTAGCATCCCCGCTCAGGTTCAGTGTCGGGCTACAGTCCCAGCCCTCCAAGCCTGTCCCTTCACTACCATCACCGACCCCCATAAAAAATGGAGAGTCACACCACAAACTTTTCAGGCCGGGTTAAAAATATTTTCTATTGCACCATTATGCTGCTCCAACATCCATCCTATAAATTCCATGAGTCGAGATATTCCTCATGACCCTCCTATAACCCCATTGCATAGATCCTTTTTCTAGGTTCATTTAGAAAGGTCCGCCCTTGCGTAAGTCCCAGACCAACCATTGCTGGGTATCTCCTACCTAGTCTTCCTAACCACATGACATTAAACTGTGTGGCCTTCGTCCTGAACACATGACGTTAAACTATATAGACCTCATCCTATTCATATGATGTTAAAATATATGGATAAAGTCCTCTCTACATGACTATAAACTATAGCATTCCCTATCATTCAATAATTGGATGCCTCTTTCTCCATGAAAGAGATGCCTTATGCTATAATTACAGTGGCATAACTTCAAGAGCACTAGAATCCATTTAAACATTCCATTACTCCACCTCATGCTTTGCACGTCCTTTATTCGGATCTTCATTCCCTTGCATGTCTGAAGGGACCCCTTAATGGCCTGGCCTCATGCTACATCGGCTCACCTACCGTCATGGGCCAACGCCCCGGAAGACATTGGACGACACTTCGAGATAGGTCCTGTGTTACGAAGATGTTCAGCAGTCGCCCCTCATTTGTTCGTCCCCATTTCAGGCTAATGTGATATTAATGCTGTGTTTCGAACATGGTCAACAGTTATCCCCCATCACCATGCCACCCTCATTGTGTTCTGAATATCGGGCATGTGATTCACACTTTTCATATCCCTTTGTTTGGATTGATTCCAACACCCTTGGTGTTATCCCACTTGTGCACCTGTGCATAAGTAAGTGCCTTAACCCAACAGTGAGTTGGGGTGCCCTCATGGCAGAAATGAGGAAGACACACGGGAATCCATCTCAGAGTAAGCCCCGACTTTATGGGCCGCCCACATGCGTAATCCCCACTCCACTTCTCATGGACGCACCTTTCTCGACGTGATCGCCTTCTCCCTACCGCCTCTTGTTTCTCACACTAAGAATGACTCACCTGGGCTTAGAAAAAGCATCGACCATGACATCCTCTTATTAGCCTCCTCAGAGTTTAAGCCCCATTCCATCACTTTGGGATACCTCAGAGCGTAAGTCCCAAGCCATTACGAACTACGTGGACTTTGATCTTTGTCTCTTAGTGTATGAACTCAAATATTCATTTCAGGTACACCTTTACTTTTTCTGGAGTTTTAAAAAAAATGGTATTTATGGAAAATTTTGAAGTACATGCCATGTACTTTCTCAGTACACACTGTGTACTCTTCTCTGGCTCAAAGTCGTGGGCTGGCCGAGCCCGGGAAACACACACAGTGTGCAGGGGTGACATGGAGTCCGATTTTGGAAGAGTACAGAAAGACCTAGTACACATCGTGTACTCTAAAATATATGTCGTGTACTTTATTGTTTTTCATTAAATGGACCGGGGTCACTCCTGATGCAAAGAAGTGTCTTCTTCTAGTTCTCATTAGTCCGAGAGTGTCGAGGATCCACGAATCTTCAACGAGATCCCGCCTCTCCGTCCGTTCTCCGATTCGAGCTCTGACGATTGAATTAGAAGCACAACGGTGAGTTCTCCCTTCTACTTGAGCCTTGTTTTCCAATTCTTCCTCCTCCAGTTCTCTAAGGTTGAATTTTTTGTGCATTTTCATAGATCTACGACATTATAGGAAGAATCTGTCGTCATAGTTCAAGTAGATCTATCTCCTAGGATTGATGTAGGTGGGTTGTGCCTTTATGAAGAAATTCTTTGAGTATTTTGTGCAAATTCCACCAATACCCTTAAAAGGGGTATTGCGTGTTTTCTGTTTTTCCCTTGTTGTTTTTTTTATTTCTTATATGCATGTGTAGAGAAAATTTCTATTGCTGAATAGGGTAATGTTTCTGTTCTTTGGATGTTTTTCCCATGCATGTTTTGCCTGAATTATGACCGTTTGGTCTAGCTTTGCTGTTAAGAGTTTTTCCAGTTGCCATGCCTAGTTATAGGATAGTGGAGCTATTATACTTTTATGCTTGGAATGGTAGCCAAGTAGTTCTGAAGGTTTACTTGGGATGATACACGCGTGCTGAGCATGTTTATTTCACATAGGGTTGTGAGAACCTAGTATAGTGGACCATATGGAGAATGGATGGAAGGGCTTTTCCAGAGTGTCTTTTAATATGATGTGAGACCACAAGGGAAATTGACAATGAGTGTTTTCTCAGAGAGTCTGTAGTTCCTCTATGCAGACCACAGGGGGAATGAGACGTTGAGTTCTTCTACAGAGAGCCTTTAGTACGATACGAGACTATAGGGGGAATTGACGGTGAGTGCTTCCTTAGAGAGTTTATTCTTTAGCTGAACCGGAGGGGTGAGACTGTGTGTGCCTCCCAGGGGGTTGCTAGTGCTTATAGGTTGAACCATAGGGGGTAGTCTGTGAGAGATACCCAGAGGGTTACCTGTTTCCTACATGCTGTTGGTTGATTACTTGTGTACTTTATATGCTAGAACTATGTATTGTAGCTGCTGTGTGATTTTCTGTCTACTGCTTCCTAAAATTTTACATGTCTTGTATTCATTGACTATTAGGAACAAATCATTGGGTGAATGCCTATTGGGATTGTATATCACACCCAATTTGGGCCACGCTTTTGGGCCAAAGGAGAATATGTTGGGAAAGCACCCTTCTACTTCAGGTTCTTGATTACACTGGAGCTGGTGAGCATGGGACCGAGCCAAGGCTTGCGATGCTGAGGAGTCGCTCATCTGTTTTTCTTTTGCTGTTGCTTTAGTACTTCTGTTCAGTTGTATTTCAGCACGTTGTTTTGTTTTCTTCTTTCCTTAGATACTTGTACTTACTGCATCATTATCATCATTGATATATATTCATTTCTTCCGCTATTGGGTTTCAGTTGTTGTGTGTTGTTTACTACTTCCCTGTATATTGTTTTTTTCCTTACCTTGTACACCTTACCGAATGAGGGCATAGATTCCCCAATAACTTACCAAGTCCCTCACAATTAGTTTTCAGCCTCTGGCATTTGGGGAAATGCGCTTGAGGTCATGTGGCAAACCTGGTACGGGGCACCAGTGGAGGGGCTCGATATTCGGGTCGTTAAAAAGTGGTATCAAAGGAGTTTCTTTTCTCTTTATTTACTCTTTGGAGCCTTTAGACAGGGGTAGGATGGATTTGGTACATGGTATTAAGCTATGCTCGGGATTAGCTAAACCGTTTATAGGGAAAATCCAAACTATCTTATTAATTGCAGTTTTCTTTTTTGAGATTTTACAGTTGATATGATTTCACCTAGAGTGATTCACATGCTTTGTGTTATTATTGTTTTTAATATTGCGGTTCTATTTCTGTCGCAACCCGGTGAGATGAGGGTATGTCATCTCATGTATCATATAAGAACTTGTTGAAATCACATGCCATGAATTTTTTCCATGCCATCTAGGATGCATTCGCGATTGCATGTTGTTGTGATAGACTTGTGTAGATTTTACATGTTGTTGTGATACATGCTTGATAGAATATCTGATGCATTGTTATAGGATTTTTTGTATTCTTCCATGCTTAAATGAACTCCAATTTTGATTATTGAGGTATTATGGCCCCTCTTGAATCGGAAATTGGTAGATCATGATCATGTTTTCTCTTGTTTATGACCGTAGGAGATGCTGAGCTTTGATTCTTGGGGATTATGGGCCCTCAAGAGTCGGAATTTGGCACCACTCTGACTTGTTTTCTGTGTTTTCTGAGTTTTTGTGCAGTTTTTGTGCTACTTCCCAGAAAAATCCAGAATACGTGGCATGTACTTTTGACTACACGCTGTGTAGTTTTTAGGCCGTGTCGCTGACCGTGTGAGCAGGGACACGTTGTTGTGGAAGTAACTTCTGGGACACACCGTGTATGGTTGTTACACACCATGTAGTTCAGAGCTGTGTACCCGGTCGTGTCACTAGCAACATGGGTTGGGGAAGCTCAAGTAGAACATGCCGTGTTGTAAAGGAACACACCATGTAGTCTTGTCCAAGTACCTGGCCATGTCACGAACAACATGGGTCGGCGTCACCTTCTCTTAGACACACCATGTGGTTTTCAGAACACACCATGTAGTCTTGTTCATGTACCCAGCCGTGTCACGAACAACATGAGATGGTGTCACCTTCACCTATACATGCCATGTTTTTTTGGAACATTCTACGTAAGGTTCATCCATGTAAACAGACTTGTGTTTAACAACACAGGCTATCGAAGCCTTGTCTAGTACACGTCGTGTTTCTCCAAAACACGCCATGTAGTCTTGGGATAAGTCAGACCGTGTGGGTTAGCCTTGTAATGAGACTTGGGCATGGGAGTAGTTTTCAAGTACATGTTGTGTGTGGGGTCAACACACTGTGTAGTTTGAGGTGTTACACGACCTGTAGGGCAAGGGTACACGCCCATGTTAGTGGCTTAAGAAGACATGCCGTGTAGTTTTTATACACGCCGTGTAGTCGTGTTTTGTAAACTTCTGTGTTTTTCTTCCCCTGTTCTCGTTTTGTACTCTTGTGTTCTCTGTCCTTGTAATTATGATCTAAGGTGTGCTTTTTTCATTCATATTTATGCCTCTGAGATGTCCTTATGTTGTATGTCTATCGTCAGGCAGTGATCCGATGCCAGATTTGGCTGATTAAGGACTTCCTACCGATCCTCCAGTCGGGCCATCCTTGGCACCGACTGTCATACTGGGTGCAGGTGCTGATGCACAGTTCAGGGAAGGTTTTATTAGGATAATGCAGACTATTTAGGGAGAACTGCCTTCTGCCCCGACTATGGAAGACACGACGTGTGTTTTTTAGCAGCAGCATCCTCCCACATTCTCATGGGATGGACGACCTCAGGCTACAGAGTCATGGATGGAATCCATACTGACTATCTTCGAGCATCTGGAGACACTTCCAGAGAGGCGAGTCACGATCGCTACCTACATGGTCCAAGACTCTGCCAAGAGGTGGTGGGACATGATCTCATAGGTGGGTCATTAGTAGGTTATGGTTTGAGAGGAGTTCTAGCGCGTGTTCTACAACTACTTCTACCCGGAGACCCTGAGGACCGATCGAGCCCGGGAGTTCATGAGTTTAGGGCAGGGTACTCTTTCTGTCATGGATTATTCCTCTCGTTTCTCCGAGCTGTAGTGTTTCACACCCCAATAGAATGGGAGTGGGGTGTTCTTATCAAGGAATTTCGAGACTGGTATCAGACGGGAGATCCACTCGCAGGTGAATATCATCCAGATGACTTCCATCACTTCCATCGTCATCCAGGCACTGATTGCGGAGCAAAATCTGAGAGACTCCGGAGCTGTGAGCTAGGGCAGTTCTTCTTCCAGATCTATTTTTCCTCCAAATGATATCAATAAGCACCTTAGGGAGTCTACGCGCGGATATTTGAGGAAGCGAGATGCATCTTCAAGCAGTCAGGTGATATGCTACTAGTGTGGCCGATCAGGGAACATGAGACTGTAGTGCTAAAGAGACACCGTGGAGTGCCGATCTTGTGGCAAGATGGGTCACCTTAAGCGTTTATGCAAGGTTTTCTCACCAGCAGCTGGTGTCCAGGGATCTTCCATGACTCCTAGTTTAGGAGCAGCACCACCAGTTTCTCACCAGTTAGGGAACTAGAGTTCTTATGGCCATTCGGGCCGAGGTGGAGGTTGAGGTCGTGGCAGTCATCCATCAGTCCCTCAGCACCAACAAGGTGGATCATCTCATAGTGGTCAGCTAGGGGCGCAGGGCCGTGGTGCAGTCAATTCATTCTCCGTGGAGTAGACCTATCCAGAGCAAGATCCCAGCCCTTCTACAGTTTGAGGAACGATTTTAGTAGCCTCAGTTTTATCTTCATCTCTTTTAGATACTGGTGCTACGCATAGCTTTATCTCTGTTTCTGTTGTGGAGAGCCTTGGGCTCCGTATCTTTTCTTATGATGATTCGTTGACACTAGACACACCTTTGGGGATAAGGACATATAGTGTATGTCAGTGTAAAGAGTGCCCTGTAGAGGTTGCATGGTATCATTTCTTATGGGATCTCTATGTCCTAGAGATGACTGACTATGTTGACATTCTTAGGATGGACTGGTTGTTTCCCTTCAAGGCAGTCATTGTCTGTTATTTCCGCATGGTGAGTTTCATTTCACCAAAGGGTGAGTCTTTTCTTCATAGAGGTGAATGGGATGTACAAGAAAGATGAACAGGACTCGAGCATCATGGGCAAGGAAGGGCGACGACCCAGATTTCCAGTCTTTATCTGGATGATCAAGGGACTTCGCAATTGGACTTTCCTCCAGTGGTGGATCGTTTCAGGGATGTATTTCTAGAGGACTTTTTAGGTTTCCCTCTGGATGGTGAGGTATAATTCTTGATTGATCTTGTTCTAGGAGTAGCACCGGTGTCCATTCTTCCTTATAGGGTGGATACACCTGAGTTGCAGAAGCTCAACAAGAAGTTGGAGGAGTTGTAGGAAAGGGGTTTCATCCAACCCAGTACTTCTCCTTGGGGTTCACCTATCCTCTTTGCGAAGAAGGAAGACGGTAACCTTCAGATTTGTGTGGATTATCGGAAGCTAAACTAGTTGACAGTCAAGAAATGATATCCCTTGCTGAGGATTGATGACATTTTTTATCAGCTTTGAGGTGCCCAGGTGTTCTCAAAAATTGACTTGAGGTACGGTTATCATCAGTTTCATGTTAGACCATCATATGTACTTCTGAAAGCCTTCAGGAGCAGTTATGGACTCTACGAATATACAATCATGCCATTCAGTCTCACGAATGCACCAGCAGTTTTCATGGAACTGATGAACCGAGTGTTCCATCCTTACTTGGACTCCTTCGTCGTGGTCTTCGTTGAAGATATCTTGGTGTACTCTCACACTCGACACGACCATGCCACACATCTTGAGATTTTTTTGAGTACACTGAGAGAGCATCAAATTTATGCTAAACACTCGAAGTGCCACTATTGGATCGATCAGATTCTCTTTTTGGGTCACGTCATCTCAAAGGCAGGAGTATCTGTGGACCTAGAGAAAGTGAGAGTTGTAGTTTCCTGGGAGTATCCGAAGAACATTTTTGAGGTATGGAGTTTCTTAGGGCTGGCTGGTTACTAAAGGCACTTTATTCAAGACTTTTCACGCCTAGAAGCGCCTTTGACAGGACTGACCAATAAGGGGGCGAAGTTCCTATGGTCTTATTGTTGTGAGTCAGCCTTTCAAGAGTTGAATAAAAGATTGATGTCAGCACTGATACTAGTATTGCCAGATCCAGGAAATAGGTACACTATTTATTGTGATGCTTCAGGTATCAGACTAGGTGTTGTGCTTATGCAGGGAGATGGATTCATTGCGTATGGGTCTCGGAAGTTGAGGCCACATGAGGGGAACTACCGGATGCACGATCTGGAGTTGGCAGCAGTTGTTCATGCCTTACACTATTGGAGACACTATCGTCTGGGAGAGCACTTTTTGGTCTTCACCGACCACAAGAGTCTTAAGTATATCATTACTCAGTGTGATCTGAATCTGAGGCAGTGCATGTGGGTTGAGTATCTTCAGACTTTTGACTTTGAGCTTGCCTATACACCGAGAAAGGGAAACGTAGTGGAAACGTGTTAAGGAGGAGGACTCAGATTCAGGTAGTTCAGGAGGCCAGTACTGAATGGAAGATAATGGCTCTATTATCTAATATGCATCTGGAGGTTCAAAATAGATAGGGACAAACTTTTCTATATTATGTAGCTGTTACCTCGACTCTACTTGATCGGGTGCGGATGAGGTAGTTATCAGACTCAGAAGGCTTAGTCCTACGAGAGAGTGTGTTATGAGAGGACCCTCTTCCTGGATGGACAATGGGTGAGGATGAGATCTTGCATTTCCAGGGATGCGTATGGGTGCCAGTAGACATACACGAGGAGCTGATGCAGGATTTTCATTCCTCAGTTTGGGCAGTTCATCCTGGCGTCACCAAGATGTATTGGGATCTTCATCGCTAGTACTGGTGGCCAGGTATGAAGAGGGATGTTGCTAGTTTTGTCATGAGATGTTCTAATTGTTAGCAGGTGAAGGCGAAGCATCAAAAACCAGGAGGCATTTTATAGAAATTACCCATTCCGAAGTGGAAGCGGAATGATGTTTCAATGGACTTCATGATCGGGCTGCCGAGGTCGCCTCGGGGGAATGATGTTGTTTGGGTTGTCATCGACAGGCTCATGAAGGTTTCTCCCTTATTGCCGATCAAGGAGACCTCCAGTGTTGTTGATCTAGGATGATTGTACATCCGAGAGATTATACGTCTGCATGGAGATCCACACTCCATTGTTTCAAACAGGGATGCGTGTTTCACCTCTTGGGTATGGAAGGGACATCAGAAGGAATTGGGTACACATGTACTTTTGATAACATCATACCATCCCCAAACAGATGGCCAGTCCGAGCGTACGATCCAGGTGCTAGAGTATATGCTCAGAGCCTGCATTCTAGACTTTGGCGGTTCATGGGAGAAGCATATTCTTCTGGTGGAGTTCGAATACAATAACAGTTTTCAGGAAATATTCAGATGGAACCTTACGAGGCTCTCTATGGTAGGCCATGCCGATCACCCTTATACTGGCTAGAGGTAGGAGAGGCAGCTTTGCTGGGACATTGTCTTGTTCAGGAGACGTCTGAATAATTAGAGTTGATTTGGAAGAGGATAACTACAACACAGTCTCGACAGAAGTCTTATGATGATCAACAGAGATGACCTCTGGAGTTTGAGGCCGGGGATTAGGTTTTCCTATGTGTCGCACAAATGTTGGGACACAAGAGGATTCTGAGACAGGGTATGCTTTCACCGCGGTACGTCGGGCCGTTTGAGGTTTTTCATAGAGTTGGGCCGGTTGCCTATCGGTTCCATCCACCTCAGAGGTATCGGGCCATGCATGAAATCTTCCACGTATCTCACCTCCGACGTTACTTTTCAGACCCATCTCATGTATTTTAGCCCAAGGAGGTTGAGCTCAAAGCAGATGCATCATTTGAGGATCATCCCATCTGGATTGTCGATCACAGTACGAAGGTTCTCTTTGGGCGGTATGTCCCTCTTGTACAGGTGCTATGGTAGCATGGGTGAGTACAGGACAAGACCTAGGAGAGGGAGGCTGATGTACGATTCTAGTGGCTGGAGCTATTTAAGGATATTTCTTCTACGCATCGCTAGGGAAATTCGGGGACAAATTTCTTTAGTGGGGGAAGTTTGTAAGAACCTAGATCTTCGTTTCAAGTACGCCTTTCCAGTTTTTGGAGTTTTTAAGAAAAATGAGGTTTCTTGAAAATTTTGAAGTATACGCCGTGTACTTTTTGAGTACACACCGTGTACTCTTCTCTGGCTCGAAGTCGTGGGTTGGCTGTGCCCAGGACACAAACACGGTTTGTAGGGGTGACGTGGAGGGTGATTTTAGTAGAGTATAGAAAGACCAAGTACACACTGTGTACTCTAAAAGTACACACTGTGTACTTTCTTTTTTTCATTAAATGGACCGAGGTCGCACCTGATGCACAAAAGTGTCTTCTTCTAGGTCCCGTTTGTCCGAGAGCACTGAGGATTCGTGAATCTTCGATGAGCTCCCGCCTCTCTGTCTGTTCTCCGATTCGAGCTCTGTTGATTGCGTTGGAATCATAGCCGTGAGTTCTCCCTTCTGATTAAGCCTTGTTTTCCAATTCTTCCTCCTTCTCATGTTATCTAAGGTTTAACATTTTGTGTGTTTTCTAAAATATATTGCATTATAGGAAGAATCAATCGTCATGGTTGAAGTATATCAATCTCCTAGGATCGAGGTAGGTGGTTTGTGCCTTTCTGTAGAAATTATTTGAGTATTTTGAAAAAATTCCACCAATACCCTTAAATGGGGTATTGTGTGTTTCCAGTTTTTCCCTTCTTGTTTTTCTACTTATCTTATATGACTTTGTAGAGGACATTGATACTTCTGAATAGGGTAATGTTTCTGTGCTTTGGATGTTTTTCCAATGCATTTTTTTTCTGTTTTAAGACTGTTTGGTCTAGCTTTGTTGTTTGGCATTTTTCCAGTTTCCATACGTAGTTGTAGGATAGTGGAGTTGTTATACTGTTATTCTTAGAATGGTAGCCCAGTAGGTCTTGAGGTTTACTTGGGATGATATGCATGCACTGAGCATGTTTATTTCACACAGGGCTGTGAGAACCTAGTGTAGTGGACCATATAGAGAATGGACGGAAGGGCTTCTCCAGAGAGTCTTTTAATATGATGTGAGACCACAAGGGGAATTGATGATGAGTGCTTCCTCAGAGAGTTTGTAGTTCCTCGATGGGGTCCACATGGGGAATGAGATGTTGAGTTCATCCCTAGAGAGCCATTAGTACGATACGAGATTATAGGGGGAATTGACGGTAAGTGCTTCCTTAGATAGTCTATTCTTTATCTAAACAAGAGGGGTGAGACTGTGTGTTCCTCCCAGGGGTTGCTAGTACTTTTAGGTTGAACTATAGGGGTTAGGCTGTGAGAGCTACCCAGAGGGATACCTATTTTTTACATGCTGTTGGTTGATTACTTGTGTATGTTATATTCAAGAACTGTGGATTTTAGCTGCTGTGTGCTTTTCTGTTTACTACTTCTTGCACTTTTACTTTCCTTGTATTCATTGACTATTAGGCACAAATATTTTGGTGATTTCATATTGGGATTGTATCTCACACCCTATTTGGGCCATGCTTTTGGGACCAAGCAGACTATGTTGTTGCAGGTATAGATAAGGGCAAGCGCCCTTCTACCTCAGGTTCATGATTGCACTAGGCTGGAGAGCATGGGACCAAGCCGAGGGTTTCAATGATGAGGATTTTCTCATCTGTTTTTCTTTTTTTGTTTCTTTTGTATTTCTCTTCAGTTTTATTTCAGCACGTTGTTGTGTTTGCTTCCTTCATTAGATACTTATACTTTCTGCATCATCATCATCATTGCTATATATTCATTGCTTCGGTTGTTGGGTTTCAGTTGTTGCAGGTTGTTTATTGCTTCCGATTTTTATTGTTGTTTTCTTTAACTTGTATACCTTACCGAATGAGGGCATAGTTTTACCAATAACTTAACAAGGCCCTCGCTACTAGTCAGGAGCCTCTGTCATTTGGTGAAATGTGCTTGAAGTCATGTGGGGAACTGGGTACGGGGCACCAGTGGAGGGGCTCTGGATTCGGGTGGTTACACTTAGGTAGGGTACATAGGAAGCCTCTCTGAGGTTCAAGCCCATCATCCACACCTTGTGCCACCTTAGAGAGTAAGCCCCATACCCATGCGAACTACGAGGACTTTGATTCCCTACCACAAGGATACGTAGGAAGCCTCCATGAGGTTCAAGATCGATCACCAGTGGACCCCTGGGTCCACCTTCATGTCGGCTCACCAGCACCCTCGTTCGAACTACTTGGACTTTAATCCCTGTTTCCTAGGCAGGGTACGTAGGAAGCCTCCATGAAGTTCAAGACCAACAACCGGTCGATCTGACTGTCTTCACATCGGTTCACCACGCCACTCAGAGTACTGCCTCAATGAGTCCCGACTCCTCGGGGTCATTAATCCAATGAGGGATGTCAAACCTCGGGCATAAATAATTCTGAACCCTGTATTCAGCTGACCATTCGCAACTAGGAGAAATCTGTGAATACTATTCTTGGGTATAATCCAAAGATTTGCGAACATATGAATACGTCTTAAATCTATAAGAGAGTCCCAGAACAGGAAATAATTCCCCCCAAAAGGGTGTGTTGAGACCGAATTCCCATCCTATTGAACAATGTTAGTTCTTAAACATTGCTGGCCAAACCATCTAGTGAACGCCTACCTTTGGAAAGCAGGTCCATGTGTCATCGTATGCAGAACCGTTGGGCATTTCGAGACCGACTCGAAACAAAAATGGTGAACCCGACGTAAATCTTTAACCAAGCATGATGGATTTAACCTAACCCCACCATGTTCCCCCTATTACTCATAAGGAGGGCCAAGAAAGGTCATTAATTATGCATGGGATCATGAGATGCTTCTTTGAAAGGTTTTCTGTTTGTATTTGTTAAAATGTTTTACAGGTACTATAAAAAACTCCCTTCGATCCAATGGCATCTCGATGGTACTCACAAGCTAGTGATTCCAAAAACGCCATGACCGGACATCCACACCTACGGAGGACCCTATCACCCACCCAGCTTCTTCAACACTGGGTCTCATACGTGCTTATCCGAGAGTACCACGTGAACGATACTCTCCCAATGGTGGAGGCGGTCATGCATGCCCTCCAATCTGCCAGAACTCACCAGTCGCCTGCCCAAAAGATGCCTCAAAGGCAGATCCCGACAGCCCCTGTTTCTTTCTCCAACCGTTTCGGGAGTCTATCCCCAGAACGGGACAATGCATACCTCCATTATCTTAGGGAGGTGGATGAGGTCGATGTTGAGGACTTCATCCCCACCGAACGGGGGTTCCGCTCCAAGTCCCCCGCTGGCAGACGTCATCGCGGTCACACCACGATTCAACATCCTCGTGCCGAGAAGGATGTCTCCCTGAGGATTAAGGCCCACGCTCCCCATCCTCTGGCCCCTCAGACCGCCCGATGAGGGCGGAATACGTACAATCAGAGACCGGTCATCACCCTAGTCCCTGAGGAGGAGCTCCACTGACCAGCCACGGAGATGTACGAAGAACAAGAACCTACACATGTTCGCTCCTCCCGATCCCTCCATCCAAACATGGAGGCATGATACAAGTAGTCACGCATCCCCGCTAAGCTCCATCAAGCCAATCACTCACACATGATGACACTTACTAGGCTGGCACCTCTCTCTACCCAGGGTCGTGAAGCCCAACAACCTGACGTGGTGGTGACCCGATGCCTGTAGGACCATCTCCTAGTAGTTGATTCTGACGCTCACCATCCTGTTATGGTGGCGATCAACAAAGCTCTCCACCCAAATGTGGTGGAAAATCATAGGTGGGAACATCTCCCCTCTAACAAAGGACACCAAATCGATATGGTGGGAAACCAATATATACAGGGCCAGCTCCCTATGGATGCAAGTAAAGTCCACCATCCCGATGTGGCGGCTGACGGAGAGACAAACCGGCGTATCCCAGTACAGGGGCAGATTCGTTCACCTTCCCAGACACAAAATAATAGTCAGTACCCACTGACCAATGGAGGACCGGAGCAGGATATTCCTACTCTGATACCGGAATGGGCCTTCATACCCGTTCTAACCAAAGATGTATTTCTACATATCATGGAAATGATGGAGGAGAAGTTATCAATCTCAGATCATATCTTGTAGACTTTCTATAATGTAATTGCATCAGTGGTAACAACAATGACTCGGGCCTGTGACCTCGTCTCCCCAATTGAGGCGACTCATATGAGAGACGGGATAGCCTCCTAAGAGCAGATCTGCATCCCTGCTTCTGCCCAGGAGGGTCGCCGGCCATATTCCGCGATGCAAGGGCAACCGGATCGAGCAGCTTCACTCATTCCAACTGGGGGACACCAGTCCATAATGGTGGATGCTCTAGAGTAGGCATATATCCCTGCTGAAAGTCAAGATGTTCATCGGTGTACCTCGACAGCATCATGGGTCCCAATTAGATAGATACCTAAAGGTGAAGGATGTTGTCAACAGTAGACGGTCCCCGCTGCACACAAAAGAGCACCTTGAACGCGCCAAAGGCAGCTATAAAATAGAGAGGGAGTTCATGACTCCACTCTTCTGGAAGCTAGGGTTCCCAACGCCGCTAAGCATACATCAAAGGCTCAAAACACTTCCCATCCATTACCATAATATGGGAGTGGCAGTAGCAGTTGCGAAGGTCCTCCCTGCAAGGTTTCTTCTAGCAGCTCTGAAGGTCTTCCTCAGAGCACTCGTGGGGGCCTCCCCCGAAGGCATATAATGATCGAACACGAGAGCTCCTCTTTTGATGCGAGTCATGGAATCCCTCCATGTGGCCAGAAGATCGACCAGTAAGAAGGTCCTTAACTTCTTGAAGTCCACCCTAAAGGTCCTCCCCAGGGTATACACTGCAAACACTCTCCATACAGTGGGACAACAGATTATGATAGTATTCCTCGCTATCATAGTCGCAACTGTAGAGGCAATACTCGCAGTGACGTCTCATCATGACAAGGAGTTCCACCCCTTTTCGTAGCCTGCCCTGAAGGTCCTCCCCCGGGGTTACGCTGCAACAGAACTCCACGCAGCCAGGCATGAGATCAAGGTGGTAGTCCTCCCCACTCTGATAATGGAGGTCCTCCCCATAGATACTTCAAGCAACAAGCAGGCCCTCCCCTCATTACGGTACATTCTAGAGGCCCTCCCCAGGATGTATCCCGCAGATATTCTCCCTGCGGCAGCAGTAATGGTAGTCCTCGCCATTTTTGCAGCTGTGATGGTAGTCCTCGCCACCACGGCTGCCATTGTGAAGGTTCTACTCGCATTGGCCCCAAGAAACAAGAAGGTCCTCCCCTTTTCGCAGTGTGTCTTGAAGGTCCTCCCCAGGATTCACATCGAACGTCAAGCCATGATGGCAGTTGTTGCGAAGGGCCTCCCTGTAATGACGCTACGCATCCAGAAGGTCCTTCCCTTGCTGCGACATGCCTTGGAGGTCCTCCCTAGGGTGTGCACTACAAAATTACTATATGAAGTGAAGCATGAAGCAGTAATGGTAGTCCTCTCCATTATGACTGCCATTGTGGAGGTCCTCCGCATGATGACATATCATATTGACAGGAAGGTACTCCTCCTATCGAATCAAGCATAGAAAATCCCTTGTATGCCGAGGCACTCAGAAGGATGGGATCAATCATGCCAGATTCCCAGTTAGTCGCCGACGACATCCTTATGCAATCAAGAGATGGTCCAGGGCTGCGTTCATCCTCTAAACCACCTTGGAATCACCCACCTAATGATTTAGCACCTACTGGTCCCATTGCCTCTGACCACATTGGCAACGAGGGTCTTAGTTGGGCCGACTAGTTTGAAGAGTCACTAGAGGAGGAGTATGCCGATATGCTTCACCTGAGGAAATGACTACCTAGGGATGATATAACAGTTATTTTTTGGCCTACGACCACCTCTCAGTTCGAAATACCCAGAGAGTTGTCAGAAGAATGTGTCCACGACATCCTCTATAATATATGGACAACCCTCCACCGACTAAAATCAAGCTTCCTGCCCTAGGATGGGTATATAGACCACTTCAAGGCAATAGGTGACCTCTTGCATCACATCGAACTGGAATCTCTTCCTTTAGCACGACAATAGAGACCCATGAGGTGTAAAGGAATCATGGAGATAGCCTACCTCTGTGCGCTGCACCAGCTGTGCCGCCTCATCGGTGACGCTCTGATGGGAGTCTATATCAAGGGATGGGGAGAACATGGAGTTCTGAATTTAACTCCACTCCCTATACAGAAGAACCCGTTCGGTGGGGTGTCTTTCAACGTCATCATGTCCTGACGGCAATCGAGTGGTCTCTCTATTCAGGAAAGGCAACGCACCCAGCAGAGTCAGGCCTTGAGTAAGTCCCAGAGGTGTCAGGCCCGATGGGAATAGGCCATTCAATAACTCTGGAATCAGGACACCGAGATCATACAACAGGCCTCTCACTTATGAGAGTCCAATCAGCAATCTTTTCCATCCTCCCCAGAAGGGATAGATTCACAGAAGAACTCGGCACCGAACCTAGTTCACACCCGAATGGGGGAACACAATATTAGGTAGGTAGTGATAGCGGCACCCACTGCCGCAATCCATGGTCAACCCCATCCAGCAGGTCTGGGGGAATTTTTAACAACAAATTTCCCCGTAAGACCAATAAAATTAGGAAGAGACTCAATGTCCAAGGAACGGAGCCAACCCCATCCCTCTGGGCTGGGGGCATTATTACCCCCTCATCAACAACCACCCCCATAAGAGTCAGTATTTCCTTGTCTAGAGAAGAAAATTAGAAGAGGAGGCACCCATCCTATCCCGTCATTTGAATCAGCATCCCCTCTGAGAGGAAGGGGCACCATAAGGTCGCACCAAAGAACCCTCTGCATCACCCTTCATCAAGAAGTCCAAAGGCAATCCCATGTCACGAAAGGGAAGGCCAGTAGAAGACGTGGGAGATCCTCTTCCCATTTGGAAGATGGCATCTTCTCCACCTCGTGACATGAATCTATCAACATCATAGAGGTTAACCCCATGGGTGACACCAGATATACTGCAAATCAGGAGGGATCAGGAGATGATAGTTCCGATCAGGCTGTGACTCACAACGAACCACTAGGTGTGCACACACGGAACCAGAGGGCCGCCCAAAATATGGCCATCCTTCCAGCCAACCTTCCTCCACCTACCATGGGAGATTCCAACAAGGATAAGATCGAAGGAATGGTTACCCTTAACCCACCTCCTTCTCTCGACAAAGATGAGCCACTCACACTCGAAGAGAGATTTGTTCGACAGTAAGAGGAGATGAAATAATTGAGGCGGCTTAACGTAGAGCTACTGTAGAGGAACTGCCTTATCGAATGTGAATCCCAAGAAGAGCCACATCATGCACTCCCAATAGGTGCACCTCAAAGACTAAGGTTTTCCCTAGCAAATGAAACACGGTCAGGGCTACCATCCAACGAGGCGCCCGGCCCATCCAACTGCCTAAACGTAGATTTGGATGAATACCAAGACTTCCCTCCACTCAGAAAGCTACCAGAGAGAGTATGCCTGAACCCTCCAATGGTGCCACAAACAGAACATGCACCCCTGGTGCCGGCCAATCCAGATCCTCAAGAAAGGCCTCGGGCTACGCCTTCCCAGGACCGGGCCCAACAGGATGTAAACCAGGGTCTCACCAACACCATCGAGGCACTAATAGCTCGATTGGAAGTGATGGAAGGTCGACGTGCTCCGATACAACCAGAGCAGAAACCCTACCCAGATTTGGTGAGAAACACACCACCTCCAACCAATTTTGGGAGCCCTGTATTCCCTATCTTCAATGAATCAGGTGATCCAGATCAGCATTAGATGCACTACACATCCTATTGAAACCCTAAGATGGGAACTCCGGAGCAACAAGCGGTAAAACTCAGATGCTTCTTAAGGACCTTGCAAGGATCTGCCTTCGTCTGGTATACGAGTCTACCAGCCCAGTCAATAAAGAGTTGGGAAGACCTTCAGCAGTTCTTGTACCACTTCAGCTCAACATTGCCTAAAACAATGGTCAACGATCTCATGAACTGAAAGCAGAGGGAGAATGAGAGGGTCTGAGATTTCATCGCCAGATGGAATGGTCTGACCTATTCCCTGAACAGACTAATGCCTCAAGAGGAGATGCTTTCCATATGCATCGATAATCTTCGAGAGGAGCTGTGAACACCGCTCATACCGATGTAATGAACCATTGGCTTCCGCCATCTCTCAGCCATTGCCCAATGAATTGAGGACTCCCTGTAGTGGAATAATTTGTAGTCCTGAATAGCCTCATAGGCTCCTGCGAAAAGAGCCCCTAGAGCTGAAGCATCTTCTGTCACACTCAATCCGGACCCTATTCCCGCTCCACTACTCATGCATCCACCAAATCATCAAGGGTCTCTTCCATATCTGCAGCAACCTCCGCCTAAATGGGACGATCAGCAAGGACCAAAGCAGAACTAGTTTGAGTAATGAAGACAAAAAGTATACTTGTTCTGAGATGACCAAGTCTGTGGCTTCTTCATTTCCACCATTAACTGCAACTTGATCCGCCTCCCGGAGCCAAGGAAACCTGAAGAGGTCAGCCGCGATGATAGAACAAATTACTTGTTCTCCCATCGGATGTTGGGGAATAGTATTCGAGAATTATTCTTCTTCAAAGACCTCCTGTAGAGGATGGTAGAATCTGTACAGGTCGAGCTGGGACCACCCCCAGCACATGTGTCATGTATCTCTACCACCAACACCGATAAAGAGGAGGGGTGGAAGAACGTCACCAGTAAGAAGGGGCAGAAATTTGACAACTGGATGACTCGGAATACAATCAACCGAGCCCAGGGCATACTCCAAACTCAACTACAGTAGCTGGTGTTGACACCCACAACCCCTGAATCCGCAAAGCTGACAGTATCGACCTCACAACCCTCCACGAGCAAGTCATACGAGTGTAATAGGAGGAAACAATCACAATAGGAGCAGTCCGCGACAGGGCCAAAGTTAGTCCCAACCCTGGCAGATTATATTCCCTTGAATTTTGCGCCACGGGCATCGAACCACGAAAAGAACCATCAAGGACAACTGACCAGGTTGACTTGTCAGAGGATGAAGATAGAATCATTGGTTCTTATTAACTTCATCCATCTTATGGAATCATTCCCTGATGAAGGGTATGGTTAAGAACCCCATTTCCCTGTACAAGGAGCTAGGAGGAGGAATCACAGAGGTAGAGCATACCAGGTGAGGCACAGCCGCGACCGAAACCAACCCTATGGTTGGACCCTGGCCCAAACCATTTGTATCTTGAAAACCCATGGGAGATCCCTTCAACGGACTCAGTAGGGAAATGAATTCCCCTCCACCTCCACAAGTAACCACTCTGGCCCTACTGATATACGATACCCACCAGAGGAGGAACAAGTGTCTGTCCACCTAGTGCGCACAAATAGACCGGCCAGGCTAAGTCCTAAAAATGTGGTAATGACATCGATATACAACCCCACAGCCAGTCCCTCCCCGTCAAATGCTCCAACCCCTAATGCACCCGCTAAGACTCCCCGCCAACGGAGAAGCATCAGACGCTGAAGAAGAAATATGATATCCTTATGTAGATGGCATTGGTACCAACCAAGATATCAATCCTCAATGCCCTATGTCTGTCAGTAGACCTCAGGGAGGTGCTTATAGAAGCTTTGATCAGCCCTCAGGAGTTTCAAGACGAGGTAGCTTCCGCCAAAATTTACCGGATGGAGACTGGCCCAGTTGAATGCAATGCGGTGATTTCCTTCACCAATCAGGATGAAGATGTCATCATGCAAGGACAAATCAGACCACTATATGTGTCTGGAACACTAAATGGTTTTGAGATCCATAAAGTCTTTATAGAAAATGGCTCTAGAGTTAACCTCAATCCCCTACAAACACTCTATATGTTGGACTACCGTGAGGACGACATAATTACCCTGGCCACAACTCTATTGGGTTACGACAAGAGTGAGCGGAAGCCAATGGGAAAAATTAATCTAAAGAACCATTTTTGTGACCTGGTAGCATTCATGGAATTCTTGGTGGTCCGGCAGAGCACAACATTCAATGCCTTGCTGGGAAGGTTGTGGCTCCATAAGCACATGGTCGTCCCTTCATCCTACCACCAGTGTATCAAGTACTACATCAATGGGAAAAGTGTATCATTGAACGCCGAAAAGGACCCTTTCGCTCTCTTAGAGTCACATTACTTTGACGCCGGGTTATATGAGCAAAAGAAAAAAAGCCATTGGTTGATGGTGTCGACTGGATCCTCGCTCCAAATGGCCTGGAAATGGTTCCTGATGACCCCAACAGGCAGCTTCGCAGAGATTATATGATGCCCATCAACCATGTTGAGAGTAGGAGTTCAATTATGTACATGCAATCAGATGTCCTCATGACTTCACCCATGATGGCCGAGCACAAAAATGCGGGAACGTCCACCAACCCTCGATCTAGGGACAAATACTCAAGTGGGGATGCTCATGATGCCTCTCCCTCAAACCCTCAAAGGATCAGACTGAAAACTCTCCCCCCGTCGGATCAAGAAGATGAGGACATGGGTGACGAAGAGGAGGAAGATCTCCGGGATGAACCTCCCACATTTGAGGAGGGTATCTTCACCACAGTGGATGAGCTCAGGGAAATAAACCTTGGTACTGAAGAAGATATGAGGCCTACTCCCATTAGTTAAGCCATGTCCCCTGAGGAGCACGAGGTATATAACTCTTTCCTGAGGCAACATCGGGATATTTTTTCCTTCGAATTACACAGAAATGCCAGGACACGATTCTGAAGTTGCGACACATCACCTGGGTCTTCCAGAAGACCACCGGGGCTATAAACAGGCCTCCAGAAGGATGCATCCCTCACATGCCGCCAAAATAGATGCTGAATTCGATAATCTCATTAAAGGTGGCTTCATTCGGGAGGTCCAACACCCCATTTGGTTGGCCAACATCGTCCCTATCAAGAAAAAGAATGGAAAAATCCATGTCTACATTTACTTCAGATATCTCAATCGGCATTGTCCGAAAGATGATTTTCCATTCCCGATCACCGAATTATTAATCGATGCAATGGCGGGGTACGAGGTTCTATCCTTCATGGACGGCTATTTTGGATATAATAAAATCAGGATGGCCCAAGAAGACAAAGAATCTACTACCTTCAGGGCCCCTCAAGTGGTATTCTGTTACAGGGTGATGCCATTTGGTCTCAAGAACGCCGGCGCCACATATCAGCGTGCCATGCATCCGATCTTTAAACAGTTCATGGGGAAATTCGTTGAATGTTTCATGGATGACCTGGTGGTCAAGTCCAGATAGTGCACAGATCACCTGTCAGACCTTGAGACTATCTTCAACAAGCTCTGACAGCATAGCTTGAAGATGAACCCCATGAAATGCGCCTTTGGGGTTACCTCAAGAAAATTCCTTGGCTTTGTCGTACGCCATCGTGGCATCGATGTCGAACCTGTGAAGACAAAGGAAATCCTTGGATTACCACCTCCCCGAAATATCACTGAGTTGAGGGGATTCCAAGGAAACCTAGCCAATATTAGGTGGTTTATAGACAACCTGGTAGGAAAATGTTTTCCCTTCACCAGGTTAATGAAGAAGGGGGTCACGTACCAATGGATGGATGACTCCCAAGAGGTGTTCGAAAACTTGAAGAAGTACCTCTTAATCCCACAGGTGCTCATGCCCTAGTTTAAGGAAGACCTATCATCTTGTACATGACAGCCTTATAGAAATCACTCGGAGCCTTCCTCGCACAAAATAATGACACGGGCAGTGAAAGCAGTCTCTATTACCTCAGCCGAACAATGATTGATGCTGAGACTCGATACTCAAACATTGAGAAGAGATGTTTATCCTTGGTCTTCGCGGTTCAAAAGTATTGACATTATATACAACATCATGAAGTCCATTTGATCTCATGGAGTAACCATCTCAAGTACATCCTCAGTTGCCCGATGCTAACCGGATGCCTATCCCGATGGGAGGTCATCTTGCAATAGTTTGACATCCAGTTTTTTCCTCAGAAAGATATCAAGGGTCGGGAATTATCAGACCTTCTGGAAGATCACCCTTCGACAGGGACCACTACACCGGAGGCCAAGCTACCTGATGAAGACATCTTGTTGGTTTGAGAGGAGTTCCCAGTATGGGAAATGTACTATGACGGCGCATCCTAAAGCCCAACCAGGAAGAGGATGGAGGATCCCAAATTCAACAAAGTGGGTTTGGGGATAATCCTCGTGTCCCCATAAAAGTCAGTCTTTCAATATTCCTTCCTCCTATCAAAGGGATTTACTAACAATGAATCAGAATATCAAGCTCTCATGGTATGCCTGGAACATGCACTCCGGGCACAAGTACAACACCTTAAGGTAAAAGGTGACTCAGAACTGGTCATCAAAGAAGTAAATGGTGACTATGATATTAAAAAGGAGGTGCTGATCCCCCTGTTTGACCATGTCCGAGGGTTAATGGCAGAATTATCCACAGAACCAGTATTGAACTATATTCCCCGGTCTCAGAACGCTCAGGCTGATACATTAGCCAATGTGGCCATAGCTCTAGCTGACCCATGCCTAGATGAAACGGTTATCATTATTGCTCACCGTCGAATGGTATTTCCATTTGTATAGAACAAGACAGAATAAATCCACGAAATCAGTCCTGTCCCTGAGTCATATGATTCTAACGTAGGCTGGATGACCCCCATTTCAAACTACCTTCAACGGGGATAACTTCCATCAGACAGGGCTGAACGAGAGCAAATACGGAGAAGGGAAATCAACATTGTCATATAAGGTGGTGCAGTTCAGCATGAGGTCCTCTACAAACGAGGCCTCGATGGAGTGCTCCTCAGATGCATTGATGGAGAAGAAACTGCTTCCGTAATGAATGAAGTACATGCCAAAGCATGTGGAGCACATCAATCGAGGACCATGCTTTCCCATCATGTTTGAAGGCTTGGATACTACTGGCCCAAAGTGGCATGAGACTGCGAGAATTTTACCGAGAAATGCCACTCAAGAAAGATTCATGCCAACTTCATACACCAACCCCCAGAGTTACTTCATCAAGCCAAGTACTCTTGGCCATTTTCTATCTGGGGGATGGATGTTGTGGGACTATATCCTCTCCCCACGGCCAAACACCTGAAGTATATCCTCACAGAAATCAAATTATTTTCCAAATGGGCAGAAGCCATACCCCTCAAGGAAGTTAGGGAAAGAAATATTGTCAGATTTGTGAAGACCAATATCATCACCAGATTTGGTTTCCCTCATTACATACTGATAGACAACGACACCAACTTCTTCTTTTCTAAATTGGAGAAACCATACCACGAGTATGGTATCAAGGCTAACCAATCATCCCGCTACCATGTAGTGGACAACAGATAGATATAGGAATTCATCAAGACCCTATCCAACATTCTCCAGAAAATGGTGGACAAAGACAAGAAGTCATGGCCAGATAAACTCCTCCATGCATTGTGGGCTTATCGAACCACAATCTGCACCGCTACTCAGGCCACCCCGTACTCATTGGTGTACGGAACAGAGGTGGTCCTTCCCATTGAACTCTAACTTCCCTCACTCTGTGTTTCCATCTGTGATCAATTATCTAATGATGAGCAGTCAGAAAAGCAGCTAGGTGAATTGGAACCGCTAGACGAGAAGTAGTTGCACACTTTGCACCATCTGGAGGTATACCAAAACCGGATCGCACGAGCCTTCAACAAAAAGGTTCTTCTTCGGTCTTTCTAGGAAGGAGAATTTGTGTTGGTCCTCCAGACCCCAATGGTACTCGGAAAGAATCCTCCAAATCTGGATCCCAAATGGGAGGGACCATACATTGTACACATGGTCTACTCCAATGGAGCATATACCCTGATCTCCATGAACGAGAAAGTCACCACGGCTCCTACCAATGCGAGATTACTAAATAAGTATTTCGCATAGAAACTGAAAGTGAAAAACGTCCTCACTGCATGACATTAAACTGCATGGTTTACGTCCTCACCTCTTGACATTAAACTGCATGGAGTCCTTCCTTACCTCCTGACATTAAGCTGCATGGAATCTAATAATTCCACTCCTCCTAACCACATGGAGTTAAACTATATGGATTATGTCCTCGCCGCATGACATTAAACTGCATGGAGTTCCTCCCTACTGCACGACGTTAAACTGGAAGAAATCTAATAATACCCCTCGTCCTAACCACATGACGTTAAACTGTATGGATTTCATTCCTACCGTATGACGTTAAACTGCACGGATAATAAATGTTAAAAATTCCTTCTGGCCCCCTATACAGACCAGACCTACACGGGGTGTATTCCTCATCCTCACTGCATGACGTTAAATAGCATGGATTTCAGAGAACTACGTACAACTTGATTCATTCCCTCATAAAATAAGTAGTGACACCAGGATCCCCTATCTTGGTCCAACCACTCCCAAATAAAAGTTAAGAATGCTTCCTCCCCCCATGTATGGACCAGACCTACATGGGATGTATTCCTCGTCCTCACCGTAGGACGTTAAACTGCACGGATTTTAGAGAACTATGTATTACTTGATTTCTACCCTCACATGATATATAGTGACACCGATATCCCCTATCCTAGCCCAGCCACTCCCAAATAAAAGTTAAAAATGCCTTCTTCCCCATGTGTACGGACCAGACCTGCGTGGGGTGTATCCCTCGTCCTCACCACATGATGTTAAACTACACGGACAAGAAGTTTTAATAATGCCCCTCTCCCCCCGTGTATAGGCCAGACCTGCACGGGGTGTACTTATTTTAGAGAACTATGTATGGCTTGATTCCCTCCCTCGTAGGATACGTAGGGACACCGGGGTTCCCCGTCCTGGCTCAGCCACCTCCAAATGAAATAAAATAAAAGTTTAGCAATGTCCCCTTCTCCCGTGTACAGACCAACCCTGCACGGGGTGTACTTCCTCCAAAGAACTATGTGCGGCTTGATTCCTGCCCTCACATGATATCTAGTGATGCTAGGGTTCCCCATCCTAGCCTATCCCACTGAATAAAATATAAAAGTGCCCTTTCCCCCCATGTATCGACCAGACCAGCAAGGGGTGTACTCCTCGTCCTTACCAGATGATGTAAAACTGAACGGATAGCACAATTTAAAAAAATGATCCCTTTTCCCCGTGTATGGGCTAGTCCAGCACAGAGTGTATTTTTTGCATCCTTGCTATACAACGTTAAACTGAACGGATAATAATGTTAAAAATTCCCCCTTCCCCCATGTACAGACCAGACATGCACGGGGTGTATGCTTTGTCCTTACTGCATGATGTTAAAATGCATGGACTTCGTCCTCACCATATGATGTTAAACTACACGGACTGCGTCAAGACCCACCCAAGACACATGGAGAAACGAGATGGAGATAGTCTTTGCACATTTGGATTCATCCTCTCCATACATCTGACTACACGACCTGGATAATTATGGATCTTCATAACCATTTGTGTCCATCGAATGTGGAAAGTCATCGACCCGTGGACCCTTTGTATGACTATGCATACCATTCCCTCAGCAGCTCTGCATAATGATAGCCCCTGGCTCATCCATCAAAGGCAATATTTCCTCAGGTGACACTCTTCCTAGTTCTGTATGCCTACCAGCCTCAAAGCCCCCGTATCACATCTCCCGATCCAAAAATTTATGGAGATGTGGTTTACAAGTTCATTCCACTTTTCACATCCAAATGTTTCCAGGGTACCCCAACCTCGCTAACCAATGTGTCCACCGGTGGTTCACATAGCGACTTGCGTCAACCAACATCAAGCCAGGACAAGGCTACATTGACTCGACGGACAATTGCAGTGAAGATGTTTCTTGTATAATTGGATACCATTATCCCCACATGCCGAACTCTGTACTATGAGAAATCTCGGATTCTCGTAATCATCCATGGCCATCATAAGTAGAAAGTTATCGACCCGGGGACACCTTTGTATGACTATTCATACCATTCCCTCAGAAACTCTTCATAATGATAGCCCCTGGCTCATCCATCAAAGGCAAGATTTCCTTAGACGATACTCTTCCTAGATCTATACGCTTACCAGCCTCAGAGCCCCCACACCACGCCTCATGATCCGAGAAAACTCAAAGTTGCAGTTTACGATCTTCATCCCCCACCTTGTTCCAAGTATATCAGAGCATGTTTACCCAGTTATCCTTCAAGAGATTGCAGAAATAGTCACCCAATGGTCCGAGCTCTATGATTGCTAAACTAGGAGTGCCTCATCCTTACCGTACGATGTTAAACAGCATGAAGTAAAGGTACACCCCGCATGAAAAATAAATCAGCACAGGGGGCTCTTTAAGCTTTAACAGAAACCAGGGATGAATATCCCCGACATTCCCAAACATTTCCTTCCCCGATGGAAGACTTCATGGCCCGGATAATCGCGGATCTTCATAACCATTCACAGCCATCGCAAGTGGAAAGTCATCGACCTGGAGACACCTTTGCATGACTATCCATACCATTCCTTCAACGGCTCTACATATTGATAGCCCCTGGCCCGTCTACCAAAGGCATGATTTCCTCGGGCGATGCTCTTCCTTGCTCCGTACGCTTACCGGCCCCAGAGCCTCCATGTTATCTCTCATTATCCAAGAAGCCCCGGAACCATGATTTACACCACCAATCCCCCTCCACATCTTGGAAATGCTAGGATACACAATCCCAGTTACATTATAATCAAGAACATCCTTTTTATCTACATCCTTGCCGCATGACGTCAAACAGCATGAAGCACATCTTGGAAGCTTGGTGGAAGGCTACAAAGACAAAGCATTAAACATCCATAGGAATGCCCCCGACAAAAACCATTTTCATGGGTTTAATAATGCTCATCATCCTTACCACACAACGTTAAATGAACGGTCAATCATCCTTTCCGCACGACGTTAAAATTCCCAGCATTGGCAAAGGAAAGAAAAATTCCCCCGTCCTCACTGCATGACGTTAAACTGCACAACATCCTTTAATAATTCTCTTCGTCTTTACCGCATGATGCTAAACATCACGGTAAAACCCGTCACGTGTTTAGTAAGGAACAGAGTCTTTTCTCTGTCCTTCAGTGCACGGGTTAGACCGGCACAAGCCACCATCTCGCACCCGTGTGAGGAGGGATTACTTCACCCATTCTCAGGAAGTTTAGTATAGATGTCTCCCCCTTATCTAGGCACCCTATCATCACAAACCATACTCTGTACTCAGAAAAATCCAAACTCTCATAATCCACCCCTGGTGGTCCCAAATCTCAACTTCCTTGAGTTTTCTTGGCTATCGGGTGAATACAATAATTGACCTAAGGACACCTTTTCATGACTATGCATACCATGCCCTCAGCGGCTCTGCATATTGATCACCCCTGGCCAATCTATTAAAGGAAATATTTCCTTAGGCAATGCTTCTCTCCATACGCCTCTTGTCCTCTGAGCCCCCATGTCTATTCTGGGATTCAGAAACCCTCGGAGTTAAAGTTTACCAACATCCTTCACAACCCTTCCTGAATATTGTGGAACATATCTGAAAAGATTATCGAGGACCACGAGAAGTCGTTCCATTCCAGATTATGTCCCAACTGCATGAATTTAAACTATGCCAAGATTCAACCATCCTTTTTTCTAGATAAATGCGTAGGACAGGAACCTGGATTCCACACTCCTGATTGATGCAGATGTTCTCAAAACCTTTTAGATGTCACATACCCTTTCCAAGCCACCCCTGGTGGTTTTCATAATTTTCCAAGAAACCCATGGTGGTTTCCATAATCCTTACTTTCATGAATTCCTATGGCCATTTGAAATGGAGAGTCATTGACTTAAAGACACTTTTGCATGATTATGCATACCGGCCCTCAGTGGTGGGAAGTGGGACGGAAGCCAGGCCGGTCCACCGCCGGGAACCGCACCAACCGGCCCATCCCGCGCGCGTCGTCTTTCGCAAAATGGAGGTGGAGCGCCTATGCGGAAGCAGACCACTTTCATATATGGAATATAGGCGGAGTGGTGCATGTTCGTGGAGCAATCCCATGAATCTCAGTTACAAAAATCACAAGTTGACCAAGTCATCTGCGGGTGGGAATTCCTTCATGGGATTCCGCAAAAAGTGTCGTGTGCCCATCCTATTCAAGAATGTATAAATAATCACCAAGGGGAACCAATAAAAGGAGGATAGGAAGGACGGGTGAAAACCCGTGGGGAGGCGTTGAAGAAACCGCTCCCAGAGGTAATGTTCTATGACCATCCATGGACCCCATATCGTCCACGGATGCACTCTTCTGTGTAGGGGAGAATCCAAACTGCGAGAAACATGTGGCCACCTCCTTCGCAGACGGACATCTCCTTTGAGGATGGCCATCTCCTTCGAAGAACATTGTCGTTCACAAAATGGAGGCGGAAACCCCTCCGCGGGCACGAAGTAGGATGGGCGCCAACCCCATTTCAGACACCCTTTGCGGACGATTATCCTTCACGGATAACATCCTTTGCGGAAAGCCTCTTTCGAGGCCATCCTTCGCGGACAAAATCCTTCGCGGAGGTCCATCTCCTCCATGGCCAGCTCCTACACATACACCATTCTCAGACAACTAAACCGCGAACCACATGAGGCCAGTCCCTCGCAGCTAGTCCCTCGTGGCGGGCACCTCACCACCAGCTCCTTCGCGGCCAGCCCCACGCGGAAAACCCCATCCACTAATTGGTTCATACCGCGGGGGACTGTGCCCCCACACCCCTGCTCGGGTTCACTGCCGGGCTTTGGTCCCGACCCTCTGGACCGGTACCTTCGTTACCGTCACTGACCCCCATGAAAAATGGAGAGTCGCACCATCACCTTTTCGGGACGGGTCTACAATATTTTCTATTTCACCCTTATACCGCCCAACATCTTTCCTATACATTCCATGAATCGAGATATTTTTCATGACTCTCCTATAACCCCATTTCTAAGCTCCATTTGCTAGGTTTATCTAGAAAGGGCCACCCTTGCGTAGGTCCAACACCAACCATTGCTAGGTATCTCATACCTAGTCGTCCTGACCACATGACATTAAACTATATGGCCTTCATCCTGACCAAATGACATTAAACTGTATGGCCCTCGTCTTGTCCATATGAAGTTAAAATATATGGAAATAGTCCTCTCTACATGACTATAAACTGTATCATTCCCTATCATTCAATAATTGGATACCTCTTTCTCCATGAAAGAGATGGCTTATGCAATGTTTACAGTGGCATAACTTCAAGAGTGCTAGAATCCATTCAAACATTCCATCACTCCACCTCATGCTTTGCACATCCTTCATTCGGATATTTTTTCCCTTGCATGACTGAAGGGACTCCCTAACAGCCTGGCCTCATGCCTCATCAGTTCACCTACCATCCTAGGCCAACACCCCAGAAGGCTTTAGACAACACTTCGAGATAGGTCATGTGTTTCGAACATGTTCAGTAGTCGACCCTCATTTGTGTGTCCCCATTTCAGGCTAACGTGATATGAATTCAATGTTTTGAACATGGTTAATAGTTATCCCCCCAGCACCATGTCACCCTAATTGTGTTCCGAATGTCAGGCATGTGATTCACACTTTTCATCTCCCTTTGTTTGGATTGATTCCAACGCCCTTGGCATTATCCCGCTTGTGAACCTGCGCATAGGTAAATGCGTCAACCCACCAGTGATTTGGGGTGCCCTCATGGTTAGACATGAGGAAGACACACGGGGGTCCATACCAGAGTAATCCTCGACTTTATGTGCCTCCCTCATGTGTAAGCCCCACTCCACTTCTCACAGAGGCACCTTTCGCGATGTGATCGTTTGGTCCCTGCCGCCTCTTGTTTCTCACACCGAGCATGAATCACGTGGGATTAGAGTATGCATAGACCATGAAATCCTATTAGGGGCCTCCCCACAGTGTAAGCCCCAATCCATTACTTTGTTCTGCCTTAGAGTGTAATTCCTAAGCCATTATGAACTACGCGGACTTTGATCCTTGTCTCTTAGTAATGGTACATAGGAAGCCTCCCTGAGGTTCAATCCCATCATCCACACCTTGAGTCGCATCAGAGAGTAATCCCCATACCCATGCAAACTACGATGAAGTTGATTTCCTACCATATGGATATGTAGGAATCCTCCATAAGGTTCAAGCCCGATCACCAGTGGACCCCTGGGCCCACCTTCACGTTGGTTCTCCGGTACCCCCATTCGAACTATGTGGACTTTGATCCCTATTTCCTAGGTAGGGTACGTAGGAATCCTCCATGAGGTTCAATCCCAACAACCGATTGATCCGACTATCTTCACATCGGTTCACCGTGCCACTACGAGTACCGCCTCAATGTGTCCCGACTCCTCGGGGTCATTAATCCAACGAGGGATGGCAAACCTTAGGCTTAAATGATTATGAACCCTTACATTCATCTGACCATTTCCAACCAGGAGAAATCCTTGCATACTATGCTTGGGTATAAACCAAATATTCTCGAACATATGAATACATCTTAAATCTATAAGAGAGTCCTAAAACATGCAACAATTCCCCCCAAAAGGGTGCGATGAGCCCGACTTCCCATCATCTCGACCAATGTGAGTTCTTAAGCATTGTTGGCCAAACCATCCAGTGAATGCCTGCCATTGGAAAGAAGTTCCATGTGTCATAGGATATGGAACCATTGGGTGTTTCGAGACTAACCCAAAACAATGGGGTTTTGGGTTTTAATGGGTTTATAGATTTTTATTTGAAAATTTTTGGGTTTTTTATGGTTTTAGGGATTTTATTTTTCTTAATGGGGTTTGGGGGGGGGTATTAGGGTTTTAAATATTTTAAGGGGATTAATATTTTTTAGGAGTTTTTTATTTTATTGTGGGGGGGGGGGGTGGGGGTTAATCCTTTAGGTCATTTGGAGGGTTTTTAGGGGCATTAGTGTTTTTTTAAATATTTTTTATTTTGTTGGTTTTTATGGTTGTTATGGTTTTTAGGGTTTTAGTGGCTTGTAGGGTTTTTAATGGTTGTTTGATTATTTTGTTTTTTAGGGGTTTAGGTGTTTTTGGTTTTTAATATTTCCTTAGTTTTTGGGGTATTTTAGGGTCGTATGCGTTTTTCGGGTTGTGTTTTGGTTTTTTACATTTTTAGGCTTCTATTGGTTTTCAGAGTGGGGAGAGGGTTAGCAGTTTTGAAGTTTTATTTTGGGGTTTTAGGTTTTTTAGATATTTTTTCATGGTTTTTGAGTTTTTTATAGTATTTAGGTGTTTTAGGTTTCTCAACTATTTATGAGGGTTTCATTGGGTCTTTTAGTGTTTTTAGGGGTTTTTACGGTTTTATGGGTTTTATAGTGTGGTGGTGTTATTTTTAAAGGTTTTAGCAGTTTTAAAGGCCTGTAGTGTTTTTAGGGGTTTTTTGGGTTTAGATATTTCTATGGGTTATTAGGGGTTTTAGGTTTTTAGGGTTTTGGGGTTTTTATGAATTTTAGCGGTTTTGGGCATTTAGGGTTATTTGTGGATTTTATGGGTTAGAATTGTTTTTTGTTTTTAGGCTACATAGAGTTTTTAGTATTTTTAGGGATTTTTGAGTTATATGTTTATTTTTATTTTTATTTTTTTTGTAGATATTTTGTGGTTTCCAAGGGTTTTGAGTATCTTTATAATGGACATGGTCATGTTTTTAAATGATTTTTTTTTATTTCTAGAGTTTCTAGGATTTTTATGTTTTTAGTGGTTTTAGAAAATACAAATTTTTAGGGGTTTTTATGTTTTTTATAAATTTTTTGGATTTTAGTTTTTTAGGTTGTGTGTGGTTATTTAGGGGGTTTATGGAGATTTAGGCTCTTTTATGGGTTTAATAATTTTTTGGTGTTTTTGGATTTTTTGGGTTCTTTACGGTTTTTAGGTTTTGGGGTTTTTTAGGTGTGGTATGATTTTTAAGAGTTGTTTATGATTTTAAGAATTTTTATAATTTTTTTTGTTTTTTGTGCTTTTAGGGTTTTAAGAGACTTTTTTGTTTTTTGGGTTGTAGGTGTGTTTTGGTGATTTTAATATTTTTAAAGGACATTGAGGGTTTTAATGGTTTTGGGTTTCTAGGGAATTTTAGGGTTTTAATTGTTTTAGGGTTTCCGTAGTGTTTTATGTTTTTGTAAACATTATAGTTTTAATGGGGTTTATGGTTTTTATGATTTTTAGTGTTCAAAATTTTCTTAGGGTTTTTAGAGTTTTTAGGGGTTTTCTGATTTTTTTTGTTTTTATGAATTTTATTTTTAGGGGTATTCATTTATTTTAAGGTTTATTTTCATTTGAAATGTATTAATGATTTTATTACATCTACTATGTTTTGGGTGCTTTAGGGGGTCCTTTTGGGTTTTTAGGGTTTCCCTTTTTTAGGGTGTTTATGGCTTGTAAGGATTTTATGGTTTTAAACATTTTTTAGGATCTAGGGTTTTTAATGGTTTTATTTGACCTTTAGGATTTATATATATTTTCCAAGGGTTTCAAAGATGGTAGGGTTTTTTAGATTTAATGGGTTTTAATGTTTTTTAGTATTTTTATTTATTTTTTTGGGTTTTGGAAATTTTAAGGGTTTTATGGTTTTATAGGGTTTTATGTTTTTTATTTGGGGGGGGTTAGGTTTTAAGGGGTTTCAGGGTTTCTCAGGTTTTTATGGTTTTTTTTGGGTTTTAGTTATGTTTTGGAGTTTTAGTGGTTTTAAGATTTATGTTGTTTTACGGGTGCTTTAAATTTTTTCATATTATTATGGCTTTTTGGGTTTTCCCCATTTTAGGAGTTTCTGCAAGTTTTTATGTTTTTTATGTGTTTTTTGGGTATTATTCATTTACAAGGTTTGGGTGGTTTTTAATTTTAAGGCTTTTATGGGGTTTTAAAGTTATTAGG